>JAFFJZ010000009.1:7612500-8862500 GCA_018340375.1 Gonatopus flavifemur
TTGATACCCACCCGAATTTAGGATGACAAAATTTTCGAGATTATAAGAACCATGAACAAGTAGATATTTTGATCGCATCAAGTTGATGACAAATTTATATTTCAGTATCGGATTATAGCTGAGAGTTCATAGTGGTATACATCGAAAGTGTATGTTTCAAATTTGAATAAAATTCAAATATTTTTCAATTACATGCTGTTATATGGTGAGTTATTGTGCATTGAAAATTTTGTAAATCAGGTTAATGTCAGTTTAGGTGTATATAAACACGGTAGAGCCTGACGAGAACTTTTGCCTTTTTCCAGGTTCATTCGTGTACTTGGCGTCGAGACGCTACCACGTCTTTTGATTTAATAACTTCCGACGGACATTCTGTATTTCTTCAACATTCATGCAATGCAATATTGCGAACCAATTCTCTTATAATTAATAACAAATGTTTTCTATCATATAAATGAATATAAAGGTATCCAAATTTCTCGCTCAGATTCGCGATGAAACCCCCAGCACCCTCAGGAAAAGTCCTTACCAGTCGAAACATGCGATTGTCACGGGGCCTGGTCACGGCATAAGTCACATGTGAAAGCATCTGCATGATTTTCATCAATCCCTGCGCATGCATCGTGTCTCCATTTCAAACAGACACAACATCTGATCCATCCTTCACCCTTATCATCTTTGGCATATTTAGTATGGCAGAACATACATTCTGTGTCATCTTCATCTGAATATGATACTTATTGAATCTTCTGTTTCTTTCCTTTCTCATTTATTTCTGCAATCAATTTTCTTTTTACTTTTACGTTTGTTCCTCTCTTGCCTTTTTGGTTTTCTTTTTCCGTGGTTCTTTTCTTCGACTTTTCAGACCCCATAGGAATCTTCACTCTCTTCTCCATACGTGATACTTGTTTCAATTCTTCATCCATTTTCCGTTTCCTGTCTTCTTCAAGTTGGTCTTCATATGAAGAACTGGTCGATACTTTTGTACTTCCTCTCACTTTTTCATTAGATCTTCTTTCACCGACTATTTTCGGTGAGGGCTGTATATCGCATGGACTAGCATTTGCGAATGAAGTAGATGGACTGAGTATCGTTAACGGATTAGGCACACTTGACGATGATGGTGAAATAGATTTAGTTGGATCTGACGGTAGTGTTACTTCACAAGTTTGTTCTACAAGAATGTTTGTTGCAGGTAAGGTGATAGGTAACGAAGAAGCCGTTGTTTGCAATTCCGCGTTAGGTGTTGTGGATGATGGAGAAGCGCTTGATTCCGCAACTTCAGATTCCAGAAGTTGTTCTGTTGTTTCAGCAGCAATAAAATCATGATCTGAGGAAACATCCGGATCATAAGGAACTATCCCACATTTCGAGAATCCATTTATCGCATTCAAAGGAAGCGAGGCTTTCAAGTAGGCTTCTGTAAATATCTTGCTTATTTGATAAACAGTCACTACTCTTCCCGGGTTATTACTCATCCACTTTTCCGAAGCCCGATTATAATATACACCCAGTGGATACATAAACCCGACGTCAAGGGGTTGAAGCTTATGTGTGCAGTGAGGTAGCAAACATAACATTGTAACACCAGTTTCTCTAGCCTTCAGTATGACATCCAAATTTTTTGTGTGCGATACATGTCCATTTCCGGAGTCCATCAAAGTACGGTGTCTCCCACAGAAGGCTTCACCTGACTAAGAAAGCTTAGAAATGACACTAAGCTTATGTGTGCAGTGAGGTAGTAAACATAACATTGTAACACCAGTTTCTCTAGCCTTCAGTATGACCTCCAAATTTTTTGTGTGCGATACATGTCCATCTCCGGGGTCCATCAAAGTACGGGGTCTCTCACAGAAGGCTTTACATGACTAAGAGAACGCTCAAACCACTGTGTGAACACATCTATGGCCATCCACTCTAAAGGATTGCACGCATACACTGCATTTGGCGGTGCTCCGTCCATCAATTGAATTTTCATGCGTAGTCTTCGGAAAATGAACATAGGAGGTATGAAATCACCGGAAGCTGACATGCAGATCACGGCTGTAGTTGTTTGACCCCTCTCAGCTGATGTCACTCTTGTGACTTGATTACGACCTGTTTTAGCCAATACTTTGGTGTTTTTAGTGGGAACAGTACTCAGACCAGTTACATCGACGTTGGAGATGCGAAGAAAACCAAAGAACATAGGAAAGGAAGAGAACATTCTTCGAGTCGGAGCGTGGAATGTTAGATCACTGAGACAAACAGGAAAATTAGAAAATTTGAAACTGGAAATGAAGAGGTTGGGTCTCGATGTAATGGGAATTAGTGGAATGAGATGGCCGCAAGAAGGGGATTCCTGGAGTGGGGATTATAGAATCATTCACACAGGATCAAGGGATGGTCAAGCAGGTGTGGGAATTATAATGCATAAGAGGGTAGGGAATAGGATAGAAAATTATTTGCAACATAGCGAACGCGTAATGATGGTCAGAGTTAGAACAAAACCGGTACACACTGTTATGGTCCAAGTATACATGCCCACATCTGCATACTCAGAGGAGGATATCGAAAAAACGTACGATGAAATAGAAGAAGTGATAGAATATGTGAAGGGAGAAGAAAATTGAATGATCATAGGCGACTGGAATGCGGTAGTAGGGCAAGGAGAAGAAGCCAACATAATAGGAGATTTTGCGTTAGGAAGAAGAAATGAAAGAGGACAACGTTTGATCGAATTCTGTGAGAGTCATAAAATGGTTATTACCAACACATTATTCAAAAATCATCCAAGAAGGATCTATACTTGGAAAATGCCAGGAGATACAGCAAGATATCAAATTGATTACATATTAGTAAAACAAAGATTTAGAAACCAAGTGAAAAGCTGTAAAACTTATGCAGGTGCGGATATAGATAGTGATCAAAATATGTTGCTGATGAAATGTTCTCTGAAATTCAAAGCTTTGAGGAAGAAAAGGAAAATGCAAAAAAGATGAAATTTGAAGAATCTCAAACAAGGAAAAGCACAGGAGGCATTCAAAGTGATGTTGGACGGAAAATTGGAGGATTGACAAGAGAAAGACTTGGAAATAGAGAGTAGATGGACAAATATGAAGGGGAACATAGAGCAATGTGCAGATGAAATTTTGAAGAACGATGAGATAGAGCCTAAGAAACCATGGATGACAGAAGAAATTCTCGATTTAATTAATGAAAGGAGGGAATACAAGAATAAGAATAGTGAACAAGATCAGCAGACATACAAGGCACTGAGGAATAAAATAATCAGAGAATCAAGGAAAGCAAAAGAACAATGGTTGGAGGGGGAATGTCAAGATATAGAAGTAAGATTACATTCAGGAAAAATTGATGAGGCATATAGGATTGTTAAGAGATTTTTTGGACAAATGAAATCTAGGAGCAGTGAGATTGAAAATTCTCTAGGAAGACAATTGATAAGAACGGAGGAAAAAATAGAACAATGGATTGATCATTTAGAAGATCTGTATAAAGGAAGAGATAATATAGGATTCTTAGAGAGGGAGAAAGATGTCGATGAAGGAGAATTGGGAGGTTCAATTCTGAGATCAGAATTCGACAGGGCTTTGAAAGAATTGGAAAATGATAAAGCGCCAGGGATAGATGGCATAAGTGCGGACCTTATCAAAGCCTCCAGTCAGAGAACTCGTGACGCACTGTTTGAATTGGTCAGAGATATATACGAAATAGGCGAAGTACCGGAAGATTTCCAGAAGAATAAAATTGTCGCCATTCCAAAAAAACAAGGAGCAGACAAATGCGAGAACTACAGAACGATTAGTTGAACTTCACATGCCTCGAAAATACTGACAAAAATCATATACAGGAGAATAGAGAATAAAATAGAGAGTAGATTAGCAGAAGATCAGTTCGGTTTTAGGAAAAATAGGGGAACGCGAGAAGCAATATTAGCACTGAGAACAGTAGTAGAGAAAAGTCTAGAGTTAAAAAAGTCTGTGTATATAGGTTTTGTGGATATACAAAAAGCATTCGATAATGTTGATTGGGAGAAGATGTTTACGATTTTGAAAAAGGTAGGAATTAATTCCAGGGATAGGAGAATAATATATGAATTATATAAGAATCAAACCGCAATAATAGAAATAGAGGGTCAAAAAGGGGAAGAACAAATTAGAAGAGGAGTGAGACAAGGATGCTCACTATCGCCATTGATTTCCAATTTGTATATAGAAGAAGTGATGAACGAAGTGAAGGAGCAAGTGCAATTGAAATTACAGATCCAAGGTAAAAATGTGAGCATATTGAGATTTGCGGATGACATAGCTGTATTAGCTACGAGTAGTGCTGGGTTAGAAAATACTCTCAACACTATGAAAAAAATATTACTAGACAAATATTGTATGAATATAAATAAGGACAAAACAAAATTCATGATTCGTACAACAGCGAAAACATCAAGAAGGACGGAAATCAAAATGGATGCGAAGACAATTCAGCAAGTCAAAGAATTGAAATATCTAGGGAGCATAATTACAGAAAACGGTAAAAGCGAAAGAGATACAAGAGCAAGAATAGCACAAGGGAAACAGGCTTTCCACCAAAAGAAACAGTTACTATGTTCGAAGACTATTAGCTTAGCAGTGAGGGAGGAATTGAGCGGCTGGATCTAACAACCAGCCGCGCGCTCGAAAAGACGTAAAAGTATTGTCCAAGCCGTGACGTCACACACCAAAATTAAGAATTGCAATTTCGAAAAACAAAAAATACCAGGTCATAGGACTTGAAAAATCAACCCAAGTCTCCGTTTGTGATTTTTTTCTGTAATCAGTAGTTTCTTCGTAAAAAAATAAAAACTGAAAATATTTGCGGTCTGAAAATCAATGTTTTTCAACATCAAACTCGCTGTATCGAGATGAATTTTATCAATTTTTATTCGTGAGACCTTCTCGAAGACGATGATGTTGGAAAAACTCAAAAAATCATTGAAAATTATTAATTTTTCAATCCAAAGTGATTTTTCAATCCAATCATCTTTTTCAAGCTTCGTATTGAAAAAGTGATGGATAAAGTTTGAGCAGGAGAAAACTTCCAGCGACAAAGTTGTTCTTTAGTGCATCAACCAACTTTGTGGGAAATTTCAGATCGATTAAGCTATGAGTTTGAAAGACACAGCGATTTATTCATCAGCGCGTAACCTATATTCTTTATGATTCCTAAATAGTTGCAGGTTAACCGTAAGAGACTGTATGAAACACGAGTCCACTCGATTTCTCAATACAGGTTTATGTTTTTTGTGTCGAAGAATTCGAATATCAAGCTATTTTTACATGATGGATTCTTCATTATAAACAAATAAACCAGTTGTTCAAAACAATGTTATGAACGAAAGCTTGATATTTGAGACAAATTGTGTAAAGAAACAAGTTTCTTCTTCTTTTTGTTGAGGAATGAATTATGTATGAACTATGTTTCCAATACTACGATTACATATTTATATCATCAATTATAATTATATGCAGAAGATGGAATTTTTTTTAATAATGAATTGTATCGTCGTCTCAATACTTCAATTTCCTGATAAAGGATCATTCATACAAGATTTATTCTTCATTCTTCTGATGTATCACTGAGGATAACATGTCCCATCAATGAATAACGGTAAACATTTTTGAAAAAGTCATACACTCATCTCCAGGATTCAATGAATATCGGGTATTAAAATTTGTTCAACCATTTTATTTCAAGGTAATTCATGAACTTTTGAATGAATAAAATATGAAATTTTATATAGCTCTCAAATGAAACAATAATTTAGAATACAAAAAGAGAATTGAAAATGAAAACAATGAATGAAATAATTAAAAGAAAACTAGAATTCTCATTTTCTTCGTTGCTTTTTCGAACCATCTGTTTCTGATTTTTGGGTTTTACTAGTTTTGCTTATGGCTTTTACCGACGATTTGTTGAATAAACCATTAAAAAACTCTTGCCCACTCATACTCAAATACTTCGTTAACGCTTGGACATCATTCAATTTTTGTTGACTTATTCCGACCGAATCAGCTAATGGTGTATTCAACAAATCATCAAAAACAATATTTGATTCCACAGTGTGACTTCTCGGTTTTCCACTATAATCATGAAACAACTGAATTCGTTTATTTGGAAAATATACCATTTTTACCGCATCTCTGATGTGCAAATCTGTCGGTTTTTTAATTCCATCTAATAAAGTTTCAAACTTTTTAACCGTACACGCAGAATCTTTTATTATTTTGAATGGTGGTTTTCTCGCATTTTGAATTATGTCATAGTATTCTTCATCGGTTTCTATGGTCTCTATTTTCCTCTTTTTTTGTCCATACATCCCAAAATTGCGGTCACATGAACAATAAGAACGCCCACGTACAGGAAATGAATGTTGGATCTCGATCTGTAATTTTTCAGACAACAAAGACAAAAAATGCATGACCGAATGATTTTCATTTTGCCCTCCACAACCATCCGAAAATGGATAAATTGTATCGTAGTAAGAGATTTTCAATTCGCGACAAATTGTATCATAGAGGAGATTGCACACCGTATTTGCTCCTTTTTTGTATTTGCCTTCGATAAAAAAATGCATATAACTATTTTTTTGATCTCCGAAAGTATTAACATTGAGAACGTGCAACCATATGAGTCGTCGATAAAATTGATCTCAGACCGGAATTTTTGGAAGAGGCAAATTCTGGCCAAAATCAAATTCCAAACATAAAACCTGATTTTCAGCGAGCATAGATTCTTTTAACAATTTGTGTTGGTCTACAAGTTCTTGGTGTTTCATTGAATCTTCATCATTTGCATCATTTTTATATCCGAAACAGAAGTTACAAACGTCAGTACGTGGCTTTGAAAACGTGAAATTCAAATTATGAATAAAATATTTGATATAAGTTGACTCGCTTAAGGGAACATTCGAATCGCCCGCTTTACTGGTATAATACTCGAGAAACAAACTGTACAATTGAGTTAACGTGAGATCAGGATTATCAAAATACTGCAATGAGGAATCTTCACGCTTATAATGGCACTCCGAATGAGGTATAGACGAGCAATGTTCTAGAATCATTTTTTTCACGTCAGGAGTCAATCGAATCGAACTCTCCTTGCTTCCTTTACCTCGGTTATCTCCTAGAGACTCGTTATTTTTCATTTTATTCTGGATTATAGCGAGTCTGGATTTATCAATTTTTAGCAGAGAACATAAAAAGCTTCGACACACTGATAGATGGGTTGTTTGATGATGCCAAAAATATTCCCACGAAGTAATTTTATTCATTCTTCCTTCCGATGAATTTGGAGTTTTCATCAACATCATTCCACGCAATAAACAATTTTGAGCGGTATATTCGCCAGTTGATTTCCAGAAGACATGAAACAACTCTTTTTGCTGCGAGATTTCAATTTTTTTGTAACATTCCTTCCTGCAGCAAGATTGAACGTTTTCAAACTCTTTTGCCACGACAGTCTTGTTGAAACGGGATACATATTCATTGTCCTAAGATTAAAAACAGATTTTCATTGCAAGAATTTCCAGGAAAAGAATATCAATGTTTTGAAACCATCAATCATCCAAGGAATCTTGTTTCTACATTCATATAACTTACCTTGTTTCTTGCTGTTTTTTTCTCATTTTGTTTCCAATTACTCTTATTTCTCGTTCGTTTTCTTGCATTCATTGAACTTTCCGCAACACACATTTTTCAGGAATAGGAACAAGAGGATATTTATGTACGCTGTTAAATAAGTAGATAATTTTCAGATAATAATTATTTCAATATAGCGAAATTTCACTGAATCAAATTCAGAGGATATTTTAGCATAATCAGTCAACGTCACAACTTACACTCATCTGTAAACAAAAGGAAGCCGAGAAACAATACAACAACGAATGAACCATACAATATGCACACGTTCGGCTTTCTTTTGTTCACGAATGAGTGTAAGCTGCAATGTTGGCTAATTAGATAAAAATATTCCCTGAATTTGAATCAGTGAAATGTCACTATATTCAAATAATTATCCGGAAATTATGTATTTGAAACATTGATGTTCTTTTTCTGGGAATTCTTACAATAAAAATCGGTTTGTAATCTTAGGGAAATGGATATGTATCTCGTTTCAACAAGACAGTCGTTGCAAAAGAGTTTGAAAACGTCAAATCGTACTGCAATAGGAACTGTGATGAACAAATTGAAATCTCGCAACAAAAAGAGTTGTTTTACGTATTCTGGAATCAACTGGCGGATATACAGCTCTAAATTATTTACTGCGTTGAATGATGTTGATGAAAACTTCAAAATCGTCAGAAGGGAAAATATTCCCGTCAATGTTCCTCTATCAGGAAATTGAAGTATTGAGACGACGATACAATTCATTATTAAAAAAAATTCCATCTTCTGCATATAATTATAATTGATGATATAAATATGTAATCGTAGTATTGGAAACATAGTTCATACATAATTCATTCCTCAACAAAAAGAAGAAGAAACTTGTTTCTTTACACAATTTGTCTCAAATATCAAGCTTTCGTTCATAACATTGTTTTGAACAACTGGTTTATTTGTTTATAATGAAGAATCCATCATGTAAAAATAGCTTGATATTCGAATTCTTCGACACAAAAAACATAAACCTGTATTGAGAAATCGAGTGGACTCGTGTTTCATACAGTCTCTTACGGTTAACCTGCAACTATTTAGGAATCATAAAGAATATAGGTTACGCGCTGATGAATAAATCGCTGTGTCTTTCAAACTCATAGCTTAATCGATCTGAAATTTCCCACAAAGTTGGTTGATGCACTAAAGAACAACTTTGTCGCTGGAAGTTTTCTCCTGCTCAAACTTTATCCATCACTTTTTCAATACGAAGCTTGAAAAAGATGATTGGATTGAAAAATCACTTTGGATTGAAAAATTAATAATTTTCAATGATTTTTTGAGTTTTTCCAACATCATCGTCTTCGAGAAGGTCTCACGAATAAAAATTGATAAAATTCATCTCGATACAGCGAGTTTAATGTTGAAAAACATTGATTTTCAGACCGCAAATATTTTCAGTTTTTATTTTTTTACGAAGAAACTACTGATTACAGAAAAAAATCACAAACGGAGACTTGGGTTGATTTTTCAAGTCCTATGACCTGGTATTTTTTGTTTTTCGAAATTGCAATTCTTAATTTTGGTGTGTGACGTCACGGCTTGGACAATACTTTTACGTCTTTTCGAGCGCGCGGCTGGTTGTTGGATCCGGCCGCTCAATTCTTGAAGAGTTACGTTTGGAGCACAGCATTATATGGTTGCGAAACTTGGACAATTGGAAAAACGGACCAACGAAGACTTGAAGCTTTTGAAATGTGGTGTTATAGACAGATGCTTAGAATGAAGTTGATAGAGAAAGTAAGAAATGAAGAAGTACTTGAGAAGGTCAATGAAAAAAGAAGTTTCTTGAGACAGGTCGTGAAAAGAAGAAGTATTATGATAGGACACACGTTAAGGCATGATAGCTCATTGAAAACAATATTGGAAGGAAAAATGAATGGTAAAACTCGAAGAGGTAGACCTAGATTGAGTCATATGAAGCAAATTATACAAGATAAGGGTTGCCGTAGATATGCAGAAATTAGGCGGTTAGCGAGTAATAGACAGGGTTGGAGGATTTCATCAAACCAGTCATAAGACTGATTACTTCATGATGATGATGAAGATGCGATTTGGAACGAAGTGACATTTTTCTTGAATATCTTCCAAAATAGGAAAAAAATTTATCGACAAAAGGTTTGTTGAACGCCCAAGCTGCTGACCTTGATTCAGGAGTACGGAGACTGATATTTGGATTACGTTTCAAAAATCCTTTCAGCAAGTCAAAGCCAGCTCTGCCTTTTTCTGAGGAAAATGAATGGTCTATACGATTCCGTTCGGCTAGCTGATAAGCCATGGTGAGAATATCGTTTCTGGTCAGCCCATACATCCTTGACTCCATGTCCTGTATATATTGTACCAATTCGTATTCTTCTTCTCGAGTAGAGACCGGATGTTTGGTACCTAACAGTTCAATGTTACCAATAGCGTGAATATTCTTCCCTTTGGCTCTTTTTTTCAGTGACATGAGTGGAACGGAAAGTTCTCTGCTCGCTGTTTCATAGGGCATACCATTCTTTACTGCATCTAGAACACTCTTCATTGCCTTTTGATTCCAATTTTGGCGCGTAGTTTTCCTCACAAAATTACGTCGCATCATATAATATTATCTTGGACCTGGATAATAAGAACTCAACATGGGTAAAATGATCCCTGGGATCATTTTGTACTACTAAAGAGGGATCATATTACCCCAAACTCTTATGCATACTTGAAAATTGGGAATAACCTCGATGCATGCACAATGGATTATTAGATGCGGGTCAAAGTATGGTTGAATGATGTATCAATCCATGCATAAAACAGACTGTACTGTGGGGTATCCTAGGAAATAGTGAATAACAGTCAAATTTGATCTGACCTTACATCGAAAGTCGTTATTTTGTTTTGTATTATATTTTTCAGAATAATACCACGTTGACTTATGATCGCAGAGGTCGGAAAAATCAGCTATAGGACATCATGACCTCCCCGTGGATGATTGCGGGTCTTCCAGGGGGATATTCGTGATACCTGTCCTTGATATCCTCTTTATCCATCCCTGGTAGTATCTGCTTGCTTCACGTGTTGGGGAGGATGAGTATCTCAGAGTTGGATCTTTTTTTTGAGTGGAATGAACTACTCAAGAGAAAGAATACAAATTGAGAGAAACGAAATCATCCTAATGCCAGAAACATCGGCAAACACGCAAGGAAAGCACGGGGAAACTACCTTCCTTGACATGTTTCAATACTTCCCGGGGAAATGGAACCTTTTCCAAACCTGGAATATTATACTTGTGAAATAAAAACAAACGAACAGATTAATAAGTACATGATGGCGCTTTCTCGGGTGAAATATTCCGGAGGTAAACCAGTCTCCCGTTTGGATCTCCGGGTGGAGGCTGCTCGAGGAAGCTTCATCAGCAACGAACGAAAACCGAAGAATAGGATAGGGAAAAGAAACAACATTCTTCGAGTCGGAGCGTGGAATGTTAGATCACTGAGGCAAGCGGGAAAATTAGAAAATTTGAAATTAGAAATGGATAGGTTGAATATGAACGTAATGGGGATTAGCGAAATGAGATGGCCCCAAGAGGGCGGTTTCTGGAGTGGGGATTATAGAATAATTCATACAGGATCAAAGAACGGTCAAGCAGGTGTAGGAATTGTAATGCATAAAAGAGTAGGAAATAGAACAGAAAATTATTCGCAACCTAATGAACGTGTGATGATGATTAGAATCAGAACAAAACCAGTAGACACAGTCATAGTCCAAGTATACATGCCCACATCTGCATATTCGGAGGAAGATATTGAAAAAACGTACGAAGAAATAGAAGTGATAGAATATGTGAAGGGAGAAGAGAATTTGATAGTGATGGGTGATTGGACAAGGAAAAGAGGGCAACATGATAGGAGATTTTGCGTTAGGAAGGAGGAACGATAGAGGACAACGTTGAGTCGAATTTTGTGAAAATCATGAGATGGTTATCACAAACACTTTATTTGAAAATCATCAAAGAAGAATCTACACTTGGAAAATGCCAGGAGATACAGCAAGATACCAGATTGATTACATATTAGTGAAACAAAGATTTAGAAACCAAGTGAAAAACCTTAAAACTTATCCCAGTGAAGATATGGATAGTGATCATAATATGTTGATGATGAAATGTTCTCTGAAATCCAAATCTCTGAAGAAGAAAAGGAAAATGCAGAAAAGATGGAATTTGAAGAATCTCAAGCAAAAACAAACACATGAGGCATTCGAGAAAATGTTGGATGAAAAATTGGGAGATCAAAAAGAGGAAGACTTGGGAATAGAGAGGGGATGGACGAAGATGGAGGAGAAGATAGGAGAATGTGCGGTTAAGATTTTGAAGAATAATGGGGTAGAACCTAAAAAACCATGGATAACGGGAGAAATTTCAGAATTGATAAACGAAAGAAGAAAATACCAGAATAATGATAGCCAAGAAGGCCAGCAACGATACAAATCATTGAGAAATGAAATGATAAGAGAATCAAGGGAAGCAAAAGAACAGTGTTTGAAAGAGAAATGTCAGGAAATAAGATTGCATTTAGGAAAAATAGATGAAGCATATAGGATTATTGAAAGATTTTTCGGACAAATGAAATCTAGAAGCAATGAGATTAGAAACTCTCTAGGACGACAATCGATAAAAACGGAAGAGAGATGAGAACAGTGAATCAATCATTCAGAAGACTTGTATAGAGGAAACGATGATATAGCACTTTGAGAGGAGGAGGAGGATGTAGATGAGGAAGAATTGGGAGATTCGATATTTAGATCAGAATTCGACAAGGTTTTGAAAGAATTGAGAGATAATAAAGCGCCAGGCATAGATGGCATAAGTGCGGACCTTATAAAAGCCTCCAGTGGAGGAACTCGTGACGCACTGTTTGAATTGATGAGAGATATGTACGAAAAAGAAGCATTATCGGAAGATTTCCAAAAGAATAATGCAGACAAATGCGAGAACTACAGAACGATCAGTTTACTTCACATGCTTCGAAAATACTGACCAAAATCATATACAGGAGGATGGGGAGTAAAATAGAGAGTGGATTGGCAGAAGATCATTCTGGTTTTAGAAAAAATAGGGGAACGCGAGAAGCAATTTTAGCACTTAGGGCAGTAATAGAGGAAAGAATAGCACTGAAGAAATCTGTGTACATAGGTTTTGTAGATATACAAAAGGCTTCCGATAATGTGGACTGGGAGAAGATGTTTGCGATCCTGAAGAAGGTGGGAATAAATTATAAAGATAGAAGAATAATATACGAATTATATAAGAATCCAAGTGCAATAATAGACATAGAGGGTCAGGAAGGGGAAGCACAAATAAGAAGAGGGGGGAGACAAGGATGTTCATTATCGCCACTGATTTTCAATTTATATATAGAAGAAGCAATGAACGAAGTGAAGGAGGAAATTCAATCGAAATCACAGATTCAGGGAGAAAATATAAGTATGTTGAGATTCGCGGATGACATAGCTACATTTGCCACAAGTAGTACTGAGTTAGAAAATATTCTCAACACTATGTGAACAATATTATTGGAAAACTATTGTATGAATATAAATAAAGACGAAACAAAATTCATGATGTGTACAGCAGCGAAAACAGCTAGAAGAACGAAAATCAAAATAGATACCGAAACAATTGAACAGGTGAAAGAATTCAAATATCTAGGAAGCATAATTACAGGAAACGGCAAAAGTGAAAGAGATATAAGAGCAAGAATACCATAAGGGAAACAGGCTTTTTACCAAAAGAAACAGTCATTATGCTCAAAAAATATAAGCTTGGAAGTAAGGAAGAAATTCTTGAAAAATTACGTTTTACGGAGCACAGCATTATACGGTTGCGAAACTTGGACAATGGGGAAAACTGATCACCAAAGACTCGAAGCTTTTGAAATGTGGTGTTATAGGAGGATGCTCAGAATAAAATGGACAGACAAAGTCAAAAATGAAGAAGTACTCGAGCAGATAAATGAGAAAAGAAATCTTTTGAAACACATCGTGAAAAGGAGAAGCAATCTTATAGGACACACATTACGGCATGAGAGATTATCGAAAACAATATTGGAAGGGAAAATGGATGGTCAAACTGGTAAAGGTAGACCTAGATCAAGTTATATGAAGCAAATCGTACAAGACAAGGGATGTAGTAGATATGTAGAAATTAAACGTTTGGCGGATAATAGACAGGGGTGGAGGGTTTCATCAAACCAGTCATGAGAGTGATTACCTCATGATGATGATGAGGACATCATGAGGAACAAGTTTGTGAAAAATTTGGATAGATGGCGTTAGTAGGATCCTCAGAACAACGAGGGATCACTTCACCTCGAGGGGTCACTTTGGACACTTTTCCCCTACATTCGAAATGTACGATAATCATTCAATCGACGTTCAATTAACGTACCATCGTATATTCGATCACATACATAAATATGCATAGCACCCATGAAACGGTCTCATTCGAATGTGCATAGAACATATTTCGAATAATCGATGAACGCTCATAGTACATTCTGATGCTGCTTAGGGAGCGACAAAGGAAATAAGTATGCATGAGGATCATTTCACGTGGTTTTCACACCCAAATTTTGGAATTCAATAAAGTGACTTTTTTCGATTCTTGGTCAGAAGATATTCGATACGTGTTTTTGGATTTTATTTTTTGAGACTTGTTCGAAAATACGCACGCCCAACACCGTTTGTCACCGTACACTGAGAGAAAAAAAAACAAAACCCACGATCTTTATTCACATAACGAGGATATCGCTGTAAAAAGGAGACAATCACCAACAAAAATCTACGAAATTAAAAAACTATGTTTGAAGATAGTAAACATCGTTTATATAAATTACAATCTATGATTAGAATATCCATATTTATTGGAAAATATATAAATGAATCCACTAAATCACTGGTTTCAGTCAAAATATTGTATTGATTCCAACCATTCTTTAAATGAAGCACATTTGAACTTTGAAACCGGAATTTTTTATCAAATTTCTGATGTTTCATTATTGACAGTATTTTCAACACAATTCATTATCACAGATTGTGATTTTCAGTAACTCGCGTGTGATTGGTCGAATCACAGATTCCATTCAAAATGAGCGCAACAAAATGTTTAATGCGTCACGTGGTGCTCAATCGTAGTGTATTGTTTTCGACTTGTTACCTGCGAGATCTACATATGACAAGAATGGAAGTGTTCGAAGACATTGGACACGTAATAAATCAATCATCTCTCAAAACTCATTATCATATCTTCATTGGACAATTTTTAAACTTAGATAAAGCGACGAAATACTGTTCAGGATTGATTGAATTGAAGATTTTTCATGTGATAATAACATATTGTAATCGCTAAATGTATCGGAAAATGTCACATCTCAGGTTATTATAAATATTCTGTCCTGAAAAATGGTTAAGGGCACTTTATCAGAAAAAGTGGGTAAAATTTGCGTTGTTTGTTTTCCATCAATTACTTGATAAATCCGAATTTGAAATAGGGGGTTATTTCAGAAACTTGCACACCTAACATTGAACTTCAAATATAAAATTAGGTTTCCTCTTGGTTTGCAGGTATTAGAAAACAAATTTATAAACATTTTGATATTTGTGGGTTATTACGTTTGAACCCCTTTTATACTCGCCAGGAATCAGTAAAAGACTAAAACTTATATTTAGAGACTGATCTTCATCGTGGATCTCATTGTTATGCAGTTGAAATTTCCCGTAGATGCATAACTTATGGAAAAAGTTGGCGCAAAATTTGACCCGCTTCTTCTGATGCTTGAATGCCTTCAAGTGTCGTCCAAAACTCCCCAATCTCACAGCGGTGGATTGGCTCAGCGGTTCGCGTATTATCTTTCAATCACTCGCGTGACACAATGTGTGTCACCCTGAGGAGCAAAATTTTCTACGTAATGTAAGTGTCCGAATTCCGTCAATAATACAAGTCAATTCAATAGTATAATTGGAAAACGTATAGTTTGTGAGACTTTGAATCCGTGAATATGGTACACTAAGTAGGTGTTAAGGCGTTGTCTGTAAGCTGATGTGGATTTCCAATTAATGAGATTCCAGTAGAATAACTACAACAAGTTTTCTATTTCACATTATTTATTGAATCCTTATGATGGAATAAAAATCACAATCTTCGATTTCAAAATCTCAATCCTCTGAAGTTGACTGAATTGAATAAAAATTACTATCTACAATTGCAAAATGTTAATCTTTTAATAGAAATCCTGTATTAAAAATTCTGCGGTCAGAAATTCTGATTGCTACTATTATGACTGTAATTTTCAGACTTGGTCCGCGATGTCTCTGTTTTGGAAACAAAAATAATAATTTTTTATCAATATTTTGAATGAAAATGATTGTTTTCTTCCCTCAGTGTATATAATCATGATATAATTGTAATATTACTTGAAAATTACATGCAATGGACTGGCAACGTATAATTTCACACTGTAAAAAATTTCTCCCTAAATTTCATATCAATTTATGTGATATAATTACCATATGAATTTTGTATTCTTTTTCAATACTTTTCTGACTTTTCATATGGAATTTTATGATATCATACAGAATAATAATTTTTCATGTATTATTATATGAATTTTCATAAAATTTTGCAGTAAATTTCATGAATTCATGAGTGAAGTTGATTTCAATTACAAGTTTCAGAATTCCCATATTTATCTGATATAGGAACTTCCAGAATATTTTTTACAGTGTACACCAAAATAATTAAATGACTCCTGGTTCGATTCAATACTACACTGAGAAAAAATATAGTGGAACCAACTGCATATGAGTTTGGATGCGGCGAATCTCGCTACACGCTTGACTCAATTGGATATTGATAGCAATGACCGAATGAGCATTTACTTCAATCGATATTCAGTTGAGTGAACCGCGCGTCAAGATTCGCCGTATCCAAACTCATATTCGGTCGGCTCTCCTATTTTTTTTCTCAGTGTACTCGTGTTCGATACTACACGCGTTCAATATCACACCAAAATATTCGAATGAATCCTTCTTCGGTTCAATGCTACACGTGTTCGATACCACGCATGTTCATCACTACCTAAGGTGAAAGTCTCATGACAGTTTATAAGAGGATAGTTCGATCATGAAAGATTATAGATTTTGCAACAGAATATTCATGAAATTGTGCTTATGAGTCGCTGTGAATCTGGGTGGAATATTCATAGTTGCGAGTATAATATACGCATAATCAGAGAAAATCCGTGCTGATTTGAAATATGATTTGATATAGGAAAAAAATGTTCTCGCAACTAGAATTGAACTTGTGTTTCCTCGATTATCAATTCAGTGGCTTACTATTGAGTCATGACCGAATTCCTCATCAAGAGAAAGGAAAAGTGTTAGTAAAGGAATGTTCAATAAAGGAGTCTTGAACGTCCAGACATTTTACGGTCGACTACACGTCCCTGGTAGAACTTTTTTTCACGATAAGGGCCTTGTAAGTGAAACTTACAAGTACCTTGTGAGGCATGTAACGCTTGAAATGATAAAGCACTCGCTAGTTCTACTCACTAGTTACTCATCAAAAAATAGTTAAAAACTTGAAAAAAACTATATATGAAAAAGTGACACGGGAAAAAATGCCAGTCAAAGATGTAGTAATCCCAGATAGCACATGAGTTCTAAAAGAGTTCATAATGAATACAATGTATTCATATAGACGTCTTTTTAAACTATTGTGCTATCTGGGAATTTTATATAAATACTAACTCTAACTTCAACTTGTTGTTTTGTAACTTTTTTTTGGTTTCCTTCATGAATCTGGATAAATCTGAAACAGTAAGGTTCAGAAAATGAATGTTGACTTGGAAGTACGAAAGACTTCGAATACGAATCAAAAAGTCACAAATCTGACTAACATTTAAGATGCTGAAAAAATTACAAAACAAAATGCATAGTAAAATTTGACTGTTGAGTGAAAATCCATTTCTGAATTTTCATCGCTCCAAGTTTGCACAGCAACCTAAGAAAAGGTTTTAGATTCATATGAAAATTAATAAATTTTCGAATGGCATTTTTCTCCGTGTACATTGAAGGAAGTCTCTTATAATTCTACACTTGAACAAGGGAAGACCCTGATAACACACTGATAATTCTTTTTCACAAACAAGAATAGAATTCTTCAAGAACTCTTCTCGAACTTATGAATTCACAAAGAGCTCTGGAGAAGTTCATTGTTTGGGACATTAACGAGTCCTTTGAGAATGCTGAAAGTATTGTTTCAGTACTCTCAAAGGACTCATTAATGTCCCAAACAATGAACTCCTCCAGAGCTCTTTGTGAATTCATCAGTTCGAGAAGAGTTCTTGAAGAATTCTATTCTTGTTTTTGAAGAAGAATTCTTTGTGTGTTATCAGGGTATCCAGATGTCGGAGGGATAACTAATAACCCTAGGGTTTACAGAATGTTTTCAAATTATTGAATGTGGATATTGCATTATAAATAAACCTTTTTCTCAGTGTGGTTCACATATGGCTTATATATGGGGCATGTATGGGTCATATGTGCATGTTACATGGCTCATATATGATTTTCACAAAATTCATATATGGTTTACATACGGCTCATATATGATTCATTTCAACTAGAGAAGAATTCCCTGCTCACAGCATTTTATATCAAAAATTTTTCAAATAATTTTTTTTTTTGTATTTTTCAGAAAGAAATTACTGTCCGGATAACATACAAGAATTACTGATGAATTTTGAAAGAAGAACTTCTCCTGAACTCTTTTACAATTCAGAAAATTCTTACAAAGTCTTCAAAAGAATTCTTTGAATTTCAAAGGAGTTTAGGAAAAGTTTTTTTCTCAGAATTCATAAGTAATTCTTGTGTCTAATCTGTGTTATTAGATGTATATTACATGCAATACCCGTATTGCAAAAAATCGTATGCAATTCTTAGGTTATCATTGAATAATTCAGTTCATATTTTATTTACTGTTCAAATCACAAACAAATCATAACACTTACCATTAAGTTTACTTTTTCTTCGTTACTTTCTCACTCTCTTCCGAGCCAGCCGGTTCCTATACATTTTGATTAATGAATCGCGTGAACCTCTGAAATCTTTCTAACCTCGAAAATTCTACGCAAGATCTGGTGGAAATTTTTCTCTCCTTTCAACATATGCAATAAAAAATTATACTTGCGCCAACTATATTAGTTAAAACGTTGATAGCGGTATCCTGTGTTCACGTATATGCATTGAACTCGATTCCAGATAGCATTGAAAGCCCTCTGGACGTTTTAGAAACATACCCTTAGTTCTGCGCGCTTCGTCTCCGGGGAGTAGGTTAAGTACGTTCAGAGGACGTTCATTTTTGATGCACCTGAATACGTTCCCAGTACGTATTTTTCATTCACCACGGGACGTTCTCGTTACGTTTCCCAAACGTACTTTCATGGAAACTAACCTTTACAAACACATGTGTAGTATCGCAGAACGTCATTGACACCTTTATTGAACACATCCCCGAAACGTCGCTTGGTGAAGATAAATAGAACATTACGGAACATTTGTATGTCCCTGGGACGTACATGCGACGTTCTTAGAACGTCCTGTGATCTCATTTGAACGTTCTTTGCGTGAGCAAGTACGTTTTGTGAATGTTTAGAAAACCTCCCGATGCTATCCGGGGATATGCATATTGATTCATAAGCAGTGTTCGCATTATTGTGGAAAATTCAAAACATGATTGTTATATTCAGAAGCATTACAAAGATTTTATGAACATGTGAGGGATTTTTTTCATTTTGCGGTAAACATAACCTCAATACAATCACTCCAGTTATTCTCTAGATTGTTACAAGGCCTTGCAAGTCCCTCACAGGGGACTAGTAAGGCCTCTGTGAGGCCTAGAGAATGGCGAAAGTGATTTTCGCTAAAGTATCTACCAGTCAAACTTGCGAGGAACTCACTGTTAACTTGCAAGTGAGTCGAAACACGTCAAGTGAGCACCCCCAAAAACCACTAGGTCGTCGATTTTGATGAAACATGGGTCAAATGAAGGCTCATAGCAATACTAAACATACCACCGAAGGATTTTGCGAAATTTCAATTTTTATTGTTTATACGGATGTTAGAATATTTTAATCACTTTCAATTGAAAAATTAATTACTCGGACACTTTTTAACGACACGTTATGAAAATTTCATGAGAGATTCTTGAAAGTTCATAATTTCGAATGCAATAAACAATATTTGTGAATTCAACCAATTATTTATTTATTTATAACAATTTAATAAACAATTGAATTTTCAACAATGTTCTCATGCTTCGATTCTTTTGATTTTGGGCGCAAAATGTTCCTCAGACCTTCCGCTGTAAGAATCCACGAGAAAATTCGACTGCCCGATAGTCGTTTGTTTACAAACATCGATAGAAAACAAAACGCGAGCCATTGCCGCATCTTGTATACAGCGCAGAAATTCTCGCTTGAACAGTTATGTATAATCCGTATTGTTTTCATCGTTTTTTAGTTTCTCAATGTATTAGACAGTTCTGAAGAGTTGTTTAGGACAGTTTGATACACACGATGGGACCCATCAATGAGTGTTGTAATCCTTTGAAAAAAGTAAAGCACAATCACGTGTGATCGAATCTGATACTGATACAAGAGAAACGAAACGGTAAGTTCGAGAAATTTATCAATTTGTACATGTGTGAACCGTGTGAAAGAGCAATTTATAAGCTCAGTAAAAGCGAATTGAATTCAATATCGGAAGAAAAAGTAGTCAAAATGAAAGAATCTGAAAACGTTTGTGTGGATGTATGTGAAAAAGAAATAGTAAGCGACTCAGAAGACTTTTCTGACGCTGCTGATGCAATTTCTGATCCGAATTTCGAAGTTCATGAAAGAAATAATCTGTCGTGTATTAAGAATATCAACGAAATTTTGAACGATCTCGGTGAACCACCAATAAAGAAACGTCACTCAGATCAACTTACAAAAAAAGATAAACAGTCTATCAAGACAGTAATAAATAATTTAATTGATGGGAATATTACAAGTACTTTTGATTCTGTAGATCCGAATCAAATGTACGTGAATGTTATTAAGGAAGCTCTTTCGAAAGAAGAAACTCGGTCCGGAAAAATCAAAGTACTGACCACTTTACCTGCTGATTGGAGTACGAAGAAAATTCGACGAGAGTTCAATGTTTCACGTCGTATGGTGTCTCGAGCTAAGGCTTTGGCAGCAAATTCTGGATTTGCTTCTGAACCTCCGAAAAAAAGAGGCAAGAAACTTTCTGAACCGACACAAGAGAGCGTAGTGAATTTCTATCCCTCAGATGATATTAGTCGCGTGATGCCTGGCATGAAGGATTGTATTTCTGTCGTCAAAAATAGTCAAAAAATTCGAGTTCAGAAGAGAATATTATCATTTAATATAAAAGATCTTCATGAACAATATCAGGAAAAATTTCCGGAAGCTAAAATAGGTCTCACAAAATTCCCAAAACTCAAACCACCTGAATGTATCGCGGCAGATCAAAGTGGTACTCACAAAGTCTGTGTATGTAAGATTCATCAGAATATTAGACTCAAGTTGTTCGGATTGAAGAAAGAATTGAAAAAGCATGAAATATCTTTCGTCGAAAAATGCAATGATTTGATAAACGCTTCAGTATGTGGAATTCCAACACCAGCGTGCTTTTTATCGACTTGTCGCGTATGCCCAGGTATACAAGTTATCATTAAACGGTTAGAGAAACAATTCGATGATAATAATATTCAAGAAATTTTTTACACTCAATGGACCAGTACTGACAGGTACGTAAACGTTGCAATTTTTCCTAATTCTCATATACGTTTTCGATTTTTCATGTATCACGGTGGAATTTTCATTTCAGATGTGACATCACCGAACAAGTCGTGAGCAGTAACGACCCAGACAGCACCACCACTTCACAAAGAATTCTTGAAGAAAACATTTAGAACACCTCAGTTTTTGGGAGAATTTATTTTGTATCCCCAGAATCATCCAAATTAATTCCATGAGACATCAACATGTACACCCGTTATGCGACTAAACATGGAAACATATGGAAGGTCAAAAAGAATACCTAGTCCACCCAAAAGAACTCATATTGAACGCCATTAGGGATACATTCTGAGCACATAACGTATTCAGTTTTGAATACAATTTACGGGCATAATGATATCGGTTTTGAATCCACTTTGCGTGCATAATGGTATCAGTTTTTAATGCTCGTTAGATAAACAAATAAATGAATGAAATAGTTACTTTGATATTTGAAAAAAGGAGACTCAACGGTTTGAAAAACTTTCGCTTTAAAAAATAATGTATACCATTTTCAAAGGTTAGTTATGAAAAAAATTCTAATTTAAAATATGGAAATACCATACAATGTCTTTTTTCAGACTTTTTTCAGAGTTTTTCAGACGCTTTCAATTTTTTTTCCAGAAGAATAGGAACGAAATTGCACTCTGAAAAAACTCTAACAGAGCTCCGAAAAATTTCTAATATTTTTCTGATTATTGAAGTAAAATTTTTTCATTTTCAAACACTTTTTCACGTATGATATTCGAATTTAGAATATGAATGTATTCATATAATTTTGAAGATTTTTAATAGTCAGAAATTTCTCAGAGTTTTGTCAGAATTCTATCAGAGTGCAATTTCGTTCCTATTTCTCTGAAAAACTCTGAAAACCCCTGAAAAAAGTCTGAAAAAGTTTATACAGAATGTTCCTGAAATATTAGAGGTGGGCGAATAAAATACTTATCGAGTTTTGATAAAAATTTTATAGAATTCGATACAAATTGAACATTTTTTTTATACAAAAGATTCGCTTCGTAAAGATTCGCCCACCTCTAAAAAATATTGGATTTTTCATCAAATTTTCAGAAATTCTCAAAGTTTTTTTTAGAGAAAAAGCGGAGTTCCTCAGAGATTGTTCATGATGATTTCAGCGGAATATTTTCGTACGGGACATCAGGAACTTCTTCACCTGCGCCAAGTATGAACACTACCAAATTATGGGATCTTACAATGTTCAACGCAGAACTTTCAAAATTCCAACGTATTTTCCCTACGTTATACATAACACTTCCCAAGCATACTCTGATTTTCACTGTTTATACTGGCAATTTGAAAGAAACAAAAAACAACGCTTTATGCATCATAATTCCATGAATTTCAAAAAGATTCTATGAACTGAATGTTCGCTCTGAATTTCATAATGATCAAGATGAATCCCAAACTACTTTTGTCTCCCAACTATGATTCAAAATTTTGATACAATTTGAAAATTGCATTAATCTTTTTTACCCACAGGAAATCCTAACCTCAAAATATTTCATCATAGTATGAAAGAGTTTGTATGTTATTCCATTAATGTCAATAATCATAGAATTATTGTATTTATTGCATGTTATTGCAATGAAATCAACTACCACTACACTTTGGTATTTTATCATCTATTAGCTTTTATACTTGGATAAACAAAATCAATTTAACGATTCCAAGCTTTGAATATGAATATTTTCACTCATTTTAAATGTCTGACATTTCAATGAATATCAAATAACTTCTGAAAGAATTCAAGTTCTTGCTCTCATTTTATGTTCATTTGGACGAACTGAGAACACATCTTGAACTTCCGTGGGGATTCATGTTTTGTCGCATAATGGGTGTTCTTTTGGAATACCATATGTGGTCTTGATGAATGTTCTGCGAGTTCTGATATGCACTCAATAAGAATTATTTTTGGAGTCTTTTGGTACTGCATGTATTCTTCCAAATGACATATTGAATTCTCAAAAAAGAGTTCTCAAAGCATTCTTTTCTGTGAATTTTCTGCGAATTCAAAAGGGACTGTAGGGCTGTCTGGGGAATTTCTCGAATCTTTGGAAAAAGAATGGCCAAACCTTTTGAAGCATGATTTCTTAGCCAAGTCACAAGCTGCTCACTTTAATAAGAAGAAAGAATCGGTATGCAATGGTGAATTCGTTGTTTGTTTAGATGTCGCCGGAAACTATACATACTCCGTACAAAATGCGATACAATCGCACCACTGGGCAAGCAACTAAGTAACTTCGCATCCGTACGTGATATACTTTCGTAAAGATGAACAAGTGCAGTCCATAAATCATTTTATGATTTCGGAAAAAGTTACACACGATGCTAATTCGGTTCATCTGTTTAATACAAAGGTAGTCGAATTTTTGAAAAAAAAGTTTGGACCGGAAAACGTTAGTAAGCTGTTTTATTTTTCTGACGGAGCAGGATCACAGTACAAAAATAAGTACAATTTCATGAATTTGATTTGTCACCGTAGTGATTTTGGAGTCGATGCAGAGTGGAACTTCTTCGCAACGTCACACGGCAAAGGAGCGTGTGACGGTGTGGGTGGATGTGTGAAAAGACACGCGTATCAAGCGAGTTGGCAACGTGTCAACGACAAACACATAACAAACGCGAGAACATTTTACGAATGGGCAAGCAGTTGTTTCAAAAAAATAAGTTTCAGCTTTTGCTCAAAATCGGATCATGATTCAAATGAAAGTCGATTGGAGCAACGTTTTGCAGATGCTAAAACTGTCAAGAATACGCGACAGTTTCACAATTTTATTCCTGTAGATTCGAAAAATATAGCTTGTAGGATATATTCCGGAGATGAAAAAGTTACAATCACCCGAATAACTAAAAAGACGTGAGTTAACTCTTCGATCTTCGTAGAACGTACGCTCTGGCGCTCGATCGTACAGTAAGCTTACATCGAAAAAAATTTGATGCCAAGTTACAAAATGAGTCGGGCAGTCGAATTTTCTTGCAGATTCTTACAGCGAAAGGTCCGAGGAACATTCTGCGCCCAAAATAAAAGGCATCGGATCATGAGAACATTGTTGAAAATTCAATTGTTTTTTGAATTATTATAAATAAATAGATAATTGGACGAATTTACAAATATTGTTTATCGCATTCAAAACTATGAACTTTCAAGAATCTCTCATAAAATTTTCATAACGTTCCGTTAAAAAGTGTCCGAGTAATTAATTTTTCAATTAAAAGTGATGAAAATAATCAAACATCCGTATAAACAATGAAAATTGAAATTTTGCGAAATCCTTTGGTGGTATGTTTAGTATTGCTATAAGCCTTTATTTGACCCATGTTTCATCAAAATCGACGATCTAGTGGTTTTTGGAGGTGCTCACTTGACGTGTTTTGACTCAAGCTCAACTAGACTGGTTTCGCCGTGAGAAAAACTTGCGAGGGCCTCGAGATAACTAGAGAATGCCTAGAATAATTTCTGCTAGGGACATTCCATGAGTACGTACAATGAACCTGAATTTCACCTGAAGAGGTCTGTCGCTCTTGGCGATCGCTTCACGGAGAGAAATGGATTATACAAATCGTATTATAAAAATGTGGATACTAACCGTTAATATCTGTATGCTTAGAGGTATCAACTATTCCTTTAGTCCTAAAATACAAGATTCTCACAGTCAAAATATGTTTATTATGAAAGTAATATACTTACCGTTGAAATCTGTATTTTAATCGTAAGAATCTCTGTTATTTTCAGTAATGAAATGCAGATTTTGAAAATAGTATTATATTGACCGACAAAATATATAGTTATCATTAGAATCCATATTTTATCCATAAGAATCTCGGTTACTTGCAGTGATCAAATGGATATTCCATCAATAGTATCATAAGGACCAACAAAATATATAGTTACGATGAATAACCATCTTTCATGAATCATTATAATCTCCCTTTCCCACGAAAATCAAGTGCGAACCATAAGTTTCTTGAAATTTACATCGTTTGAAGATCTGATGTACTTCAAGTACAGCTACAATTCTTATGTACTCAAGGGAGCGTCGGTAGCTGAGCGGTCAAGGTGACCGACTGTGACGTTATGAGCCCGAGTTCACATCCGGCGAAATAATTTTTTTTTTTTTTCATAGTATTGTTTCCTTACTGTAAGCATCCGGAGATAATAGTTGTAAGAATCCTACATTATAATAGGAACTAACCTTTTTTCTTGCCTTCAATGAAATAGTATATTACTGGGTAAAAAATACATTCACTACCTCGAAGTAAATATCTTTATAATAAATGTATCCTTGTGGTTAGAATCTAGATCCTTGTCCTCATGCTTAGTATAAAATATTCTTGTCCTTATAAGATTTCTTATACCTCTAAGAATCCATTTCTCTCCGTGTTGCTGCTTTACCGATGAAAATCAATCTGAAGCCTACAAATCTTCATAGAGGTCGAATTTTTACGATATAAGGCAAGTTATTTAGGACTTCTGAATTTTCATGCATTATTTTTTCAATCAGTACTCAGTTTTGGAATTCATCAATTAATTAATTGTAGCAATGCGAGAAAGGGAATTCACATAGCTCTCATGAACACCTTTTTCCCCTCAACTGCTAAGGAATTGATCCATAGCCCGATGGCAAATCACAGGTATAGTGATCAAGAGCACCAAAATTCAATTCCAGATGAGAAAACAATTCTTTTTTAACCACGAGAAGTCATTATGAATTTCTTCTTCTTAATCCATATTAAATCATACATCAAACCGTCATTGATATTATTTCCATATTCATAAGCTTGGCAATGAATTTTTGGTGGGACTTGATTTTCGGATATTACTCGGAAAAAATTGCCCTCACGGTCAACACAATAACTCATGACGGTTTTATTTGGAATTGAAAAATCAAAACTTTTCTGGGGATAGATGAATGTAGCTGTATGTGATTAACCGAAGGAATTTGGAAAAGAAATTGATTTTGTATTTTTGGTAGAGTTTAGGAGAAAAGACTGTAATATTATGTTTTGGAAGTCTGAATCGTTTATTGAAACGACACAATAAACATGAACATCCTGAAGATATCTTTTGGGAGACGTCTTCAAGGCATATTCGAAAGACACCTCAAAGATATATTTTGAAAGACATTCACAAGATATATCAACAAGATATCTTAAAGATCTCTTTTCGACACGTCTGGAAGATGTCTCTCAAAAGATATCTTCAAAATTTCTTGCTAAATGTATCTTCGAGATCAGCAGTTTAAAGGTTATCAGTACATGATTATATGGATCACACTTTAAATGTCATAATCGAATTGCAAAAGGGATGAATTCGTTCATAATTTAAAAGCTTGAATAATCTATGTAGATACCAAAAAATTTGAAATTCTGTGAAAAGTACGATTTTGTAACCTTGCAATGCCCTCACTAGAAATAACGAATTCCTGAGTCACACTATTTATAATTATTGAACTTTATGTACAACTTTCAAATGAATTTGTAAAACTCTCATTCCCACTGAATCAATTGTTTCTCTATAACAATGAGGTAAAAACAATTTCAGAAGAATATATGATATTTATCAGACACTATATAACGACCAATGGATCATGAAATCCATTCTTCAATACATTTTTCACCAAATTCATTGAACTTTTCAATTACTAAGCACAGTCAAGTTGACACTCCATTCGAAAGATCACTTTTACTTTGGAAATATACACCACCGACATTATACTCCATTATCTTATATTAATTGAGCACCATCATCAAATTGTCCGTATGGCTCAGTTCAATGAAGCGTAGGTACGTTGTGAAATCCCCAGGTTCGAATCCCACAAACTCAAGGATCTGAACTCGAGTAAAATACATAAGAGTGCAAGAGAAAGAATAAAAGGACAGAGGGGAGGATTTTTTCATGAACGAATTAAAATTTTCTCCAAGATATTTTTATCGATTCTTAAAGAAATTCTTGAGATATCTAAAAGACATATAAAAGATATCCTATAACACATTTTGAAGCGTTAATCGAATACGTCTAAAACATATCTTTCGCAAGATCTTTTCGAGTCATCTCAAACTTGTCGAAATGAATTGCGTAGAGCATCTTTTAGCTTTCTAAAAGACATCTTCGAGACTTTATTGCAAGCCATCTTCCAAGATTATGAGATACCTTTTAGAATACTGAAAGATGTCATTTTGTTTGATTGAGGATTTTGAACGAACGTACATTGACAAAAATATTCCAAAATGGCGACACTGCAGCTGCTGCAACTTGAAACCTTGGTTCCCGAGTAAAAATTTTCATTTCGGGTTCGCTAAACAGGACTGGTGCGGGCGTGTTGCATTTTTCTGCGGTACTGTTGCGGATGTGATGTGCCCGCACTGAATCTGCAACAGTACCGCACAAAAATGCAACACGTCTGCACCAGTCCCGTTTGGCGAACCGAAATTAACATTTTTACTCGGGTTGGCAGAATGTAGTCTAAATAGAAACAATATTATCTTTCAACAATGTTGCAATCGTACACTGAGAGAAATCGCTTAGTTGCGTGAGCAAAAATACTTTAGTTAATAATCTTTCAGTTGATTTGGATAAATCTTTAGTTGATATAAATAAAAATTTGTTTGCGGTAGCAAAAACAATGATTTAACGTCTACCCGTGTGGAAAAAAATTCGTATGGCAACGATCTCGCCCAAAATCTGGCATCAAGCTTACTAAAATATCGGACTCATTTGGCAAAGATCTGGTGAAAGTCTTTTCACAAAGTATGGCGTTTGGGACTCTCCCATACTCCCAACATACTTTCTTCAGTCTCTCAAGAGTATGGGACAGTCCCAAACCCCATACTTTGTAAAAAGATCTCTCCGCGATCGTTGCCATACTAATTATTTCCACGCGGGTATCCATTTTAAATACAAAAATTCAGGTAATAGTAGCATAAGTAATTTATTTGTGACAACTAACAATTCAAGTTCCTCAGCAAATAGAATCTGATTACGCATGCGCTGACTACCATTTCATCGTTTTCAATTGTTTCACCGGCATTTCCACCCATGTCCATTTTTCAACGACACGCCTGCAATCGCGTGCAACGGCGATACGGAATTTTGAATTTGATTTCTGGAAGAATAGATTACTCCATAGCAAAACTTTTCAGTTCCATTGGTTCAAAGGTTTTTGGAACGTTTTGTCTGAAGAATACTCGTACAAAATCTTTTTTTATGCAGTGAAATTGTGCTAAAATATGGAGCAAGTGGAAATGCAAAGAATTCTTCAGAATCTCTCCTGACCAAATATCTTCAACAAAAATCATTCTAGTTATTCTCTAGGCCTTGCAAGACTTTAGGATGTCCTTGCGAAGGACTTTCAAGACCTAGCAAGGCCTTGTTATGACCTAGAACATCACTGGAGTCATTTCTAGCAAGGTTGTTCACTGATTCCTGGTATATGTTTGATTTTCAATAACCAACAATATTTCAGTACAATCATATTTCATCGACTAAATAATTTAGTTGAAATAACATTTTGATTGGCTTGGAATTTTTGGTTAGCCAACGTCAAAATATTTATTTGTGAGAAGTGAAAGTTTCACTGAACCCAACTGAATTCAATTAAGTAATCAAAATGCGTTGATTTGAATGAAAGTCTAGCTATCCAATATATGAATGAATTATTTTGCTACTGTGGCTAGTATTTGGTTACAGCAACTATGTGATTTTTCTCAGTGTAGCATCGGAACATACTTGATGAACTCCAAATTAACACATGCGATCATTTCGAAGAAATTTTCAGATACTCATAATATTTTCAACCCTCCGAGGACACAAGCAGTGGATGCTTCCGATATTCGAGCAAATTTCGCAAATTTTGCAATCTCCAATACTTTTGTCGTTTTTCTTTTTATTGAAGTTTGAAAAATTTGCGAAATTTGGACGAATATCGAAAGCATCCAGTGGCAAGTCTTCTGTCTTCCTCCAACTTGCACGAAGCAAAAAATAAAATACCGGCGATTGCAGGTTTCTATCCTTTGTTCCTCGCAGGTTGAACGAAGATAGAGAAGTTCTTAGTATACCGTTGCACACAAGGTCTAGAAGACCCACAGTTCAACCATTTTTGGAGAATTTTTAAAACAATTTCAGTTATAACAAATGCATTTTCCATCCATACTGATTTGCTTCCCAATTTTTCAAGAACTTCTGATTGTTCTTTGACACCGATCGTACACGTCGTCTTAAACTGGCGGCCGATCAAAGTTTGCTACAGGGTCTAATCGACCCACAGTGTTCTATCCCATACAGCACCGAATACCTCAGTTATGTATCAGAAACGTGTCCGTTACAAAAGCGGACATAGAAACATTTCAGAGAGTTTTCAAATACCTTCCAAACACGTTTCTATGTCCGCTTTTGTAACGGAGACGTTTCTGATACATTACTGGAGTATTCTGTGCTGTATGGGATATGCATGGAACAAGAGATATATTATCGGAGGGTTGAATTGATTACCATTTGGTCGCAAAGAAACAATTCTTATCCTAAATCGATTGTCTCACCTCCCAAAAAGTCTCCTTTTGGCGTGAAACGAAAGTCCCGAAAAGCGTTTGGTTCAATGTGATAAGGTTTAGAGGTTCGGCATCCATTTCAAAGTTCAAATTTATATGCTTTACCTGTACCTCCCTATCTGGAACTCAGTGAATAATTAGGAGTTACATGAGCATGAAATGTGACGTGTTTGATGTTTTATTCCAATATTTTCTCATATTTCACCATATGGACTGTTTCAAAAAAGAGTGACGACATCCGGTTGCCTAGTTTTTCATCGTCCATTATAGCCACATTCCTCTTCTCTGATGGCTTGAAATGATACAAAACATTAGGATGTTTTCAAACTATTTGTGGATAAACAACATCAATCCTATTTGTTTATAAATAACTTTAGAGCATCCTAATATGTTGTATTATACTATTCCAAGCAGCAACAGAATTCCAAAGTATATACGAAGTAGAAACGTTCGTAGAATGTACGGATGAGATACGGAGAACATATAATGAATGTTCATAGAATGTTCGAATGAGACTGTTTTAAATATACTTAGAACGTACGCAGTACGTTCGAAATCTACGATATACATTCAATCGACGTTCAATCAACGTGCTGTCGTATATTCGGTTACATACGTTCGATAAATATGCATAGCACCTATAGAACGGTCTCATTGGAATGTACATAGAACAATATTTCGAATATTCGAAGAACGTTCATAGTATATTCTGGTGCTGCTTGGGATATTACTGTAAACTAGGGTTACTTGGTGACACGTAATTCCACATTTATTGACATATATTTTGTTTTATAATGTTTGAGAATAATCTTCCTTAGGGAAAGGAAATGATAGAAAACCGATTAGAAGTGTCAAAGATCGCATGGACAATGATTCAAAGTTCATGACGTGTGTCACAAACTGATTCCTTTCAATCACAAAGTAACCCCGGTCTGCGGCATTCTAAATCATCAGAAAAGGTACACTGTTAAAAGGAAATGTGGAATTTTTCCTTCAAGTTGGTCGCAGCGAAAATTCATCACGTGAGGGAAATTCTTTTTCCTCGTATTATGGGAGGATTTCCCTGTATTTGGAGAAAAATTCTTTTCGGAGAAAGAGAATTCCCTTCCAAATAAAGAGGAATTCCTTCAAAATGTAAGGGAAATGAATTTCCCTCACGTGAGGTATTTTTACTGCCTCTAAATTTGGGGGATACTCCACTTCCGCTTTTTACAATGTAGAAATGTGGCTATAATGGGCAACGAGAAACCAGGAAATAATGATTTCTGACAGTGGTGATTTTTAACCCTTTAACGACCAAATGTGCTAAAATTTTATCACGATTTCAATCTCGTGCCATTTGGAGAAAAAAAATGCACCAGGATTGGGGAATCGATATCTTATAGTTCTGAAGTTGCTCTTTCGAATTGTGTGAACGAGATTTCCGGCAAATAACATCTTCCTCCCTTTTTTTGGGAAAATATCTCCAAAAATGCGAGTCCCCAGAAACGATTTTTTTTTCAATTGAATTTTTCACTATGATCCCGCTATTTTGGCATCTCCCAAAGTATCAGGAACGTGTTCCCGATACTTCAACTTGAAAAATATAGTCGGACAACTTTGATTTTCATCGTTTTTTGAATTCGAAATGGCGCCTGAACGCCAAAATTCATTGGAATCTCTCATTGCAGCAAATATTTTATTTCGATAATAAGAAACATAGAATCAAAATATATCATTTTCATCATCTGAAGCTGAAGTATAAGATGAATATTTTATCCCCCGCCTATGTCTCTCCTACTGTATTGATAAACATGAATGAATTGAGAAGGTGTTTCTAAAAAATATGATGTCATATGATTCCTGATGGTTGAGAAATATCCCTTTTGATGAAAGATTTTATGAAAAACTGTATGAATTATATATTTGTAATGAGAAGGAAAAAAACTTTGCGAAATATTCCAACCTCAAATACTGACATGTTTATTTTCAATGAAACATCGTTTCAAATACTATTTTAAATTACTTTCACAACAAATAAAATATCATTACTCATGACTTCTTGCCAACGTGATGGCAATTTGTATAGGGTAAATGGGGATGAGATGACGCACTTCACGCACTTCACTTGATGTATAAAATATTACATCAAAGCTCGTTCACGCAAGAAAAATATGAAGATTCAATTACAGTCTCCAAATGTGCCAATCTTCGTGGTGAAAAAGTATTGGAATTGAATTCCAACTGTGACCAGCAGTGATCATGACAGTTGAAATCGACGACACAATTTTTTAATCAGATATCAAATCATCGTGACCTCTCAGAAATCGCTAGAATGGCGCACAGGAGGGGGACGAATGCCACAAAACTTCACAAAATTGAGAGGTCTCGAATTTGCTTGAAATTCAGTAATCGGGGTTTTTTGGGGTCGCAGATTACGAATTCGTTTGCGAAATTCTCGAATTCAGGTTGGCGGACGAAAATTGAAAAAATCATCAGATTTTCTTCAAACTTGATACCCGACGTTTTTTGGGGTCGCTGCTCATGAATCCGTTGTCGAAATTCCCGAATTCGAAATGGTGGATCCAATATAGCGGACGCAAATCTAGGAATTTATTGTACTTCCCTCCAAATTGGGTACCCAGGAGCTTTTTGGGTCGCTGATCATGAATCCGTTGTCGAAATTACCGGATTTAGAATGACAAATACGATATGGAGGATGTGCATCAACAACTTCGCAATTTCAAAATGGGAAAACATTTTTCTATGCGCACAAAATTTATAAACGAAGGTATCTGATATGATTTTTCCTTTCGATCCGCTGTTTTTGAAAGTTTCATGAAATCTTACAATTCAATGAAATTCCTCTACTCCTCTCTCAATATATTTGTCTCGCACTACTTATGAACATAGTATAAACCAATTCCTGTTTATATGAACATCGCTATTCCCTATCCTACTCTTAACATCACCCAGAGACAACGGCGTGGACGTGATAGAATTTTGTCTCTTTTGGAATGCTCAATTATCGTGAGTCCCCTTGCCTCTCACGTTTCGGAGTGCTCCATTATCGTGAGTCCCCTTGTCTCTCACGTTTTGTAGTGCTATATTGGAAGAAGCCCCTTTGCCTCTTATTCATGGCTCATTCCTTTTAGTATTTTTCTCTAGAACAACTATCGCAAAGCCTTAATTCACATTCCTCACACCAAATTCTTGTTCCAATCGGACAATTCGGACAAGTTTTCAATACATTGGCACGGGATCTTTCGTGTGTTTTTTGTTGCTTTTGCTGACCTATTCGGAAAGTGCTTAGCGATAGAAATTGCAGATTCTTTTATTGCAGTTTTCACTCCTCCATCTTTCACAGAATTGGATATTACGATGCCATTCGTAATTGATGCCTGTATGAATCTCATGAAAACCACCCAAGTCCATTTTTTCGAATGTATGCTCGGAAGTACATGATTGCAGTGTGCAACATGAAGATCCACACTTCCGATGAATTTGTTGTACAGGTGAAAAGCTTGTGGGAAACATATTTCAGTTTCGGATCGTTTTTTCGAACTGTACCTTTTTACAGTTAACCATGGAGTTACACCTGCAGCAGTTCAAACTATCGAGCCTGCTTTCGAATCCTGTACAGTAATGTAATTGATGCCACTATTTTCATCACGCTTTACATGGTATGTACCTCTTGCAGCTTTCTCATCAATGACATTTTTTCCTCTGTATCGATTCTCTCTAATGGGACCTGTAAATTCCAAACGTAGTTTTTGCAAATATATTATCAAATTCAAACTAGTGGAATAATTGTTAATTTGAAGATGGAATTGAGTGTGACGTGATATCTCGTCACAAAGAGAATCGCGGGGTGGCGCCGCGCACCATCGCTAGAGTTTGTCATGTCATTTGCGAACATTTTAGGTCGCTAGAGAGAACACTGCTGTCGCTCGCTCACATAAGAATCGGGAACACATTTCCCCTCCTCTAACTCCTGTCCTTCTATGATTTGTCGAGGTTTCCTGCCCCGAGGAGGCAAAGCCATCTGCCACGAGGTGATATGGCGGTCCCTTACCACCGGAGGACGATCCACCAATCACGGGAGTCCATCTTCCCTCACCCAAGGCCAACCAACAGGGGAGGAAGGACCGCCCTCTCACCAAGGCCGTCAACCCGAAGGAAAGGAGCAGGACGCATGCGCCGTTCAACATGCCCCTAGAGCAGAAGAAGAAATGGACGAGAGAGACGACCCGAACCCCGACACTTCCCGTCACTCTCACACGGAAAGAATCAGTCAATTGGAGAAGGACAGATCCCCCGCCCCACCTATACCGACATTCACCCAGCGACCAATCAGAGACCATCACCGTCAGAAGCAATGAAACGAGCTCCAACGGAAAGGCACCGACGGGGTTCCATGTATTATTTTGTGAACTCACCCGTCGGCGAAGAAGAAGAAAAGGCCATTTTGGATTCTTACTTCTCATGTGACTGAGCCATGGTCACGTTCTTCTTCGAGAAACGGCTTCGAGGAATTTGGAAAACGATGAGTGAACGGTGCCACCGGGGTCTGATTTTGGAGTAGTACGTTGGCATACGCATCTGCCAGATCGTTCATCCGGAGTGAGAGTGCCAGTGTGGTGGTTTTCGGTGAAGTATTGCGTGAAAGTTATCCTTCTCGTGGCATGCTCCACGTGTTACCTCATTCGAATTTCCCTTCGCCCTTAGTGTTTGCTCCCTCGAATCACCCCCTCGTCCGATTTAGCTCACCCTCGTGTACTATTTTATGGTCGTGGTTCCCCTGAGCCCTCCCTTTTTTTGCGAATGTAAACGGCGTGGTCCGTGTAGTATATCCCCTCATGGTCGTGCCCTCCGTGCTTTTTGAATCCCTGTGTTCCCCTAGATAAATACATTGAGCATCTCAGGACTGTTCATACTTTGGTTTTTTTCTTGCGACAAAGTCGCGTATGTGCTATAAAAATCTTAACGTGAAATATATACGTGCTCTGGCACGTGGTTAATTACATGTCGAAATTGTTCATTGAGTTGAAGTAAAATCAACCCACCCCTCTCCCTGAGCTATCCTCAACTCTTGACTGCATCCACCTTATCGTGAACCTTTTAGTTTCCTGTTTTCAATATATTTCAGGTGCCGCCACTACTTATAAATATCCACGACGGGAGTCGTGGGGGCGCTCAGAACCATATGCGCCTTTGTGTATGGGTTCGAAGAAGACCCATCACATAAGATGAATTTCCAAAAGCGGGGATTTCGAAGAATGGTTGCGATAAATTGAGCACTACTCGAGAGCCTAATGCACATCTTACTAATCTGTCTCCAATTCTCGGATTTTTTCGACAACATAAATCCAGATTCAATAGATAGCCATTTGAAGTACATACACCCTAGAATTTCAAGCCAAACCGAATAGGTTTCCCTCGGATGAGTTGTTCCAATAGAGGTTTTGCATAAGATCTGACCATCAGTTTATCTGACCATCTATTGATCAAGCAGTTTCCCATATGCCAAATTTTAGGATATTTCTTCGAAAAAATCCCAACAATTCACGAATACGCCATCCTTTATCATCAGAGTCCTGATTTTTAATTTTCGAATATTTCAATTTGAACTCAATTTCTCCGAACTCATCACGAGACATTGCAGGAGAAACCATTCAACAATGTGAAAATGGATCTGATGACCAATAGTGTCTCTGAGACCTCCATTTATGGAACACAGTCAGGATGATTATTCCTGTGAAAGTATTCAAGTCGAGCGATACTGAATTAAAATTGTTATCTTTACAGGCATCGATAATGTATTGTTCCATTCCTGTCGAGGAGAAAGTTTCGAACAATTGCACAGGATCAGCCTCCCGTATATCCTCTTTTACAGATTACGTCAACAAAACTTTGTCTTCAGCGATATTTTTGTGTATTCTTTCATCATCTCTCCAAATTGATGAGTGATTATCCTCAAGTTTAGCTTGATTTTCGGAGTAAGTTTGGAGAGCTTTTCTGTAAGTGATGTTGTGAATCTTTTTATTGTCCTCGGAATCTGAATCAGAATTAGGATTGGAATCTGAGCCTTCCGAACCAGGATTATCTGGATCAGGTATTCCTCAAAATACTCTGACCAGAATAAATGATGACAACAGCGGAATCTAACTTCATAATTCCATCAGAGAGACAGGAAGATCAGAAACATTCATATGGGGGTAGAATCCACTACATATTCAGCGTGAAATTTTCAAGAGTGTTTTTTACTCTTACAAAGGACCCCTCATCAAATACGTGGAATTGTGGATTTCATATAGTAATACATGTTCGAATACATACATATACGTACATACACATACATACACATACATACACATACAACCCATACATACACATACATACACATACATATACATTAGGGTGCTTCGTTTTGAATTGAAATTTTTTTCTCCGCTCCCACCTGAAAAACTTCCAGAATGTGATTGGAAAAAAATCTTCCCGCAACCTGCACGCTGACAAAAATTATTTAGAGGTGGCACAATAGCTTTGAAGGTTTCTTATTTTATAAAAACTTCATCGGTCTGCAAAAAATAAGGTCTGATTGCTCTTCGATAACTGCGGGTCATTTTCGAAGTGATTTCCTGCGTAGAACCCGAATCTGAAGCCAGGAGTGGGCCATAACGTCAGCGTTTTGAGATATTCGAGATAATTCACTCAGATAAGGGATTTTTTCTACTTTTAACCTTCGATTTCTCATCTTTTCTGGCATGAAAGATGTTTTGAATATTTTTTTCCGATTTTATGATTCAATACCACTCTTCCCCTCAAAAACGAGCTATTTATCGATCACCTACAATTTGTTTTTGCAAAATTACAGCCATTCTAAGGTATGGAATATGCCCCAACAACATCGTGAGCATTCACATAATCAACCCTTTGAGGAGTACATTTTCTCACTGGCAAAATTCGATTGCTCTTCGGTAACTAAGGCTGATTTTCGAAGTGATTCTCTGCGTAGAAACCGAATCTGGAGCCAGAAGTGGGCGTCACGTCAGCGTTTTAAGATATTTGAGGTAATTTACTCAGAAAAGGGATTTTGTCTATTTTTAACCTTTGACCTTCCACCTTTTCTGGCACAAAAAATTTTCTGAATATTTTTTTCCAATTTTTTAATTCAATACTATTCTTCCCCTTCAAAATGAGCTATCGATCGGTCACGGTGTATACGTGACAGGTTTTGGGGTCGCTGAGTAAGAATATCATGTCAGAAAATTGAGATTTCCATTTCCAAACACCTTGGCGACACCAAGACATCCTGGGGATGTCACATTCCTGGGGACATCTCAATGGGAACAAAATGATCAAACATACGTCCAGTCGATGTTATTCTGATGATCTACTCATGTGGAAATGGAAACACGGGCCGCTACTGGCCCACTACTGTTGCCGGGAGTGCCAGTACTGGCAAATCTAGAGCGATTGAAAACTGTGGAAAATTTTTGTTTCCCGATTCACATTATTTGACAATATTTTGAAAGCATGCCTTCCCCATGTCGGTATCATCCAAATGCCATGAAACTTGTAGTATAATCAGTTTATGGAGGGTTAGTTGTATGGTGTGAATTTCAAACATATCGGAATTGAAGGAAGAAAGTGGTAAGCACTGAGTTTCGAAACAAAATTTGGAAATTCTGTAAACATCGTTAACATGCGGATAACTTCCGTTTCTATCATCCAATTGTCATGAAATTTCCACCCCAGCTTTATGCAGTGTTGATCGCAGTCCTATATAAATTCTAACCTGATTCTCTAAGAAAAACGGGAGAGAGAAAGAAAACATGTATTTTTCTTCAACACAAACGAGGAAGCCATGTGCCAATTCGCAGAGTTTTTTAAATATTGATAACGTTTTTCTGAACGTTTTTCTATGCTAAAGATACATAATGGACGTTCGAAAGTACGCATCAAATGACCAAAATTTCGTGTGACTGCGCACACTGTTGAAAAGGTCTTGAAATTTGATTCATTTGGTCAATGCACTTGTGGATGAAATTTCCAATTCTCGGTGATTGAATTGAGAATTCAGTTACATTCAATTGAATTTTGAATTTTTGTTATATTATATCACTCATAATAGTACACGGAGAGAAAAAATTTGCTGACGCAGCAAATCGAGGTATTATATATAGAATAGCAAAATTTTTTGCTCACCTAGCTAAAAATTTGCTATAACAGCAATCGTGTTAGCTACGACAGCAATTTTTTAGCTGTGGCAGCAAAAAATGTTTGCTCTGCCAGCAAATTTTCAGTATTATATACAGAATAGCAAACAAATTTTGCTGGGATAGCAAACATTTTTTGCTGCCACAGCTAAAAATTCGCTGTCGCAGCTAACAAGATTGCTGGAACAGCGAATAGTTTGCTATCACAGCAAAAAATTTGCTGCTCTGGCAAAAGGAACCCAGCAAAAGTAGATTTCGCTGCCACAGCGAATTCCTTTTTCTCCGTGTATAGTTTAGCAACTGAATTCATATGTAATTGAAATTTCAAGAAATTTCTCCATCATGTAAAAAGAAACTGTTTCCATCACATGTGATTGAAGCTCCATGCAGAAATTTCTAACAGTTTAATTACACCATTTCCGGTAACTTTCACACTAATAAAGGAAATTATTCCTGATAACTGAAAGCTATTTTACGGCAATTATGATTTGAAGCCATGAAAAAACATGAACTGGGAGAAGAAATTTATCAGTAAAAAGTACTAATCTTTGTCATAAAATGGGGAATATACTTAACATGACGGTAAAAATTGCTGAGTACACCGGTAATTTTTCAGAACGTTATTTTAACTGAAAACAATGTTATCGTTATCAGCATCGAACGTGATTGTTTGTAACATTCTTGAAAATGTTCTGATTTTCAATTTATATCAATCTTACCAATTGGAGGTGTTCTTCTCATTAAATTGCGTCATCAAAAATTACTGTTTCTGAACATCAATTCTCACTGGTTTCAGTTTTCGAACTTCTTAGTACGAAAAATTACTGTTTTTTTTTCATCAATTTGTGACCTCATATCAGGTATATGTGACCTGGCCTACGAAAAGGGGACTTAGGTGTGAAAAAATCATTTTCCACTTTTTTGGTGATTCGGATGGAGTAAAATATGCTCTTTCGAATGGCGCAAACCAGAAGTTCCTAACTGGTAGGGAAGTTTGCTGAGAATGTACAAAAAGAAGAGCAGAAATGATTGAAAATGAAAAAAATTTGGAGATTAAATTATAAAATAATAGACATCATTTCATATGTTAAAACATTTTATTCCAAGGCAAAACCACGTCATTTTACATAAAAATTCACAAATTTACAATTAGAACATTAGAACATTAGAAGCGAACAACTAAAGCGAAACTGACAAAATGACTTGTTTATCTTCAACAGCTGTTTTCTCGAAAACTTGTTTCCACACCTGAGCCCCCTTTTCGTAGACCAGGTCACATATGCCTCGTCTGATGGGAAAACCAGTAAGTTTTCAATGATAAATTCCTCTCAGTGTAACTCCTCTATTTTCAAATTCTTATGAGCATCGAAACACCCCCTCGCTCCGTATTTATGGAGCAAATTAATAAATTCCGATTTGAAAACTCAAAGATTTCATTTCAGTTTGTGGATTCATTAGGAATTGTTCCAGGATTTTGAAACTATATCAAACATTTTTCCCATTCATCAACAACGATGATAAAAATCGCTCATCAGGCCAGTCGTGCGGAATTTGATAGTTACAATACATATCTACATCCGTATCTCATCCTTGAAATGTCAACTATGAATATATGCCGTCGCGGACTTTTTGGTAGGAAATTTTATACTTCACAAAAAAGATCAGTGCACTTTTTCTCTACTTGGCGCAGTTTCTGCTGTGTCAGTAATGAGAAGGTTGAATAACATGATTTTTACGTTTTTGATTTTCTTGAAAAAAAATTTTTTTTTGTGCTTGAATGTTTTACTTATTATGTGTAGAAATTGTAAGATGATTAGATGTTTGTAAGTCTAAGTGTTTTGTCAAATATATGTAATCTTTTCCCAGATAATACAAGAACATTGGGGCCCGTAAGTCGCTTCCCCCCGGGCTCGGATTTTCTCTCCACGGCCCTGATTGCCAGTACTGGCAAAGGAGTTGAAATAACACGATTTTACATAAGGGCCAGTATAACATTCACCACGGCGGTAGCGATATTTGATGTGAGCCTGCTATGGTGAAACCAGGAGTTACCAGGAGTTACCAGGAGTTACCAGGAGTTACCAGGAGTGATCATGTTTCGAGTAGAAAAAAACACATTAAATTTGAACTTTGAAAATCTGAATGATTCATTGTTCTCATTATCGTCATTGGAAAAGGCACTCTGAAAGTGATTTCTTGAATGTTTACTGAGTGAGGATTGAACCCGGGTCCTGCGAGTGAGAAACTGAGTCTCTATCACATCAGCCGATTTCCGAGTTGACGACGAATCACTCAAATTGCCATTTATTGTGATGGGACCGTTGAAGTCATACAATTTACCATAAATTCCGCTCTGGAACAAAGTCCTATCAATGCTGGCACATTGTTGTCTCTCGAACATATTGAATGATGATATCAACTCTGGCTGAATGCTGGCGCATTCTATTATCTAATCAAAGTAACCGTGTTATTGGAAAGATCAGTGGAATCCCTATCCACTATCTATTCCATATTAGAACAATAGAACATCGATATTGGTGTCGTATCATCTTTTTCTCGCATTTTACCATCCAACCAACTCTGATCCGGTACTGACGTGGTTCCGTTCCTGTACGGTCTGGGTATTTTCCGACCAGTATTGATTCGATACTGGCTCAAGCCCGTCTGACCACGTAAGTCAGTACCGTCTGAAGTCCGACGAACATTTGGCGCCAGTTGGAAAACTGGTAATGATTCTGAATGGGCACAGTTGTTTCTGCCGAAATCTGGCAAATACAATTTTGCCAGTGCCGGGCCATTTGTCAACTCTGGCTATTTTCACATGATGTTCTTGAAGTTTGAATCGTTTATAAAAACGGAACGAAAAAGAAACCTGCCAAAATCTGATAAATTGTGGGTGTTCATCTTCACAAATCAACTCCTTGGAACTAGAAATATTGTTCAAAGAATGTACTGCAAGATATCAGGCCATCAACAGCTAAGTATTTCGTTATTCGATTGCAAATTCGTTTCAATAATCGGTTCACACTTCAGCAATATTTCACATGGGTATATATGATCAAAATGACTACGTCAAAAAGACGTAATTCTGACAAAAATTTTGGTGATATTTTGACCATCGGAAAAAAATTTACAATCCTGAATCAAAAGAAAAACATTGATCTTATTTGGAATCGAACTTGGATCTCTGTGATCTTAGATCCAACTTCCTTGTGTCTCACCTATTATTCTATATGAATGTAGCTGATCTTTGAGATTTGTATGAACGTCACTTGATTAAAAATCATTTATAAATAAAATAATTAACCTAGAAGGATGCCTTCCTTCCAATGGATTGATTCTCTATACGACGTTCACAACGCAGGAAATGTTGTTACTGGAATTGTGTTGACAGTACACATTACATCTCTTTCATACCCCTGAAATGTGAAATGTTCGCCTGATTCATTCAACCATAGTTATTTCCACATATCTCTGAATAACTGACGTTTATGCTCTGTTAAATGAGAAAACAAAATAATTGAAAAAATGTTATCTCATGAATCAAACACAAATCAATTCCGAACGGCTTATGATCGTCGGTAAAACAGTATTGTTTGTTCGGTTTCCACCAATTCACCATGAAATAAGTGAAGTCAACTTCAAATGATCATGATATTTCTAAAAGATATGCGAGATGATTATTTTAAAAAAAAACTTGAAAAATCATTGAAAAATGATATTTTTCTTAATAATCACTCATGACTTATCATGGGAATTTAAGCGGTTTGTTCGGGATTCATTGATATTTAGCGAAAGTCCATGAAATAGTCGGGTGACAAATTTAAAAAAGTGGTTATAGCTCATTGACGAATAATCATATGAGATTCAACCACACCTTCGGTCAATTTTGATGAAATCGAATGGAATTTAGTAGGTTTTTGTGAATTAGATCAATTATTTCATCTATGAATGATTTTCAATCAAGTAAAGTTTATATTAATTTTAAAGGTCAGCGACATTCATACAAAATCATAAGTGAAAGGCAAGGAAGCCGGATCTTAGACCACGAAGATCCAAGTTCGATTCCAAATAAGATTGATTTTTTCTTTTTTCTTCAGGATTGTAAATTTTTTCCCAATGATCAAAATATCATCAAAATTTTTGCCAGATACGTCTTTTTGACGCAGTCACTTTGATCATCTATCGATTATCAAAAAAACATCGACTGGACGTATGTTTGATGATTGTGTTCTCATTGGGATGTCCCCAGACATGTAACATCCCCAGGATTTCTGGGGTGTCGCTGAAGTGTATGGAAATGAAATTCTCATTTTCTGACATGATACTCTCACTCAGCGACCCTTAAACCTGTCACTTATACACCGTGATCGATCGATAGCTCATTTTGAAGGGGAAAAATGGTATCAAATTGAAGAATTGGAAAAAAATATCCAAAAAATTTTTTATCCCAGAAAAGATTGAAAGTCGAAGGTTAAAAATAAACAAAATCCCTTTTCTGAGTAAATTACCTCAAATATCTCAAAACGTTGACTTGATGGCCCACTTCTGGTTTCAGATTCGGTTTCTACGCAGAAAACCACTTCGAAAATCAGCCTTAGTTACTGCAGAGCAATCGAATTTTGCCAATGAGAAAATGTACTCCTCAAAGGGTTGATTATGTGAATGCTCACGATGTTGTTGGGGCATATTCCATACCTTAGAATGGCTGTAATTTCGCAAGAACAAATTGTAGGTGATCGATCAATAGCTCGTTTTTGAGGGGGAAAGTGATATTATATTATAAAATCGGAAAAAAATATTCAAAAAATTTTTCATGCCGGAAAAGATGAAAAGTCGAAGGTTAAAAATAGAAAAAATCCCTTTTCTGAGTGAATAACCTCAAATATCTCAAAACGCTGACGTGATGGCCCACCTCTGGCTTCAGATTCGGATTCTACGCAGAAAATCACTTTGAAAATGACCCTCAGTTATCGAAGATAACCTCATTCTTTGCAGACCAATTATATTTCGATAAAGCAACAAAGCTTCAAAGCCATTGCGCCACCTCTAAATAATTTTTGTCGGCGTATAGGTTGCGGGATGATTTTTTATCAACTCCATCCTGAAAGTTTTCCAGGTGGGAGTGGAGAAGAAAAAATATCGATCCAAAACGAAACACCCTAATATACATACAAGGAGAAAAAAGAATAGTTGCAGCAACTACTTAAATAGTCGATTTTCGACCATCCACTTAAGTAGTTGCTGTAGCTACTTAGTGGTCAGGACAAGTAATACGTTAGCTGTCTCAACTAATTCAAAGTACTTCAGGTATTCACGGTAGTTAGTGTAACTATCGAGTTCCTTGTCCTGACTACTGAGTAGCTGCAGCAACTACTCAAGTGGATGGTCGACAATCAACTATTCAAGTAGTTGCTGCAACTATTTTTTCTCCGTGTATGTATTGTGACGTGGTATTTTCCGAATACCCCGTCACATGGATTTTTTACCTTCTCTCTCTCGTCGATGTCGTGGATTCGAAATAAAACCGTCAAGAGAGACTCGATACTGTATTAGAAGAAGTATCTTGAATTGTATGGAGTCTCTCGACGATGTTGCAGCCGTGTAATTGCCGACTGATTTGAATTGCCTTTCTTTCCTCTGCTTTCTCGCTTTCTTCTTTCTTTTCTTCAGTAGGTACGCTTGCGCTTGGTGGGAAATAGAAGAGTTTATACAGGACCACCGCTGGAGGAGGATACGAGGGGAATCGTCTTCGCCACTGACGGACGATGAAATCGAACAAGGACTCGGGTCAATTCGTAGAGGGGAAATTTCTTCACCACTGATGCTCTCGCTTACGACGTCCATGGGGCCACGGGCTATTCGAGCAACGTCTTCCAAATTTGCAAATAGAGCCATCGGTGGCCGAATTATGAATTATTTAAGGTGGAAAGGGAAATCATCACTCACCGGCTCAGGTAAAGGTAACGAGACGGAGAGTCTCGTTTTGACGGCCCGGGAAAAAAAATTCCATATATGGACCCATACATGGATTCATATATGCATTCATATATGAGCATATATGGATTTTGACCATATATGTTCATATATGGTCATATATGAAAGTGGGGAATCTATCATCTATTGATCTCACTTCTCTCTTTTTTGGTTTTTCATCACATTCCATGTAAAATTGTGACATTTTTTGGTCCATATATGGATGTATATGATCATGTATGATTGAATATGATCACATATGGCCATATACAGTCTCATTCATACATGATCATATATGGCCAAAATCCATATATGCTCATGTATGATCTCATATATGTTTATATATGTTCATATATGATTCATATATGATTCATATACGCTCATATACGATCATATATGAATTATTTTTTCCCGGGGGTGGTTGACACACGTGGTATCGCTTAGATTGTGGAATGCCGTGTGGCCTACGATTCACCAACAACCCGCTTCTGAGGGAGTCAATTTGATCGTGAGCCGGTGAGTTCTTCCCTTTATTAAAATTTATTCAATAACCCGGGAAAAAAAATTCCATGTATGGACCCATCTCACTTCTCTCTCCTTTGATTTTTCATCACATTCCATGTAAAATTGTGACATTTTTTTGTCCATATATGGATGTATATGATAATGTATGATTGAATATGACCACATATGGCCATATACAGTCTCATTCATACATGATCATATATGGCCAAAATCCATATATGCTCATATATGATCTCATATATGTTTATATATGTTCATATATGATTCATATATGATTCATATACGCTCATATACGACCATATATGAATTATTTTTTCCCAGGACTGGATTTCGTCGTGGCAAATTCCTCTTTCTTTTCCTCTTGATTTGCTTGTGCGGAACGCCGAAGTTCCCGGCAAGCCTTGAAAAGTAAGTGGTAAGCGCGTAGCTGCCCATCCAGTATATGTAAGGTTTCCACCTGCACTGTTTGGCCTATAATAGTTGAAGTTGCCCTCTTTAGTAATAATTAGTCGTCTCTTGCCAGCTGATTCGTTGTCCTTTTTTTTGTATTTGGCCGTTGACTATTCATTTTATTATATTTATATGTTTCATTTTTTTTACATCGTGTGCGTTTTACGTACACCCGTTTCTGTCCTTGTTCCCCTAAACCCACCCCCTCTATACGGGCTGGGTTAGTTTCGGGTATTCTATGGGCTCTTTTTGATCATGTTCTAGCAAGATAAATTCTTCCCCGATCTTGGTAGTCCTCCTCTGGAACCATCTGGCGCCCTCGGCGAGCCCATATATATTCTTTCATATTCTTTGATAACACTTTATCCAAAGTCATTATTTTATGAGTTCATTTTGAGCTCATATGGTATATGTTTCATTATCACATTTTCATGCTACACGACGAGGGGGAACACTATTTAATTTTGTAACGGCCAGCATTGCTAGCATTTGTCGGTATTAAAAAGATAGCCGTTATAGTGTACACAAATTTTGAGCTCCCGGATTGAAGCCACGTCTTGTATCGGTTGGTTGCCGACGTTTCGCCATCTTTGCAGCTCGCTTCTTCATGGCTCAACGTTCATTCAATTTTGCAAGCCGCGGGAGGCCGAACAGCGAATCTTCGCTGAAGCAATCAATCATATGTATACATGCACATACACATACTCATACATATGACTGCGACTAGCGGTGCACGAGACTGCGAGACTAGTATCAGTATCGTCTGGATATCGTCTCGACATCACGAGACCATACCAAGATGATACTCTTTTACTCAAAATCGAGACGATATCGAGACCAGAGAGACGATACTCGAGAATATCGGCGATATTTCCGAAAATCGAAAAATCTGTATTTTTCATGAAATATCCATGGTACCGAAGATGTTACCTTTGAATTGCGACATTAACCCTTTCCGACACCAGCCTGTATTTGAGGTGATATGTTCTGATGCACTGAAAGAAAGATTACATTACTGTAATCGAGTGTATTCGGTTATTCATTTCTTCGATATATTCGATAAATAATACTATATATTTTAACCACCATAAAATATTTACTCATATCTACAACTTATATATATCGAAGTGTTAATAATAATCCAGTAATTTGGTGAACACAATTTGTTAACCTTTATCGTATTGTACATTAAAGTTATTTAATGGATGTTTTCATGGTAAGTATATGCACATTTTGTATCATTCATTGATTCATACGTTTAATATTACTAAGTCATACGCATATAAGAAGTTCAATATTCAGTACAGGATGCTCTCTCCAAACTCCATGTTTGTCTTTTTCTCACACGACATTGGATATTAAATGAGACAAAAACACAACTGATACTTACAAGGGGATCTTGCAAAGGTTGGGAACCACTTCTCAATGGAGGTTACTCATAAGTGTACTTTAGAGGCACCCGTGAGATAAACCATTTTAGCTTTTATCTTGACGCGCGGCTTAAGTTTCGAGATTTTCAAGTTCAAAGGCTGAGCGCAAACTGTTATACTCAAAGAAAGTACTCTTATTCAAGCGACCGGCGGTGGCCTGAGTGATAGAGTCTCGACGTATAGTCCCGACGGCCCATGTTCGATTCTCGTAGAAATGATTTTTTATTCAGTTCATCCTAATACATTTTTTCTTTAGTCTTATACCGTACCATTTATGACAAGAGAATTTTCTTTTTCCCTTTCAAGATTGTCTTTTCAGAAACGAATAGCTTTATTTATAAAGACTTTCTCTTCTGTACACAGAAGGAAGTATTGTTCTGATTTAGATAAATATGTGATTTCAATAGGGCAAAATAAAGATTTTATTCCACTTGAATACTCCTTTGTTTAATGGAAACAAAATTCATCCGACTGAAATAAACCTTCTTTGATTCAATTAGATTTGTTATTCCAATGATAATAATTATAAATATTCATTCTGCCTTATTGGAATAACAAATTCAATTGAATTGAAGAAAATTCATTTCAGTCGGATAAATTTTGTTTCCATTAAAAGGATACCAGCGTTTTCTTTGGACCTCTCTTTCTATGGTATAGACGTGTCCTTGTCTAACCAACATGCTCGGATGGTAACACTGGTATGCTCTTAAGAACGGAAGAATTATTTGAGTGGAATAAAATTCTTGTTCCGCCCTATTGAAATAAAATATTTATCTGAATCGAAAAATATTTTCTCCTGTGTACAGAAAAGAATGTAATTATAAATAAAGTTACTCGTTTCTGAAAGTATAATCTTGAAAGAGAAAAAGAAATTCTCTTGTGATAAATGGTACGACGTAAGACTGAAAACACAATGTATTTGGATAAATTGAAAAAAAAAACATCACTTCTACAAGAACAGAACGCGGGCTTTCAGAACTGTACGCCGGGGCTCTATCACTCAGGCCACCGCCGATCGCTTGAATAAATGTACTTTCTTTGAGTATATCAGTTTGCGCCCAGTCTTCAAAATGAATATCTCGAAACTAAGCCGCGCGTGAGGATAAAAGCCAAAAGGGTTTATCTCATTGGTATCTAAGCTACACGTATAAGTAACCCCCATTGAGAAGGAGCTCCAGACTCCCGCAATGTCTTTCTGCGTATTCGTTCTTGCGTTGACATAGCTTATGTGTCTGAACCTTTGAAGAGAGAGCATGATGTTTATCGCCATACGCATACGCACGCGCAAACTTCTCTCCATTCGGTAGCATTCAGCACGCGGGATCCATGCAGCGTCGTTTACAGAGGTGATAATAAACATAAATACCATGGACATAAAAGGATTATTGGAACAGTGGGAATTAAGTGATATTATACCGAATTTCGTAGGTAAGTGATTGTATTTTGATTGCTTCATCTTTAAAGTTGAATGATCATTTGATCGCATTAGAATTGAAATAACAAACATAACTTTTCATACCCTTTTTGTTTATACCGTATCATGGAGAAACATAAAAATATCCATATCAATACCTGATAGGTAATCGATGGTCTGTGAATATATATTTATTTTTGTAATGAAGTGTATGAGTCAATCCACAAATCAAAAACATGTTTCATTTACATTCATGATTGAAAGGCTGGATTAGATTGCATCGATTGAATTGGATCGATCCATGCATGTGACTATTTTGCATTGAATCTGATCATTTCTAACCTAAAATACGGAATTGAATCAGAATTGGTCGAACTGTTGTTTATGTTCGCAACAATTTTCCCGCTGGAAGTTTATTTCAGTATCGTGCATTTCTTACTGTATTTTGTCATGAACGTCTCCAAACGCGATTAGCGGCGGTTGCCTATTCCGAGGTACACTAGACACACGTAACCGATTATTCGATCCAGCCCTTTAATTTTATATTGAAAATATGTGAAATACTTTTGTCATATATATGGATATGAGCATTGATTAGTTACTTTCTTTAAAATTTACAGAAAATGGAATCGATATTAATATGTTGTTTCATTTGTTGGATAGCAAAGATGAAACAGATTTTCGAAATCTAGTCCCCAATATTGCTCATCGTATACGGTTGAAAATGAAATATAAAGAATACATAGTTGTACATAATTCGGAAAAATGATAATTTTTTTTATTTCTCTTGTGAAATGAATAACTTGATGATAAACAAATAATTAAATATTGATATGATCGATATATTTTCAGGCAAACAGTTTCTTGGATAAAAGAGATAATTTACTCGCAATAGAAGAGATATGTAATATCGAATTACTCAAATCACAGTCTGGAATCAATCAAATCAATCATCCAGATCTAGAAAATAATGAACAAGATGATAATAATCATGATATTGATGCGAGTACGGTTCAATTTGAAACGGATACAGGAATAGCTGTCGCGTCATCTGCGAAAAATGAGATTTCAAATGAACCTTCAATAGTTGGACGGGGGCAAAAAAGATGCCATAATAAAGTTGATTCTAACACGATTACTTGTGGGATGGCTGATAAAACATCTAATGCTGTTTTAGAAGAAAATACAGTTCCAGATAACATTCTGATTGTTCACCAAGGAAAAGAACAAAATCAAAATGAAATCAATCCAAACGGAATGGATGAACAGACATATGAATTAGGAAGAGCACAAAAAGCTGTTGGTACTCTAGGTCTGGAAGAACGTTTGAATTCCAGAGTGATGGGGAGAGCCATTTTATCTTTTTATATTCATCGACAATCCTTAGATACACGATGTCAAGGATATTTATGTGACATTATTATTTCACATTTTTTCAATACCCATATCATGTTAGTTTTCTCATAATTGCTGGATAATCATTATACTTATGGAATTTGAAAATTATTTTTACTCTAGAACAACTGAAGTGTGTTTTATTCCAAAACATTCTACTGATTCTCAAAACTGTTTTAGTTATGAATTCATAATGTAGTTGGCCATTTGTATCCATACTCCAAGGGGAAATACTAGAGGGGATCTAACGTTTTGAGAATTGTAATTCAAGTAGATTTGCTCCAAGATTCTTATATTGAAATTTGGAATATTTTCTTGTCTTTATCTTATAAAATGATTTATCAAGTCACTTTTATGAATTCTGAGAAGTAAATTCATTCAATTTGAAAATATTACACATACATATTACAACATTTTTGATTAGACAGAAATAAGGATGAATATTTTTATCTTCGAAGATTTCATGTTGGTGAATGAAAAATCAAAATATTTTGATGCATGAAGTTTATTGAATTTCTACTGAAAATAAACAAAAATCCTACATTCATCAATAATTTGTTTACATGGAGGACTTGGAAATTGCTCCTGTTATTTTTTGAATTGCACTGATGAATTCTAATTGACCATCTATAATTGTTCTTCGATACTTGACAAAATAATTCTCAAAAATATTTTTTTCATCGATATCGAAAATTATATCCAGTTTCATACTAGACTATATCGTGCATTCTAGGTGTTTGGACAAATATGACTTTTACATACTGAGTGAAAAAATCACCAATTCATCTCCAAACGAATGTCCAGAAGTTTACTATGTTCATCCAGTGAAAAAGAAAAATTCAAGTGATGGAAAATCAATCCCTGCAAAAGGAAAATTGAATGACAAGTATAGGAATAAATTAGCGTTCTTGCGAAATTGTAAGGCATTGAGTGAAGATAACCTAGGAAAATCGGATTTCGACGATGACCCCGATAGTATTGAACATACTGGTGATAATTTACCTCACTGTCCTTTATATCACTATAAACATACTGATGAGTATGATATTGAAAAGATTTTGTTTCGATGTAATTATGATTCCAACATTCACTTTTCAATGAAAATAAAGAAAACATCAACTTTACAGATACGAATGCAGCATTAAAAAGTAAAAATTGGTTACTTCATAACAGAGAGCCTTGGGATAGTGTACTTAAACACTGGGAACTGTCTTCCAGCCTTCGGAGAAACTCAAAATCCAATAGTTCAACCATTTCCGAGTCTTATGATGCATGGCCAATACTTTCTATTCAGATTGGATACTTGTTGGTAAGAATATTTTTAAATTCATTTATATTTTCATAGGCCTGTAGTATCTTGATTCTGTCCACATGTGATAATGCAATGAAACATTCAATACTAGATTGAACAAGACTTTGATAAACAATATCCTTCAAAAGCATCACACCTATTTGATAAATGGGACACCACTGTGGGAACCTTATTAAAGTTGAGGAGTGAATGCATTCAGACAAAGACGGAGTTATTATATCTGGACATGTTGAAAAACGAAGACCCAAAGCAAGGTAATGATAATGTGCTCAAATATTTTTGTATTATAGTATGCCAAAAATTTGACTATAACTATAATTTCACATCATTGTTATGAGAATGAAAGAGCCCGATAATGAATCATCCACATTGCACCCAGCAAACAGCTTTGATTTCGTATAACAATTAGACGGATGTGCTGGATTATTATCATTTAATTCCGACACTTCGCAAATACTAATTCATATTCTCACTTTCGTCGCACTGATGTTTTTTTTCCTTGTATACAGATTGCAAAGATTGCATTACACTATTTTTGTTGGCATCTTGTATTTCTAAGAAATCAGTTAATAAAATACGTACAAAATCGACTGGTGAAAACAAATTTTGGGTACCAAGTATACCAGAATCCAGAGATAGTATTTTATTATTCCCATCTGTGAGTGAAATTTTCTATTATTACATTTCTCTGTTGAAAATTTTAATGATAAAAAGGTGTAGTATCCATTTTATCATATTTTCAGTGTTTCGGGGATATTGAAACAATCATCGACAAAAGAAAAACATTCCTGCAGGGAAAAGGATTGAGTTTAAAACCTTTCATCCTGATAATTGGGAGTATCTGCGCCATCGAAAAAATACTTGTGTGCATACATGACTATCAATACATAGTTCCTTCTCTGAAAAAAGCGATTGATATCACATTCAAAAGTTTTTTCACATTGAACATCGAGTATCCGAAAGAAGCTCATCATATATGGACATTCATACAATGGGCTATTTATGATCTGAAATTGAAATGTGATAAGCCAATACCTCATATTCTTGGAATTATAAATAGAATTCAAAAATCCTGAATATGATATTTATACACGAAAGAATTGGGAGTAGGTCTTAAATGTGTGATACGTAGGTATAGTTTATTTGAAAGAACAGAAACTTTATTATTTTACATGAACAGTGGTATGAGAGTCGATTCATTTCGAAATTATGAAATAACGTTTTTATTCATGCGTTATTCACTGTCCGTTCATATTTTTGAGTGTGATATAACTGTTTTTAAATGCATCTAATTCTACATGAATCCCACATACTTTCAAATATTCCGTTATAAAATCATTGGAAGGAGGTCTTTGTAATTTGCTTCAATCGCTCAGTATAAAATCCAAAAACTACCAATCTCTTCAAGTATTATATTACAAGGCACAAATCCACATCGTTGTATTCGAAATGTATTGTCCGATTTGTCAAGCCTCGTTGAAAAACGGTGAAGAATATTGGATTCATTCAAAAATACTACATCCACATGAATTGCAATACTGTTGTATATACAAAAATTGTTCTCGTGAATTTGTGAATTCATTTAAATTGAAATATCATTATGAGTACAATCACCTTCATGATCATCGTACAACAAAAAATGTAAAAAATCTTCAAACCCCTCAGAAGTTCGACTTGAAATACGAAGAACATGAATTTTGTGGAGAAAATTCTCAGGTGACACAAGAAATAATTGATTTCGAAGAGAAAATCAAAGAAGATGTGTTAGTTTTTATAGCAGAATTATACAATAATCCATCGATTACTCGATCAGTAGTACCAGACGTTATTAATAACACGAATGAGTTAATAAAAAACGTGATGTTATTGACTCAAGCAACACTGAAAACGCATTTGTCCGAATTCCATTGTGAAATAGAAAACTGCTTTGATGTAAATGTTTTTGAAAGTTTAGAAACAGAATACCAAAGATTCCAATATTTGGAAAAATGCAAGTTTTTAATTACACCAAAGGCCCTCAGCATAGATGAAATTGCAGATGATAAAAACGAGAATGGGTTCTCAGTTTTACAAAAAAAACAATGCCAAGGTCAAATAGTGCCGATGCGCGAAACTTTGAGAGTATTCTTGAATTACCAAAAGTTCTAGAGACCATTCATGATTATATCAAAGAACAATCTTCTTCATCTTCAGATGTAATATCTAGCTTATTTAATGCATCCTTGTGGAAGAATATTCAGGCTGTTTACAGTCATAAAATTGTGATACCTTTATTTTTGTTTTATGATGATTTTGAACCAAATAATGTGTTGGGAACATCGGCAGGAATACACAAAATAGGTGGTTCATATTATTCAATTGCAGCGATGCCCCCAAAATTCAGCTCATCATTGGAAAACATTTTTCTTGGACAATTTTTGTATAGCACAGATCGATCATTTTTTGGAAATGAAAAGTGTTTTTATAAATTAATAGAAGAACTACAATTCTTAGGTACGAATGGTATCACTATTAACGTTGGTGAAATATATACAGTTTATTTTGTAGTTGCTGCTATACTGGGTGATAACTTGGGCATAAATGGCATATTGGGATTTCAAGAAAGTTTTTCGTCAATTCATTATTGTCGTTTGTGTTGTTCTGCAAAATCGGAAACGCAGACCCAAACTATTGAATGTGTTCAACTCCTCCGAAATGTTGTTAATTACGCACAAGATGCGGAAAATGAACAATGTGGTATAAAACAAAAATGTATTTTCAATGAATTACCGTATTTTCATAATACAGTAAACATTGCATGCGATCCCATGCATGATTTACATGAAAGAGTTTGCCTTTACGTTATGGCAAAAGTGGTGAATCATCGCATTAACAAAAAGTACTTTACTTTTAATCAGTTGAATTCAAGGATCAAATATTTTAGTCACTTAAGAGCTGATAAGGGTAACGTTATACCACAACTTGCCTCCAATAATATCAAACAAGGGCAACTTATAATATCAGCTGCAGAAATGTCTTCACTGGTGTCATATTTTGGAATTATTGTTGGAGATATTGTACCTGATAATGATGATGCTTGGAATTTACATCAGAATCTTTTTGATATAGTGAATATTGTATACAGTTCTGAGATATCTGAAAATATCATGAAACATCTACAATATTTGATCCAAGAGCACCATGAGCGTTACATAGAAATATTTAATGAAAACCTGAAACCAAAATTTCATTTTTTACTCCATTATCCTAATATCACACGTAATCTTGGTCCGCTGAAATATTCATCATCAATGCGTTTTGAAGGTTTTCATAGACTTTCGAAAAATAATGCCCATGTTGTGTGCAGTGGAAGAAATATCATCTATACATTGTCGCTAAAATTGCAACTCAAATTTTGTTATCGATCTATCATTCAAAAAGGTTTGTCTGATTCAGTATTATATGGTAGAACGATTTTTGAAATATCAGATACACTCGAACCAGATACTTTAGATCAAATTGGATGCGAGAGAGGAATTTGTGTATCTTGGCTGCAAGTCAATGGAACAAAATATCAGAAAAATGTCCCTTTACATACTGGATATGGAAAAAATGAACCAAATTTTGTTTCAATCAAGTATATCGTAATCGATCCAAAGGGCGACATATATTTTATTGTGAAAAACTGTATTACAGTTGGTTGTGATATACATAGGGAAGCGTTTATTGTAAACATACCTGACGGAGAAGAACAGTTAGAGATCGTTCCTTTAGATTTTAATGATTATTCAAGACCCCTACATGTGCATAAATCGAATGATGGATTAAATTTGATTTCAAAAATGAATGTAGATTGATGTCTAACTTGTTTTCTCTTGAATGTAATATTCTTTTTGATGCACAATCTTCTTAGCTTATATTTCCCAATTCAAGTACAAATTATCATTTTAGAAGGAACAGTAGTGTATTTATGTAAGATTGATAGAATATGGAAAATGGATGAATTGAAGCGCATAAAGCTTATGGCTCAAATCTTGGTATCTTCAGAACTTTCTTATATAACATTTGTCCAGAACAACAGAATTTGCTGCCATAGCAAACTTTCTGCTAGGCCTTGATTGAAACTTCATTTTTGTTGATGCTTCGAAACAGTTTGTAGGCCTAGCAACGATCTTTGCTACAGTTTGTTCGCTGTTGCAGCCTCAATACAACCACACATTGTTATATAAGAGCAGCTCAAAGCATATTGCGTGTGTTGAATACTCATCATATTATTATATATATGTGTATATGTATATTCGTTTGATCTGAAATTATTGCCTCATACTGTACAGTTATCAATAATAAATGAGTTGGAAATAATCTTATGAGGTATTAATTCATTTTGATTTTCATGCAAAATTTGAGAATGAAATTGAAAACAAAATTTGAAAAGGACGTTTTATAAAATATCAAAAATCATTTCCGGATTGATTTGTTTTTTCCGAGTAGTATTAATGTTCAATACTGAAGCGGGTGGAAATCATTCCCCATCCTGTTACATATAAAAAAGACTGTATGTTTTCAAATATCATTATAGCCTATACATGTATATTTAAGTATACCATTTCATGAATGAACCTTACTGTCCACAATGGACAAAAAATGTTTTAATGCCGAACTCGTCTTGGAAATCTTTACAAATACTCTTGTCAAATGGATGCTTCCGATAATAGTCCAAAATTTACAAACTCAATAAAACGAAAAAGGAAGCAAATATTCCAATTTGCACAATTCGTAAAATTTGCGTAAATATCTAAAACACCCACGGTTTCTCGTTTCAATTGTTTTGCAGTACTTGAAAATTTTTCTCCTCTCAAATGGTCAAGAATAGGATAAATTATTCTTTCATACTTGATGCCTATTTTCAATGGATATATTGACAATACAAGAGTATCAATGATGTGAATAGTGAATTCTGGAAAAAACACTTCAACAGAAATATATTATACGCGCTGATGGATTTATATAAGTCCAAAGTGGTGAAAATTTTTTATTCTTCACTGACAAATTCAAAATACCAATACGTCATCAACTGTTTCTCGCGAGTGGCAATATCTTCTACTAGTTTGTATATTATGACGTCTTGAACTTCTAGTTTCATCGATAAGCGGTATAAACACGTGGCGTTGCGAGCGCGAAGCGATTGTGAATGATAGGATATCACGTTATGTAATGTTACGATTTAGATTAAGTTACTTTTAAGACCTGTATATTAATAAAGTTCTAAATATGCTATGTAGAATGAGTGTGAATGATATATAAATTGATATGTGGAGTAGTCACTGTAACCTCACTTACAGTAGGTAGGATTAGCTCTTGATTAGATTTTTTTTGCGCAAACACAGAAAAGTTTTGTCCCGTACATTATTACTGAATTCGCTAGCAGATTGATATTATGTTGGAATACAATTATGCTTTGTATTTTGAATTGGATGATTTTGTTTACCCTTATTCGCTCATTATCAAGCGTTTTCCAGTCAATACATAAATTTTTATTATTATCCAACCGCTATTAACTTCGAGATCCACACTTATTGATATTATTGAATGATTTGTGTCTAAAAAATTGATAAATTCTTCTTAAACATATAATTTATCATTATTATCAAATTTGCAGACAAGGTTACTTCATTCATAATGAACACTCCAACTGATTCATTGGCTGAATATTATCAAATATTTGATTGGTCATATTTAATAATACCATTCAATCATAAAGACTGATAATGAATAACTATAACCAAATTCTTCTCTCAGTGTGCCTTTAAAAGTACTTTAAAGGTGAATCAACTCAATTGGCACCATTTTCTCCTATTTGTCAATATACAGGGTGTCCGATTTTAATCTTTAAATGCAAATATCTCAAAAACATGCGTCTTTAACCAAAAGTACTTCATACAAAAGTTGTTATACAAAGAGGGGGCCACAAAACTACGATAACAGTTTCATCATAGATGGCATTATGATCGATTAAAATGGGGTCAACATCATTTTTTCGAACAGGAACCCCCACTTTCTATTGCATATCTTGATTCTACGCAGAAAACTGAGTAACTTTCGCTTGAAACGTTTTTTTAAATCTTCGAAGATGGCGCCACAATCAATGAAGAATAAAGTCTATGAAACAATACGCGGATAATCTTGAGGAATGCATCCAAAAGCCGAAATATCTCATTCGAATGTACTTGTTAAGAGAGGGGACGACACAATGGCGATATGAGTTCCATAGTAGATGGCACTGTGGTCTGTAAACATGAGGTCAACTCCAATTTTTCAAATGGAAACTCCTACTTTTTATCGCATATCATAATTCTACGCGAATAGATGAGGAATTTTTGTTTGAAACATTGTTCCTAAATTCTTGAAGATGGAAAAGGTGGAAAATGAGGTGGATGAAAAAGTTCTACTGCATTATGTGTGAAGCTAACGCTCAACAAACAAATCAAGATAATAATCATTTCAGAGGAGAAATCGAACACGAAACACAACAAATGTTATGTCCGGAACATTGTAAATGACTTCAATTCAATGTTTTGGAAACGACATTCATTGTGTTTTGTGTTCGATTTCTTCTCAGAAAGTATTATTGTTTTGATTTGTTTGTTGAGCATTACTTCACACATAATGCAGTACAACTTTCTCATCAACCTCATTTTCCACCGTTTTCATCTCCAAGAATTTAGAAAAAATGTTTCAAACAAAACATCCTCATTTTTTCGCGTAGAATCATTATATGCGATAAGAAGTAAGAGTTTCCATTTGACAAATTGGAGTTGACCTCATTCCCACCGACCACAGCGCCATCTACTATGGAACTGATATCGCCATTGTGTCGTCCCCTCTCTTAACAACAACATTCGAATGAGATATTCCGGCTCTTGGATGCATTCCACAAGATATCCGCATATTGTTTCATAGACTTTATTTTTCATCGATTGTGGCGCCATCTTCAGAAATTTAGAAAGACGTTTCAAGCAAAAGTTACTCAGTTTTTTGCGTAGAATCAAGATATGCAATGAAAATTGGGGGTTCCCGTTTGAAAAAATGATGTTGACCCCATTTTAATCGATCATAACGCCATCTATGGTGAAACTGATATCGTAGTCTTATGGCCCCTTATATGTATAACAACTTTGGTATGAAGTACTTTTGGTTTAAGATGCATGTTTTTGAGATATTTGCATTCAACGATTGAAATGGGACACCCTGTATGAACCTATATACCTCATATATGAATCACAAGAAACATATATGATCCCTATATAAGCCATATATGACACCTATATAATTCATGTATGAGTCATATATGTAATTCGATTATACAGGGTGTCCCATTTTAATCTTTAAATGCAAATATCTCAAAGACATGCATCTTAAACCAAAAGTACTTCATACCATTGTTGTTATGCCAAGAGGGGGCCACAAAACTACTGTAAATAAAGCTACTGTAAATGATTGTTCTGAATTTCACAGTTACCAACGCATTAAAAAACATCGTCCCATATATGGACAGTGTCGTAAAGGGTTAAATTCTCACCAATCCATCTCAATTCATCACCATATCATTCAAGAGTTCGTAAAGGATTTGAAAAGGAAATTCTCTTTGAACTCTCGTTTGTACTCTCGTGGTTTATTCCTGATGGAGCTATGAACGATATCAATTTCATTCACTGAATATAATTAGATTCAAGAAAAATTTTCTAACTGCATAGAATTCAATATAAATTTTCAACCTTCATTCCAACGCCATCCAAACATTCCTAGCGATCAGTCAATAATAGTGAAGTCAAGCAAATCAGTCGAGTACATTGTATCCCAATAAATACAAATTAGAACAGACTTCTTTCAGAGCTCTCAGAGCTGACTAATGTCCAACCAAAGAACACGTTCGAGCTTGGTTTCATCCCAAAGACTACTTCAAAACCAAAGTGAGCTTGATAATATCTTGGTTTATATGATCTTGAAAATATTGAGAACAAAAAGGAGGCGAAATCCTCTATAAAACTCGACCAATCCGTCGTCAAATCTCGAGTTGGTCAGACTTTGTTATAGGGATTCTAGTGTATCATTACCAAGATTTGATAATTATTACCAGGATTTAGTAATAATGAGTGAAGTTTAGTAATTATAACCAAAAATCTTAGTTGTAAATCTGAATAGCGGTAATTAAAACTATATATTCATTTTGCCATATTCAACTATGAGATTTGGTCACTATTACCAAATGCTGGTAACAATCAGTAAATCGTTTTCTCAGTGTGAGGTTGAGCTGTAATTCGCTTACATAGCGAAAAATTTTGTGTCACAGGAGATCCATTCATAGTTTGTGTTGGAAACAACATATCAAATTCTAAAATTCACAGATTTTCAGTGTGAATTCAAGATTTTTGTGTTGATTTGATACATTTTTTGTGTGAATATTTAACATAAATTGCGAGTGAACCTCCTGAAACATACACGTGTGTTAAAAATACACAGAATTTTCCACTGCGTAATTATGGAAGAAATAGTAACATGTGAAGATATATGAAAATGAGTATATTGGTACCGTATACGCCGAAAAAAATGTTTCGTTGAAATGTGAACATCCAAAAACTTTGGATAAGCCAACAAAATTTTCGTTCTTGCAACAAAACATTTGGTAATGAGTACAAAATATGTTTGTTGAAAAATTTAGGAACAAAATAATTTTGTTGGGAGAACAAAAACTTAATTAAAAGACCAAAAGTTTTTGGATGGTCACATAGGTCACATATCAACCAAGATATTATTAATAGAATGAAATAGGACTGGTATGACTTTGTGCAATCATATTCGATTTTACAGCCATAAACTTTACATACCATTTTCATCATTTCACAGGGATTTTATTAGGTGTATAACTTTGCTTCCGCCGTTTCGCAATAAATGGCTGTAGCGGTACGTGGTAGTTGGAATAAATAGATCATAGAGGTCATGCAATAAGCTTAGGTATTTATAAACATAACGCCATCGAAATATTAGTCGATTTGTGTCTACATCATAAACCTCGATAGTAAAATGTGTTCATAATGGTACCATAATGGAGCCATAGTATGAAAAAGAATGTTGACATGATGGTACCAAGGTGTTTCCGTATTAAACATCGTTATTGGTGACAATCTATGCGAACATTATGTTTCACAATAATGGATGAATTATCGATGCGCGATGTGGCATCTGAAACAAGAGTGAATCATGGTGCCATAATTCATGTATTACGGATGCATTATGTGAAATCATTCCGTTCGGCCATAATCGATTTATTCTCAACGCATACCATGGCGTTGAAATCTGAAAGTATTTGAGTATAGATTCAATAATTGATACCTTATTGACACCGGTAAAAGAAACCCATTGAAACGAACATAATGAAGCTTCATGAGATTTTCTCAGAACATTCTCCGAGATTCATTGTGAATTGATGCTTTTAGATGAAATTATCGTTGGAGAAATTTATAAAACTGACCAAATCGCATTGACGAATGATGAGATGAGATTTAACGAGACCTTTGCCCAATTTCAATGAGATTTGGTGAGATTCAATGAGACTTTTCAATCAGATGATAAACATTGGTGGTCCTGAGATTTTTGAATACAAATTTTGAAAAAAGAATGTGGGAATAAGACACAATGTTTAACCGATAAACATTTTTAGATTTCTCAAACGAGGCTGTTTTTTTTCAACAGTAATTTTTAAACTAACACCAAACCTGGAATTCCCAGGCTCTTGGCACTGATCATTCTGATAAATAATTTTCAACGGTAGATTGGATCTAATTTTCTTCACCAAAATCGATGTATTATGATGTTTCATGATATATCCTTGGAATTGTTCACTAAGTAAAGTGATACTGATTCGAAACGCTTCATCAAGTCTCAGGTTTTAGCCACAGCAAAACGTGGTAACATAATTCTTGCATGTCGCGTCACATAACGTGACACAATTATTGAACGATTGGCACCATGTTCAACGATATCACAGTGAGAAAATTTTTCTCAGAAGAATAAGCCATGTTGTTGGCACCATCAAAGCAGCATTACGTGGTACAAAAATGCGTCGATAATGGAGGAATAATTCTACAAACTGTTTCACACATGAATTCTGTCATGATGGTACACTGTTAAAAATTTCCGCATGAATTTTAATGTAAATCTACTGGAAGTTTTTTTCAAGTACGTAACTGAAAATTCATGTACAGGTTCCACAAATTTCAAGTCTACATACATTGAATTTAATGTACATGGATTTGAAATTTAATGTATGAATACACGAAATTTGTACCCTGGTAGAAATTTTCTCTAGTACTTTGAGAGGCACTAATAAGTTTACTCATCTTACTTGTGAGGCACTCATAGGGAAAACTTACGAGTGATTTAGCAGAATGTAACGCTTCACTCAACCAAATTCTAGTCATCAAAACTAGCGAGGCACTCAGTAGTAACTGACCAGGAACTTGTAAGAAACCAACGCCAAATTTATGACAGCAATTATATGCCAGTAAAGATGTGGAATTATAATAATACATCAACAATGATTATTCAGTAAAATATTGATGCTTTGGCCCAAAATGTCTTCAAAAATAAAACCTGAATTTGAAGCAAAAAACATGTTTCGGAGGAGAACACTTGCAGATTGACGACCACGTTGTTCACTACGTTCTCATGTCATGGAGAGAAAATTGGAAACCTTGAAGAGAATCGAACCACCTAAACCAATCCCTACCTAATGTTGCGCGATCTACTATCCTGACGCCCTAACGACTTGAGCTAAACCGGTATACCTACGTGGTTTATTAGAGAAGATCAATGTAAATGACGTGGATATCTGATTCAATCCATCGGTTGAGTATAATAATCTATTAACCTATGTGAAAATTGCAATTCGGTTGACAGATGTGAGGTTAAGTTTATGTGATAAAAAACAATGAATGAATTATTTTTGTGAAATGTGTGGTCGTTATTGTTTAATTATTATGTATTAAAAATCTTTTCAAGCAAAAGTTTAAAATAAATTTCCAAAAACTTGGATTATTCACATAGAGCTCGTTGGATGGTTTTACTCTTGAAGAGTACTGTCAAAGTTGACGTTTGCAAATTGGAGAAAAAAGTCTTATTTTCTGTCTTGAATTTATTATTAGAGTGGTGATAAACTTGTAGACAGAGTTTGAAGGTTGGGTGAAATCCATATTGATCAGGAAAGTCAAAACCGTATTGCAAAACTTGGAAAATCTGTTAACGTAGCTGACAATACTGGGGTATCGAGTCAGCTTTTCCTTACTACATGGAATCTAGGCAGGAGAAATGTATCAAAATTCAGTGAATTCAAGTTGGTGTCAAGTAAGAGAGGATAGAAATATTCATTTGATTTCATTGGTTACTATAAAAATGTCAAGAAATAAGGGAAGGCTATGTAGGACTCACTGTATCGTCTCTTAATATTTTTGTGTCAATAATGTTGTATCATGCTGCTACGAATGAATGTTATTATATTTGTGAAACAGGTTCAATACACTTGTTTCTTCAACTCATTAGTAAGAAAATACAAAAATGTCCACAATACAAAATTATTGAAACGAAAATAATGAAAGACGATACAGTGAGTCCTACATAGCCTTTCCTTATTTGTCAACATTTTTACAATAACCAATAAAGTCCAATGAATATTTATATCCTCTCTTACTTGACACCAACTTGAATTCACTGAATTTTGATACATTTCTCCTGCCTAGATTTCATGTAGTAAGGAAAAGCTGACTCGATACCCCAGTATTGTCAGCTACGTTAACAGATTTTCCAAGTTTTGCAATACGGTTTTGACTTTCCTGATCAATATGGATTCCACCCAACCTTCAAACTCTCCCTACAAGTTTGTCACTACTCTAATAACAAATTCAAGACAGAAAATAAGACTTTTTTCTCCAATTTGCAACTGTCAACTTTGACAGTACTCTTCAAGAGTAAAACCATCCACCGAGCTTTATGTGAATAATCCAAGTTTTTGGAAATTTATTTTAAACATTCGCTTAAAATAGTTTTGATTAAATGAGTTCTTCATGACTCATATTACTACAAAAATGATTTGATCTCTGAGTTTTTTCTGAGAAATATTGATGTAAGTATTTGAATAAAACTCATTCTCACTGCATCAACAAATTATGATTTTTCACATATTACAACAGCTATGACTGATTCAATAATTCATATTGCATTGAAAAATAGATTTTTTTAATACATATTAATTAAGAACTAACGATCACACATTTCACGAAAATAATTAATTTTTATTTTTCAATTCAAAGAAGTCAACCTCATATCCGTAAACTATACTTCAATTCTAAAATTCAAACAGATTTGTTGCATTTTCTTTCTCATTTATGTCACCTGTAATTATATGTAAAAATTATTGGAAAAACCTGTTCAGCTGTTTGAAGATCTTTATGAAATACGTGCTGTATGGGTACTGACATTTCCGATATCAAGTGTGAACAATATTTTATTCATTTTAGAATTGAAAAGTTCATTCTTCTCTATTTTATATATATGTTAGTAAGCACTTGTATAATTATTAGAGATGGTTTTACTCCACATTATCAATCAGTTCAACTTATTACATACTAAGAAGTAGCTCACTTTGACCAACCAACGCTAGTTGGATTCAACTCATCAGTAATTGACCAGTACCTCGCTAGTTTTTTGTGCTCAGTTTTTCGTCTCTAGCGCCTCATCGGTCATTGGAAAAAATTTGTGAAATTTCTACCAGGGTATATGAATTTTCATTCGCGTTCCAGAAAAAAACTTCCAGTAAATTTTCTTTGAAACTCATTAAGGACCTTCAAGCGACAGACGAAACATATGATATTTTTCGCATCCTTCTTTTATAAAGTATGTAAGAATTACAAATTTCAAATATATGATAATAAAATACATGCATGGGATTGCGCACTGTGAATGCAAATTCTCATTCCATATTGGTTCTGAAATATAGGAAGCCAAATTTTCTGAATTATAACCTTCAATCGTAAGAATTTTCCATCGATCCCATAATGTTTCAGAACCACTATGAAATTGAAATCCTCAATCCCAAGCATGTATTTTATCATCGTATTCATAAAATTTGTATTTCTCATGTGGTTCACGAAAATATTTCGCGCAAAATTTCGTACCCTTCCCCAACAGAACCTAAAATTTGTGTACGTCCAGGAAACGTCCAAATACGTTTCTCAGACGTCCTTCGGAGGTTTCCTGGACGTACACAAATTTTAGGTTCTGTTGGGGTTCAGTGTCGTTTGAGCACTCTCAACGACAAGACTGGTAGAGTGTAACCTAATGCGATTGAGAATAATAATTTTAAAATTTATAATCACAAGAAGATTATCATTATTCAATTAATTCCCTCAATTTCAGACATTTAATTTGATGGTTATGTTATTTTCTCAATTCTCTATCGATTTAGTCTAAGTTAATTTTTAATGTACCGATACTTGAAATTGTCATTCAATTCTACATGATTTGAAAATTAAGGTAATGATACTTGAATATCATTTCATGTACCTTTAAATTGAAATTTCATGTACACTGGTACATTAAGAGTGCATTAAAATTCAAGAAATTTTTAACAGTGTACCAAGGTGTTTCCGCATTTCATTATGCTTATGCGAACATGGTATGCGGAGCGAATAGTCCCATGATGGATGCATGGTTTCATCATCACGTGCACCCCTAACAAGCGGAGTTCTGTTTACAATACCAAGTTGACAGCACGCTATTCCAAGCACGTTATGTTATGAAAATGCATAGCACGGTTTTCTATCTGGGAAGTTATCCTCGATTAAACATGTCAGCTTACGAGCCAAATTCTCGTCACTTGCGGGAGGTTTTAATTTTCTGCGGCTTGGTGAGGCCGCTATTAGTGAAAGAACGTGCCGAGAGTGGTTTCAATGCTTCAAGAACGGTGATTTCAACGTCGAAGACCAGCATGGCGGTGGAAGAGAGAAGGTTTTCGAAGATGCAGAATTGGAGGCATTACTTGATCAAGACTTGTGTCAAACGCAACAAGAATTGGCAGGATCATTGGAAGTGACGAAACCAGCCATTTCAAAACGCCTGAGAGTTATGGGAATGATTCAGAAACAAGGGAACTACTCGCCGTACGAGTTGAAGCCGAGAGATGTTGAACGGCATTTGTGGGTTTGTACACAAACAGCTGCTTGCAAGGCGAAGATGAAAGGGATTTCTGCATCGCATTGTGACTGGAGACGAAAAATGGGTTCATTACGATGATCCCAAGCGCAGAAAATGATGGGTATATCCCGGCCATGCTTCCACGTCGACGGCCAAACCGAATATTCACGGTTCCAAGGTTATGCTCAGTATTTGATGGGACCAGCTCGGCGTAGTGTATTATGAGTTGTTAAAACCGACTGAAACAATCACAGGCGATCGTTATCGAACGCAATTAATGCGGTTGAGCCGAGCATTGAAAGACAAACGGCCGCAATACAACGAGAAACGTGATAAAGTGATTTTACAGCATGACAATGCTCAACCCCATATTGCAAAAGTGGTCAAGACATACTTGGAAACTTTGAAATGGGAAGTCCTACCCCACCGGCCGTATTTTCCAGACGTTGCTCCTTCGGACTATCACTTGTTTCGATCAATGGCACACGGCCTAGCTGACCAGCACTTCCGGTCTTATGAAGAAGTAAAAACTTGGATCGATTCGTGGATCGCTTCAAAAGATGACCAGTTTTTTCAACGCGGGATTCGTATGCTGCCCGAAAAATGGGAGAAAGTAGTGGCCAGCGATGGACAATGCTTTGAATCATAAATGTATAACCAGTTTTTTACAATGAAGCCTCGAATTTCGGAAACAAATGGCGGAAGCAAAGTTATACACCTAATATAATTCCATTCAATTTTTTCAGAAGAAGACAGAAACTCCAATGTATTAATATGATCTGGTGTATTTCGGAAATTATTCATTGATCGGAGTATATTGAATAAATTTTAGGAACATCGTATATACCCTAAATAGTACCGTATGTCTGATGCATATACTCACGATATATTTCCATAGTCACATACTTTATGCACATCCCAGATAGCACAAGAGTTCTAAAAGAACTCATGATGTATCCAATATATTCATAAAGAACCCTCCTAAGACTCTTATGCTATCTGGGGTGATATGAATAATTTAGTATGCATATTTTGTAGGTATGTGGAATATTCTGTGTTATATGAGACATTGTTACATCCAAAATTCGATCAGAAACCAAAAACATTGTAGGACAAATTTTAGATGATGAATGAGGAATTTTTCATATCGAGACGATATTGATACTACTCTAACGATATTAAACGATGCCAAGACGACGATATTGACGTTTGACGATATTTTGCGATATCGAGACGATATTTTCTCAACTCTCGTCTCGTCTCGAATGCACCCCTAACTGCGACCACGCAACTGTACTCCATGTAAGTGTGTCTTCGGAAGAATCGCTTTCCGGACTACAATCGTATTTGGATTTTCGATCGGTGAGTTATGAAGTGTCGAACTGCTCAGTCTAAAGAAATTTAACTGACACCCAAAATCCTACGTATTGAACTCGCAAAAGAATCAGTGACACTTTTGGTCATCAGATCAATTTCTGCGATCAGATCAATTGTTGCACCAACTTCAGACCCGATGAATGAGATACAGAAAGAAATAGTAAACAGCGTTACGTAATACATGAACTATCCCTTGTGCTATTCTTGCTCTTATATCCCTTTCGCTCTTACCGTTTTCTGGAATTATGCTTCCTAGATACTTGGATTCTTCCACTTGTTGAATTGCCTCGACATCTATTTTGATTTTCGTTTTTTTTTTGTTTTCGCTGTTGTACAAATCATGAATTTTGTTTTGTCCTTATTCATATTCATACAATACTTTGCTAGTAATATTGTTCTCATAGGGTTGAGAATATTTTCTAACTCAGCACCACTCGTAGCTCATATAGCGACCGTCGAAGGATTAATGATAACAATTTTAATTTTTGATCCCAATTGATATACTGTTAGAAAAGTTCTTAACTTCAATATGAAATTCTTTATGAAATATCATACTTCCATATCAAATATAATGCCGATTCTTGAATTCAATATGAGTCAGGAAATTTCACAATTTCTTACTGAGATGTAATAATTATTCATTAAATCTCACAAATATATTATTAAAATTAAGAAGGGAATTCTCAACATTGAGAATAAAATTCTTAGCATTGAGAATTATATTATTGAATTCAATATTTTATTATCAATTCTGTTGATTGAATTTTTTACGGGAAAAAGTTCATAACTTCTCCAACAGTGATATTTGAGATCTGAATACGGAAAAAATATTATCTTATAAATTACGATATGAGAATCGTAGCGCAGGACTATATCTGCGAAATTGGTCTATTCAAAATGTCACATCGTGAATTGTGCTGTCTTTTGAATAAATCACGTCGAATATTACGATGTTTACTTCTAGGAAAGGAGGTTATAACAGCGATATCTGTCTCTAATACCTGTCAATTCCTGCTTCATCAAGTATGTTCCGATGCTATGATTGTAACATCATGATTTGAAAGATAATATTGTTTTCATGTAGGCTGCATTCCGCCAACCAAGGTTTCAAGTTGCAGCAGCTGCAGCGTCACCATTTTGGAATATTTTTGTCCATATACGTTTACTCAAAATCCTCAATCAAACAAGAAGAATCAAACAAAAAGAGAACATCTTTCAGAAATCTAAATATATCTCATGGACTTGGAAGATGGCTCGCAAAAAAGTCTCGAAGATGTCTTTTAGAAATCTAAAAGATTCTCTACGCAATTAATTTCGACAAGTTTGAGATGACTCGAAAAGATCTTGCGGAAGATATGTTTTAGACGTATTCGATCAACGTCTCAAAATGTCTTAAAGGATATCTTTTATATGGCTTCTAGATATCTGAAGAATTTCTTGAAGAATTGATAAAAATATCTTGGAGAAAACTTGAATCCGTTCATAAAATCCTCCCCTCTGTCCTTTGATTCCTCCTCTTTCACTCCTATGTATTTTACTCGAGTTCAGATTTATGAGTTTGCGGGATTCGAACCTGGGGATTTCATGACATATCTATGCTTCATTGACCTGAGCCATACGGGCAATTGGATGGCGGTGGTCATAATTGTCAATATGACGTAGTGAAATACAATGTCAGTAGTGTATATTCTTAGAGTAAATGTGATCTTTTGAATACAAGTGATCTTTTCGAAGTGTCACAGATAAGTTGACTGTGCTTAAAAATTGAAAAAATTAATGAACTTGAACGTGAAATATTATGTATTGAAGAATGTATTCCATGATCCAGTAATCGTTGGTGTCTGATGAATATCATATATTCTTTTGTAATTATTTTCATCTCATGCTTATCGAGAAACAATTTATTAGTGGGAATGAGAATTTTACAAATTCATTTGAAAGCTGTACATAAAATTAAGCGTAGGAAGTTCAATAATTCGCAGAATATTGCAACTGGGGGATTCGTTACTTTCAGCTCTGGTATTGCAAAGTTACAAGATCGTACTTTCTGCACAATTCAAAATTTATTGGTACAGCGAGAGAAGAGCGATTCACAGATTCGGTACATCCTATTATATTTGATCAATAATTCCCTAGTAAAAATAAATCATATACAGGGTGGCCCATTTTAATCTTTAAATGCAAATATCTCAAGAACATGCATCTTAAATCAAAAGTACTTTATACCAAAGTTGTTATACAAAGAGGGGGCCACAAAACTACGATATCAGTTTCATCATAGATGGCATTATGATCGTTCAAAATGGGGTCAACATCATTTTCTTTAAACAGGAACCCCCACTTTTTATTGCGAATCTTGATTCTACGCAAAAAACTGAGTAACTTTTGCTTGAAACGTTTTTCCTAAATTCTTAAAGATGGAAACGGTGGAAAATGAGGTTGATGAAGAAGTTCTACTGCATTATGTGTGAAGCAACGCTCAACAAAAAAATCAAAACGATAATAATTTCAGAGAAGAAATCGAACACAAAACACAAAAAATGTCATGTCCAAAACATTGTGAATGACTTCAATTCAATGTTTTGGAAACGACATTCATTGTGTTTTGTGTCCGATTTCTTCTCTGAAATTATTATTGTTTTGATTTCCATTGGAATCCTGTACAAAATCTGAATTTTAAAATCATCCAGTTCTCTGTCGCTATTTAGAAGAAACACATTATTTGACGGCTAAATATCATGTCAGATCACACCCCAAACGATATTGTTGATATTTTACTGTGTCTAAGTGGAGCGCAGGGAAACTATCTTAGAGCTGTACGTATTTCCAAACGACGTTTTCCGAATCGAAGGTGTCCATCTCATGTCACTATCCAATCTGTCGAACAACGTGCGCGTCGAGGTTTTATGGAACGAAAAAGAGCCAATAAAGTTTATGATAATAACAATAAGCCTGATGAGAGATTGCTTGTTGTGCTGGGATTAATCCACATTAATCCTCATACCAGTGTTCGGGATATTGGAAAAGCAACCGAGATTCCCCGATCCACAGTTCACCACATGTTAAAATCAGTTCAATATCATCCGTACCACATTTGTTTGGTGCAATCGTTGACAGCTGAGGATTTCGTAGCAAGGACGAACTTCTGCACATGGGCCCAGGGTGAAATTGAGGAAGATCCTACTTTCTTTCAACGCGTTATGTTCTCTGACGAGGCAACTTTCCAAAGTGTAGGAATTGTGAATAGGCACAATAGTCATTATTGGAGTGCTCAGATCCCTCACTGGGTCCGTACGGTAGACCATCAGCACCGTTGGAGTGTCAACGTTTGATGTGGAATTGTAGATTCCAAAATCATAGGACCATATTTTTTTGGAGGAAACCTCAGTAGCGTGGAATATCTTCGCTTCTTACAGCATAAACTTCCTGCTCTGATGGAAGACTTAACCCGATTAAGCCTTGACCCGAGATTAACAATGTGGTTTCAACAGGATGGAGCACCCCCTCATTTCGCACGGAATGTACGGAATTTTTTGGATCAGCAATTCCCAGGGGAGTGGATTGGCCGTGGAGGACCTGTTCGATGGCCACCGAGATCGGCAGACTTGACGTCGCCGGATTTCTTTTTGTGGGGTTACATAGAAGATGTTGTATTCCGCGAGCTTCCTGCGACACGCGATGACATGAAAATTCGAATAAGGAGAGCATGCGCAGCAAGAATACCTGCTGTGTTGCGAGCAACTGTGCTCAACTTTCATAAAAGAATTAGACTTTGTCATCAGCAAAACGGTGGTCATTTTGAACATCTTGTGAAGTTTCGAAGGCAAACCTAGGCGATCCATTCTAGGGCGATGATGATGTGCAAAGTCCGATCGCGCAACCTCCTCGGGGTGCACATTGGGTAACGCTAATGCCGACGGCCGACTGATGAGCGGGGGAGGAGGGAGAGGGGGTAATATGGGAATTTGTTAAACCACAATCCTCGGAAGATGAAAACGAAACCTTCAAGAGGTGAGCGTTGCTTTACACATAATGCAGTAGCACTTTCTCATCAACCTCATTTCCCACCGTTTCCATCTTCAAGAATAGAGGAAAAATGTATCAAACACAACAAATGTCATGTCCAAAACATTGTAAATGACTTCAATTCAATGTAACTCTTCTGATGCAGTAGACCTATTTCATCGACTCATTTTCCACTGTTTGAAATTCAAGAATTTAGGAAGAATGTTTCAAACAAAATTTCCTCATTTTTTCGCGTAGAATCATTATATGCAATAAAAAGTAAGAGTTCCCATTTGAGATATTGAAGTTGACCTCATTTTTACCGACCACAGCGCCATCTACTATGAAACTGATATCGCTATTGTGTCGTCCCCTCTCTTAACAACAACATTCGAATGAGATATTTCGGCTCTTGGATGCATTCCACAAGATATCCGCATATTGTTTCATAGACTTTATTTTTCATCGATTGTGGCGCCATCTTCAGAAATTTAGAAAGACGTTTCAAGCAAAAGTTACTCAGTTTTTTGCGTAGAATCAAGATATGCAATGAAAATTGGGGGTTCCCGTTTGAAAAAATGATGTTGACCCCATTTTAATCGATCATAACGCCATCTATGGTGAAACTGATATCGTAGTCTTGTGGCCCCTTATATGTATAACAACTTTGGTATGAAGTACTTTTGGTTTAAGATGCATGTTTTTGAGATATTTGCATTCAACGATTGAAATGGGACACCCTGTATGAACCTATATAACTCATATATGAATCACAAGAAACATATATGATCCCTATATAAGCCATATATGACACCTATATAATTCATGTATGAGTCATATATGTAATTCGATTATACAGGGTGTCCCATTTTAATCTTTAAATGCAAATATCTCAAAGACATGCATCTTAAACCAAAAGTACTTCATACCATTGTTGTTATGCCAAGAGGGGGCCACAAAACTACGATATCAGTTCCATCATAGATGATGGCGTTATGATCGTTTAAAAGGGGTCCAACATCATTTTTTCAAACGGGAACACCCACTCTTCATTGCATATCTTGATTCTACGCAAAAAACTGAGTAACTTTTGCTTGAAACGTTTCTCTAAATTTCTGAAGATGGCGCCACAATCGATGAAGAATAAAGTCTATGAAACAAAATGCGGATATCTTGTGGAATGCATCCAAGAACCGTAATATCTCATTCGTATGTTGTTGTTAAGAGAGGGGACGACACAATAGCGATATCAGTTCCATAGTAGATGGCGCTGTGGTCAGTGAAACTGAGGTGAACTTCAATTTTTTAAATGGAAAATCCTACTCCTTATCGCATATCATGATTCTACGCGAAAAAATGAGGAAATTTTGTTTGAAACATTCTTCCTAAATTCTTGAATTTCAAACAGTGGAAAATGAGTCGATGGAATAGGTCTACTGCATCGGAAGAGTTACATTGAATTGAAGTCATTTACAATGTTTTGGACATGACATTTGTTGTGTTTTGTGTTCGATTTCTTCTCTGAAATTATTATTGTTTTGATTTGTTTGTTGAGCGTTGCTTCACACATAATGCAGTAGAACTTTCTAATCAACCTCATTTTCCCCCGTTTCCATCGTCAAGAATTTAGGAAAAAATGTTCAAAAAAAAATTCCCCATTTTTTCGCGTAGAATCATGATATGCGATAAAGAGTGGAAGTTTCCATTTGAAAAATTGAGGTTGACCTCATCTTTAGCGACGACAGCGCCATCCACTATGAAACTGATATCGTCATTGTGTCGTCCCCTCTCTTAACAACAACATTCAAATGAGATATTTCGGCTTTTGGATGCATTCCTCAAGATTATCCGCATATTGTTCCATAGACTTTATTTTTCATCGATTGTGGCGCCATCTTAAAAAATTTAGGAAAACGTTTCCAGCAAAAGTTACTCAGTTTTCTTCGTAGAATCAAGATATGCAATAACAAGTGGGAATTCCCGTTCAAAAAAATGATGTTGACCCCATTTTAATCGATCATAACGCCATCTATGATGACAATGATATCGTAGTTTTGTGGCCCCCTCTTTGTATAACAACTTTGGTATGGAGTACTTTTGGTTTAAGATGCATGTTTTTGAGATATTTGCATCCAAAGATTAAAATGGGACACCCTGTATACTCATGGTTTGAATATTTAGTCATATATGAAATCTATTCCCATATACATATGTTATGCTACTGTTCATATATGATTTCCATCGCCATTCCATATATGATATTCAAATTGTTTGTGGTTATAAAAATTCATATATGATTTCGATTTCATGTATGAAATATTTTCTGATCATTGGTGAAATGTGATTAAAAGGAAATATCTGAACGCCTCCCCCACGACCCATTCACTTCTCGTTCCAGATGATTCTGGATCAATTGGTCTATATTCGACATAGACAAATTTCTGAGACTTTTCCATCAATTTGCTCCAGCGGTTGGTAAATTTTGGATGTGCATTTTTCGAAAAACGTTCCTCTCAAGTGCTATCCATTGTTCATTCCAGAAGATTTGGAATCGATTGGGCTATATTTCACGGAAACGAATTTTCCAAACTCCCATCACGATGATTACCATCAATCGCACTTTAAGAGTGTTGTCGTCATCTCGGAGATTCGCTGATGTGATTGAAGCCTTGAATCTCACCTTGCAGAACCCGGGTTCAATCCCCACTAGGGGAACTTTCTAATAATCGACTCCGAAGCAGATTTTCTTCCACTCAAAGTGATTCTGGCCAAGCTCATTCAACATTTGTGGAAGTAAACTTTGAAGAATTTTTTTTTGTGCTGTGTGGGTGTGTATGAAAATATCTGAATTCATATATGAATGTGTTTGAATTTATATATGGAAGAATATGTGAATTCATATATGATCCATGTATGTATTATGTAGGGAACATATATGGATTCAATGGGGGACATATATGGCTCAGATCATATATGATTTATATAGGGGTTTATATAGGGGTCATTTTTACTAGGGAAATCTCAATATTACTGAATTTTCAGCGATGTTTCATGAAATTCCAAGGAGAATCACTGTAATCTTGCTTCACATTACTCTGTGTCCGTCAATCGTTATCCTATAATACAATATTCATGACCAAATTTGCTGAGTGTCAGTGAATTACTAAACGTTCAGGAATTGAGTGATACACAGCATGTGGTCATGAATATTGTATTATATAATAACGAATGGAGGACACTGAGTAATGGAAAGAAAAATTTCAGTAATGTCTCTTGGAATTTCATAAAACATCGCTGAAAGTTCAGTAATATTCAGATTTATTGATCAAATATGATAGTATTTACCGAACCTCCAAATTGCTTTCCTCTCACCCACTGAGCATTTCCGTTAGAAGAACCTCGTATCAATATTGCAGCAATATTGATGCGATCTTGGAAGTACCTGTCTTTTAATTTACAAATGCAATATTACAAAAGTAACTCACAGAAATATCGTTGGAATATCACTTGACAACGTAACATCGCTGTAATTTACTTGTAATTGCATTCTGTAATATTACTGTTGTAATTCTCATGACAGGTACTTTCAAGAATGAATAATTCTAGCTTTCAAATGATAAACGAATCGATCTGCTTTGCAATTTTATCGTAACATACAAAGTATAATTCATGTGATCATATATTAATGAACTCAAAAATGCTGATTCTCAAGATACATCCATGAAGAGATCTTGAACGTATATTCTGACCCTAGCGATTTTGAGGTTACCAAAAAGTTACCAAAAAATTTCGGTAACTTTTTCTTACCACAAAAGAACCAACAACCGCATCTTCAGTGCTACTCATCAGTCATGATTCGGTATCTTTTCAGAACAGAACCATTTGTTTACCAGATCACAGAAATGGTGTTTTTGGGCATTTCTTGGTTGCTTCATGGTTAAGAACCGAAAATTCACCGAATGTTGAGAATCCTGCATTGGTTGCAATTTGGTTCCGTTTTGGAAAAAAAGGCCTAAGACTACCGCGAATAGGTGGAACCAAATTGGTCAGTTTTTGGTAAATTCCGGTTTAAAACCATAAAATTACCGGATATTCAGTGCGACTCATCGGTCACGATTGGGTACCTTCTTGGAACCAAACCACTTTTTTCAACAAATTACAGGAATGGTCTGCTTGGTAATTTCTTGGTTGCTTCGTGGTTGAAAACCGAAGATTCACCGAATGTTAAGAATCCTGCATTGGTCACAATTTGGTTCCTTTTTGGAGGAAAATTGCCTGAAATCACCGCGAATAGGAGGGACCAAATTGGTCAGTTTTGGGTAAATTTTCGGTTTAAAACCATAAAATTACCGGATATTCAGTGTTACTCATCGGTTACGATTCGGTACCTTTGTGGAACAAAACCACTTTTTTCAACAAATTACAGGAATGGTCTGCTTGGTCATTTCTTGGTTGCTTCGTGGTTAAAAACCGAAGATTTACCAAATGTTGAGAATCCTGCATTGGTTACAATTTGGTTCCTTTTTGGAAAAAAATACCTGAAATTACCGCGAATAGGAGGAACCAAATTGTTGCCAATCAGTCGCACTCAAGTTTTGGTAATTCTATGGTTGTGAACCGGAAATTATCCAAATACTTACCAATTTAGTTCCTTCTATCTGCGATAATTCCAGCATATTATTCCCAAAAAGGAACCAACTTTCCACCAATCAGTGGCACTGAAGTTTTGGTAATTCTATGGTTGTGAACCGGAAATTATCCAGAAACTGACCGATTTGGGTGCTTTTATCTGCGGTGATTTCAGGCATATTTTTTTCCGAGAAGAAACCAACTTTTCCCCAATCAGTGGCACTGAATTTTTGGCGATTCTATAGTTGTGCACCGGAAATTATCCAAAAACTGACCAATTTTGTTCCTTCCATCTGCAGTGATTCCAGGTATACTCTTTCCAAGAAAGCAGCAAATTGTTAACAATGAGTATTAATGCAAATTCGGTAATCCCATGGTTATGAACCGGAAAGTAACCAAAAACTGACCAATTTGGTTCCCCCCATCAGCGGTATTTTCAAGATGTTTTTCCAGAAAGGAACCCCATTGGTACCAATCAGTAGCACTGAAGATTCGCTGGTTTCATGGTGATGAACTCGAAATTATCCAAAAACTTACCAATTTTGATCCTTCCATTTGCGATAATGTCAGGCATATTTTTTCCGAAAACGAACCGGATTGTACATCCTGTTGATTCCGTCATTCTTCACCAAAATTTGTCCAAAACTTCTCCCATAAAAATACCGATCGTGTAGTAATTTGTTGGTAATTATGTGGTACGACGATTTGACCACAGTATAACCAATTCCCAACCACAATATTACCAAACCACAAAATTACCAATTCCTTACCAAAAATTTCGGTAAAAACGAAATCGCTAGGGGAAGACATCTTCAAAACACGTCGAAACCACTGATCTGTAATATACACTGGATGGGGTATACACGACTTCAAGAAATTCTTGTGACGAATTGAACGTGATAGAAGACTCTCAGCATCCATTTGCATTCAGGGCTAAATGTTCATTTTGTGCGGGAGATTTGAATGTTGTTGATACGTTTTGTGAAATACATTAATACTGATCAAATATCAATCGTTGATATTGTTCAAAATGATGAAAAACTCAGTATAAAAATATTTGATTACAGTTTCAATCATTTTAAACCTTGAGATGGTTCAAAATATATTTTGTCCTTTACAAACTCGAAAACTCGTCAATGACAATAATGATGTACTATGTGAAAAAATCGAAACGACATCGAAAACAGTTGAAAAGAATAAATTAATAATTTCATGATTATAAAAATGTATGAAATATATATTTCGCTGGAAATATATTTATGAAGTTTAAATTCACCGCCAAAAAGTGAGCATTCAGCCCGGAATGCAAATGGCGTCCAGCTCTTCAATTCGTCACAGAAATTTTTACGTAAACCCCATCCAGTGTATATTAGAGATCAGTGGTCGAAACCCAGCCAGCAAAGCGCTGCTGAATTCGCGGTTATGCTAGTAGCAGTGCCACGACAGCAACGTGGTAGCTCCCCCCAGATTCTGGCACTGCTCACTACCATAGCATATATATAATGCAAATTATAACGTAGCACTACCTCAGTGCTATCAGTATTACCAGGGAGTGCTACCAAGTAGTGCTTCTAGTGAAGTACTACCAAGTCACTCACATTTTCATACATAAATTGAGTGCTGTATGTACAAGACGCTCTTGAATGTGTAAACGGAAGGTAGCGACGCTGCTAGAAGCACTGCCTTAATTTTGCTGGCTGGAAAAGATGTTCATATTCATTGGGTTTCCACTTTGAAGCCAAATGAAGGGCAATAATCAGGATTTTCTGATTCAAGGGATTTCTCCAAAACAAAGTTTCGTCTAGTTGGAACATTTCACACTTGTTCTTGTTTTAAATGCACTGGTGAGGCATAAACACATTACATATAGCTATATTTGAGCCGCTTTATGTACGCTTACTACGAGCATACATTCCTATCAAGAGTTGAAGGTTCAAAATGAATAATCCTCCATCAAAAATAAGTGTTGGTTTCCATCTTGAATATTACTGGGAGACGATGTACATTGAAAGTATTGAGGGGCTTTTGGAACAGAACACAACTAAATACTGAATTTGATCGTAATCAATATTTCACTCACTGGTAAAGTTGAAAGGTCCTTGGACTAGCATTTATGGAAGTTGGTATCGGGCCGATAGTCGCGACTGCTGCTTCTAGGGCCATTTCATCACGCGCAGGTAATATGGCCCAAGCCGTGATATTAGTGATGCTCAGCTTCTCGTGGAATTTACACATACCTTGCTGAAACATTCAATTAAATAAAAATATTTGTAATCAAAACGAGAGTGAAATTGAATATATATCGATTCTTTAGTGACTTCTCTCAAATTCTCCCAATTGAATATCCAAATTACATCACACAACATGAATTCTGTCCCCAAACATATAACACAATCAAAAAATAATCATTAGGTTTATCATTTCCCATGTATGGAATTCTTCGGGATATCATGCCATAACAAATGACGATACTTATCACTCGTCATTCGGTGAAGCACATGATTTCGATCAATCATTTCAACCCTCAGTGCACACACTGGGTTAGAGTAACCCTACTTGGTTTTCAAACTTGCCACATTCGAAAGGGTGGAGGAATTAGGAGCTGAGGCTTGGGGGGAAAAAACTTACGTACGCCCTCTACAAATTCCCCGTTCGACACCCTCACAATCCTGTGAACAGCTGACCTAGAAGGTTCGTATTTCAGTAACAGGGTTAATTCCACCCAGTGTGTGTAGATAGGGAAGAAATCACCAAATTGTAGAAACTAAAAATGCGAATGGAAATGTTTAATTGAATCATTATTTACTGTTGTTCCCGTGTATATATTTCATGAAAAGTGAAGTACGTTTTTGGCAGATAACGAGATCAAAGTTGAAAATATAAAACGATGATGAGGATTCAACTTCCATCCCGATAGTGATCATTTTGAGATCCACCATTTCTTATGGATATAAAAATGACTCTGATGACTGGAAATGGCGAAAACTGATTATAAACATTATTACACTCATTATTCATGATGATAAAAGCACATTGTTTATGTTATTCAACTACATTTTTATTATAAAAACAATTCTCATAAAAACTTCGCTTTTAACCGAATTGAAAAATCGTTCAGTTTCATCTACCCGAACAAATATTTGTTTAAAACGGATTATGATATTAGTGATATTTTATGAAAGTTTAACTCTTCAGTTGTTCATCTATCATCCTTTGAATCGCTGTATCTTCTCTTATTCTGCAAACGTGACATTTTTCAAAACACACAATTCTCGAAGAATTTTTCAACAATATATTCTCTTATTGTGAAATATCTTTCGTCGGGGGGTATTTCAGGCTCTCTCATTCAAATTTTCTCCTTCCTTGAGTCTTCTCGTACAAATTGAAAAAAAAACGTTCAAATCGATGAATTTAGAGCTGAGAAACAAGTAAAAGAACATGCAGGGTTACGCTAACCCTTGTGTGTGTAAATGAGGACAAATTTGAAGTGTGTGCACTGAGGGTTAAATGATGGTTGGATCCGCGGCATGAGTTTCGAATGGACTTTGTTCGCAGGGTTTATAGACTCTAAATGAAACCGGACATACACAACCGGGCGTGAATCCCGAATATTTTCTTATTACATCATTCACACATCAGAGAGTTGCAGATGACATTGTCAGGTTCGTGGAAATTTCCCCATGAAATTTTTCCAAATTTCTTTTCTCCCACGCAGGAAGCATACACTGGATACAATTTACGTATACAGTGCCAGACCTATGGTTCACTTTAAGTGAACATGAACTTCAATTTCAAAACAATTTCGCTGACTTCTCGAATTATATTTCATTTGGATCGTGCATCGACGAGCGATGAAGCAACTCGTAATCTCTTCCTCTTTCCCTCATTCTCTCCCTATTTCTCTTCTCACGCCATAGTATTGCTGGTGGTGCGATACGAGAATTCTTCTTCTTCCATCTCTCTACTTTTTCTCTCTCCCTCGTGTGTTGCAACGGGTATCGCGCTCGTGCTATTTGCTAGCATGTGTATGTGCCACGGTGTAACCACACAACGGGTGCCTTCTTTCTACTTTGTTGTTCTTCTCTTCACTTCATCTTGCAACCTCTTCTTTCTTATGCTCATGACCTGCACAGTAGCTGTGTTGCTGGTCCTTCTAGTTACAATAGTTCATTCATGTGCATATATATATATATATATATATATATATATGTATGTTATCGCCGAAATTCCAAATTTTTATATCCCTTTTTTTTGAAAACATGGTTGATTGTCCTTCGCAGAGCCGCGTGCCTGGCTTTCGCCATTGGGCAAGCAAAACGCAAGCCTCAGCAGCGATAAGTCACGTACGAAGGCCCATCGGCATGGAAATTTGACACCGGATTTCCTGGAAATCTTGGTGGCAAGCTGAAGTGCTGATTAGGCTGAAAACAATTAACCCCCTACTTTTCGCCATCGGATTTTTCTTGGTCGGCGACTGCCACTGGGCAAGTCAGTCTCCTCTGAACCGCGTTTCAAACCGTTTTCAAAAAGTAAGTACTCTGTCTCTTTCTCTCTCTCTTGGGGCATTGTCTCTCACGGGTCAGGATGCCGGCGGTACAAAAGCTCCACCAGGGGTTTATGCTTTCCCCTGGTGAAAATCTCAAAAGTGTACTCGTGTATCCACCCTCCGAGTGATGAAGGGATGAGCGAGAAAGGAGAAGCTCAGGGCCCATCCGCTCGAAGGATGGATATGCACTGGAGCCCTTTTGATGGCGTCAGTTTTCCTCCGTACCAATGGGTACCATCACTCCTGCGAAGGAGCGAGAAAGAGAGAAGAATTTAAGGAATCATCCAGTGTATAAGTGTATAAGTTCTTATATAATCACGAAGTTGTTCATTTTAGTTCCCCTTATAACTCAAAATTGACCACCAGCCTGCACTCAGAACAAGAATTGATAAAAGTGAATAAATAAGATAGAATAAACTGAAAGACTGAACACAGCTGGCTGAACGGTGAGTGAGATTCTTTCCCTCTTGCTTTTCTTTCTTTCCTTCTCCCTTGTCTCGGTCTTGTTTGATGTTTCATTTTTCGTTCCCCGTCATATGTATATATATATGGTGTAGTATTGGAAATTCTGAACCCTCGTATTGTAAAAAAGAAAAACCTCAATATCGTATGTATAAGTGCATGTGTATGTGTGTATGTATGTATACGTGTGTGTGTGTGTGTGTGCATATATGAGTATATATATATATATGTATATATGCGTATGTGTATGCGTACATGCGTGTATGTCCATATGCATATACGTAGTCCCGAATTTTTTTGTATATCCCCTATTTTGACAGTTGTATATTCGTATTTTCAACTCCAAATTTTGTCAATTAAATTAAATTTTGTCACTGAAGTGGTATATCTTCAGTTTCCTTCCTTATTTCCCCAATCAATCCCAGACAGGAAGGGTATCTCGGTGCCCTCCAAAGGCAGAAAACCCGAATTCCTCTGAGGTGTATCAGTCTTACCGCTCAGGCCACGCTGGACAACAACCATACGACGCTGGTTCGACGACCTCTTGTGTCATCTCCTCCACCGTCGTAACAACATGTTATGATGTGAAATTTAGTCAGCCACTAACCGATAAGATTTACCATCCGAACGGCGGGACGAAAGAGAGAAATATTTAAAGAGGGAAACCAAAAATTGTGAAGATTTAAGACGCTGAATTTATATCGTAAATTTGTTATCATGTGACACAACCATTTAACGAGTTTTCACTGGCGTTGAGGGACTCCATCTGCGTGATTATCCATTTTCAAGTGTGAAAATGTTGATTCTCCCACGAATCGATATTGACTTATCAATACCTTATCTTTGTAATCGATTTTGGAATAATAATTATTCTTTCCCTCATTCCCCTGCGAGAGAAGTTGGTTTTTATCTCCAGAATGAAATACAAATTGAAAATGTTACAACATACGATAATTCAGAAGTTACAAGATTTATCTATGAATTTGAATATTCTCCTTCGTTGAAATATCACGTGTGATGAAGAACATTAATAATTTTCCGTCTATTTCCACGTTTACCTTGTATGTCATGGACGAGTTATGGAGACGTGGAGAGTACAGGATATTAATTCATTCGTTCATTGATTGCCGACAGAATGTACTTCATCATCTGAAATTCAAACTTTGTTATTGAAGGTTTTTTTGTTTACTCGTGATACATTATCGATAAACGCCCATGTAACATGGCGTATTCTAAAAATGTTTCGATATGGTTGTTAGGTTGTGAGGTGAAGGGAGGTTAATTCACAAAAAAAAATGTTTGTTTGAAATAGACTTTCTTCAATAATCACGAGGAATACATCCGCTTCGTTTGCGGTCGAAATCTTAAGTGTTCGTTTGAAAGCGTCGCTTCGTTTTTCTGGCGCGTCCACCCGAGGAGGGAAAGTTCTTACAGTTACCTCCTTGGGTTTTTCCCGTCAGGGTTGAAGAAGCGGCGCGTTCTGTGTGTGTGTGTGTGTGTGTGTGTGTGTGTGTGTATATATGTGTGAGGGTGAGGCAAAGCCGTAACACGCCCCCCCTTGGGCAAGAAAGATGTTATCTTCCTGATAACATCTTTCGCACCCTTACAGTGTTTATATATTCTGTTGTCTGTTTGCGTGTTATTTGTTTACAAAATTTTGTTGATGTGGTTTGTGTTGTTCTGTTGATTATGTATGTCGGTGTTGTTTGTGTGTATGTATCATTCACATTTACATTATATGTGATCTGTAATTCTCAATATACTTATCTCTAATGATTATATGTTGATTGTATGTGTTGTTTGGATTTTCGATTCTAATGATTACATGATTTCAATTTCCCTTTGATCAGGTCGTCAATATTTGGTGGAGTAAAGAAGAGAAAAAGAAAGAGAAAAAAAAGGGTATAATAATGTATATATATATATATATATGTGTGTGTAATATACGTATAATAATTTGCGTATACATTGCAATTTCGTATGTCTTCTCCACTTTGGTCTCGTCTGATTTTATTCCTATGGGTATTTGGTATGTATACTTCTGTACTCCAACGATCACCATCTTGTGACCACGTTGTATTTTCCGGTCGGTCTACTTCCCGTGAAGAGGAATTCCTCTATACAACTCTTACATCCCTTCGCTACTCTCATGTGTAGGAGGATTCCTTTGCAAGAAAAACATCTGAACTGCGGGAAGTTTGAATAGGCCAATATGTGTGGGAACAGGATTTCTGCTTCCGTGTCTTCCGTTTCATCCCTTTCATAGCATCCATTGCATGATATTGTGTTGTTATGCTGGATGTAAACGTTTGTGTTCCCTGTTCGAACATAACAAAAAGCTTGATTCAAATGCTTATACGTTTCCTCGTGGTCTGCAGGAACTACGCCATCCACTGGTCCTTGATTTTCGTCTATGTCTACGGGTAGTAAACCATGCTCTTCTTCTTCCTCTGTTTGGATCGGGAAGTTCAGCATGTACCTGTGAATATATGTTTGCTTTATTCATTGTTATACATGCTTCTTCTCCTTTTTCTTCCAAATTTCTTCTTTTTTTTTCAAATTGACGTATTTCTAAGAGGGAGAGGGGATGGTAATTTTTGTATGCTTCTTCATTCTTCTTTTCTTTTTTTCTTCTTTTCCTCACATGTAGTGTAGGTTTCAATTTTCCTTCCTCTGATCCTCGACGTCGTTAAGATTCTGTGTTTCTTCTGGATTTTCTACTTGGGGAATCGTTTCTAGGGGTACTACTCCTGCTTCTCTTGTGTATTCTTGTTTAGTATCTGTTATGTGTGTTGTGTAATTCTTATTACATAATTTTTACAAGTACACCATTAGGCAGATCGGGGTATATTTGCTCGAGAGTGCAATTATTGTCATTAACACTAATACTGTTCCTAATCCATATAACCCGTTTTCTAGTAAAGTTAATTTTCTAAGCGCTCTTTTCTGTTTTTGGATCTCTCCCACTTGCTGATTTATGTCTACTAGTTTCGTGCCCATCACTGCTCACTCCCCTGTCTCTATATGTGTCCCTTCATTTAGCACTGCGGTATAAAGTTCTTTGGAGTATATTTCTTCCAATGAATTATTCAAGAATATTCTTTCTATTCTTATTGAGGGTAAATACATTTTATTTTCTGAAGAGAAAAGTGTTAATGAAGTAGGTAACGTCGCGGATATCAAATTCCCTGTACATCTTGGTTTTATTTTTGACAACCCTGTATTTTCAAGTGTTATTGCTATTGTTTCCTCTTCCGGACATTCAATGTGCATTGACTCTCTTCCTGCTACCGAGTATAGCCAACTGTTTGGTTCTGTTAACTGTGTCCAGAACGGGGTTGTAAGTGTAATTATTCGTACGTCGCAAGTGTTTAGACCTACGCTTTCTGGGTCCATGAATAATTCGCTTTCACAAACCTTTCCATTGTAAATATGGAATAGCGGCTGTTTACGTTTACAAATATACTGGTTTAATGAAAATTTACAATTTCTGAAATCTATCTCTGAGAAGTATGTGTACGACAATCTATTTGTTGTTATTGCAAAAAACGGAGCTATGGGTATTATGTAACCGAATTTTTTGTCTCCCATTCTAGTTGGTAATGGAATTAATTCGTAGGTTCATAATATTTGTGAGGTTAACAAGGGAGTTGTTAAGGCGTATATAAGTTTGTTCTTCACGTACGCAATGTCTAATTTTGAAATTCTTACTAACTCTTCTGCATATTCAACCTCTAAAGGGATTGGGATTTTCCCATAGCTAGCTGTTTTACTCATTCCTTTTAATCCCCGAATTATTTCTGTTGGAGTTGAAATTTTTGGGTGGATAATTCCTTGTTTTGCAAATAGAATCGCATTGATTATATAATTCAAGTCTGTTCCATATTCGTTGATGAAGTTTTCTATCTCTGATAGTGCTGCGAAAATTTGAGTTTCTAACGAATTATGTGTCACTTTCCCTCCGAAATTTTTTATATATTGAATTACTCTCCTAAAATGTTCTTTGTTTCCTTGTATTTCTTTTATTATTTGTTCTGACCTATTTTGGAATATGCTAATCGAGGATCTTATTATGTGTGTTTGTTCCGTGAGCAATGCGGCTAAACTTTGTGTATTGTTATAAGTTTTATCTATTTGTTCATTATAATACTCAACATCTTTTTCATCTAGTGTTCCGAATAATACCCTGGACACTTCCCCAATGAATCCCAACGGAGCGCTCCTTTTCTTAATATTTTCTTTTTCTTCGCCAATTTCCGTGCGTCCCACTAAATTCTCTATTTGGCCTTTTAATTCTTCGATTTTCTTCAACCTGATTTGCAATCTCCGTACCAATACATATGTTGAACATCTGAATTTTTCCTCATGGCATTCTCCGTGCACTTCTTCTATTATTTTCGATATCATCAATGTTATATTCAAAAATTTTTCCGAATCCAAATATGTTAGAAGTTTCCATTCGTTATCGTACACGTATAAGTTACCGATTTTTTCATAGTACATTCCCGGGTTGTATCTAAATTCTGTCTTCTTATATGCCGTTTCCATTCCTGCTGTTGCTACTGCTAATCTGTAACATGAGCGAGTTTCAACTTGTTACTATGGACCGTTCTCGTTTTCATGGGTATTATATATATATTATTACATTCGTATCGTTCATCATTGCTTTGGCTTTATAAGGTCCTAGGTATTGGTCATCTAGTTTTCTTTTTGTTTCATTCATCAAGAATACTAAATCTCCCGGTTCGAACTTTCGACAATTTGTTCTCTCATAATACTGTTTTGATTTTAGTTTTGCTTCGTTCAATTTTATTGCAGCCGTTTTTTGTGTTTCGCTAATTTTATTTGTAAGTTCTTTTAGAAAGGATTCATCTGTTATTTCGGGCGTATCTTTGCAGTTGAATGCTGATGGCAATCGTGCTACTTTTCCGAAAATCAGTTCGAACGGTGTATATCCAGTGCCCTCATGTATTGCGGTGTTATAGGAAAATATCGCGAATCGAATCCATCGATCCCAGTCCTTTTTATCATTGATATAATGTTTTAAATATCCTATCAATCCTAGGTGGGTTCTTTCTAGGGATCCATTTGATTGTGGTCTATATGGGGTCGTTTTTATCTGCTCGATTTGGAACAGCTGCGCGAAGTGTTCAATAACCTTGCTCATAAAATTTCTCCCTTGGTCTGCAAGAATTGATTTAGGCGTCCCGTATCTGCAAATGAATTCCGTAGCTAGTGTTGTCGCTATTGTTTTTGCCGTTTGATCTTCCATAGGATATGCATCACAATATTTTGTGAGATTACATTGAAGGGTCAATATATATTCATTGTCGTCATTCGTCTTTGGTAACGGTCCCACGATGTCCATTGCTACCTTCTCGAATGATTCCATGGGTGTATCCGTTATTGTCATCGGCTGTTTTGTTTTTATCCTCGTGAGTTTTGTTTTCTGACAGTTCATGCAAGTTTTCACGTACTGTGCAATTTCTTGTTCCATGTTCTTCCAATAGTACTCACTTCGGATCCTGCTGTAAGTTCATGCGACTCCTTTGTGTCCCCCTACTAGCGATTCATGATTTCCTCGTATTATCGGTATTCTGTCACCCTCGTCTGGGTATATTATCTCATCCAAGCATATTTTTATTCTGATGCCTGTATTCATGGATAAGTAACCCAAAATTTTCTTCACATGCAGCATTTGTAGCTTGGCCATAGGTATTTCTGTTCTCGCGATCGCTAGTAGCTTTCGTTTGTACTTTACACAAGTATCCCTTAGTGTTTCGAGAATATTGAACATTATCTCTGTAGTGACCTTATCGTGTTCTTGGTTTTTCAATACCACTGTGAAGATATATTTGTCTGTGTCTTTACTCATTATAATATCCCCCAATGTCTGTTCCCATTTTTTTAATTCTGATTTGTCTAAATATTTTTTTTCGTATAATTCTCCGAGTGTTTCTGTGTTTGTTCCAAGGTCCGCGGATATAAAGTGAACGTAATCATTATTTGTAAGTGTCAATCTATCTTTAGTCTCTGTGATATCTGTGTTCCTTGTTATCTGTGCGAATTTCCTCAGGAATTCCATATAGTCTCCTCTATCTTGTTTGAAGTAATATTTCCGTTCTGTTTCGGGCTTTTCTTCTTTCCCTATCACTTTCCCTCTTTTCTTGTCTTCCTTCTTTGGTTGTTCTTCCGTTTCGCTTTCTGCCTTCTCTCTTGGTTTTTCTTTCTGTTTCTCTTATATTTGAGTCTCGTCATTCAATGTATTTTTCCCATTATGATGAATTTCCGCTCTCGTCTCTCCGATTTCGTGTACAAATGAGTCGTCACTCATCACAGCGTTTTTTCCTATCAGATCCCTTTCGTTTCCTATTTCTTTTTCCCTTTCTGTGTCTGTACCTACTGTATAATCTGTGTCAATTTCTGTGTTTCTATCGTAATTCCTATTTCTGCAAGTGACTCTAATGATGCGTGTAAATTGATCACTTCTGTTGTTGTCGATGCATCTGTTTCATCTTCGTCTGTATCTTCTCCATAATAAATCCTCCGCATTTTCCTAGTTACTCTTTTTGTTTCATTATCAAATGATGACCTTGCCCTTTTTGACGATATTTTCGTTGAGTCTTTTCCATCCTTCTGATTCCTTCTTCTGATTTTTCCTCCTTCGCTGTCTCGTCTAATTTCTTTTTCTTCGTCAGAATTTGTTGTGCTTGGTAGCGGTATGTTTGCTATGTATTCTGTGGGCAAGTAATTTTCACATTTTTCTTTCTTCTTCTCGTCTTCCTTCCCGTCGGATTTCCTGATCCAGACCCTGTCGATCTACTTTTACGTTTTCCAAGATTATATGTATGTCTTGTTTTATATTTCTTTTCCATTTGTTTCAAGGTTTTTATTGTAGTTTTTCCTGTCTTGGAATCTGAATTTGTGCTCACTGTCTGTGCCTTTCGTTTTGCTGTTATTGGCAATATTCCTTTTGATTCGATAGGTAATCTTGATAAAGCGTCTGCGTTACTGTTTCCTTTGCCTGATTTATATACAATTTTGTATGTATATTCTTCAAGTTTCAGTCGTCATCTCATGAACCTTGAAGAAGGATCGCTCACGTTGTTCAAATATGTTGATGGTTTATGGTCCGTCACCAATACGAATTCGGTTCCGTACACATAAGGCCTAAAGTGCTTGACTGTGTAAACGATCGCTAGGAGTTCCTTTTCAGTTACTGAGTAATTTATTTCTGCACCGTTTAAAATCCTGGAGGCATATGCAATGGGTCGGTCTTTTCCTATCTCTCCCTGACTAAGGACTGCTCCTATCGCGAATTCCGAGGCATCTGTTGTTGAAATAAATGGTTTCTCGTAATCCGGGTATTGTAATGATGGTTCGTGTCGTAATTCCCCGAAAGCTATCCGTTGTGTTGGTCCCCATTGGGAACTCTGATTTTTCTTCAGCAAATTATTCGAGGGTTTCGCTAGTTTTTCAAAGTTTGGGATGAATCTTCTGTAATAGCCTACGAGTCCCAAAAATTGTTTTATCTGTTTTGGATTCTTTGGTGCTGAGTAGTCTTTCACGACTTTTATTTTCTCAGGGTTTGGTTCCAGTCGCTCTTCCGTTATCAGATGGCGTAAGTATGCGACTTCGCGTCTTAGAAATTCGCATTTTTCCGGATGTATTTTCATACCCACTGCTTCTAGTCTATCCATTAGGTTGTTGAATCTGACTTCGTGTTCTTCAAGGGATCTTGCAGTTAGAATTATGTCATCGATGGACGTGTCTATTCCGATTAATCCTTTCAGAACTTGGCTGATTGTTCTCTGAAATTTGGCTGGTCCGTTTTTTAGTCCGGACGGCATCCTGTTGAATTCGAAATGTCCCTCTGACGTCGAGAACGCTGTTTTATGTGTGTCCTTTGGGTCCATAGGAATTTGATGGAATCCTGATGGTAAGTCGGAAGTAGAAAAATACTTCGCGTTTCCCAGTTGGTCCAGCATTTCGTTCACATTTGGGATCGGGTACGCATCAAAAATTGTTTTTTCATTTAGTTTCCGGTAATCAATTACTACCCTCCATTTTTTGTTCCCATCTGAATCTGATTTTTTAGGTACCACCCATACCGGAGAATTGTACGGTGATGTGGAAGGTTTGATTATTCCATCTTGCATCAGTTTTCCCATTTGTACTTTTATTTCGTTCTTATGGGCTTGAGGGTGTCTGTATTGCTTCGTATTGATGGGTATTTCGTCCACCGTGGGTATCGTGTGTGGACGAACCCTTGCTGCTGGTAATTTATCTCCCGGTAGGTAAAAAAGGTTATTCCTCTTCTGTGTGATTTCCAGAACGTGATTTTTCTCCTCTTCATTCAAATGTGTTAGTTTGAATTGGTTTGTAAAATTTTTATCCTTTCCAACTGCGTTTGGGGAGTTTCTTTACTCGGACTTTCATTTTCTGTTGTTTGTATTGGGGTTTCATTTCCAGGTATCCGGTTCAGTGTTTCTTTTCTTATTTCTTTTGTTTCCATATCGTGAGTTTGGATGTGAAACACCGTTCTTGTCGAAGGGTTTGGGCCTGTTTCTTCGTATTTTTCCTTCTTTTTCCCTGTCTCAATCGTGTTTTCTGCCTGTTTATCGCGTTGACCGTACTGCTTCGTTGCTGTTTCTATTTCCGAGGGGTCTTGACTTTCATTACGGTCTTTTCCCGAAGATCCTTCTATTTTGCTTTTATTTTCCGTACTTTCCATCGTACTCGAAATCTTGCTTTGTTCATTTATTTTCTTCGTTTTACCGTTCACACTTCCGTTTTCTATATATAATTTTGCAATTGTTGGTTCTATATTTTCTCCAATGTAGTTGTTTTTCTTTGATTTTTCTTCGTTGGTACATTTTTCATGGTTATTCTTTTCATCTACCAGGGTTTTCGCGAGTCTCGACTCTAAGATTGCTTCAGCATCTTTTTGTGCTTTTCCCATACGTAGTTTCTCTTTTTTTCGTACTTTTCTATTGGGTTTTCCAATTTTCCTCTATTTTGTTCTGCTATCGTTCTTGGCTTCAGTTTTGTACTATTTTCACTATTCTGTACGATATTTATGTGGTTTATAGATTCAATACGTTTTGAGCTACTTTTTTGATTCTGAATCGACCCTACTTCTGCGTGTGTTCCAATCTCTTCTACGTCTTCCAATTCTGTTATCGGTATCGTTACATTCACGTTATATTCATTCATATTGTACGCGTAAACAAAAGTCCTATTATTCGTATTCGTTACAAGTGCTCTTTTTATAAAAACGTTTTTCCCTAATTCGATATCGTTTAAAATTCCCTCTCTAATTCTATCCGAATTTATCAGTTTAATCGGTATTATCTTTTTTGTTCCTGCTGGGATTTGAATTTTTTCTGATTCAGATGGGACTTCTATGTTTTGCCTGAATTTAACTGAATTTGTTTGAAATGAAAGAGTAGCATTTTCTTCCCTCAAAAATTGGATTCCTATCATACGAGCTTGTTCAATAGGAAAATTATTTGGGACTATATGGAAAATATACTTATTATTGTTCATCTTGATCTCGATTTCTGCTAATGTATGAATTATTTGAGGTGTGATACCTTTCAATCCTATTATCTTTTCCGGATCACAGGGGGTGAAAGGGGGAATCACTTTTTCTTTGATAATGTTGACTTTTGCACCCGTGTCCACTAAGAATACCTGTCTACCGTTTTTGAATGAAATTGATTCTAACATTATTTCAACATTTTTCTCTTCACTCGCATTATTCACATTAATAATGGGTACTTCGCTTCTACGATTAGATTCTAAGGTGTACCCTTTCTCAGATCCTAATTGCAGTTTAAATCCTCTATATTTTCATTGATTTCTACTACGTTTATATTCTTTCTTCTACATTCCTCATCCGTGTGCCCGCTCATAGTGCAATTTTTACAAAATTTTTTGGATCTAATGAATGCCCTACACTCTTCCAGGGTATGGCCCGTTATGTTACAAAATGTGCACATTTTCTTCGATCTTTCGAAATTTTTGCACTCCTGTATAACATGCCCGGTCGCTTACAATAAATACAAAATTTTTCGTTATGTTGACTGAATCCTTGAATATTTTGAAATCTTGCTTCTGGTCTAATATTTTGGTGCTGTTGTCGGTTAGGATAAGTTTGTGAGCTTGAGGAAAAATGTTGTGGAAAAGGTTGTCGTGGCTGGTATTGTGTTTTTTGCATGAAACTTGTATTTTGTTCTTGGTCTCTCAGTTGATTTGCGTTCGCGTATGTATTAAATCCTACTTCTGGATGAGATTTTCAAATTCTATCATTATTTGGGATCGCGTTATTTGTTGTTTCCGGTTGTTAAGTCGGACAATTTTGATGTGTATGCCCTATGACTCCGCAATATTGGCAATCTTCTGATTCGAAGTTGAAATATTTGTTTGTTCCTAATCGCTTCGCCCTGTTTTTTGAATATTCCCATGCTGAGACGGCATTATCGATCGCTTGTTTCAAATTTTCTGGATTACTGTTAGTGACTTTACTTTCCAAATCATTATCCCGTCACCCGGCTATGAAGCTTGTTATTGCTATTTGTTCTAGATTTGCTTTTATTTCTACTGCTATTTCGGTACTGTTATACTCTCTCATTGTCTCTTTCGCGTTATCCTGGATATTTTGTATCATACGTCCGAATTCTAAAGGTGTTCCCCACATTTCCTGTTTTGCGATTGCTAGCTCTATCTGCCATTTAGATTGGGATTGTTTCGGGATGTGAATATTCTTCATTCCCTTTATTGAATCATCCACCCTCGCAAAATCGGTATTTTTATTTAACCTTTAGAGGACGGGACTGGTCCCGAAAGGGACCACCCGGGGAAAGAGGATTTTGAGTGTTTTTCAAGGGTGAATTTTTGTGCTGAGAACGAAAAAAATGATGAAAAAATTCAGGATGCGTCCTTGACCTTGAAAAAAGTCAATTCAAGGTCAAATTTTTTTTTCTCCATATATTGAACTCAAACTGTGTACGTTTTTTGATGTGCTGAGTACGAGAAAAAAGTGAAAAAAATCCAGGATGCTCCCTTGACCTTGAAGAAGGTCGATTCAAGGTCGAATTTTTTTGTCCGCATATATTGAACTCAAACTGTGTATATCTACGTTTTTTTATGTGCTAAGTATGAAAAAAATGGTGAAAAAAATCCTGAATGCGTCCTGGACCTTGACAAAGGTTAATTCGAGGTCACATTTTTTGCTCTCCATATATTGAACTCAAACTGTGTATATCTCCATCCTTCGATGTGCTGAGTACGAACAAAATAGTGAAAAAAATTCTGGATCCGTCTTTGACCTTGAAAGAGGTCGATTCGAGGTTGAATTTTCTTTTCTCTATTTTTTGCACTCAAACTGTGTATATCTACGTTTTTCGATGTGTTGAGTACGAGAAAAATGGTGAAAAAAAATTCTGGATGCGTCCTTCACTTTGGAAAAGGTAATTCCAAGATCCAATTAACTTATTCCTTTCATATTTTGACTATTCTGAAGAGGACCGTCCAAGATATGATCACCGTACCTTAGATGAATGAACGCGAAATTTGTATATATGTATGTGGATATATTTATATATATATATATACAGGGTGTCCCAGAACACATGTTTGATCTTTTGAGAGCATATTCTGCAACCAAAATGCAATTTTTTCCCGTTTGGAAAAAAATTTTTGGAGGCTTCGTTCTTGAGATATGAGCATTTTTGGATTTTTGAGGAAATCCAAATAACTCAGAAGCATCGTATACTACATACTTCAGTCTGATACAATTTGCTGAGTTGGGAGAAGGCGGATCTCTAGAAAAAAAAATTAAACTATTATATCCCTATTCGTTCCGGAGCGACAGTGATTTGAAATTTTTGAGCTTCCAGCCAATCCGAATTCAGCAACTTCAAATCGCTGTAGCTCCGGAACAAATGGAGATATTATAGTTCAATTTTTTTTCTAGAGATCCGCCGTTTTCAAACTTGGCAAATGGTATTAGACTGAAGTATGTAACATACGATGCTTCTGAGTTATTTGGATTTTTCAAAAAATCTAAAAATGCTCATATTTCAAGAACGGAGCCTCCAAAAATTTTTTTTCAAACGGGAAAAAATTGCATTTTGGTTGCAGAATATGCTCTCAGAAGGTCGGACATGTGTTCTGGGACATATGCATACGTACTCAAGATGTCAAACGAACACGGGATGGGTAATTTACTTCACACACTGAACTTCTTAGGAATCCAATGTAACAGACCCAGTAGAGCATGGAAGGTAATTGGAGCACGGCTATGGAAACCTTAAATAGTAGGTCATGCAGCTAAGGAGCGTTACCCACTATTCGATTACATCTTTAGACCGGATTCACAGGGTACCCAAGGTATGTTGTAGAACCAAAAACACGAGTTTCAGCGCCGCCTACAACCTGGTCGGGAACTAAAGCCCACACACACAACGATACTACATATACGTTTACCCTCATACTAATAGCGCCTTTAGTGTGAGTGTAAACGTATATGTGGTATCGTTGTGTGTGTGAGCTTTAGTTCCCGACCAAGTTGTAGGCGGCACTGGAACTCGTGTTTTCGTTTCTACATTATACTTTGGGTACCCTGCGGATTCATCCTTGAATCGGGTGTGCCTAATGGCAAAGAAGGGATTCCTAAGAAAATCAGTGTTTGAAGTAAATTACCCACTGTGTTCGTTTGACATCTCGGGTACATATACATATATAAATATAAATATATCCATATAAACATACAAATTTCACGTTCATTCGTCTCAGGTACGGTGATCATAACTTGGACGGTCCTTTTCAGGATAGTTCAAGAGCGTTCTCATTTGGCATTGGTTATTTGATCAACATTCTTCTTTAGGATATTTCGCGGTTCCTCTCCACAGGTCCGGCGATAGTACCTCACGCAGGCTTTCCCAAGATATTTCGAACGGATCCTCATTTGGCTGTGGTTATTTCACCAACAGTTCCTATTAGAACATTTGACGGTCTTCCTTCTCAGGTGCGGATCCTATTTATTCAGTAGCTGCTGTTTTATAAAATGACTGACAGAGAGGCTTGAAGTAGCGGTGAATCCGAACCAGAAGAACAAGATCCTGAGAATAAAGAATTTGAAGCCATTAATTTGGAAGACCCCACCTATGACCGAACTCAAATTTTTGATCATGCGAATTTTCACCCATCAATCAGAGATTTCGGAGGGAACTCCAGAATGAATCCTCACGCTCTTATAACGGGAAATTTGTCAATAGATTTTTCCGATTATTTTTCCGATTCTTCCCTGGTTCGAAGGATTGTAGACGAGACAAATCGTTACCATGCCCAGAATCCTCAAAGTTCATCTTCCCATATGAAAGACTGGTGCCCTTTGACCAAAGATGAATTTGAAATGTTTCTTGGTCCCTCAATTCTCATGAGCCCTGTTCGGAAAGGTGATTTGAAAGATTATTGGTCTACGGATCCTCTGCTTCATACTCCGATTTTTCGAGAAAGAATGCATCGTGATAGATATTCGCAAATTCTGCGACAATTACACTTCCAAGATAATGAAGATGATTCAGAATTTGTCAATCATCCTTCACGGAAAATGAAACCAGTGATAGACCACCTAAAAAGTAAATTTTCGGCAGCTCTCATACCAGGCAAAAACCTCTATGTATAGACAAAAGTCTTTTATTGTGGAAAGGTAGGCTTCGATTCAAACAATATATTCCGTTGAAAAGGAATCGTTTCGGCATCAAGTTGTTTGAGTTGGTAGACTGCGATACTGGATTCATTCTAGGCTTTATTGTTTACACCGGATCAGATACTGAGTATCAAAACTTTGGTTTAGGTGTTACCGGTGATATTGTCGCTCACTTTTTACAACCTTATTTTTATGAGGATCATGTTATATATCCACACAATTGATACACATCCCCTAGTTTGGCTGAATTTCTGCATGATCGTGATACGGGAATTTGTGGAACAGTCAAAGCAAATAGAAAGGTAATGCCAAAGCTGGAAAACAAATTACACGGAGGTGAAATACAAGTCGCTCATAATGAGAACATTGAGAACCGCAGTATAGTTGTGACAACGTGAAATGTTTCGCTCTCTACAAAATTTCGTAATTTAATGATTTATCGTGCACACTTAATTCTCATTCTTCGTTATATTGTTGATTGTTCCATTAGTAGGCATATTGTGTAAATTTCTCCGGACAACTGGGTTTTTGCACGCGATTTTTAGTGAACCTATTCCTAATACATTGGTTTATTCACTCGTCGTTTCATATTGTTTCCACGAGGTCTATCCTATCTATTGATACTTATACACATCTCGTGTACTCACGTATGATAAGACACTCTTCGTGTGTGCGTGTGTGTTTACCTCGGTACAGTGGATCTCATACTTGCCGTTTATTGGAATTCAAAAATTTTTGTATCATCATATAAATCATATGAACTTCAAAATGCCTAAAAAAGTGTGTGGAGGATGTTCCAGAGTTGTGGATAAACCGGTATCTTGTGCTTCATGCAGTGTTATATCTCATCCTGGTTCGTCGTGTTTAGCGAGAAGTCACCATCCATGGCATAATGGACTACTGATTGACTGCAAGGGGCCTCTTCCGTCTTCTGATACTTCTGTTGATCTTGCGGAAAAATTTGATGGCGTGTTGGATCAGTCAGGTTTTTTATCGGAAATTCAGAGCATCGTTGATTCTGCTTGTTCGAAACTCAGCAAGCAGCTCAACGCGTTTGAGATCAAATTAAATTCTTTATCCAACACTGTGGCGGAATTATCCACGAGATCATCCACCTTGGAATCGTTTGCCCCTTTTTCTTCACAAGGTTTCTACAATGAGGAAGATTTGATAGATGAGCTGAATGAACGACATCGAAGAGCATGTAACATCCTCCTCTTCAACGTTGAAGAATCTTCGAGGGATGGGTCTCCTGATCATGTTATGGTTACTGATCTTCTTCAAAAAATCAGACCTGATACTTACGACAATGTGCAGATTCGTCGCATCGGTAAAAAGAAGGATGCTTCTAAAACTCGTCCGATCTGTGTCACATTTGCATCACGGAACATACCCATTGAGATTCTTCGTAACAAATCGTTGTAGAATGGTTCAATTAGAATATCGCAAGATCGTACCTTGAAGCAACGGAATCATCTGTTGAACTTACGTGAAGAGTTGAAAAATCTAAATGACCCTTCAAGGACTATTCGCTATTCCAATGGGATACCCAAGATAGTTCCTGTTCACCAAAGAAAAAACGCTTAATCGACCCTTTGGTGTATTATCAGAATGTTCGTGGCTTGAGGACTGAACTTGATCAACTTTATTGCTCTGTTGCTATATCAGATCCATGTTATGATATTATTATCTTATCTGAAACCTGACTGCGCGAGGATATTCTATCTTCTGAAATTGGTTTACATGGCTATGCAGTTTATCGTATGGATAGAAACGGACTCACCAGTCAATTTTCACGGGGTGGTGGTGTCTTGATCGCCGTTAAGGATACCCATCGGAGCTGTGTCGTCTCATCTTCTTATTCCAAAGTTGAACATCTTCACGTCAAAGTTTATCTTGGTTCTTTGTCGTTGTTGTTCGGGGCTGTCTACACTCCACCTTCTTCGGATTCTTCAATATACTTGGACCATTGTAAAAGCGTTGGCGAAATCCTCCTCAGGGAGAACTTTAACTCCTTATACTTATACGGGGATTACAATTTACCTCATATTTCCTGGAGCAATATTGATTTCAAATTGTCTTTCTCAGTGTTACCTGGTTCGACTCTCAATTAAATGACTTCTGCGCAATATGTTCTCGAATATTTCTATGAATTAAATTTGTTTCAACTTAATACTTTCAGAAATTCTCATGGTAACATAATTGATCTTATTTTTTCTGATAACGATCGTATTGATGTCAATATTGCTCTGGATCCTTTTCTCACGTGTGACAACTTTCATCCTTCTCTTGTATCTAAGCTCAACCTACGTGAAAGTGTTTTACTGGTCCCCAATAAAATCATCAAACATAATTTTGATAAGGCGAATTCCAGTGCAATTTGTGAATATTTAGGTTCTATCAACTGGGACGATGAATTGCGTAATCTTAATGTTATTGAAGCTGTTGATTTTTTGTATCTTCATTTATATGATGCAGTTGATTCATTCGTACCCAAGTATGTATCAAGGAATAGTTCTTATCCAAAATGGTTTTCTTCGGAATTAACTAAACTTATTCGTCAAAAGAAAATTGCTCAAAATAGGTACAAAGAGTCAAATTGCTTTGAAGATTACCTAATCTTTAGTCACTTACGAGCTCAATGTAAAGTCTTGACTCGCCAATGTTACTTGTCTCATCTTCATTACGTTCAAGTGTCCATTCCTGCAAATGTCAAATGCTTTTGGAACTTTGTTAATAGTAAGCGAAATCAGAACGGTATACCCCTGGTGATGCATTTAGACGGTACTATTGGCAATACTGGTATTGCTATTTCGGACTTATTTGCATCTTATTTCAGATCAGTCTATCAAAATTATCCCGTTGTTCCTTGTAATTTACCAGAATCTATTTTCAATGTCAATCTTTCCGATTTATCCATCAATATCGGTGAAGTGTTCAATAAAATCTCATCCTTGAAAACTTCTTCCGGTCCTGGTGATGATGGTATTCCTCCTAATTTTCTAAAATCTTGCAAGTTCGTCATTTCTCGGCCTTTGTGGTTGATCTTCAACAGCTCTTTATCCTCTGGAATATTTCCTTCTCAATGGAAATCGAGCTTAATTACTCCTATCTTCAAATCTGGGGACCGTTCTGACGTGAGAAACTATAGACCAATTAGTATCATGAATGTTATGCCGAAAATTTTTGAAGATATAGTTACTGATAAAATAACACCACTGTTTTCTGATATTATTTCTGATTTCCAGCATGGCTTCACTTCTGGCAAATCTACCGTAACTGACTTGTCTATTTTTTCTCATGTTGTGTCCTCTGCGCTTGATCAAAATGCCCAAGTGGATACTATATATACAGACTTCTCAAAGGCTTTTGACAGAGTTGATCATAATATATTGTTAAATAAATTAAGTAATTTAGGTATTCGAAGCAATTCTTTGTCGTGGTTACAGAGTTATATTCTGAATCGTACGCAATCAGTTCGTGTCTCTCAATATTTCTCTGATTCATTTTTTGTATCCTCAGGTGTACCGCAAGGCTCACATCTAGGTCCTTCATTATTTATTATTTTCATTAATGATATCTCTACGATTTTCAAGTACTGCACACATCTTCTTTTTGCTGATGACCTGAAACTGTTTATGATTATAAGAGCTTACAGAGATGCTCAAAATCTGCAATCTGATTTGGATCGGTTACAATCTTGGTGTGTGCTATCTAATATGTCATTAAATCTCACTAAATGCCATGTGATGAGATTTCATAGAGGTAAAAATGCTATTTATTTTCCTTATAACTTGTCTCATTCTCTGTTATCACCTATAAATACTGTTCGTGATCTTGGAGTTTCATTTGACTCTCGTTTTAACTTCTCAGATCATTACAATCACATAGTTGGTACTTCCATGAAATCTCTCGGATTCATCAAGCGCGTTTGTAGAGATTTTCGTGATCCTGTTGCACTTCGAACACTGTATTGTACTTTAGTTAGATCTCATCTTGAGTATGCGTCTCAAATTTGGAGTCCTCATCTAATTCGGGATTGTACAGACTTGGAAAGAGTTCAGCATAAGTTTCTGCGTTTTGCTGCCTATCAGATAGGCCGTCCGTTGAGCGTCACTTGTCATGATTACTCATTGATTATGGCTCTACTTAACTTGCCTCCCTTGGAATCACGTCGTTTGTTCAATGATTTTTCATTTTTGTATAAAATTGTTAATGGGAAAATTCGCTCCCCTCAACCGCTTGGACTTGTACGTTTTAATGTCCCTTCTCGTTTATTGAGGCGCCCTAAATTGTTCAATCCAATTTCTTATAAATCGAGACACGGTTATTCTGATCCGGTGAATCGGATATCTATCCTAGCAAATTCTCACAGTGATGTGCTTGAATTATTTTCATCTCATTCTGATCTTAGGAATTCTCTTTCTCTTATTTGTCAAATTGAATATCTAATTGTCCTTTTCACCTATAATTATACACGTTAACTGTTGTTGTAATATAAGATGCATGTAGTCGAGCTTAACATGATGCTTAATGCTTTGATGTATGATATATATAATGTGGTTCAAATAATGTATATTCTATGTACCAAAGGGTCTTTTATACCCGTATAAACAAAATAAATAAATAAATAAATAAATGGTTATGCTCGGATGGCAATGAAATGGGAAGACAAACGAAGTGTTCGCATGCTTACAAGTGTACACGAACCAGAATTCTGTGCAACTGGGAAAGAAAATTATAAAACAAAAGAAGACATTATAAAGCCAACGTGTATTCATGAATACAATAAGAATATGGGCGGCATTGATAATATTGATAGACAACTCTCGATAGCGGAAACAGTGCGAAAAACAATGAAGTGGTATAGGAAGCTTTTTTTTCACCTCATTGATTCATGCCTGTGTAATGCTCATGCTTTATACAGACTGAAAAATCAAGAACAAACATCTTTTCCTTCATTTCGTTTACAAGTAGCTAGAGGATTAATGGAACTGGAGTCTCCTGAAAACATTCCCCGTAACGAACTCTGTGCCACTCGATTACTTGGTCGCCACTTCCCCCAATGTACTACAAAACGAAGGTGCCAATTGTGTAGTTTGCGTGAAAAAACATCTCGAACGAACTACATATGCTCCATTTGCGATATACCTCTATGCATAACGCCATGCTTTGAAGAGTACCACACTGGAGTGACATTGCCATGAGATTGATTGATTCAAGATCACATGAGGGGCAAGGGGACTTACGGTAATGAAGCACCCCGACGTGAGAGGCAGGGGGACTCACGGTAATGAAGCACCCCGACGTGAGAGGCAAGAGGACTCACGGTAATGAAGCACCTCGACGTGTGAGGCAAGGGGACTCACGGTAATGAAGCACCCCGACGTGAGAGGCAAGGGGACTCACGGTAATGAAGCACCCCGACGTGAGAGGCAAGGGGACTCACGGTGATAAAGCACCCCGACGTGAGAGGCAAGGGGACTCACGGTAATCAAGCACCCCGACGTGAGAGGCAAGGGGACTTACGGTGATGAAGCACCCCGACGTGAGAGGCAAGGGGACTCACGGTGATGAAGCACCCCGACGTGAGAGGCAAGGGGACTCACGGTAATGAAGCACCCCGACGTGAGAGGCAAGGGGCCTCACGTAAATCGAGCACCCCAACGTGAGAGGCAAGGGGACTCACGAAAAACAAGCACCCCGAAGGGATCAAATTTTCGCCGCGTCCACGTCGCTGGTCCTGGGTCATGCTGAGAGCGAACAGTCACATTATTGCTTGGGTTTCTTGATGAACTGTATCTACAGCTGAAATATATTTCCCGAATTTTGTACTGTTTCTGTCGTACCCAGATCCTCAATGGACTTCAAGATGTCTTGGGTCGAAATGAAGGAAACAATATTCCACCTTGAAGTGTTTTCATGTAGAATCAATAATACTTCCAGGACTTTTCACAATTTTTCCCTCACTCAGCACATCAAAAAACATAGATGTAAGAGGTGAGAGTTCAAAATATGAGATAAATAAATAAATTGGATCTTGGAATTACCTTTTTCAAGGTCAAGGACGCTTTCAGGATTTTTTTCCTAATGTTTCTCGTACTCAGCATTTCAAAAAAACTACGTACACAAAATGTGAGTTCAATATAAGAAAAAAAAGGACCTCGACCTTGAATTGACTTTTTACAAGGTCAAGGCTGCATCCAGGATCTTTTTCATCATTATTCTCGTACTCGACAAATCAATAAACGTCGATGTACACAATTTGAGTTGAATATATGGAGAGAAAAAAAATTCGACCTTAAATCGACCTTCTTCAAAGTCAAGGCTCCATCCAGGATTTCTTTCATCATTATTCTCGTACTCAGCACATCAAAAAACGTCGATCTACACAGTTTGAGTTGAATATATGGAGAAACAAAAATTCGACCTTAAATCGACTTTTTTCAAGGTCAAGGACGCATCTTTGATTTCTTCCACCATTCTTTCCGTACTCAGAACATCAAAAAACGTAGATATGCACAGTTTGAGTTCAATATATGGAGAAAAAACAAATTCGACCTTGGATCGACCTTGGATCGACTTTTTTCAAGGTCAAGGACGCATCCTTGATTTTTTCCACCATTTTTTCCTGACTCAGCACATCAAAAAACGTAGATATGCACAGTTTGAGTTCAATATATGGAGAAAAAACAAATTCGACCTTGGATCGACCTTTTTTAAGGTCAAGGACGCATCCTGGATTTTTTTCACCATTTTTTTGTCCTCAGCACATCAAAAAACGTAGATATGCACAGTTCGTGTTCAATATATGGGGGAAAACAAATTTGACCTTGAATTGACCTTGAATTGACCTTGGATCGACCTTTTTAAAGGTCAAGGACGCATCTTTGATTCATTTCACCAGTTTTTTCGTACTCAGAACATCAAAAACGTAGATATGCACAGTTTGAGTTCAATATATGGAGAAAAAACAAATTCGACCTTGGATCGACCTTGGATCGATCTTTTTCAAGGTCAAGGACGCATCCTGGATTTTTCCCACTATTTTTTCCGTTTTCAGCGCAAAGAATTACGATAAAAAACACCCAAAAATCATTTCACACATTTTTTTGCATTGACCTTTCTCTTCCGGACGGGACTGGTCCCAAAAGGGACCACCTGTTTGGCCGGAGGTTGGTCGTGATTTATATATTTGATTCATGCATCAAATACACGATTCTAAAGAGGTCGATTTGTACTGAAAATTCCCCGTCCTCTGAAGGTTGAATCTGCATCCCCTCTAATTCTTGTTCTCACTAGGTTCGCGGATAGTTTTTCTTCTCCAGGCTGTACAAATTCTTTTGCTATTTCGCAGGAACGAATAAATGAAGTTGGAGGAATGTTATTACCATCGAAAATCGGTACGCATTCTATTGCATTTTTCAATGTAAAAGCGCTTCTATTGTTTGGAGTATTCGTGGAAGCGCTATTGTCTGGCATTTTGCATTTTCAGAGGATTTCGGGAGGGAAATAGTGTAAGGATTGCACTGAGTTTAATGAAAAACAAGAAAATGTTTTTTTTTTCCAATCGTGGAGAGAGAAATATCTATGTGTTTCTATTTGATAGTTTGCAGGAATTTGAGGATTCAATCGAGTCTATTCGAGGATTCAATCAAGCCCATGCATATATGTTTTTCTACACTGTTAGAAATGTCTTTAAATTCCGTGGATTTTTTCAAGTACATTTATGAATAAAATTTCTCAATTCCCGGCAACAGTGTTACAAAAGTGAAAAAAAGGAATTTCTCCACAGGTGACAGGATTTCCAAAGACAATTTTTTCTCTATATTGTATCACACATCATTGTACATTTTCGTAATTGGATTTCCAATAAAACTTTCGAATATTTGGATTAAAAAGAAATATTTTTGTCACATGTAATTCAGGGAGTCAATTACAGATTTCTAACAGTGTATGTGCATCGGTGCATATATTAATTTTTTTTCAATTCCTCCCGCTTTCGTGTGTTGTTTCCGAAATAAAAACGGATTTCCTAAACGTTTGTCCTTTTCTCTATTGATATAATCTATAATTCGTCTTCCATTTAACGTGAATGTAACTATTCTCTTTGAATGCGAGAGAAATGGAAAATATGTCAAATGTACGGTGTTGAAATTCCTTGAAATTTCATGAATTCTTCTTAGCACACTTGTAGATGAAATTTCAGATTCTTGGTCATTGATTCACAAATTCAATTACATATAATTGGATTTTCATTCATTTGTGATTAAAATTCCAAGAAATTTTCAGTCGTTTGAGTGGGAATCGCTTCCATTACATATGATTGAATCTTGTTGTTGGAGAAAGAAACAAAATGATATTTCAAGAGTATGTATATATATGTTTGTGTAAAGAGTAAAGTGTGGGTGTTTTTTCACTTACAGGAGTAGACCCAAGATGTTCATCATTTCGCTGTTCCTCGGTGTTTTGTTGATCCCTGGTCCTCTGAAATTCTGTTGGTCCCGTTGTTGTTGTTGCCCAGGTGCTGTTAATTTTGCTGTTGTTTATCACTTGCACGTGATTTTTACCATCCTTATTTTGTCCTCGTAATATTCCTGATTAGATTCCACTATTCTTCCACAGGTTTTCCACGTCTCTTGCTGCTAATTGTTTGTCGTATTCTTTTCACTTCTTATTTTGGTTTGTTAAATCGTTACTTTTTTTGACTTTTGCACCGTAAAAGTTTTGTTTTTCTTAAACGTTGTGAATTAATGGGTGTGTTCTTTTTTATATGTTTCAGAATGTTTGTTTGTTTGTTTGTTTATTTCACTCCACTGTTTTTCCACTTCACCTTTATGTTGTTGATTCGTGTTTGTTTTTTGTTATTCACTTTTGTCTGTGCAAAAGAATTTCCGAATTCGTGGAGGAGTTTTATGTTCCCTTTATTTTTCTTGGTTAATCGGCGAAAGTTTTGGGGTTTTTTATTTTGTTCTTATTCTTTGTCGAATATTGTTGGTGCGCTCTGAGGCGAACACCGCTGCTATCAAATGTTAGGTTGTGGGGTGGAGGGAGGTGATTTCACAGAAAAAAATGTTCGCTTGAAATAGACTTTCTTTAATAATCACGAGGAATACATCCGCTTCGTTTGCGGTCGAAATTTTAAGTGTTCGTTTGGAAGCGTCGCTTCGTTTTTCTGACGTGTCCACCCAAGGAGGGAAAGTTTTCACAGTTACATCCTTGGGTTTTTCCCGTCAGGGTTGAAGAAGCGGCGCGTTCTGTGTATGTGTGTGTGTATATGTGTTAGGGTGAGGCAGGGCCGTAACATGGTTCAGAACAGAAATTCTCCATGGATATCCTTGAGGAACTGCGCTCTGATATTAATCAACGAAGGTGAATATTTTATTGTAGGTTTGCAACAAAATCGGGGTGAAGATTCTCTAGAACAATAATTTCAATTCTTGGTACATGAATTCATTTGTTGAAGGTGTGATACAAGGCATTTTACATCAGTTTTATTCCCACATGATTCCGTAAGCCAATCGCAATATAAGTCTTTCAAATCAGATTGAGAGGGTTTGATCTCCCTGATCAAGGAACTTTCAATTATATTTGTTCTCTTTTGCCAATCATACTCATCTGGGAGAATCAATGAATTCACGTTGGATTGTGCAAAAAATTACGACTTGTCACATGAAATCGCGCACTACCCATCCCCAAGAGGATACAAACTTTCTGGAACGTTTCCGAACGTCCACGAGCATTCAATGAACGTTTCTAGAGGTTTGTCTTCTCTTGGGGATTTGAAATAAAAGTTGTCTGAAGCCGTAGAAAGTACTACATTATTTGAATGCCCTAATTCACACTCAGAGAAGTGTTTTGATAATATAACAAAACCTATTGATAAATACAAGCTGGCTCAATATATCGTTACGCATGGAAATGACACCAATACAACAACTGAAGGAAATTCATTCATATAATCTTTCCCGTCTGCTGAAATTAATTCATTGCGACAGCCATATGTAGTGTTGCCGCGATTCATAAAACGAGCATCATTTTAAGAGCTCTCTTACTGGTTTGAAAACTACTTAGTTTTGTGATTTCACGTTTTGGGAGCTGTGCCCTGTTCTGCAGAGTTTTCTATTCGACATATACCCTCGACTTGAGCGTACTTGAGTGCTCATCCCAGTGTGTGTCAAGTTCAGTGGTCAGCGGTTTTCACAGAAGGTGTATTAACATTTTATTAGCTACATCAGGGACTTCTTCCTCTGATTATATAGTCGATGCTTCGTTTCCTCATATTCTGTTTATTTGACTAAATTTGACAAAGGAATTCAACTTGTACAATTTTGTGTATGAACTCAACCTCTACACATCAGGCGCTTGAGGAATATCAATGACTGCGGAGATTCATCATTTTTTATAGCCTCTTCCGTTTTAGTCGTACCCAGTTGATTAGCGTTCTTCTCTTTTTGAAATTGAATTGATACTTTTTTACAGAGCGAACTCACACTCCATACGCCTTTTCTTATTCGTCATTTTTTCGTATTCATATTTTGTCTCCCTACCACATAAGTTAATGATAAGAGTATTCCTGTAGAAAGCAATTGGAGGAATATATCCAATTTAACAAGAATAACAACTCATTCGGGTTTTTCATGGATTGTCGAGATGCCACCGAAAAAACTGTTGGGAGCGAAATTCCGGGAATTGAGGTAGACGCGTGACACTGAACATGAAAAGTTATCTGATAGATTGGATGCATGGATGTCCAATTCAAATCCTTCAGATCTCCATTCAGATTTCCATGACTGTCTGCCCTCAGCATCTTCTTCTACTGATGAAGGATTTCAAAATAGTAGTTCAACAAATGAGTTATCAATTGTGGCCAATTTCAATCAAGATGAAGAGGCAGTATGTGCGGTAATCATGAATCTTTCAGACGGTGGGTGAATTTGAATGCATTTTCGATGGAAAAGTGGCGACCACAGAAGATTTGAATGATATTCTAACAAAAATCTTCCCACAAGGGAAAATCTTATGATAACAGTATATAATGAACGCTTTGAATGCATGATCAGGTGTATTCATGAACATCTATTTGTTCAAGATGAATTTATCGAATCCACATTGAGTTCAGATGTACTGTTTGAACAATGATAGCATGAAAATTCTTCGAGACTTCCTGAAAAATCAAATTCGAGTTCCCGTGAATTCAAACTACTAATTTCTATGTTGTTCAATCCCCCAAGAGAACAAAAACCTTCAGGAATGTTCAATGAATGTTTCTGAACGTCCGCGAGCATTTAATGAACGTTCCTGAAGGTTTGTGTTCTCTTGGGATCGCTTATAGAAACGGAACGAAAATTCAAAGTCACAAAATCTGATGAATGATCGTTATTGATCTTTCCGAATTAACTGCTTGGAACTTGAAACATCGGTCAAAAAGTCCCGCAAAATTTTGGGTCTTTAACAGCTTTGTATTTCATTATTCGATCATTCATTCATTTGAATGAAGAATTAAAACTTCAGCAACACTAATTTTTGATTTTGAAAGAATCATTTTGGAAATTTTCAATGAATTGAAAACAAAATGAATCCCTATGCAAAAAGTCGGTGTGACGGAAATGTGATCGTTTTATCTGCATTCTGATTGGTGTTCGATTGTTTCCGTTCTCTGACGCGCGCGTATTCGAAGAGAGTCAATCAAAGCTGTGTGTATGACGGAGATAATTTTCCTTCCAAAAGCCTTATCGGTTCCTCTTCGCTGACCGTTAGTACAGAGAGTAGGTGGTGTTGAAGATGATATACACGTCTTGACAAATTATGCGCGCGGGAATTCAGTTACTCATTGTGTTACAGTGAAATGAATATATTCATATAAATAATAAAGTGACAGTGTTTCAAAATCATGATATCGTGTCAAATTGTGGATTAGTTCCTGCGCAAGGTAAGAATATTACACTAGGAACATGGACTCATAGTATTGATATTTTTACATGAACAAATGTATCAAATTTCAATCAGTAGTATATTTCATAAGATTTTATATTACATATATTGATTGAATTAAATATTTTTACTATATAACCTAAGCTTTATTGAGTAAGGTCATAAGATATGTTGGATTTTTCGACATTGTATCTCACAATATGTATCATTTTTTGCGTAATACAATCATAGATTTGTGGGGAAAGGTGGTTTATGAGGATTTCCCACATCACTTATGGTTAACAGGGCCGTTTCGGAAAATTCTTCTTCTTCTTCCAATCGACGCTGAACAAAAGACAACGTCGATTGGAGGAAGAAGAAGAATTCCTCGCACCAGCGCTGATCAGAGTTGGGTTTATTACATGATTTTCCAATTTTTCACGTATAATACTTGATTTTTGACACGTAATATATGTAAGATACTTGAACCCTCCTGTCCCCCCAAAGGCGAGGGGTTTAATTTATGCGTGAGATACTCGGTTTCTCAAGTGTCATAAACTATGTAAAATACTTAGAAGTATATTACGTGCCAACCCTGGCGCTGATTGTTGACATTCACCGAAGTTCCGCGTATATACATTAACCTATTGTGAGTGTGTGGGTTCTTCCTGATGGCTTCAAAAGCTTCAAAATAACATCATTTTGATGTAAGTCCAATGTAATTTTGACAAACTGCTCTCATTGGGATATTACGTACCACTTTATATATTGTATTCCTGCATAGAAGAACTAAGTTCCATTCATTCAACTCCTGTTATCTTGTATCAAACTACAAAAATATTCAGAACAAGATTCTCCTTGTTTCAAATAAACTGGTTTCAAATTAAGAGAATATTCTCTTGGGTGAAATTTAGGTTTTAAATTTCTTCCACTGTTGCCAGCAAAACGCGGTGTCTTTGCTGATTGGGTACTTCATGTAGAGCCAACTATTCATATTTTAGTCTCCAAAAGAATGAGCCAATCAACGTTGTGCGCCGCGTTTTATCTGGTACCACTGATTTCTCTTGAACTGAAACAACACTTCCTTAATTCAAAACAAGTTTGTTTGGGAAGGAAAATATTGTTTCAGTTGTACAAAAGAAAACGGGTGTTGAATTGGAACTATCTTTTTTTTGTTTGTTTTCAGGCCTGCTACTTTGTATTTATCCTACTAATTATGTATTTGACATGTTTTTGAAAGAATTTCAAAAGTGCCCTGATCTTTTGAGAATATATATTGCAGAAAAGAGTGCTATGAGTCACCCAATTACCAAACCTACGGAATTGAAACGAAATGGTGGTTTCATTCGCGATTTTAGATGTACTGTATTGAAGAAAATTGAATGATTTGAATATAATGTTGAGAGAAGGTTCCAGGTGCATGTTCTAAGTTTTTTTTTGTTTCATTTTACCGAGGGAATAGTCCTATGTCTTCTTAATTTCAACATTTCGGAGGTACTTCCAAAATAAATTCATTTTAGGTCTAAACCAATACGAAATAAAGAAGCAAATTTCTCTGCTTCGTTCAAGGTGCAAATTCAGAGGAGTGATTCAAAAAATTCGTGTATCGAAATTTCATATAGAAACTTCTTGCCATTTTCATCATAAATATATCTAGGATGGAAGTTACTTCGGAGATTTTGTGCACTTGAATGTTGATGATGTTGAAGTTTGAATCGTTTATGAAAATTATCGTCGAATACAAAAGTACTTTACAAAAAAGGTCATCAACGAATACACAAATACTAAATTGTTTCCCTCTTTGATTTTTGTAACATAATTCATCTCATTTGTATATTTTATTCGAAGATATCAATTTTTGAACCCTCTCATCAGTTTCTGGTTCGATTTTCCTGTCTGACTCTGAATTTGTCTCCATAAATGATTCAAACTTCAACGATTTCGTTGACGGGTAATATGAACAATACACGAATATATACATACTCTTTTGTTTCCCTATAACAGGGCCTGTAAATTAGGATTCACTTTGTTTCAACTGAATAGTCGTGAACATTCCATCGTTGGCGAAAAATTTTCCAGGCAAACGCATCGTTTTTTTTCAAACGATACAGGCAGTATAGCAGGTACCATGACACGTATCTCACGAATCGTGAACGGCAAAAAATGTACAGGAACCGTAAAAAAGGCGTGAGTAATATTGATGTATATGATGATGGAAGTGTTATACAACATATCGATGAACAAATGGATATTTTGTGCAAATATTGCAATGCTGAACATTTCTCGGCTGAACAAGTGTCAAATATGGAGAGTTCATTCAATGATTGTTGTAGTCATGGAGAAGTTATTCTCAATGCATTGCCGGATCTACCTTCACGACTCCAAGCTTTGTTTGATGGGAACGATAAAAATTCTGTTGAATTTTTCAATCATATACGTGAGTATAATAATTCTTTCAATCGTCGTAGTATTCAGAGAATCAATGAGGTCGCAGCAATTTTTTCTACATCGGCTGATGGAGAAATTCCAGAATCGTATGTTACTATATGTGATGAGAATACGAAGGAGTTGAAATCAGTTAGTACCATGGATCCAAATGTTGAACCGTGGATTTATCCTTTGTTCTATCCTTATGGTACCCAAGGATGGGATCGGGATATACCCTTGAGGACGAGAAACAAACGTGTGAGTAGAACTGCATATTGCAAATATCGGATAGCTGTGCGTGATAATTTCAATGTAATTCTGATGGGTCGCAGATTATTCCAGCAATGGATTGTTGATTCCTATGTGAAAATTGAAAGGAATAGAATGAATTTCTTATCGCAGAACCAAAAAAGCTCACATCTTGATAGTTATGCTGAGTTGAAAGATTATTTGGAAAGTGCTGCTAACGTTAATAATGCCGATTTAGGAAAAGTAGTTATATTACCAGCAACGTATGTAGGTTCTCCACGAAACATGATACAACATCACCAGGACGCGATGGCAATTGTACGTGAATACGGAAAACCTGATCATTTTATAACTATGACGTGTAATCCTCAATGGCGTGAAATCCAAGAAAATCTTCTTCCTGGTCAACAAGCATCTGATAGGCTCGATATTTGTGCTCGTGTATTTAATTCGAAGAAAGATTACCTTTTGGATGTCATTGTCAGACAGAAATATTTTGGGGATGTCCAAGCGTACGTTTACGTCGTTGAATTTCAAAAATGGAGTTTGCCACATGTACATTTATCAGTCACATTGGAACAAAACAGTAAAATTACTACCCCTTGTATTGTTGATCAGCATATATCAGCAGAAATCCCAGATGATAAGTCAAATGCCACGTTGCACAATATTGTAATGAAACACATGATACATGGGCCGTGTTGACAATGGTGCCTGGTAGATGGTGAATGTTTTAAACATTACCCAAAGGCATTCAGGGAAGGAACTACAATGGATGCAGATGGATATCCATTTTATCGGAGACGGAATACAGGAGAGACCTTTCAACGTCCTGGTAACCACGTAGTTGATAATCGCCATGTAGTGCCCTATTCTCCAAAGTTATTAGGACTCTTCAACTGTCACATCAATGTAGAAGTTGTATCAAGTATTGAAGCTGTGAAGTATTTGTACAAATACATTCATAAAGGTCATGATGCAGCTTCTGTTGTAGTTCGCGAGTGTCCTGGTGATAATCCTTCTATTAATTACGATGAAATACAGAATTTTATAGAAAGTCGTTATGTGGGTGCTGTTGAGGCTGTATGGCGAATTTTTAGTGAACCTCTCCAAGAAGAGAGTCATTCTGTCATGAGATTGCCTGTTCATTTACCGAATCAACAAACTGTGGTCATTTCTAATAATGATGATGCAAATGGATTGAGAAATGCTCTTGAGAAAGTGACTATGTTGATTTACTACTTTTCACTAAATGTTCGTGATGAGGAGGCGAAAAAGTACCTCTATTCAGAGATTCCATGTCATTACGTATTCAAAGAAGTCAAGGAAGATGGACACACTGTATGGCGTTGGGAACGTCGTAAAAGTTGTTTTAATGTGATTGGACGCAAGTATTCCGTTAGTCCGTCGCAGGGAGAATTATTTCATTTACGTTCATTGTTATTAACGGTTGGAGGTGCAAACAGTTTTGAAGATTTGAGAACTTTTGATGGAAAAATCTACCCAACATTCACTGCTACGTGCTTAATTTCAGGTCTGATTGCAGATGACGAGGAATGGATCAGAACAATGCAACAAGGTGTGCTTTGGATGATGTCACAACAACTTCGAAGATTATTTGTTAGGATTTCGATACATTGTCAACCCCTGCACCCAGAACGGTTATGGAATGATTCCAAAGTATCTCCTTCAGAGGATTATATCAGGCGAATCGGTCCAATTTTTGGTCAAAAACAAGGATATTCAGAAATCTCAAGATTGTTGAATGCTGAAGGTTGGGATTCGTCCCGTTCCCCAACAATGGAACAAATGCCATTTGACGTTCAGAATGAGGATATCTGTCCGACGGAACATATCTATGATGGAACCCGGCAATACAACCAGTTGAATAGCCAACAGAGAGGAATTGTCGACGCTATTTTGGAATCAGTTGATCTGGCATTTACAGATAATCACAGAATCAATCGTTTTCATATCGATGGACTAGGAGGATCTGGAAAAACATTTGTGTACACTACTTTGTATCGTTTGTCACAGGTTAGAGGAAAAAACGTATGTTGTATGGCATTCACTGGAATTGCTGCAACATTACTTCCTAGTGGTAGAACAGTACATAAAACATTCGGTTTACCAGTCCCTATTTTCGCAGATTCTTCTTCAAATATTAAGGTACAATCTAGAGAAGGAAAATACCTGAGGAAAGTTGATGTATTTATTTGGGACGAAGCACCAATGGCTCCTCGGTATTCATAAGACATCATAGACCAAACAATACGTGATGTAATGAAAAATGACTTACCTTTTGGAGGTAAAATTTTTATTTTAGGAGTTGATTTCGGGCAATTACTCCCTATAAAAGTACATGAAACTCGCACTGAAACGGTTAATCTTTCAATCAAGTTCAGCCCTTCATGGCCTCTGTTCAAACAATATGTCTTAATGGGAAATATGCGTGCTCTGCCAGAAGAACTAGAATTTGCTAAGTTTCTCCTGAAGGTGGGAAATGGAGATTTAGATCAACAAGATAATATTATTATTCCTAAACATTGTGTAGCTCTTCCTGATGCAGATATTGTTGAAGATGTTTATGTTGACTTAATTAATCAAAAACGATATGTCGTACTGAGTAAACGTGCAATATCATCTGCTAGAAATATCGACGTGGAAGACATTGATAGAAAGGTTGTGGACTTATTGGATGTGAATACAGAGCATATATATCTTAGTGTGGACAATGTCTCAAACTATGATAATGGAGGGATTGGAGAAACTATTCTTCCAGAATATTTGAATTCTTTATCTCCCCTGTCACTGCCTCCTCATGAAATACGTTTAAGATAGTATAGTGTGGTAATGCTCATGAGAAATCTCAGTATTCATGAAGGTCTTTGCAATGGGACTAGGTTGTTAGTATTGGAACTCACAAACAATTTATTACGTTGTAGAATTTTAACTGGTGATATAACTGGAGAAGTGGTTTTTTTTAACCGAATCACGCTTTATTCTGGAAATGATTATCCTTCCACTTTTGCGAGACGGCAGTTCCCTATCAAGTTAGCGTTCGCCATGAGTATCAATTAATCGCAAAGACAGACTTTTGAAAGAATTGGAGTGAATCTTTGGAAAGACGTCTTCAGTCATGGACAATTATATGTTGCTTTGTCACGAGTTCGATCTTGGAATTCCTTCAAAATACATTTGGGTCACCGGAGAAATACTTTGGAGATGAAAAATCATGTTCATGAAGAGTTGTTTTTGTGAATGTTTCTTGTTCTTTCTGTTTCAGCATTACTTATCCATTCATGAATCATTTATCAAACTCCATGATGGGGAGAAATGGATAGCTGACTGTTACTGGAGATGCGTTTATCTCTTCTCTCAGAGAAATTGAGAATCAAATTCTATTCGCACATGGTAATTTTCAATTCATTCATTACTGATTTACTGTGGATTTTTGGAATTGTTTTCATGATACACATGAATTTCTCTGCACAAATGAATGCAAAAAATGATTTTTGTTACAGATTACTCACACGTTATTATTCATGTATTCTCATAGATAGCATAAATTACCGTCCCTGTCTCTGCATAACAACTTGTCGCTGAAAATCTTTGAAACATTTATGAAACATGTTGGCCAGGTTCGAAGAATACATTGCGTTCCTTGGGGAATTATATTATATTACATTATATTATATACAGGGGGTCCCATTTTAATCTGTCACTTAGAATATCTCGAAAACGAATAGATTCAGAAGAAAATGTTTTGGGGCGGAAATGTAAGAATCTGAGGGGGACATCCGATGGTGAACTTGGCTTTGACCTCAGATCCCACTTTCAAGGTCATTCTGAGGTCCACTCATGTTTTTTCAATGGAATCTCCTATTTTTTACCACCGGCTTAGATTCTACGCTAAAAACCAAGGAACTTTTGTCTCAAACGTTTTTCCGGAATCCCCATAGATGACGCTCTAATTGATGAGAAAATGAGAATTCTCAAACCCTCGGATTGTATTCTGTCTAACATAATGCTCAACTCTTGAGTGTTTCTCATCTCCCGGAAATTGCCGTCGGCATCAGCGTTATCCAATGTGCGCCAAGGAGGTTGCGCGATCGGACTTTACACATCATTGTGGTCCTGGAAAGGGCCGATTGTCTAAACTGGAGATGTATCTTCGGGGACGCATTAGGCATCCAAAAGATGTTCAAAATGAGCGCCGTTTTGCCTTTGACAAAGCGCAATTCTTTGATGAAAGTTTTCTACAGTTGCTTGCAACGTAGCAGGTGTTATTGCTGTGCATGCTCTTCTTATTCGTCTTCCATGCCATCGCGTGTTGTTGGAGGTTCACGGAATACAACATTTTTCATGTAACCCTACAAGAAAAAATCAGGCGACCTCAGATCTGGCGACCTAGGTGGCCATCGCACAGGTCCTCCGCGGCCAATCCACCTTCTGGGGTCGTCCAGAAATTTTCGAACAATTCGCATGTAATGAGGAGGTGCTACATTCTGTTGGAACCACATCCTTGATCTCACGTCAAGACTTACGTCTTCCATAAGAGCAGGGAGTTCAAAATGCAAGAAACGAAGATACTCTGCGCCAGTCAGGTTTCCTTAAAAAAAATACAGCCCTATGATCCTGGAATCTACAATCCCGCACCAAACGTTCACACTCCAACAGTGTTGATGATTAATTGTACGGACCCAGTGAGGATTCTGAGCACTCCAATAATGGCAATTGTGCCTATTGAGAATTCCAACATTGTGAAATATTGCCTCATCAGAGAACATAACGTGATGACAGAAAGTAGGATCTTCTTCAATTCTCCGTTGGGCCCACGTGCAGAAGTTCAATCTTGTTATGAAATCCTCAGCTGTAAGAGATTGCACCAAAGTGATATGGTACGGATGATAATCCAACGATTTCAAGGTACGCTGAGCTGTGGATCGAGGAATTCCGGTCATTTCCTCAATATCCCGAAGACTGATATGGGGATTGATATGAATCATTGCCAGCACAGCCAGCGATCTCACATCAGGATCATTGTCATCCGCATAAACTTCCTTGTTCCTCTGTCGTTTGAGGAGACCTCGACGAGCACGTTGTTCAAGAAATCGGACCGTAATGCGATTTGGACACCTCCGATCCGGAAAACGACGTTGAAATGTTCTCACAGCTTTGACATAATTTGCCCGCGCTTTCCCAAGACACAACGAAACGTCAACAATATCGTTTGGCGCGTAATCAGACATGATATTTAGAAATGTGTTTCCTCCAAATGATAACAGAGAACTGAGCAGTTTGGGAATGCTCAATTTCTAAGGTATTCACACGTGAATCAAAACAATAACAATTTCCAAGAACAAAACCAAAACAAAACACAACAGACGGCAATTTCCGGGAGATGAGAAACACTCAAGAGTTGAGCATTATGTTAGACACAATACAATCCGAGGGTTTGAGAATTCTCATTTTCTCATCAATTAGAGCGCCATCTATGGTGATTTCGGAAAAACGTTTGAGACAGAAGTTCCTTGGTTTTTAGCGTAGAATCTAAACCGGTAGTGAAAAATAGGGGATTCCATTTAAAAAACATGAGTTGACCTCAGAATGACCTTGAAAGTGGGATCTGTGGTCAAAGCCAAGTTCACCATCGGATGTCCCTCTCAGATTCTTACATTTTCTTCCTGGAACATTTCCCTCTGAATCTATTGGTTTTCGAGATATTCTGAGTGACAGATTAAAATGGGACACCCTGTATATATTGGGAAATTTTTTATTTGAATCCAAGTGATAATTGTGTATGCTTGAGTGTGGGACACGAATCTCATGAGAATAAATTTTGATAACATATTATGAAATTTCAAAGTACTCTCTTGACATATAACCATTTACATCCCTTCCATTGGATTCACTACACAGCACGTGGTGACCCTCCAATATTGTCGAAATATATATCAATTGCATTCCAATAATACAAATCACAATACACTATTGAAACAATATACGAAGATGACGACAGAACATTACAAACTAAGGAGAATATTCCAATTTCACAGATCACGAGTTGACATTTGACTTTGCTTTCCCCATCTAGAGCATTAGATACCTGAATCTATTAGAGAAAGTACAAGCCATATTCTTCAAAAAACTCTTGTGTCTACCTCAAGGAACACCTTCATACGCCATCAGATTAGAAGTAGGAAGGAAACATCTTTCTTCCTTTATATTTGAACAAACTCTAGGTTTTATTCGAAAAATATTGAGCATGCCAGATACCAGATACCCAAAAATTTGTTTTGAGAGAATAAAAAACCTGGGGGGAGGGGGGATAACCAAGTATCCATTGAATATAATTGGGCACTCAAAATCAAGAAAATTACCTTTGAACCTATAGGAGCAATGGGAATATGGATTAATCTGAACCTACACCCACTCAACAGTCACAAAGAAGCTTTGCTGACATATGTTCGATATGGATATTGAGAAACGAGTGAATTCGGCATCTCTTCCAATTCATCCCCATCTGCACCTATTGAAGGGAACACAAAGACACCTAAAAAAAGAAGAAGAGATAGAATATAAGAAAGTGATTGCCCAATTAGGGCTATGGAATGATTTTGCGCCAAGACTTATTATTCCGCCGAGATTGTATAAACTACAAGAAGATAAAGTTTTTACGCTATGTAACAAAAAGAATGATTTGTCACACTTAGTAATCCCTTGTCGTGGCCATAATGACCTTAGAAAAACACTCCTCTCGGATCTCGGTCTTCTCTGCGATTTTAATCTGAACATCTGGATGGATCTCTTGAAGGACCCGAATATTAGGACTATGAAGAGAATCCATTCCTCCATAAATGTCGTACTGGAGTTACGGATTATAGGTTTATAGGCGGTTCCCGCCTTGAAGTTCATGGATTTCTGGCGTTCACATCCGAATGATAAAAGTTATAGAACGAACTTATAGGAGTTATTCATTATCAAGTCATGTATCAGATTTCATGCTTTTTATACCTTAGAAATAAGAAGAACTTATTTGAACCTCCGGAAGCTTTTCAACAGGGTATATTGGTATATGGATATATACTCATACCTGTGAAAATCAGTATATAACAATACAGATTGTGTATGTGATAATGTTCATAATTGTTCTTATGCGTTAATGCAAATTGAAATCATTTCGATGATGTGGAAACGTTACTTAATCTCTGAGTTGGAGTACTATAAGATAATTGTAATCCTCCCGGATACGAACGAACCTCTTTGTACAATTCCGACGGGATCAGAACAAATGAATAATAATGATAATAATCATCAATCGATTTCCTTCGTTAACCCGTTAAGGACCAAACGTCTGTTTTTCAACACCTTTTTCAACAACATTTCACGCTGTCGAATCGATTGTCAAAAAATTTGCAGATAATCATTTTCGATGGAGAATTATCTAAAGTCTCAGAATATGGAAGCAGATTCTCGAAAAAATGCGAACTAGGAATGTTATCATCGTTTGAATAGGAAAAAACACGAATTTCCGATTGCAAAAAATTATCATCCGTTCATTTTTGTCTCGAATTAGGGGAGACATATATCTAGGGGATGAAATTTCTGCGTCCATGGATCCTAAGTTTCAGAGTATGTGAGATGGTTTTTCGGAATTCAAGATGGTGACACTCAATATGGCGGCTAGAAACCAAAATATTTTTGCTTTTCCTTATTTTTCGTATTTGAGCGATATTCCTGAATGAATTCGATGTACACACACGTATTATCAGGTTTTTGGGGTCGCTGATCACGAATCCGGGGTCAGATTTGCCAAATTCAATATGGTGGATCCAGAATGGCGGCCTAAAATTGTTGAAACTGTACGATTCCCGTGAAAATCAGTACATAGGGGTTTTCGGGATCCCTGATGACTAATCGGCGGTCAGATTCTATGAATTCAAAATGGCGGTTCAAATATGGCAGCGAGGAGTCTCAATTTTCGTTCCTCCAGTTTTTTGTCAATTTATCGATATTTTCCCCCTCACATAGATGGATCTGAGTATTCTCCGGATTCTTGAATACAAATTTAGTGTCAGATCTGCTGAATACAATATGGCAGAGCCAATATGGCTTCGGAAGAGTACCGAAATTGTCTCATTGTTCAAGTGTTTTCTTCGCAGTTGCTCAACTGTCATTACATATTTTGTTGTCTCTCCAATTTTTCACAGTTTCATCTTTTCCCTTTGAGATTCCTCCCTTCATATGTTATTCTTGAGCACTCTCACCCAAGTTCTTTCTTAGGATGTAATCAAAGCCGTCAATTGTTTCAGATTCGCAATTTTCCGTTTTCGATATCGAAGTTCAGGTTTATTTCCTTTCCTCTGCACTATTTTCGCATGAAGCTCAGTCGCATTAGACGGTAGGCTGATGAATAAAATCGAGAATTAGATCAATCAGGAATCCTTCCTGTATTAAGGAGAAAAAAATTCGGAATGCCAGGTCCTTCGGCTGCAAAATATCTAAGACGCTCAAGGTGTACAGAAGCTCATGAAGACAATGATGATGTTGAAGAAGGTATGAATTCTGAAGCAGAAAGTTCCGATGAATCAATATCGGGAGAATCTGATTTTGAAAATGATGATAATGACTTCCTCATTCACGAAACAGACATAATCCCAGAAATCTCTTATGAGAAAGTCCGGGATAGTTACACAGACAGTCAAACAAAGCTTGAACCGAATCACATTTATGAATGGATGGATGGTGAGGAAAAATCGATTGGCATCACTGAGAATGAATTTCTCATCTCTGGATCAACGAGAAAGAAAATTCAGGACGCATCTTTCACGGGAGTTTTTGAATATTCCTTTTCCGATGATTTGAAGAATCACATTATTGATTGGACTGCCAATAGCGGTTACGAGCTCTCTCCTCATGATTTGAATAAATTCGTAGGAATTATAATAATGTCGATTTTCAACTCGAGAACGTATAGATGATAGCGAACTATCTTATTCACCACATTCGTAGAGAGAAGTCCTTGGATCATTTTCAAGACTACCCGACTACCCAAAGCACATTTTCCTAGTGCTGTGTCTTCTTGTCCGAGATAAGGATTGGTCCCTTTGCCACAGTAAATGTCGCAGTCGGATAAATATCCTTCGGGATTACATATGGACCACTTTTTCATGCCAAATTGCACTGGTTTATACTTCATATATTGCTTCAAAGTGGTTCTTCCGTGAAACTGGATCATCGACTCATCAATTGATAGGGCAGTCGAGATAAAACCGAATTGTTCTATGTTCCTCCTGAAAATCTCGGTAAGATCACGTACCCGCCTGCTCGGTCATCAAGGTTTTCATCACTGGGTCGTGGAAATTCCATTTTTGATTTGATCGTCATGAAAGTTTCACGAAACAGAACGGTAGCGATGGGATTGCAAGCTCATAGAGGGTCGGTAGACCAATAGTCTTTTTGAGATTTTCTCGAGTTGAAAATCGACATTATTATAAATCCTACGAATTTATTCAAATCATGAGGAGAGAGCTCGTAACCGTTATTGGCAGTACAATCAATAATGTGATTCTTCAAATCATCGTAAAAGGAATATTCAAAACCTTCCGTGAAAGATGCGTCCTGAATTTTCTTTCTCGTTGATTCAGACATGAGAAATTCATTCTCAGTGATGACAATCGGTTTTTCTCACCATCCATCCATTCATAAATGTGATTCGGTTCAAGCTTTGTTTGACTGTCTGCGTAACTATCCCGGACTTCCTCATAGGAGATTTTTGGGATTATGTCTGCCTCGTGAATGAGAAAGTCATTATCATCATTTTCAAAATCAGATTCTCCCGATATTGATTCATCGGAACTTTCTGCTTGAGAATTCATACCTTCTTCAACATCATCATTATCTTCATGAGCTTCTATACACCTTGAGCGTCTTGGATATTTTGCAGCCGGAGGACCCGGCATTTAGGATTTTTTTCTCCTTAATAGAGAAAGGATTCCTGATTGATCTAATTCTCGATTTTATTTATCAGCCTACCGTCTAATGCGACTAAGCTTCATGCGAAAATAGTGCAGAGGAAGGGAAATAAACCTGAACTTCGATGTCGAAAACGGAAAATTGCGAATCTGAAACAATTGACGGTTTTGATTACATCCTGAGAAAGAACTTGGGTTCTCCTTCGGAGTGCTCAAGAGTAACATATGAAGGAAGGAATCTGAAAGGGAAAAGATGAAACTGTGAAAAATTGTAGAGACAACGAAATATGTAATGACAGTTGAGCAACTGCGAAGAAAACACATCGACGGCGGAAAACACTTGGAAAATGAGATAATTTCAGCACTCTTCCGAAGCCATATTGGCTCTGCCATATTGTATTCCGCAGGTCTGACACTAAATTTGTATTCAGTGATCCGAAGAATACTCAGAGCCATCTATGTGAGGGGGAAAATATCGATGAATTGACAAAAAACTGGAGGAACGAAAATTGAGACTTCTTGCTGCCATATTCGAACCGCCATTCTGAATTCATAGAATCTGACCTCCGATTAGTCATCAGGGATCCCGAAAACCCCAATGCACTGATTTTCACGGGAATCGTACAGTTTCAACAATTTTAGGCCGCCATTCTGGATCCACCATATTGAATTTGGCAAATCTGACCCCGGATTCGTGATCAGCGACCCCAAAAACCTGATAATACGTGTGTGTACATCGAATTCATTCAGGAATATCGCTCAAATACGAAAAATAAGAAAAAGCAAAAATATTTTGGTTTCTAGCCGCCATATTGAGTGTCACAATCTTGAATTCCGAAAAACCATCTCACATACTCTGAAACTTAGGATCCATGGACGCAGAAATTTCATCCCCTAAATAAACGGATAATAATCTTTTGCAATCGGAAATTCGTGTTTTTTTCTATTTAAACGATGATAAGATTCCTAGTTCACATTTTTTTCGGAAATCTGCTTCCATATTCTGAAAGTTCAGATAATTTTACATTGAAAATAATTATCTGCAAATTTTTTGACAATCGATTCGACAGCGTAAAATGTCGTTGAAAAAGGTGTTGAAAAAACGGACGTCTGGTCCTTAACGGGTTGAACATACTTGAACGAATTGTCGCTCACTGTCCCAGATTTCTAGGCAAGGCCAGAGATGAAATTACATACGAAGAAGCATCATCAGCCAAGGAATTGCAATTGGCATTATTTCATATAGTTAAAATTGTGCAGGGCGAGACATTTCCTGATCATCTCAGAATGTTGCAATCCGGAACATATCGAAAGGGTGAGCTATCTCCACTCAATCCATCCATTGGTGATCGTGGCATCATCAGAGTTGGGGGTAGGTTACTACAAGCTCAGATCCCGTACGAGAAAAAGCATCAAATTATCCTGCTCAAGAATCATCATTTCACCGAACCTGTGATTCGCGAGGCGCATATGAAGCATATGCATACTGGTGCACAACTGACGTTAGCAGTGATTCGAAGAAAATATTGGATCATCGACGTTAATACCACAATAAAGAACTTGATATTCGAATGTATTATTCGCGCGCGTGTGAAGCCCAAAATCGTGAAATATCAAATGGGAAACCTACCTGTCGGTAGCGTAAATTAGCAACGACCCTTCCTGCAAACTGGTGTGGATTATTGTGGCTCATTCTTCGTGGAGGGGAAACGTCATAGGAATCATGGAGAGATCAAAGTTCACGTCGCCATTTTTGTGTGTCTAGATGTGAAGGCTATACATATGGGAGTCGTGTCGGGTCCGACTACGGGAGCATTTTTAGCCGCATTAAGGAGATTTTTCGCACGCCGAGGCAAGTCTACAGACATTCACTCCGATAACGCGTTAAGTTTCATAGGAGCTGAAGCTGAGATTGATGACTCGCATAATTTATTGAGTTCACATCGTCACAACGATATGGTCGCTCATACTTCAACAGATGAAGGAATCAATTGGCACTTCATCCCATCTCGTTCAGCTGATTTTGGCGGCCTCTGGGAGGCCGGAGTCAAATATTCTAAGCATCGCTTGTTTAGAGTCGTTGGGAATGCTTTACTTGATGATGAGGTCATGTTGACGTTGGTCACCGAAATAGAATCCATTCTCGATTCCACACCATTAGCCCCCTCACCCGCGGACCCTAATGATTTTGGCGCCCTGACGCCAGGGCGTTTTCTGATTGGTGATTCACTTACTAGTATTCCTGAGCCCTGCTATATAGATACGCCTGTGAATCGTCTGTCAGCCTGGCAGCATGCACAACACCTCAAGCAACATTTTTGGTGCCGTTGGCGAACCGAATATCTACACGAGCAAACAGTGCGCAAGAAGTGGCATAAAGGCAACGTGTAAAACATCAACGTTGGAACGTTGGTAACGGTCGTTGAGGACAATGTTGCTCCTATGAATTGGTCTCTTGGTAGGGTTTTGGAGGTGTATCCAGGAAATGATGATGTCATCAGAACTGCCACAAAAAAAACACCTTATGGTGTCCACAAACCATGTGTGAAGAAGCTGGCCCCATTACCCTTATGCCAGGATCATGTCAATTAATTTAGAGATAATTGCAGTATTAATTACGTATTATAATCACCCTGATACTAATATTAAGTCGGAAGTATCGAATAATGTTATTTTACACATTGTATTCATGTTCAATCCTCTCTCAACGATTCGGTTTACTGCTCAAGTTAACTACTAGCGAATTGATTACTTTGCATGGTGGTAGGACTATCGTTTCATCATATTCCAACCATTCCTGTTTATGCTGTTCCAATTTGACTAATAATTCATGCTATTGTACGTATTGTACTTCTCTTTGGATTCATATAAACTAGTTGTATTTTTGAGTTTATTCAAATTTGTAATTTATGTTGAACTTGATTAGTTCAAGGCCGGCGGCATGTTGACGCGTGGCCTATTATAACTAGGAATACTAATATAAAGTTCAGTTCCGTTGAAGCGTACAGGGTGCTGCGCGTGAACCATTCGGCTACCGAGTCGCAATCCTTGTTCATAAATCCAGTATACGGTTGACAGTGAAACGGTCAACACCGCACGGCGATGTAACTGTTATAATTAAAATTATTATCACCCCCATTGAAGATTACAGTCCATTTCATTATCGCATCTTTACCTTTTACATTTCAAGTGACTGGTTTGTCCAAAACCCAGTGGCCATGCCGCAGCTATTTCACCTGTGTAGAGGAAAAACGGAAAATAGCGAAGAAACCGACGCTACAAGCATGGCTGACACGTGAACACTATCTTTGATATTTACGGAAAAGTCAACCGGTTTTTCAAACCCCCAACAGGGTTTTCGTGACTGGAGAAACTTGAATCCGAGAATCAATGAGCCCGAAAATTCAGTAGAACATCGGGAGTGTTACGTATTATGGAGAGAATCGGAAATCCGTTTGGAGAAAGGACTATACACTCACAGAAACGATTTCTTGAAATGAGAAAATTTCTCTGTGAGGGTAAACGATGATATAGAACGTACGATTTCAGAAGAAAAAGAAAAGTGAAGGTATATTCTCAAAATGATTTTGGATATCATACTATTTTGTGCAAAGAACAACTTAGCTTTGAGAGGTACTGTTGGAAAAATTGGCCATCTTAAATCAACCATTTTTCTGAGTGTTATCAAAATTTTGAGTATATATGTTGCACAAATTGCTGCATATATTTCATCTATTACCAAACGCCTATTACCCGTATCATACTTGAGCCTCACTATTCAGAATGAGTTCATTCATTCATTTGGTTATAGTGTCAGAAATAAAATTATTTCACAAATCAAAAGAGCCAAGTATTATTGCATATCATTTGATTGTACTCCAGATATTGCCCATACAGAACAAATGGCTAAAAAACCTACGTCACGTTGAAATTGACGGTGGGAAATGTGTAATTGAAAAGCGTTTTATTCATTTTATTAATAACAGTAACAAAACAGGGAGTGGCCTTGCAGGAGATATCTTGAAGAAAATAAACGGAGACGGCTTACGGTTATCAGATTGCCGAGGACAATCTGATGACAACGGTGCTAATATGGCTGGTGAATTTGATGGTGGACAAGCTCACATTTCGCAGCAAAACGGATATGCAACATACTTGCTCATTCAGTGGATTTGATTGGAGTACATGCAGCCAGTATTACACCGGAAATGGTAACATTTTTCGGCACAGTCCAACGAATATTCAATTTCCTCTCTGGGTCAATGAAACGTTGAGAATCCCTATCGAATTCCGAATTAACTTCAGGAGGTCATCCTGATGCGAGATGGTCATCAAAATATCGATCAGTTCACTCCTCATATACTCGATCACTATAAGTATGAAAAGCTCTGCAAGCGATATCTAGGGGACAGGCGGGCAAAATGGAGACGGCGAGTGAAACGAATAATCGTTTTTGAACCATGCTTAGTCGGTAGAAATCTACTAAACTGCCATCTCTCGATTCATTATACAACTACACTCACCGTCATCGTTGGGAAGCCAGTATAGTGCACTTGTAGGATGCTTTCTTCTGTAAATATTGGTATTTGGGGGAAATTTTAAATTTTTCACCGTGCTTATACTGTGATTATTTCAATGTTATTGAGAAATATGTAGATTTTGATTTCTTTCAGCACAATATGTAATCAATAGACCTGAAATATTCGAGTTATTTTTTTTTAACTTGGTAATTTTTAATGATTCAAGGTTATGTTACAATACTACTTGGCGAGCAAAACAGATACTTCCCGTTTAGCAACAAAGGGTTAATCGCTCTATATTGTATTCAATACTGTGTATTTGTTGCAGATGGTTTATCACTATAAAAGAAAAACAGATCATGCCAATTGGTCAGAGGACAACTTGAAAAAGGCCATGCAAGAAGCAAAGAAGACGTCAAAACTAAAAGCAAGCCAACTGTATGGTATCCCGTATGCAACTTTGCATCTACATATGAGTAAAGGAACTTTGAAAGAGAAACTGGGCCGCTTTGAACCTGTTTTCTCGCCAGATGAAGAAGAAGAACTTTTAAAATATGTTCATGGAATGAATTCTCTCTCTTATGGACTCACACGGAAGTGATTTCTTGCAAGTTGCTGGAGAATTTGCTAGGGTTAAGGGGAAACCTGAAGTTTTTTCTGGCGATATAGCTGGGGAAGGATGGTTTGAGAATTTCAAACTTCGTCATACGTCATTAACATTGAGATTACCTGAACCGACATCCATAGCTAGAGTCAAAGGGTTTAACCCATTAAGGCCCATGGCGAAACTATCGTGAATAAAAAAAAAGTGGATACAAGGATGACAGCATCTGATTGAGAGATTATTTTTCATGGAAGAAGATTATTTTTTCTAATTGTTTGAACAATTACGTCAAAGAATCCAGATAAGACAAAACCAACATCGCCATCCGATTCTACGCAAGAATTCATATAAAATCTATGAACGCAAAAATTTTTTTTCTCACTATATTGATTTTAAAAAATTGAATAAATAATTTCGAGACAGGCAACACCCGTTCCGGATCATGGCAAAATCATCGTGGATAAAAAAACGTTGATACAGGGATGACAGCATCTGATTGAAAGATTATTTTCCGTAGAGGAAATTTTTTTCTTCAAATTGTTTGAACTATCATCAATCCTCATCAGTAGTTCTCACTACTATTGCGAATCAGCAGTTTTCACTGCTATTCCACATCAGCAATTCTCACTGCTATCTCACATCAGTAGTTCTCACTACTATTGCACATCAGCAGTTTTCACTGCTATCCCAAATCAGTAGTTCTCACTACTATCCCACATCAGCAATTTTCACTGCTGTCCCACACCAGTAGTTTCCACTACTATCTGAGATCAGTAGTTCTCACTACTATTCCAAATCAGCAGTTTTCACTGCTATCCCAAATCAGTAGTTCTCACTACTATCCCACATCAGCAATTTTTACTGCTGTCCCACACCAGTAGTTCCCACTACTATCTCAGATCAGTAGTTCTCACTACTATTCCAAATCAGCAGTTTTCACTGATATTCCCCATCAGCAGCTCTCACTGCTATCTCACATCAGTAGTTCTCACTACTATTGCACATCAGCAATTTTACTGCTGTTCCACATCAGTAGTTTCCACTACTATCTCAGATCAGTAGTTCTCACTACTATTCCAAATCAGCAGTTTTCACTGCTATCCCAAATCAGTAGTTCTCACTACTATCCCACATCAGCAATTTCCACTGCTGTCCCACACCAGTAATTCCCACTACTATCTCAGATCAGTAGTTCTCACAACTATTCCAAATCAGCAGTTTTCACTGCTATTCCCCTTCAGCAGCTCTCACTGCTATCTCACATCAGTAGTTCTCACTACTATTGCACATCAGCAATTTTACTGCTGTTCCACATCAGTAGTTTCCACGACTATCTCAGATCAGTAGTCCTCACTACTATTCCAAATGAGCAGTTTTCAGTGATATTGCACCTCTGTAGTTTTTACAACTATTTCAGATCAGTAGTTCACACTGTCATTCCTTTTAAGTAGTTTCTACTACTGATCGGTCTCAATTATTCAATTCCTGGCTTTGACTTCCGATTATTCTCTTATTATTACCGTATTTCACGGTTTTTTGAACTTTTGATCTTTCTTCGCTTCGAGTAGCACTCTATCATGCCAAGAACTAGAAGATCAACTATGACAGTGGCTGATCTTCTCGACAGTGTTGAAAACACTGACGATGCTGATGACAATGTTAGCAATCGTATTGATATTGCACCTATTCCAGAAACTGACTATGACACAGATTCAGGTTCTGATTCTGGAATGGAACCTGAAGTAGGCCGGGATACAGTTCTCCCTCACGGTTCTTATGAACAAGTGAAAAGTTCATACACTGATGCGCAAAAGCTCTTAGAACCAAATCATACTTTTAACTGGAAAAATGGTGATTACAAACATATAGAACAACCGGAATTGGACCATAGTTTGAGCGAAGAATCGTTGGTGAATATAAGACGAATAAATGCTCGCGAAGGATTTGAAGTTTTCTTTTCTGGAGAAATCGAGTGTGATATTATCGGAGCATCATCAGAAAATGGTATCAATCTATCGGAAGATTTATTCGAATCATTATTCTCTCTTCATTCAATTCAAGAAAGTCTCAACGGGACTATTGGTCTTCAAAATCAATTCTAGGATGCTAACGAATTGTGTTTAGAAATCGAAAGGTTTAGATATTAGGCTGCTTCTCTAGTCGGAAACATAACTGGAGCTGATTGGTTGACCATATTGAATCAAATTTATGAACACGGATTATCATCCCATTATCCTAATGTGAAAATTCGTGTTCGTCTAGCTTTGACATTGCCTATTACATCGGCTCCTTGCGAGAGATCTTTTAGTAAATTTAGACTTGCAAAAAATTATTCAAGATCGACAATGAAACAGGATCGTCTGAGGAATTTTGCTATCTTACCTATTGAGTGAGAGACTGCGAAGGAAGTAAATGACGATGAAGTGATAGATGAGTTTGCTCGAGAACAGTCAAGAAAACTTGTATTTTAATTAAATGAAGAGACGCGGTAGCGTCTCGGCGCCAAGTACATGGAAAAAACACTATAAGGGAACATGTAAGGGAGGAAGCAGAAGGCGCGCGCTACCGTGTATCTTCAACTCTCAAACCGAGATTTGACCTCCTGAAAAAATTTCCAATGCACAATAACTCTTCACACATTGAATGTCACGAAGAAATAATGACACTCATCATATAATTCGACTGCACACTTCCGCACACTACGAACTATCTCAGTTCATCTGATACCGAGATATAGACGTTTAAAATTTTGATTCGATCAAAGTATCATCACAGTGTTTTTCCACTCAACGATTTCTTCTATCACGTTGAATCTCACTATCTAAAGGTCTATAAAGGTCTAGACACAAACGCTATGTAAACGTAGGAAACTTATAACGCAGGAAGCATATACGAGATCTACGCAGGCCTCCGTTCCTTATTCCACGTTTACGTAGCTTGTGTATTTAGGCTTTCAAGGTGGGTTTCCAATTTTCGCAATAGTGAAGATGCATCTATCTCTTCCTTCTTTTCCAACATCCAATAGCGTTCACTTCAGTGTGGTGTGGTCTATACATTGTCAAAACATTTACGAGCAATATGTCAATGAGGTGATGTATTGATAGATTATTATAATGATAAAAGAATAATTACAAAATGAATGGATCACAGGTTACTACAGGTTATTTAGAACAACAATCAAACACAAATAACGTGGAATTATATATACTGTCATATATTACTTAGAAAAACTCATGAATGAATGAATGAATAAATACATGATGAAGAGGTTATTTGTAAAATAAAGTTTGAGGAAGGTATAAATAAATCTATTTGCTACATTCAGAGAAATGGAATATACACAGGTAAGCTCTGTATGATGGATTATTCATGAAATGCATGATTCCTTTGCAGGCAGAAGCATAGCACATATACCATAATCCCTGACGAACAGTTTGCTACTGTTGGTTCCTCTGACCGGAACCAGAGATAGATTATAGAGAATCATACAAGGCTTACGCAAGGAGAATAATTCGAATTTATAAATTCTGAGGCAAAAGCGTATCGGATATATCATAATCCCTTCGAGCCATTCCATATCAAATCACCAGAAAAATAAAAAATTCGTTGCTGCACTATTCTATATTTTCGTCATACTTCGCAGGAGTCTCCCCTGAGGTGTGAGGAAAGAAAATTCACGGTCATTTGATTTTTATATCTTGTCAGATCCTTTCCAGACCAATGAACACACTTCCAAAGTGCTGTTTTTAAGCTCTTATGTTTGTGACTGCGAATTTCTGAGAATACAAGATATTTTAACGTCCAGGGTGGCATTTTGAAGCTGTGAGATAGCAGTTGCTTTGGAAAATATCAAAAGTGACTCATTAGGTACCCCGAAAAATAGCAGTGTACTGAAAAAATGTGTTTGTTTCACTTTTTTTCGTAATTTTCGAGTTACTTGTGTGCCTGTCCTATTCGATGTACGGTAATAATCTTTGTTTCCATATCAAAAGCATACATAGAATGAACAAAGAAACATGCCATTGGGCCCTTCAGCCTGCTCTTTATAAAAAAATGTTCAACTTAAAATTTGTAAATTTTTGAAAACAGCGTGTTTTACGGTTCAAACTTGGCATCTGGGGTAAGTGCGAAAAATCTGAAACTTGCAAGAAAATTTGTCCTCGGCTCAAACTTTGAAAATATCACACACTCGTATGTGAGGACCGATAGTTTTCACATATTTCATAACGTCATCATTCTCTGCGTATTCGTTGTATTTCCTGACGATGATTGCCAATCTGTCCTCAGTTTGCCGTCGACTAGACAGACGAATTTTCTTCACCTTTAGTCCTAGGGTGAGTTCCTTCAACACATTCTCAGTTTCGTCTTGTTCTTCTTGAATTTCCGTAAGGAAGGTGTAGAGACTGGGATGCCAACGTCCAACAACGATCTAGAACCGATTGTGCTACCCTACGAACGGGAGTTGCTGATGGCATCGTAATGTAATCAGTACTAAGTTTGGACTACTCACCTTCGGATAAATCATTTGTTCGATGACGATTCTGCATCACGTATTCGTAGTGATTCCATAGAGCAGGTGGATACCTCGGTAACACAGCTCGTCGCCTTCCCCGGGCTTTCCTTTTGAGCCCTGCCACAAGTTTTAGTACACTGACTTCTTCGCTGTCCGGGGCATGATTATGTGGAGATTGCTGAGGACCTTTACGAATAGCTACTTTCCCAGTGATCTCGAAACATCCCAAAACTATTGCTCTTGCAGGACAATCTCCTTTCCTCTTACATCGATAATAAACCACACGATGACCAGGAGAATGTCTGATATATATGTAGCCATCTATATGTAAGTATTCGGTTGATCCACTGAGAAAAATTTCTTCCATGGCAAAAATCAAACGAAAAATGATAAAAGTGACTCAAAAAAATTTTGGAATATCAAAAAGGTTATGAAAAGATGAGGAAATAACAAAACCAGAGGAGCAAAACAAAAGTATAGCTACATGGGTCGGTGCCGAATCAACGAAAAACCAAATCAACGAAAAAAAATTTACTAGCAGTATGAAGTTGTCATTTTATTGCAGTATGAAATGAAATTAGTCATAGATCATTGGTTAAATTCAACGAAAAGTAAAAAACATTGATTTGCTAACACAACCCCACGGTAAACTTAATTTCCCTTCGTTATGTTTATGATTATGGTATGGTTATGATAACAAACCGATTTTCGTTCTCTACAGACGTTTGGAACAGTTTGATTGTACCGGTCGATTAGGAAGATCATTAATAATTTTATTAGAATGATGAATTACGTGTCTATTGTAATAAACGGGTGCAGTGAATAGGTTAACATAAACAATTTTCGTTTAATTTAATCAATGATCTATGACTAATTTCATTTCATACTACAACAAAATGACAACTTCATACTGCTAGTAAATTTTTTTTCGTTGATTTGGTTTTTCGTTGATCCAGCACCGATCTAGCTACATACTGAATATTGGCATGTAAGAGAAGTTTTGGAAAATGTTGGAACATTTTGTTTTTGGAACTATTTTTGGTTGAAACTTCTTTTTGGAACTTTTGTGCCCCTTTAGGTGAAACATCCACAACTTGAAACTATAAATTTTCACAGCACCACTCCCTGTGCAAGCACCAAGGAATTACTTGAACCTCCTTCAACGCCTTTTAACCTACAAAGAAGGGAATTCAGCGATATCGACTGTAGCCGTTGACAAGATATCACGACATCTTTGGTATCTCAGTGAACATCTCGTAGGACTAGCTTTTTTGATCCAGATGTTCCTTCGGCAGAGAAGCGAAGGATGGTAAACGCTCTTCGTGAACGAGATGGTGATCATGAACCCCTGAAGCGTGTAAGAATAGACAATATCAAAAAACCAATGACCAGAACGTTATCTGACTTTGTGGCAAAAAATACAAATCTGTTTCTCAATCATTTGGGCATTGATGGAGAGTTTTTGAATATTGATCCTGAATGTTGGGAATTTCAAGACAAGGTCTTGATATAGTACGAAAACTTAAAGTGATCAATGACGACGCGGAGCGAGGTGTGGCTCCTATTGAAACTTATGCTACAACGATCACAAAAGACGGAGAACAAAAACAGTGTCTCCTTCAAATAGTACAGGACCATCGAAGAGAATATCCTAATTGTAAGAAAAGTACTCTGCTGAACTGATTTTGAGATTGAAGAATATTATATTTCATATATTAAGAACTTGATTCATGCGTTATATTCTATTCTTTGATGGGTGTTTTGTTCATTTCCAAATCGAAATTTATTCATAGTGGTTGTATGATTCATTACTTATGTTTCCTCATTTCCTTACTATCCGTTCATGAAGATTCATTCAATGAATGATGGGAATAAATTTAAGTGGTTTTAGCTACCTTAAACTCACTCTAATTACGACACTGATGGAAACCATGGAACGGGGGCTTGATATTTTCAAAGTAAGAGCTGAGAACAAATTTTCTTGCAAGTTTGAGATTTTTCGCACTTACCCCAGGTCCCAAGTTTGAACCATAAAATACGCTGTTTTCAAGAATTTCCAAATTATAAGTTGAACATTTTTTTATAAACAGCAGGCCGAAGGGTCCAATGGCATGTTTTCTTGTTCATTCTTTGTATGCTTTTGATATGGAAACAAAGATTATTACCGTACATCGAATAGGACAGGCACACAAGTAACTTGAAAATTACGAAAAAAAGTGAAACAAACACATTTCTTCAGTACACTGCTATTTTTTCGGGGTATCTATTGAGTCACTTTTGATATTTTCCAAAGCAACTGCTATCCTACAGCTCCGAAATGCCACCATGGACGTTGCAATATCCCTCAATTCAAAAAATTGGCAGTCAAAACCATAAGAGTTCAAAAACAGCACTCCTGAAGTGTGTTCATTGGTCTGGAAAGGATCTGACAGGATATAAAAATCGAATGGCCGTGAATTTTATTCTCTCACACCTCAGAATATATTCCTACCAAGTACGACGAAAATCTAAAATACTGCATTCAACCTCATCCACCCGTGATCCTATTCAAAAAAGCTGATGATAGTATCGAATAGATCTGTGATATATTCACTGCACTCTTGCCTCTGCTCCACTCAACTAAGAGGCCACCGAATGGAAGTGATAGTTGTAAATATAGTACGAAGACGTTTATTTATTAAGAACTTTTATTATATGCTTGAGTATTACAAACCGCTTGGACTCGCGTCCTTTCGCTCACTGATCCCATGCGTCACATACGCTCGCTCTTACGCCCACGCCTCGCCTACCGCTCATAGGTGGCGGTACCAGCATCTCCTTACAATAGTGACAGCTATCGTTCAGCTAAATAGCTGGCGTACGAATTTATGATTCGTTTGCTTCATTTCTGCTTTGTCTCCATCCACCTGTGATTCTACTCCGAAAAACTGATGAGTCCAGTATGTCGTCAAGATCTGTGTCATATCTGCTGTGCTTTTGCCTCTAGAGAAATCGTTTTGTTCAATTAATAGTTTCGACTTAAAATATTTGATATACTTTAATGTAACTGAAGTGCCCAGAGACCAATCTTAACTTCCAACGTTTTTCAAACTTCTCATATCTCAATGAGGTTGTGTCATGAACTTCTCATTCTAAAAACTTCTCATACCGCATTGGGGTTTTTAGATGATTCCACGTTCTGATTGTATGTGATATTTGTTGAATTCCACTTTCTGATTATAATCGATGATTCAGTTACTGATTTGTTACATGATCTTCAATCATCCATTCCATGCCATTTATTATCAATTGAATCCACTTTTCAATCTGTAGTTCATCCATTCAATACGAAATTGCTTATGAAATTACCTACATGAAATGAATAGTGGTGATGGACGACGTACAGATCGAATGGTGTATTCGCTTCGTTTTTGTCTTCCCTCATTGGACTGATGCTTTCTTGACCAAGAATTGTTTTCGGAATGCTTGAGTGATATCACAGGTGTATGAGGGAACACGAAGAAGAAGCAAGTATATCATAGATCTGTACGTCGTCTACCACTACTATCGATTCCATATAGGCGGTCTTGTGGAAATCTTGTATAGCATGGATGAATTACAGGATACAAAGTGGATTCAATTGATAATGAATGGCATGAAATGGATGATAGAAGATTATGTAATGAAACAATAACTGAATCATCGTTTATAATCAGGGAGGGGAACCCTTCGAAAAACCTCAATGCGATATGAAAAGTTTTTAGGAAGTGAAGTACATGAAAAAACCTCAGAGATGTAAATACTTTGACCAACGGTAGGAGTTGAAGTTGGTCTCCAGTTACTTCAGTCACATCGAAGTATATCAAAGCGATTTTTTCGGAAGTGGAAACGCTGTAGATATGCCGCAGATTCTTACGATACGCTGGGCTTCTCAGTTCCTCGGAGTGAAATCATAGGTGGCTGAAGACGAGACAGAAATGAAGCAGACGTATCACAAATTCGTACGCTAGCTATCGTCACTATCAATCTTATTCGGTAGCCTCATAGGTCAACTAAGAAAAGGCAAAAGAGGGGTGGATATATCACAGATCTAGCCGATGCTGGTATCCTTCGCGTAGTGTTCCAGGGGGAGAAGAAAGAGACAAAATGAAGCGAATTCACCATATACCAGTGACTTTGGCACCACCACTATCAATTTGCATTACAGATTACAAAGTGGATTCAATTGATAATGAATCCTTGGATTCTTCGAGTAGAATTACAGGTAAATTAAGGAAGAACAGGCAATATGCAGATATATCACCCATCTGTATATCGTGTACCAGCAGGATCGATATCAATAGGTAGCATCGTAAGAAGATGAAGAAAAGACAGGAGCGTAGTGGATATCCAACAAGTCATTGCATCAGGTATACTACTATCAGATTCTTCCAATAGAATCACTGGCGGGAGAAGAAAAAACAATGAGGATACAGGTGTACCATACATCTTTACATTATATACCAGCATGATTGGTCATCAATGAATCATAATCAATATCATTATGTAGCTCCACGGGAAAATGAAGGAAAGGCAGGAGCGCAGAGGATATACAACAAGTCCTCGCGTCGAGTGTACTACTATTCGATTCTTTCAATAGAATCATTGGTGGAAGAAGAAAAAGCAAGGAGGACGTAGATGTACTATACATCTGTATGTCACTCACCATTCTGATCATTAGGTAGCGTTGAGAGAAAATGAAGAGGAGACAGGAGCGCTGTGGATGAAACACAAATTTCGGCATCAGATGAACTTGACTGACCAATTGACGAATGATTACGCAGATTGTTCAGGATCAACTCGACAAAAATCGAGCAGATACAAAAGTATTCTGATTATAAAAATTGTAGAATAACTACAGGTCAAACTGACTGACATGACTGGAGATACAATTCATTCCAAACATTTTCTCCCAAAGTTCTATCTCTGCAGATATTCCATTCAAGCTGGATTACATTTCTATTCTTACAAACTTTTGTTCCCATCCTTCATTATCTTCGTTTTCAAATGATTCAATTCTCGAATACCATGAATATTCAATATGTCTATCCTCATATATTTCGATATTCACAAATCATCATTCTTAAATATGTGTTAAAAATGAAAATAATCTTATTCAACTGCCCATTTTTCTCCTCATCTCAACATATATTTAATAATGAGGATTCGTGAGATTGAAAATATGTGAGAATAGATATTTATGAACAGTGATATGCAGGAAAGAATTATCTGGAAATTAAGATGATTGAGAATACAGATCTCTAATGGAGAATGTGTAATTGAAAATAGAGGATTTGAGAGAAAGAATATTCCAGAGTAATATATATGTTATAAATGATATTATAATTACGGACATTGTTTTTGAATCACTGAAGATCAACCTGCTTGTTGTAGCTGGAGATAGAATTGATGCTCAAATATTCTCTCCAAAAGTTAGAACCCTTCTGTTGTCTCACTCAAGCTGAATTGTATTCCCATCCTCAGGAACTTCTATTTTTAGTTCGAATTACGTTTGTTTTCAAATAATTCTATCCTTCAATATCATCACCGACTACGGTACCACCAGGCGTGAATGGAACAAGATTGAAATGGAGTTATCCAATCGCGATTCAAACATTCTCTTGTAAAACATGTACTCGTCTATTGAGTGGTCATTTCCCGTGGTTTAATCTGATTTAAATTCTGTTTCAAGTCCGGTGGAGCAGCAGTCACCGTTGAATATTTTTATCTGCACATATTCTCACTTCTGCAGGTCTGCATTCCTAAATATGTGTCAAAAATGGGAGAAAATTTCATTCAACGGCAATTTCTTTCCTTTTCAGACCAGATATGATATTGAAGAGGAGAATTTTCTGAAAATAAACAAAAATAAAAATACAAATATCTTATGAAAAACCAAGTACTTGAGAGTAAGCCATTTCAAAATATCATATATGTTATGAATGAGTTTAAAATCATAAAAATGGTTGTAGAATGATTATCAATAGCCTGACTCGTGCGACTGAAGATACAATTCATTCTAAAATGATCTCTGCGGAAGGTTGATCTCTCCTGTTGTTACATTCGAGCTGAATGATATTTCCATTCTCACAAACGCTCATTATTCTGTACAATCATACTTGTTCCTTTGTTTTTCACTTGATTTATTTTTCTCAAATCACAGATGGAATGGAGTTCATAAAGAATCTCCAAAAAACTTCATTTCAAATCGAAAGTTCTCAAAAAGTTATTCAAGAATTAATCAATCAACTCTATGCTACCTGGGGTATGATCCCTCGCAGCACACAAGTTCCCGCAAGGAGTTCCCGTTATGCTAATCAATATGTATTCTTTATAAATATCTTAAATTTGAAATGAACTATTTATGAAGAACCTAATGTGCGGGAAGGACTCATATCAAGATTTTATAATGAATTGTACGGGCATTCAAGACATTTCCATTTTGAATCCAAAATATTCATAATAAATACATATCGATGAGTATAACGAGAACTATTCAAGAGGTCTTGAGAACGTCTTTATAAATTCAAGTTGATCATTTGTGGTGGTTGGGATCAAAGTCAAATCACTTCATTTTCACGTATTCGCACTCTCACAGATGTTGGTTTGTAAATATGTATCATTGAGAATGAAAAACAACCTTATTCAACAATATATCCCTTTGATCCTTCCAATATGTTGGGTTGGCAATTGAGTAATCGCGGATTTTTGTTAGAAAATCAAAGACACTTTTTTCATGGAACTAAATAACTTTATTCTGTGATGTATTTCCCATTTTGATCAATGACCTCCTGCTGTCTTCCAGGCAGCATCATAATCCCACGTTCATAAAACTTCTGGTTTTTATTAGCAAAAAACTGAATCAGGTACGATTTGACATCATCATCATTACTGAAATTTTTACCATCCAAGGAGTTTTGGAAAGATCGAAAAAAAGAGTAATCAGATGGTGCAAGGTCAGGACTATATGGTGGATGTGGCGAAACATCCCAACCAAGCTCCAATAATTTTTGCCGAGTGACCAAAGATGTGTGTGGCCTTGCATTCTCATGATGGAATACAACACCTTTCCGATTTGTCAATTCGGGCCGCTTTTCTTCAACTGCATTGTTTGATTTCGTTAGTTGTTCAATGTAGACATCAGAATTGATCGTTCGGTAGAGTGGTGAGAGTTCAAAGTGGACAATTCCTTTGTAATCCCACCAAACTGATAACAAAACCTTCTTTTGATGAATATCAGCTTTTGCTGTTGTTCGAGTTAGTTCACGTGGCCTGCTCCACGATCTTCTCCGCTTGATATTGTTATACACAACCCATTTCTCATCGCCAGTTATCAGTCGTTTCAAAAACGGATCATTTTTATTACGTTTCTTGAGTAAATCGCAGATGTCAATGCGTTGCGTTAAATGCGTTTCTTTCAGTCCGTGAGGAACCCATGTATCGAGTTTTTGAACATAGCCAAGTTGTTTTAAGTGATTTTCAATGCATGTATGTCATACATGAAGTTTCTCTGCAACCTCACGTGTTGTGCCGTGACGATCCGAATCGATTATTGCTTTGATTAGGACGTCACCAACGTCAACTGGACTACCAGAGCGTTTTTCATCTTTGAGTGGAAAATCACCAGCACGAAATTTGGCAAACCAATTTTGACACTGCCGTTCTTTTAAGGCTTCGTCACCATAAACAGCACATAACTTTTTATGAGCTTGCGATGCGTTTTTCCTTTTGCGGAAATAAAAAAGAAGAATATGACGAAAATGTTCCTCTTGATTCTCCATTTTTCAACGAACACCAAACGAAAACTACGCAAACGATCAAAAAAATTTGGTTACTGATTGACAGCTGAATTGCCAACTATCAAATAACAAGATGTGTTTCACATTTTCACTACGTCTGCGAACCTAAAAATTCAACTGACACCATCTATGAGTGAAATCCGCAATTACTTAGTTGCCAACCTGATATGTTTGAGAATGAGGATCCGTGAGAGTAGGAATATCTCACCGAACAATACAGTCTCAGAAGAATTCTTGAAGAATTCATGAAGAGCAAAATGAGTTCAATAAGAACTCTTTCGAGACCATGGCGCTATGTGGGATCTGGGAATAGGTATTCATAATCTTCGGTATTTGAGAGAATTATTCGAAGCTGAACAGAATCAAAAAGACGGATATCGGATGAAAAATAAAGTGTTTGAGAGTGAGGATATTTCGAAATATTATGGATCCTTCCGATTTCAAAAGCCCTCGGTCTCAGGGGCCATGTATTAGCCGATGGGAATCCATTCTCAAAGCCCCAGGGGCTATTAATGCCTGCAATCGGGAGCATCCTGTATGTATATATACGTCATAAATTAGATCATCAAGATGATGATGCATATAACATAACCACACCCTGATAAAAATAGCCGTCATGAACAAACAGAACCATCAGCTGAACCTAACGAAATCAATATGTGTTTTTCAAAAACACATATTGACTCCGTTAGATTCGAATAAAGGTCCTGTCCGTTTCCAACGGTCGGATTCATCAGGGCAGTATTGTCTGAATGGAAGGATTGAAAATGCGATTGATTCTAAAGCAATCCCTGCAAAAGTTTGATCACTCTCGTTATCCTTCAAGCTGAGTTATGTTCCTATTCTCACTCTATCCCATATAGCGCCAGAGTCTCAACAAAGAGCTTCAGTTTTGAGAGTGGAAACCGAATTCATTAAAAATACTTTCAATTCAAATTGAATTTTTCATCAACACCTTAGTGTTCAGGAAGAATTTATATTGCAAGTTCAGGAATAATTTCCTGAATGTTCAAAATGTATCCATTCTCAATTCATTGGAGTTATATTGGATATGAACTTGTACTATGTGGTTATGCTTCATAATTCCATCTCCAAAGTCCATACTGGGAGAAGTCCATTTCTAAAAGAATTCGCAATAAAATACGTTCATACTTTTGGATCTTCTCTACCCTTGGCCAGGACCGATGAATCCAGGATTCAGAACATGACGATGGAGAGGTAGAAAATGGATTGTTCAAAATTATGAGCTGCTCTGAGCGCTCCAAGCTGCTTTCAGCGTTTACTTATCGGTCAACTGACATTTAGTTTCCAGAATTCTTCATATATACAGGGTGGACCATTCTAAGTGATATAGTCAAATATCTCCGAAACTAGTGGAGATGGAAAAAAATGTAAACAATGGAAAGTTCACGGTTCCAGGGAGGGAGTACAGTGCTGACCTTGAAAAACTCCTCAGAAGTCATTTTGAAAGTCATTTAGAGGTCAAGGTATTTTTTTTTAACCGGACACCCATGTTTTTACTATGACATTTGAAAGCTGGTTTCATACCCATTACGGAACACTGGTTATGGACACCCTCCCACCCATTGGAGTGCAAGTTATGGATCGTCGAAGTCATTGATGACCGCGCGCGCGGACTGGGGCTACCGAGAGCCTGAGTGCGTAGATAGGCGTAATGATTCCAGTGGAGAAACAAACATTAGTGATGACCCTAATCTTTCGGTGAATTATCTAGAAACTGGGAGAATGTTGTTGTTTGTTTGGATGCGCATCTCAATCAACGTTATGTGGTATGGTGAATACTTTCAATTTTTCGAGCAACCCTTCATGAGATGGTCCAGAGTTCGAGACAAGTGAGATGGACCATAGGTCTCGAAGATGAGATCCCGAGATAATAAGAAAAAAAGAGGTGTTTATAGAAAGTCATGTCATGAGAAGAAAGTTGATAATAATAAGAAAATATTGATTTGAATAATTTTATGAATAAACAAATGAATTAAATAAATAAACTTCCTGAGAAGAGATTCTTCTTCCTGTCTAGGAGACGAAGATATCTCGTAGGGTATAGAAGGCTCAAGAAAGAAACAGATCAAATTTCCATCCTTGTCCTACCAAAACGTGGTACTAGTACGAGAGACTTTAGACTTCGATACAAGAAGAAGGATTCTCCGTATACTGTATGAAATAATGTTTCGTAAAGGGAACAAGAAGAGTTTCGAGTCGTGAAGAGGGCTTCGACCGATAGAAAAAGACAAAACGTTCATGAATAGAGTCGATCGGCAACGATGACAATAGCGGTCACTCCCTTCCATTGACTACGGTAGCAGGTACGCGGAATAAGTAGACCATTGTTTCCATTACATGCATTTATTTCCTCGTTACATTCTTGAAACGTATCAATCAAAACCAAATATGGAAAACGAAATCACTCAGTATTTATCGTTAGAATATTATCATAAGTATAATTCGTGGAATATTGTGAATTATTGACAGAACGTACAATTTCTTCTGCTCAACTATGTGTATACACAACAAGTATTTCGTACATGAGAATTTCATGACAAGGATTATTTTCTAAAGTTTTCAATGTGTCGTACACTATATGTTCGACATCATTTGAGATGAAATTCAGAACGGTATCCAGTGTCAAAGTTGATGCTGGTGCGTACCTTCTCAATGTTCCGTCCAATGTCATTTTTGCCGTCTGTTCTATCAATTTTCCTTAACACCGATTCACAGGTTAGGTTTTCAATCTATCCAAGCGTAACGTGATGCTCGGCGAACATCTCGAATGGGGAATACGAGCCCCCTCTAGGGATTTTTCTCGGGGATCTCACAGATGAACTCGGTGGTGGTTATCTTTTTTTTCCGGAGAACCAAAATTTTACTCTCATATCGTAGAAATGCCCAATGGAGAAGAGGAAGAATGTAGCAAGATTAAAGGAATCACAGTCAACTGTAAAGCCCGTGAGAAAATAAATTATCACCTCATTAGATCTCTCGTTCTTGACAAAACCGAACCGTTCGAAATTGATTTTCGGGCGATAAGGAGGACACCCCTCCATCAAGTCATCACTCGCGATGAAACAAAGATTTGTAAGGCTACTTCCCCCAAGAGACGTGAAGTCCAAGGAATCGATTCAACTTTACCTTACGGTTTCAAAGAATGAAAATAAAGTAAATTCCGTTTATATTGAAAAATTGAAATTTTTTATGGATATTTTTCAAGTATGTAAGCCAACGTACAATTTCTCTGTTCCAGAAGATCAACCATCATCACTGAAATTGCTGTGCTGGACGACAGTTTTCAACAAATATCTTTGGAATGGAAAATGGAAGAAGTTTTCGTATCTGGATCAGGAACAGAATGATATAGTTAAACGGATGATGGAAAGGGATAACCGTACGATTGTGTGGTACAAAGATTTTGGGAACGCCCAGCCAATAGACGATTTCATATTTCCCATAACACCCCGTGGAATATTATCAATGTTTTGTATAGATGCTTCAATTTTTCTGAGTTTTTATGGTAAAAATGTTTTCAGTTTCAATGACAAATATCGATAATTGGACATGTACTTCGAATTTTTGTAAATTCATTCAAATCTCATTCTGGAATATTTCTGAAAAAGTCATTGTATACACAATTTTGTTTTTGAACCAATTGTCATAATTTCTGTGTATTCTTCGAAATTGTTCCATCAACAATGTATTCCTCATTCGAGTACAAATTGTAAACCGGATTAATTCTGTTCGAGAGAGGGCTGGTCCGTCCGATTTAATCCGCCACCGTGTAGCCGAAATTTCCTTCGTGAATATTTAACATCATTAGGTTTTCACTTGTAACTCTCACTTTCGGCTACTGGTGATCTAACTCGCTGTCAAGGTCGAGATTAGCCCCCTCTCTCGAATGTGTCGCACGACCAACGCTCTAATTGCCGCATCCTTGCATATCAGAGTCGTACCGCCTGTCTTTCAAGACACTCATCGATAACTAGATATCAAATCTTGCGACTACCACATACCGCAAAAGAGCGAAATCTCGTCTACCGCCTTCCTCGAACGCGGGTCCTATCCAATCGAACGGTCGCTAATCGATGAGTATTGTGTATTGTTCATCTAGTGTAGTGTGAAAACCACAGGACGAATTTGAAAATAAACGATTGAATCCATTGTTCGACAGTATATCATTGTGTCGCGAGTAAGCTTTTCTTCGCACCTGCCCTACGCCGCTTCGAATCCGTGCACTTCCACTAGTACCCTCCACCTTCACAGGACATCCCGGTTCCTACGACTTCGAACATCCTTCCTCATCCTTTCCTCATCCTACAAATTCCTTGATTCATTATCCTCACCTATCCTTTTCCATTTGAAATGATGAAGGGGTTCGTCTCAAACTTCCCAACCGTTATCGTTGTTGAAAATGATACATAAATTTTCATGTTAGTTCAAAATCTTGTCATTTTCAAAAATGGATATACGGTGGAAACATCCTTCTACGTCAATGATTTGTGGTCCCACGGGATGGAGGAAAACAGTATTTGTGAGAACGTTTGTCAGATATCTGACTGAAATGTGCGATACGAGAATCGAGAGAATATTATTTTATCATTCAGGATGGCAATCGGGTTATAAAGAATACGGTGAAAACATTGAATTTCACGGAGGTTCACCATGTTCGAGTGATTACTTGGACGATCCTCGACCAAAACCGATGATCTAATGCGCGAATCATCAAACCATGCAGTGATCGATTTGTTCACTAAAGGCAGTCATCACAAAAATTTGAGCGTGATTTTCATAACACGAAACATATTCCATCAAGGGAAAGGACAACGAAACATCTCTTTGGATGCTAACTATATTGTAATTTTCAAAAACCCTCGGGATCGTGCACAGATTCAACATTTATCTCGTCAAATATACCCAGGGAATCCTGAATTTTCACAAGAAGCGTATAAAGACGCGACGACTGTGCCTCACGGATATTTACTTTTGGATTTGAAATAATCGACACCAGACGAATATCGATTCCGTACTTGTATATTTCTTATAGACCCTCTGCACTACACATACATACCACGTACTAGAACATCTTTATTATAAGATGTGCCATTTATTGAAAGTGCTCAGTTCATATTTGTGAACGTGATGGCTCACTCGATCAATCATACTGCGAAGAAACGAATTGGGAAGAAGAACGCGATTATATTGCAACGCTTTGTCACTTGGATGAAAATCAACGCACTTCGCTCTCACGGTCTTCGGGAACCGAAACCATGAAGTGCATTTCGTCGGTACTATGGCAAAACCTCGTATCTCGACTTTCGGCAGTATCTAGGTTCCATCAGAAATATCATCAGTACACACTGAATACACATATAATCAAGTTATATGTGATCAATTATGTTCACTCAACAATAATCGAAGGCCTCTTTGCTTATAAAAGTCTGGTTCATATAAGTATTAGCATGTGCTGACCATTTTTCCGATGGAACCACCAAACCGTCGAAAATCAGGATACAAGGTTCTGCCATAGTACCGACGATTTGCGGGTGTGTACTTAATAAGTTATTGGAAAACATACCTCTCAGTAACGAAGAGAAGAAAAAACTTTCAAAATACAAAAATATTCCACATCGGATAGCGAATTCTCGCGGGAGTTGACAGAGTAAGAAGCGTGTCATTGTACAGAGTGGAGGCGGATTCTTACCATCTCTGATAGCACCTTCACTTAGATCATTATTATCCGACGTACTGATAGAGACCATTACTTCATCACAAGATGGAGTACGCAAAGAAAATAGTTTCAGTTTCACCTGAAAGTTCATAACGTCAGAGTATTGATAATCTTGAAATGAAGAACAGTCAACAACATCATACTAACACTCCAATTTTGGATAAACCTTCGATTCAAACACCGGGTGATCCAGCAACACCACTCGATGTTGAAATGAGTCAAGTTCTGAACGCTCCTGACGACAGGGATACAAACGAACGTTGGAAAGAATTTTATCAACTTTTACAAAGATACCTCTTTCTCATGAGAGGATTTGGGAGACCTATCATTGATCAAAGAGCAGGGAACGAGGAATTTGACGAGAGAAAGAGCGATCAATGGATTCTTCGGAGTGTTTCAAAATGTTATCAGAGACAAGCACAACTTCCACTCGAACATATACGCGAATCGCTTGAACGGTATCGCATCGAATGGAATGAACGAGGCACTGGTGCCATCGATGGTGAAGAGATTTCTGATTCAAATATCGTGGATTCAATGAACGATGCGTTACGTCACAGAATATCCGTACGAACTATTGGTTCTAAACAATTCGCTGACTTCCTCCGAGATACAGGCACCCCTTGCGTGTACATTAGTAATATGAAATATTGGTGCAATAACAAAGAAAGACCAACAAGTTCAACTAGAGCAAACGTGGAGGAAAAGGTTGAAAGTGGGAGAAGTTCATCGAGGAATAGTATACAAGACATAGACTTGACCTTATATGAATCACCAAACACCAGTGTGTGTGTGTAGATAGTGAAACAGGGAGAGGTAAAGAGAGGAGGATTCGTGTATTACCTCATCAGTCACCACAAGATTCCATCAGAAAGAGACTAAGTGCATGGAAAAAATGGACGATCTTGACAAGATGAATTCGTTCGCTGAATTTTATTACGATTCTTCACACTACGCAGGGTTTTCTGCTAGAGAAAATCTTTTACAAGCGACAAAAGACAAAGCCACGAAAGATGAAGTTATAAACTAGTTAGATTACCAAGATGCTTATACTTTACACAAACCTATACGAAAAAATTTCCACGTCTACACTACCACGTTACAAACATAGATGACGTTTGGGAAGCAGACTTGATTGATCTCAAGAAATTTCAAACGGAGAATGACGAATTTTGTTACGTATTAGTGGTTATCGATGTACTCAGTGAATCCGTTTGGGTTGAACCCTTGAGGACAGAGACCGCAACTTCAATAGCATTAGGATTTAAAGAAATTCTCGAGAAATCCGGAGGAAGAATACCTGTTCTTCTGCAGACCTATGAAGGTAGTGAGTTTATCGGCTCAGCGACACAAGGGCTTCTGAGACGTGAAAATATATCATTCCGAGTAACACGTAACCCTGATGTCAAAGCAGCCGTGGTAGAAAGATTCAACAGAACGTTGAAAGAACGTATGTGCAGATACTTCACTTATAAAAATACTCACCGTTACATCGAAGTATTGCAACTATTTGTATTTGTACTACTTGTATTCCTGTAACTTTGGGAGATATGCAGTTGGCTCGTGTAAATATGGAGAAACTACATAAAAAATATAGAGTGAATGAGCCCAAATACAGTGTTGGCGATTACGTTCGTATCAGTCGAACAAAAACTACCTCCGAGAAGAGGTACGAAGCAAATTGGAGCGAAGAAATATTCTGAGTAATTCGTATTTTGAAGTGGAGAACACCACACGTTCACAAAATTGAAGATTTATCCGGCAAAATCATTGACGGTATTTTTCACGATGAAGAACTTGCGAGTGTGGGAAAAGATTTGGAAACAGAAGAATTCCATATCGACAAGGTCCTGAAATTTGAAGGTCGTGGAAATAGAAAGCAATATTTATTCAATTGGGAAGGATATCCTTCAAAGTTCAATTCTTGGATACCTGCATCGAATCTAAAGGATATAAAATCATTATGAGGGATTGATTCTATCCCGTTTCACCTAGCAATAGTGTTTTGGAGTATTTTCCTGACAACAAAACAGCATGCTTCACAACCGAGTTACCGCAATAAATAGATCTGGAAGGACAGTGGGAAGTAGCTTTATTTGAAATTCAGATCCCTCGCACATTCTTACATATAGGAAAAAAATGAAGGTTATATCCGTTATTATAATATGAACATGAATACAGGATGCTTCCGATTGTGAGAGCTCTTGGCCCCAGGGACCATGATTCAGCCAATAGGAATCCAGTATTCCGGCCCTAGGGGCTAGCCCCCGCCTGCAATCGGAAGCATCCACAGAGTACGTGGCTGGTGTATTCATACAATCTGGTGTTTTTCACGAGATTCAAGAACTTGTGACTGAATGTAACAACATGTTGCAACGACTCCTCGCTGCTCACTTGGAAATAAAATGTATGAACGGTAACGGAATACAAGTTGGGAAAAAATTTGACCTTCCGGCGGGCGCGCTGCTGTACGAAGTACACATAGATCGCTTTCTAATTGAAAATTTGTCTAAAACAAAATATAACCGGCCCAAGAGTCATATGTATTCCTTCTTTGTTGATTTGACATGTGGAATCACCAATCGTCATTCATTTGTCGCTGGCTATATCATATACACGAGGATCGAGAGAATCGAAAGCGTGGCAGATGTAAGTTTTGTGATAATACAAGTACCACACAAAAATGTATTCAGTGCCATAGATTCATATGCAAGAAACATTCTTCGATATCCATAACTTATCAGGAATGTTCAATTGAAACATCAGATAGTGATGCATGAAATACATCTGATTTCACCTGATTAAGGGGTTAAATGGGTTTCAGAGGCCAAAAAAAGCTAATTTTCTCTATTTTTCTTCTCTCACTATACAAAAGACTTCTATTCAGTGTTTTTGGCATATGATTTGGTGACTTTTGAACTACATTTGAAAAAATCTTCATGAAAAATTATGATCAATTGACTTGATGGCAGTCGATTTTCGGAGGTCCCTCCACAAAAAAAGTACTTCGCGGTAGTCAAAATTACTGGCAACTGCTTCATCTGGGAAATACAGACAAGATATTTTCTCTCAGTATTAGAGTGAAACTAATCCCTGAACGGAAGATTTGGAGAAAAAATGAAAATTGAATTTTCGGCAGTGGTTTAAACGAAAAAATCACTTGAAATTTTCGATATTCATTACGTTGCCAAATTTTTTGTAGTTCAAGGAAAAAAAATTCAGGGACTAGTTCTACTCCAATACTAAGAGAGAGTATTTTTTTGTATTTTTCAGATGAAGCAGTCACCAGTAATTTTGACTACCGCAAAGTAGAGGGACCTCCGAAAATCGACTGCCATCAAGTCAATCCATCATATTTTCTCATGAGAATCTTTTAAAATGTAGTTCAAAAGTCACCCAATCATATGCCAAAAACACTAGATGGAAATCTTTTGTATAGTAGGAGAAAAAAAAATCGAGAAAATTAGCTTTTTTTTGGCCTTTGAAACCCATGTAACCCCTTAATAACGTTACATTTTGACATTCTTCGATTCCTCATGATCTATTCGATTTCATAATTTTTACATCCAGTTTCTCTCATTACTGGGTTCAATATTGTTAACACTAGGATGCCCGAGGGGATCGATTCAACTACTCTGCTTTTTTTTCTTATTGCATTGTTTTCCATCTTGTGTTAACTTTTGTTGGAAGTGGAACGATATTCAAATCACACCAAGGTAGCCTCAAGTCATAAAAATCCACGGAAGTACATTATTTAACGAAGAACATTAATAAAAATGAAATACAAAACAAATTGCAAAGTAGTCAAATCGACCCCTCCGGGGGTCCGACGTGAACAAAGATAACATAGGACGTCTTAAAAACATGGAATGGTATCCAATACACCCGAAGGAAACAATGTCATCGGCAAAATATCCTGCTGAATTATCACAAGGTCTTCCCGAGAAAATGTTCATCTATTGTGACTTATGTGAACCAAACATTACTGGTGATGTGAAAGCGCGTTCGCTGCGTATAGTTGGAGTCAATAACCACCATTATGTTTATGGTAGTAATCAAGTCGAAACTTTCTCACCATTGCATTACATACCGTTGTTGAATACAGAATTCAGCACAGTGTTGATGGATATAAGCGATCATCTTGGTCAATCAATCCCGTTTGAAACCGGAACGTTGACCATAACTCTCCACTTCAGACGAGTTCATTGGAAAAAATGAATCCATATCTAGAATACTACGAGGGTCAGGTGAAGGGCGGACGAGGAATTTCCCGTGTATTTATTCAATCGTCCTATCAACGTGGTCACGGTATAGGGAGTTTTCTCGGTGGATTATTCCGTCGTGCGTTACCATACTTGATACGGGCGCTCGGACTCTAGGTAAAGAAGCCATGCGAACGGGAATTAATATCATCGAAGATGTTGAAAATAGTACGCCATTCGAAACTGCGTTTGAGACACGCTTTAAAGAAACTGGTCGGAATTCACAGAGGAGGGCTGAAGAGGGATCACAGCATCAAGTTGGAAATTGAATGAGACGTTCGGATTATGAAAGATTGAATGGTGATACAGATACTCAGTGGAGATCTGGATTTCCAGCATTATACAATCCTCCTCCTACGAAGAAACGAGAAAATTCAACCGTTAGGCGTAAAAAATCTACACAAGAGAAATTGTTGGAGGAGAGTAAAGTTCAATTGAAGAGAAAATCGAATGTAAGAAAGCATCAGCGATCGAGTAAAAATTCAAAAATTAGAAAAATACGTTCGAATAAAAACACACTGAATAAGAAGAAAAAATCTACAAAACGTGAAGTCAGTGATATTTTCCGACCCTCGCGGAAATCATAATATCCTTTCTACATACACATCCGAACGAGTGCATGGAATCTGAACTAGATTTGTTCACTTCACCACCGACACAAATGAGCATGGAGGGTTCACAATGGATTCAATATGAACCCATATCTCCTCTCACTGATGACTCGCTTATTGAATTTGTTATACCTGGACACGGTGAAGAATATCTCGATTTCGCTCACACTTTACTGAGTCAAGGTTTAAGAGTCGATGCTCTTAGTGCAAACGGGCAATTCACAGACATTCTTGGCCCAGTTAATAATTGACTGCATTCGATGTTTAATCGAGTAGATGTATTTTTCAAGCAGAAACTCGTATCACCGGCGAACAATGCATACGCTTACAGATCCTATTAGGTGTACAAATAAGTTTCCGCGGTTTTTTATAAAAAATTAGGAATTTATTGTAAAGGAAAAGTACATTACGTTTTATTCAAAGTATTTTCCATCATTTGCCACTACTTTCCCCCATCTTTCTGGCAACATTCGGATACCCCGTCGGAAAAACTCTTCATCTTTTGACGCTATCCACAAATCTACCCAATTTTTGGTGTCTTCATATGATGTGAAGCGCTGCTCAGACAGACCATGTGCCATCGACCGGAACAGGTGATAATCAGAAGGGGCTAAGTCTGGTGAATACGGCGGGTGGGGTAAAACTTCCCAGTTGAGTGTTTCCAAGTATGTTTTTACCGGCGCCGCAACATGTGGACGAGCATTATCGTGTAAAAGAATAATTTTGTCGTGTCTGGAGTAGTAATGGGCGCGTTTTTCCTTAAGTGCCCGACTCAATCTCATCAATTGTGTTCGGTAGAGAGCTCCAGTAATGGTTTCGCTTGGTTTCAGCAATTCATAATACACGACACCAAGCTGATCCCACCAAATACACAGCATGAGTTTTTTTCCATGAATATTCGGCTTAGCTGTCGATGTTGATGGTTCGCCGGGCTTAACCCATGACTTTCTCTTCTTTGGATTATCGTAGTGAATCCATTTTTCGTCACCAGTGACTATACGATGCAAAAAACTCTTTTTTTTATTCCTGGCAAGCAGCATTTCACTCATGCATAATCGGCGTTCAACGTCTCTCGGCTTTAGTTCATATGGAACCCAATTTCCTTGTTTTTGAATCATTCCTAACGATTTTAAACGATGTGAAATTGCTTGTTGAGTCACTTGTAGAGTAAGTGCAAGTTCTTTTTGCGTTTGGGACGAATCTTCCTCCAATAGTACTTCTAATTCCATGTCTTCGTACACTTTCGGCCTTCCACTGCGTTCTTTGTCTCTAACGTCAAACTCACCGTTCTTAAACTTCTGAAACCATTCCTGACAACTTCTCTCACTTGAAGCAGCTCCACCATATGCTTCTAGAAGCAATCGATGCGCCTCAGCTGCAGATTTTTTCACATTAAAGAAGTAAATCAAAAGTTCCCGCAAATGATGCTTATTCGGAATGAAACTTGACATTTTTGCACGAAAAAAATTACGTGATGCTGATACGGAATCACTAGTACTTTAAGGTTATGGTGTTGCCAGATGACTAAACTTGGAATATTACGTTTTACATCTGACAATTTCTCCATAACCTTCTGGTGGGGCCATCTTTTGACAAACCGCGGGAACTTATTTGTACACCTAATATATTGAAGCATTATTAAACTATGAACCATATGCAAACTCGTCGCATCTCACATCTAGTTTATGGTACGAAGATACACCTCAACATATGGATGATGGACCGAATACTGGATTGAACATCGGGTTAGCATCACGTCGAGACCATATCACTGGAGGCAAATCTGTGGATTTACTTGGACATTCACACTGCGATGTTCTCAATCAAGATAAATTTTCATTGAGTGGTGTAGAAGTTCGTCTAAAATTCATTACATCCAAGGATTCTTCTTGTCTCATGTCGGAAAGTAATACTATTGAACCAAAGACACATGTACAAGAAGTTACGCTTCTAATAAGACGCGTGGAAATCAGTCCGGGGGTTTTGTTGGCACACTTGAAAATTTGATAAAAAACAACAGGAAAGTACCCATTATCAAGAGTCGAAGTGCAATCATTCACGATTCATAGAGGTGCGATCAAATAAACGTTAGACAATGTTATATTGAGACAATTACCCAAGAGACTTATCATTGGATTCGTTGATAACAAAGCATTTGATGGAGAACATAAACTGAATTCCTTCAATTTTCAAACACACGGTATCAACTTCTTGTCCCTTCACGTGTATGGAAAACAGATACCAAACAGACCATTGCAACCTAAATTCAGTGAGAATGAAAAACTTTACGTGGAAGCATATCATACTCCCTTCTCTGGAACAGGAATTCATTTTTTGAATGAGGGGAGTTCAATTTTTCGACAAGCTTATGCTCAAGGATGTTCTCTTTTCGCATTCGATATCACACCTGATCTTTCTGCACATTGTGCTAATCATTGGAATTTAATGAAACGTGGAAGTGTACGAATCGAAGTGGGTTTCACCAGAGCCATTGAAAAAACTATCAACGCCGTAATTCACGCAGAGTTCGATAATATTTCAGAAATTGACTCTAGCAGACTGGACACAACGTGAGAAGAGACGATTCCGCTCACTACAATTTACACGGATCTGGATTCCAACATAGCAAATCAAGGATATTATTTCGATTATAACTTCAAACATATATCCATTTATGTGTTTTCACTTCAATCAAAATGTAATTGTGAGAATTGGGAATAAATCATTGTAATTTGATAAATACTCATATCTTCATTCCTTACATATTTTCCCTTACTGTTATCCTCAAAGATATTCTCTTTTGGAAGGAATAGCGACAATAAGTATATGGTATCCCTTGTTCATACTTTCTACTGATTTTTTCTACAAGTATACGACTGAAGAGATCGTTTCAAAGACAGAAAAGTAATTGTTTGTACCACTACGATTGCCGAGAGAGAAAATTACCTCTCCAACTCATCGTATCCAAATCCAGGCTATAGTGTACTTGAACTTGGACAGTGGGAATGGTTGTAAATTAGGATGGATATCTCAAATTCTATGCTGTACATAGGTCTCGAATTATTTTGCTCGGTAGGTTTTGTCACAACTCCTGAAGGACAACGGTTGACTCGCAGTGTATAAGTTCGAAAGGTTTTAAGAAACGTCGTACCCTGTCATAAATGCTACGGGGAAGGAAAGATTTATTGCTGATAAATTACTGGGGAGAGAAAGTCTGTCAGATTTCAGAAAATCCTAATTTTTCACCTTACCTTCATTCCTGAACCCTACACCTCAAATGGAACATAGTTGTCAGTCAGTGAAAATTTGTATCGCGATTGTTCACATCGGAGAACTAGTGCTAAAATTTCGTTCTCTCCTGTTCGGTTCTATTTGGTTTGGTTTGGTTTGGTTCGGTTTGGTTCGATTTAAGCCTGTGTCCATTTCAACTCTGTTTTGTGGACTCTCGCGGTTGAATTCGTTTGATTTTTCGTGTGTGTGTGTGTGTGTGGGTGTGGGTATGGGTTGACGTATTTTCCCCTCAAAATGGAGCAAGTGTATACTCCAGATGAGTGTCACGCGAGAAATGAAGAGGAGCCTTGGCGCGGTAGGGAGTCTTTTGACCGAAAAAGTTTTTGGCCGAATCGACATGATTTGACAATCGCTAGTCATTTCCTAGTGTTCTCTGGAAGCGACTAGTGATTGTTAAATCATGTCGATTCGGCCAAAAACTTTTTCGACCAAAAGACCCCCTACCCCTTGGCGCTAGCTAGACGCAAAGAAGATGAATACAGAAGAATAGGTCCAAATGGTGGCTTCGTCGATGATGGATGGGACGGTCATGCCGAACCAATTAGGTGGTGGGGATTGGACGAAATCACCAGCGATGTTGAATGGGACAATGATGGTGAATTTGTTTCCATTGGCCGATATATATGGGAAAGAGAGATGGGTTTCCTCGCAAACAACATAGGGAATGGAAGAGGAAGAGAAGAAGAAGGACAAAAAGAGGGACGAGAAGAAAGTAGAGAAGGACAGAGTCGAGAAGGAGAGAGAGAAAGACAGGGACAAGAAGGAGATAGAAGATTATAATGAGAATGACATAGTGTGTTATATGTGTATATATGTGCATGTGAGGGTTCATATGTATATATGTGTGTGTGTTTTTTCATTTGTTCGAATACTATGTAATTTTTCTTACATCATTGTGTTTATGACCATCATCATCATTCATCATCATCATCGTCGTCGTCGTCGTCGTTTCAATTATTTCCATCAAAAGGTCATATTTGTCCCATTATTCAGAGTTCAATTTATTCATTTCTTTTGCTTTGATCGACAACGATGACAAGAGTGGTCAATCTTCTCATTCACTCCAATGTCAGGTATAAAGGTCTGTTTGGTCTGACAATTCGAGATATTTTCATTTTCAATCCACAAGACATCTTCGAGTTCGAAAGTCATCTCTTTTATTCTATTTATTCATTTTTTTGATTATTCAGTATCATTATTTCTCTTCTTAAACGACAATTTTGTATACTTTGTTTCATTCATTTCATTTCATATCCTCTGTACATACATGTACTTCCAATCCATGATCCCTTATACTCTAGTTACCGAGACCTTGGCACCTGGCAATGAAGTCGACAAAAAGGGACTGACCGCTATTGTCATCGTTGCCGATCGACTCTCTTCATGAACGTTTCGTCCTTTTCTATGGGTCGAAGCCCTTTTCACGACTTGATACTTTCCTTGTTTCCTTTACGAAACATTGTTTCATACAGTATACGCAGAATCCTGCTTCTTGTAGCGAAGTCGAAGGTCTCTCGCACTAGTACTACGTTTTGGTAGGACAAGGATAGAAACTTCATCTGTTTCTTTCTTGAACCTTCTATATACCCTACGAGATATCTTCGTCTCCTAGACAAGAAGAAGAATTTTTTTTCTGGAAGTTTATTTATTTAATTCATTTGTTTATTCATAAAGTTATTCAAATCAATATTTTCTTATTATTATCAACTTTCTTCTCATGACATAACTTTCTATGAACACCTCTTTTTTTTCATTATCTTGGGATCTCATCTTCGAGACCCACTTGTCTCGAGCTCTGGACCACCTCATGGTGTGTGGTATGGGGTAGCCTCCGGAAAGGCGAGTGGAAGGGGGTCTCCCCATACCCGAACACATACTACTACTCTTCAACAATTTTTGAGAGTCAATACTCATTCATAACCCTGATTGAATCGGATGAAATAATTCAACAGATTTCAAATGCAATAATGAATCGTGATGAGCCGAACGCATGACTGCCACTGATCATAAGCTGAGACTCGGTGTTCCCGTTTGTTTATAATTAAGGTTCTCTTCACAATGGAATCAACTCTGATCTTCATTGGAATCAGTCACAATCTTTGGAGGAGAGCGAAGAAGAAGAATCCATAAATGAATGGAATAATCGAATCTCCGCTTATCATGAGTGGCAGTTATGTATTCGGTTCATCACGATCCACTATTGCATTTGAAATCCTTTGAATCATCACATTTGATTCAATCAGGGTTATGGATGAGTCTTGACTCTCAACAATTGTTGAAGGTTTGCTTGAAGAATTGAAAGTATTGACCATACCACATAACGTTGATTGAGATGCGCATTCAAACAGACACAAAAATTCTTTGGGCTTCTAGGTTCTTCCATCGGAAGATTAGGGTCATCACTCATCTTTGTCCCTCTACTGGAATCATCACGCCTATCCACGCACTTGGGCTCTCGGTAGTCCCAGTCCACGCGCGCAGTCATCAATGACTCCAACGGTTCATAACTTGCGCCCCAATGGGTGGAAGGGGATCCATGACCAGTTTTTCGTGAAGGCTTTGAAACCAACTTTCAAATGTCATGGTAAAAAAATGGGAGTCTGGTTTAAAAAAACCATCTTGTCCTCCAAATGACCTTCAAAATGACCTCTGAGGAATTTTTCAAGGTCAGCACTATACTCCCCCCTGAAACCCTAAACTTTTCATCCGTAAAATTATTTTCCATCTCTACTAGTTTCGGAGGTATTTGACTATATCACTTAAAATGGTCCACCCTGTATACTTTTTCGAGGAAATTCACTTTCCTTCCTCTCTGTCCTTCATTTTTGATTCCAATGATCTATTGCTGTCCAATGATGAGATGAATAATAAGAGTCCAAGCGGTTATTCATATCACAGAAATAATCTGAGGACATTTTCTTCATTGCTATGGTTCCTATTCAATTCGACGTGAGTATTTAATTTTCATTTGTTTTCAATTGAAGGCATATTCAGAAAAAGAAGTGGAATCTTGATGAAGAAACTTTTAAAAAGTGAGGAAAATAACGCAAAGTACATGAACATGCGATCAATATCTACAAACAAAAATCCATTACCCTATTCTCAACAGAAATTTCTTCACATTCCAAATTTCGATGCAGCACAACAGGATATGCCCCATCTGACAAAGAAGATGCGAAATCAATATGAACTGCCAAGTACATTTAGTTGTCCAAATGGTATATAAACGATTCTTTGTATATTGTGACTTCAATTCTTTTCAATTCTATTCAAAGTCATTCATGATCTTTGAAAAACATCATTTTATCAAAAATAAATATGAAGTGGAGTAGAAGAAAAATTGGGTTCAATCATCTGGCATACCTGCCAGAAACAACTCTAACTTATACTGAACCAAACATGTTGGTCATTGCTCAACATTTCGCGAACTCATGTCGATGCGAAACACTTGGCGTGGCCAATAAAGATTTTATGATAAAAGTCTTCAATATGAAGAGCTCAAAATCTTCTATTAGCCACGTCAAGTTTTCCGTATGGACATGAATTTCAAAACTGTTCAGATATATGGGGGCGCAAAAATTTAGTTCTCACCCCGGGTGCTGGAATCCCCAGTTACGACTCTGTATACCAAGTACGGAGTGCCTATTGCACCCGTTATCGTACCCTCTGACCGTATCTTCTGACATATTTGAGTAACCCAATTGAGGGTTGGATAGTTTTCCATTTCATTCAATTTGATTTTCATTGCAATCGGAGGAATCTTTCTATTTTTCAAATAATTTCTTCCTCCAAAAACAGGTTCTTCCGGAGAAAATTTTCTCCGCTGTATGCCAATATATATAATCCGTTTTCTCCGCAATGTTCACACGTTTGTTATTTTAACTCACATACACGTATTTTTATGAAACATGGATCCTGGGGTTCTTGAGGGTGAGGAATCCAACTCTGATGTTAAAAAACGAATTCAAGATGGCGGAATCCAATATAGTCCTTTCGGCGTTCATGGCCAGTAGCGGATTATGGCCTACGTCAACATTGCCATAGCGTAGGGGCAGCAGGCTGTAACAAGGAAGCACTCATGTCGAAAAAAAACTTTCTCGACATTTATTAGATGACAAATAGCTTTGGGAAGAATGATTGATCATAAGCGATAGAACAACATGTTTTGGTGATGGCTGTTTTTTAATCCCTGGAAAAATCAATTTTCACTGCCTTATGAGAAGCGGCAAGCCATGGATGGCGTACGGGCGGCAAAAACATGAGTTCGACCCTGTTTATGACTCGATTCTCATGAAACACGGGTTCTAGGGGTTTCCGAGAGTGCCGAATACAGATCTGACGTGAAAAAATGAATTTGGAACTGGGGGATCGAATATGTTGAATGTGAATTCAGTTGTTTTGGCCTTCATGGACAGTTACTTATGAAATATGGATTCTAGGGGTTTCCGAGCATGCTCAATCCAAATCTGACGTTAAAAAATGGATTCGCGCATATAGTTATCTTGGCGTCCATAGACAGATTCATAAGAATCACGGGTTCTAGGGGTTCTCGAGGATGCTGTTAGTATTACAGAATTCAAGATTTTTTGTTCATTCTTGTGGAATTGTGTACTGGGAATCCGTGTCTTCAGCCGAACTTTGGATTAGCCATTTCATTTGGAAGTTGTAACACGTCTGTGACAGGATGTGCAAAGGGAACCCGTGGAACTTTGGTGGTGACTGGTCCATTTATCACAACGACGTACCCGCACACGCGGCCTCACGAGTGACTCACTATGGCATCTCAGGGATAGTACCAGGTGTACCGGTATGGAATGAGCGTTTTTTTGTGAAAATGAAACACTAATTGCGAATGGAAAAGTAAAAAAAAAAATTATTCAAAGTATTGACCATTGCTTTCTACGCATTTTAACCACCTTCCTGGCAATTTGTGGATACCACGCCAATAGAAATCTTCGTCTTTTGAAGCAAACCAATCAGGCACCCAATTTCGGACTTCTTCGTAAGAATCGAAGTGCTGCTCATCCAATACGTGTCCCATCGATTGAAGCAAATGGTAGTCGGTAGGGGCCAAGTCTGGTGAATACGGTGGGTGGGATAGCAGCTCCCAGCCAAGTGCTTTGATTGTATGCTGAATCGGTCTCGTTTTGTGTGCAGGTGCATTGTCGTGTAATAAAATTACTTTGCCGTGTCTTCTGGCCGTTTTTCGATCAATGAATGGTTCAAATTAATCATTTGTTGTCTGTAGCGATCAGTATCAACGTTTCACCAGGTTTTAAAAACTCATGATCCACCACACCTTTTTGGTCCCACCAAACACAGAGCATTTCCTTCTTGCCGGATTGATCTGGTTTTGCGGTCGATGTTGATGTTTGTCCCAGGTCAACCTATGATTTTCTCCGTCTAGGATTCTTAAAATAAATTTATTCTTCATCGCCAGTAACAATTCGATACAAAACTGATTTTCTTCCGTGTCTTCGGAGCAAAATGTCACAAGTGTTTTCTCGGATTTCCATTTGTCTCCCATTCAGTTCATGTGACACCCATTTCCCACACTTGGATTTTTCCCATAGCTTTCAAACGGTCAAGAAATGTTTGTTGTACAACATTCAACATTGCTGCCATTTGCTTTTGATTCAAAGTATCATCTTCATCTAATATTGCTTGAAGTTCGGCGTCTCCAAACTTTTTTCATGGTCTTCCACGTTCCCCATTTCTCACATCGAAATCATTATCTCTAAACCGTTGAAACAATCTTTTGCATGTTGCTTCTGATAGAGCATGATCATCATATGCCTCGACGAGTATTCGATGCGACTATGCAGCACTTTTCTTCAAATGGGAACAAAAAATTAATGCTTTCCGCAAATCATCACTTTCTGGTACAAAATTCGACATTTTTTACACGATGAAGAAATATGATGTTGTTTGTTCAATGACTTAAAGTTCATCGAATATGTTTGACAGATGCCATACCGACCAAACAGAAGAAAAATTAAGGCTCGTTCACAACAAATGTTCCCTATTGACACATTTGTATCCCCACGCTCATTTTATACCGGTACACCTGGTATGTCTTTTCTCACCTTCTGTATTGTTCGGACTTAACCCCGAATAATTTTCCCCATTTCCGCGATTGAGAGAAACCCTGAGAGAGAAGCGTTATGATGATATGAAGTTGGTACAAACCGCTCTACAAAGAGCACTGGACCATATGAAATCTGAGCAGTTCCAGACAAGCTCCAAACCATAAGACAAAAGACCTGACAAGTGTTATCGGATCTAATGGAGGGTACTCTGAAGGTTAGTGGAGGATTTTTGTGGAGAAGTTCATAAATGACTTTTTTGAAACAAAAATCCGGGCTTTTTTAGTCCCCCCCCCCCCTCCGTACATTCGAATCGAACTGGCATGATTTTCAACGTATCTCGGTATCAACAATTTCAAGAATCACGACAACGTTTCCACATCAGCAGGGTTGGGTAGGTATCAAATTAACGTATTAATACGCAGTGAATGTTACGTATCATACCGTGTAACAAACCCTCTCTTCAGGGTCTTCTCACGTAATGAATGGGATTTATGTATTAATACTGTAACGTGGTGGAATCACGTTCCAAAATATGAGGATTCGTCTCAGAAAGGGAGGCCCACGGTCAGAAGGCGAGTCGATGCGAGTCCCGGGCACACTCTAGGTTGAGAACTTTTATATTAATTTCCTCGTACAAATTTTTAAGGTAATCATTGACCTACGAGGATGAGAAGCAGAAACTACTCAAGACCGTTTCGAAGCAACCGAGTTTCAATGGGCACAGATATCCCAGGACCGGAAGGAATTTCCCAACCCAAATTAAGGGAGACTTGTTCCCCATTGCTTGGGTACATGCAGTCGACAATCGAGCAGAACTACGAGAGGTCCCTGACTCGGATAAAATTAGTACGCTGGAAGCTGACGTGATTTTTGGGAAATTGCAAGTGGTTCTACCGACACCCCACCTATAATGGGGCATTCCCCCAGATTTAATAGCCGGTTCGCCCATCAACGATAATTTGGGCTTTGAGCCCTCTCGTATTGTCAATGGTTTTCTCATACATGCTATGAGGTGTGGAAATATGTCCCGTTTCAAACGGTACAAAAAGGATATGATCGGAAAAAGATCATCGATGAGATAGTATTTTCGAAAATCTTATTCCTGGCTCTGAAACGGAGCTCTATATCTACTCCGAGGATGCATCCTGCATAAATTGGATTCAGAAAACCAAAAGACATTTATCAAACCATTTGCAGCCTTGCAAAATTCAAAAGAGAAGGACACGGAATCCTTGATGCCTTTCAAGCGTTCGATTGAATTACTCAACTATATACGTATGGTTTCTGCTCCTTCCTCATTCATATTTCTTATTATAATATCACTCGACAGGTTTCGAAAGTTACCGATTGAATTCGAGACTCCCATGGTGTGGACCTATCCTTGTGGTATAGTATTAAATATTTAGGGGTATGTATATTCTGCCGAGTTGTATCAATATTATATCCCATAGTTCTTCGTACAAAGACAAAAAGAATCACACGGGATAGGAATGAGCTCGAAGGGGTCTCCACCATTTAGAACGTTTTCTATTTTTTTTTCAAGTACTCTACTGAAAAGGAAATATATATATAATGAACGATTCGGTTCATCAGAATGTGGCGTTCGAGCGCTTTCAATTATCCCTTGGGATAATGTAGGTAATATGTAAATATTTGTTAGGGTGAGGATAATATACGTTGAGCGATAATCGCGTGCCTATGAGTCTCCACCCAGAATTTTATTTGAACGTACGAAGTAAAACGATACTTTTGATCGAAGTTTACTTCGTTTTAGTCTTAAGCCATATTGTTATACAAGTTCACATTTATCGTACCTCAGACCGTCGATAGTTATTTAATGTTTCATTTTCATATCGTTTGTATTCGTGCTAACAAAGTATTGTAATTAGTGATTAGGTATTAGTTTTAAGTTCTCAAGTGGAGGGATGAGTGTGAGAGCGACGAGATTCAACGTGCCTGCCGATACCCGGTTCAATATCCTGCCAAGCATTTGAGGGCAGCATCGATCAAGGAATCGATAATTAGGCCCATAGCGCAACGCGACGGGTGACGTCACGGGAATCAGGACGACGGTAACGGCGCCACGCTGTCTCGTCACTCGTATCCTGATCGACTTACAGTGCAGTCAACGCGGAATTTGTTTTTCAAAATCCAGAAGTTCCACCACGTGCTTTGTAGCTTCACTCGAACAATCTGATGGTGAAGAAAAATCGTGAATTACGGGAGTTTGTGTGTCCGGAAGGTGTGTGTTCCCCTTCCCTCCTTTTTTTCGTAAACCTCCGGGTATCCAGACACTCCAACAGTGGGTGACAGACTCCGGAATGAAACCTCATGGGAGGAAAATATTCAGCGTCTACTCTTTGAGACCCCGACCCCTCTCCTTACGTTCAACGACTAGCCGGTAAGGTCTTTCGGAATTCTTTTACTCCCATAGGAGAAATTTATATGTTTCTCATCGCCTTGGAGTCCTTGAAGGGAATTCCAGTTTAAAGATTAGTCGAATTCGCATGTCATTTCCCCTCAAAAATATTCGTCGCAATACATACGTATCATACTCGCGTAATAAATGTAGCAAGCCCTCCAGTGACGCGTCATTACCCAACCCTACACATCAGCAATAAAATTCTTCTCTTTGCACATGATACCACAACTTGAATCATCGCCCAGGACGGAATGATATGCGTTATTATCGAGTTGTATTTTTTGTCGGTAAGTGGTGAAATTATGTGAGCAACCTATATGTTGAAAGAGTTTGATTAAGGATGAAAATAATCAAGCGCAGCCAATATGCTTATTTCGATGCGATCCGCCTGTTGATCCGTTTCGCTCCGGTCTACCTTATGTTTGTGGAGTTTCATACAGAAAGGTTTCATGTAACTTCTTTGAGGTGGGGTGATTCCATGTCAAATCGACCAAAATTTCTCAATTTTGTAACGCACCACCTACGATTTCGATGAAATTCGGAACATTTGCTCTAATTTAGGTTCCAAGAACGTATACAAATTTTTGTTCCATTACGACTAATGGTTATTTTCCATGAATTCTTGAATATTTGAATTTGAAGCTCTATGACCTAATCGAGCACGTTCACGGAAAACCATACTGTTTTACGAAATAATCAATTTCTCACGCATTATGAAACATTTTCTTTTAAAAATTGGAAGGTGTTACAAGTCAATCATGTGGATTCCGAAAAAAATATATGAACATGTCAATGGAAGTCGATGGAAAAAAATGGACAACAATTTTTTCCTTCGAATTTTTCCATTTTCAGACAAAATTTATGTATTCGGGGAAATATTAAGATCTCGAGTCTCCAACCGAATAAAAATCTGAATTTTTCGAATTACTCATGAAACTATGTACATAGGCTTTGTATAGAAATACAAAACTGAATGGCTTTCTAGTTATCAGCGAATGTATAATGATGAGAGTGTATGGGTTATAATTGTTTTTGTCACGTATCTCCTTCACACATAGTAATTTTATACTTCTCGTGAAATCATAACATGAAATTGTACTGAATCGATAGAATGACGCTTTTTCGTTATGAGTGAAACCATTTCATTCAAAAACCTCACTGCTAAGGCATGTGAGTAACCTCGTCAACTCTTGCGAGTCATATGAACTGAGAAAATGAGATTGTACCGAGCAAAATTGAATTTTATCAGTTTTATATTCCTGACTATATAGTATATCGGTCATTCCACTGAAAATTCACAGTTGGAGAATAAAATCGCCTGAAGTTTTTTTTTCTTGTATCAAATACAAAAACTCTGCCAATTGGCACACGGCTTCCTCTTTTGTGTTGAAAAAAAATACATGTTTTCTTTCTCTCTCCCGGTTTTCTTAGAGAATCAGGTTGAAATTCATATAGCACTGCGATCAACACTGCATAAAGCTGTGGTGGAAATTTCATGACAATTGGATGATAGAAACGGAAGTTATCTGCATGTTAACGATGTTTACGGAATTTCCAAATTTTGTTTCGAAGCTCAGTGCTTACCACTTTCTTCCTTCAATTCCGATTTGTTTGAAATTCACAACATACAACTAACTCCCCGTGAACTGATTATACTACAAGTTTCATGACATTTGGATGATACTCACATGGGGAAGGCATGCTTTCAAAATATTGTCAAATAATGTGAATCGGGAAACAAAAATTTTCCGGAGTTCTCAATCGATTAGAATGAAACTCATATGGGGCCACTATAGGATCATCGCCAGAACGTGGTATAAGTTGATTGCAATCGGATAATAGGAAGCGGAGATATACGCGTTTGCAAAATCACGATTTTTCGAAAAATATCTCCTCACCCCTTCCGTTCTTCTGGACGATAAAGTTGAAACTTATATGGAACCACTATCAACACTGCACATGACTGTGGTGGAAATTTAATTACGATCGAATAATACGAACGGAAGATATACACGTTCGCAAATTTGTTACATACACACAGACAAACGGACAGACAAAAAGAAACCTGATTTCCTTTTTTTTCGCCCCGCAATTCCAATGTGCCTGAAATTTATATCATATAACTAACATCTCGTAAATCTAATATACCCAGAGTTCCAGGAGATTCGGATCATATGGACATGGGGAAGGCATGCTTAAAAAAAAAATACAGATTCCAAAGAAAAATTTTCCACAGTTTTCAACCGATTTGGATAAAACTTGTGTGGGGCCACTATCGGGTCATGACCAAAACGTGGTCGAAGTTTGATCGGATTCGGATAATAGGAAGCAAAGATACACGCGTACGCAAAATGTTCATTTTTTGTCAGAGTTCTCCTCATCCACCCAATTCTTCTGAATGAATCAGGTTGAAACTTATATGGGACCACTATCACCCTAGTCCACAACTGTGATGAAAATTTCGAAACGATTGGATCAGCAGAACGGGGAATATGCGCGTACGAAACTTAGGGGGGGGGGGGGGCTACAGCCAAACAGACAGACAGACACGATGACAAAATTGTTCCCCAAATTCTGAGGAACATTTTGCTCTAGGAAATTTTTAATTTCGAGACAAAAAAATTTTCGGCTCCTTGAAACGATCACAAAGCTTCCCTCTAAACGAGGAAGCAGGGAACCAACCCGTATTTTTTTGTTTTATTATGATATCCGGAATTTGGAGGTTGGAAATTTTTGAAGTTTGAAAATCGAAAAAATCCAATCTCCTCCAAATGATCATAGTTTATGAACCATTCCATACAAAAGAAATGGAATTTTCAGTGAAAGTGTATAATTGGTCAACTTTTACATGGACCAATGAATGATTCGTAGGGAAGATTTTTTGAGTAATTCAACAAGAATCACATTTCGATCCAAATTAAGAACCCTGATTTGAAATAGGTCCTCTCATCGTTTCCAGGTTTCATAAGATTTGACTAATCTGGTCCATCAGAGCAATTAATTGGAGGGAGCAGAAAAATTTCATCTCGATCAACCTACTTCTGATTCAGAATCGGAGAGTGAATAACTGTCGTGGTCATCTGTTATTTTGGATTCTTCACCATTCCCAGTTTGCAGATTGGGTTTTTTTTTCATAGCAGCCCGATTCACTGAAACGAATAATTGGATGGATGGAAAAACTCCTTTTCAAATCTGAATAAACTTTCCGAAAATATCCCAAACAGACACGAAGATATCTTCTAGAATTCTAAACGATGTCTACCAAAAGTACAAGAAGTCATGAAGAATTCTGTAAAAGATATCTTTTCGTATTTGAAGAGATGTCTTATACAACATGGATAGGTTCATAAGAGATCTCTCGGAGACCTCTCAAAGATATCTTTGAGAAGAAATTAGGAAATCTAACAGAGTTCTTCAAGATTTCTCGAAATGTCTTGAAAAAGTCATGAAAATGTCTTGGAAGAAGCTTGAATTCATTCACACACAAAATTCTAACGTTTCCTTTCTCCTTCTCCCTCCCGTTTGTCTTTATCGCTCTCGCATTCCTATGAAGTTCACTTTATCCCGATCCTTGAGGGTACGGGAATCGACCCCACCCGTCTCACGATGTACTTACGCTGTAGTGACCTGGGCTATACAGAAAGTTTGATTTGGATGCCGATGTCAATGTCAAATGAGTTGGCCGTGGATAACACAGATTCTTCTTGAATTATTTCTATCTCATCGTTATTGAAGAAGAACTTAATAATAAGCATTAGGGTGGTCCTTATTTAGGTGATGTTCGAATTTTTTTTCATGATAGTCCTAAATCGGTTCCAAATTAATAAAAAAAAATTCATGCCCAATTTTAGCTCTCAATTTTAATATTGACCCGGCCCCCCAGATAGCCAAAATTTTGAATCGAAATAACACGGGAAAAGTTCTGTTGATAATTTGAAATTTTCTTCTCATCATGAAATAATGAACAGATCATGTCGACCAATGACAATTCTTATAGCAAATTTAACGCTCCACAAAAAAGGTCTCCCATGATTTTTCGCTATCTTGACTGGTTCAAAAGTTATTCGAGGTCAAAATCAAAGTTCTAGTCAATTTTATGGTTTTTTCCATTTTTATCGTTATTGATTAATTCAAGAATGAAAAAAGGGTTATAATTTTTAATCTCGATGGTTTTTTTTAGGAAACTTGCAAGGTAATCGTTACCCTAAAATAATGATTCCACTAATTTTCTCTTATTCTTGACCTGCCGTATGTTTTAACTGTTTCCTAAATTTTGAGATACATATAATATTTTTGATAAGTTGTTAAAAGATTTTGACTCCAATTGGTAAAAATATTGATGAATTCTAGTTTCAAATTCGAATTGTAGGATAAGAACATTTCATAAACTGATTATGCTGCCATCTATCAGATTTTATTTCAACTTGTTAGATCGAAATTAATTCTGAAATACCCACAACCTATATTTATTATCTCAACTCTATCAAAATCATATACAAATGCTCACTAATGTTAATGCTTTCTCGTTATTCAATTTAATCTATAAATTTTATCCATTTGATTTCAAAGTGATCAGAAAAATATGAAGCTTTTTCGTTCACGTCAAAACATTTTTTCAATTGGCGCTGTTGACGTCTAAATAGTGGGTAATAAATTACCATCGAAATTGCAAGCTTTGAAAGTGTTTTTTTTCATACACGTATCTTAGATGCTTCTATCCCAGAAAATATTCCTGCAGTCATTGATGAAATTACTGTGTTTCGGAAAAAAGCTCAAATTCCTGTTCAAGATGTGCAAAGATGCCGAGATAAACTGAAAAAATTGTACGATGGGTGGCGCATACTTGACAAACACAAAAATCGGAGTGACGCTGCTGTAAAAAACAAAATGAATTTGTATGATCATTGAAAAAATTATTTGACATTGCACCGTCAAATGTATTTGACGTTATCGATGAGAATTCTAAAGCATTCTTGATTAATCGAAGATCAGATGAACGAATTGTTCTTATCACAAATATTGAAACGAGATATGATGACGATGATAATGATGATGAATTGAACAAGAAAATCCAGTTTGCAAAACAAGAAAAAAAGAGTGAAGAAGGAAAAGCATTATTGGGTATATTATAAAAATCAAATAATCAATTCATTTTCTCTTCTTTATTAACGTGAAGATTCTCTTCGTCATATTAATATCCTTATTTGTTTTACACAGAAAGGTTGAACTTTTATCTAGCCAAGGAAGTGCTCTATCTGCATCGAGTGGAGAAATATACTTTTCAAGTACTACCAGATTACACTAGTTTACAAAACAAAAAAAAATTTTGTACGTTTGATGACACTATTTTTTTCTGGCGCATTTTGGTTCCCTGAACTCAAAAATCACAGTAAAAACTTATTTTATGGATAAGTTTTCGAGATCTGAATTTTTGAAGTTGAGAAAAATTTTTTTCTATCGAAGTTTCACTATTAAAGGTATATCTCAAGTCAGAAGCGATCAATCTGATCGTGGCAGGTGTCAGAATGGACGTAATGGAACTGCCAACAAATATCAATGTCACTATTGTTGATTACTCGAGTAGTTCAAGTGCAATGAATCGAAATATTTTGGAAAAATACTGTTTTTCGACAAAAATGAAGGTAAAAAAGTTACATTTTTGCCAAGGAAAGAAAGAAAACGTGGAAATATACCCCGTATCAAATTCCTCACCCGAAGTGCGCTCTTTTACGGAGAGGATGATGTATTTTTGAAAGGAAATCTATGAAAAATTACAGAAGTTACGATCATTTATGTACAAGTGCCAAAATCCAACGTTTTTTCAATTCTTAAAGTTTCACCTTATTCATAGCCTATATTTGAGTGTAATTGATTTGATTCATCTTTATTGTAATATGTTAATACAGGATGGGTGTATTACAAAGACGGTCCTATAGAGTGGCCTGGAAACTCTTGTAATTTTTGATGGTAGGGTCAAAGAGAATCAGATAGAGTGGAAAAGGTCATAGGAGAACAGTACAACTTTCCGTGGCGAGTTTCAGCGCCTCCTCGCATCTCAGTGGCTGAGTATTTTGAAGAGATACACATGATGAATAGGAGTAGTTCGCCACTGAGACTGCAGATGCCCTACTTAGTCGAATACACAGCGCTCCCACTCTATCTGATCCTCTTCGATGGGGGTGACTCGCTTATACTGTGTATACGGCCGCGATTAGAAATAATTCCAGCTGATTGCTTGTCTTCTGTTCTTTTTTGCGTCCTTTGTTTCTCTGAGATCTCACATACGTCTGTTATCAGGTTTTATGGAATTAGTTGATTCGATATTCTGCCTTTTGATTATATCACAGCCCTTTTTTCGATTCATTCGACTCACAATGAATAAAAGAAAACGAAGTTTTGAGTGCACAAACCATCCAGATAATTTTTGCTATATGTGTGGTAATTATGTGTTGAAGAGGAATCAACGTCAATTCACCAACTCTGTTCAAGAGCATTATCTTCAATACACCTCCAAATAACACCTGATGATCTCGATGAAGGATGGCCACCAAGTATCGTGTGCCTTTCATGTCATATAAAGCTTGTAGGATGGGCTTCCGGTTGAACAGAGTATGTATTGAGTGATCAGTAAATGTCAAATCCATACACAGTTCAAAATTTTGTGTTAATAACGGTCCACTCAAAATTTGTGTTCGAAATCAACACAAAAGAGTATCAAACTGTCAAGTTTTCAATGTAAACTTAACACTCTTGTGTTGATTTCTCAAATGCTTTCCCTGTACAAGAAAAAACTCTCAATTGCCATGGATCGGATATTTGCATCGTGAATTCACAATTGAATAGATGAATCACGATATTTGGTTAGGTTCAGAAAACTTCATGACCATAAACAGATGAAATCGTGAAAATTGTAATTTCACACTGGAAATGAATATGCCATTGATCACGATTGATCAAATTTTTTTCCAATACGCTTTCAATCAAAATCACCATTGGAAATGAATTTTTCTAATCGGTTTAGCCGGATTTTTTTACAAGGTTGTGTCAATATTCAACACACATTTTGAATGAACCATTCGGGACTTGCGCGTTTGTTCAAAATACACAAAATTTTCTACCTTGTGCCTTACATGACTATCTCATATATTCAAATTTTTTTTTTTTCATCAGACGACACATGACATTCGGTGTACCAATGATGTGGAGGAAACCATTTTGTTACGTTAACGACTGCTATTTTTGTTTAAGCACCTACACGAGTTTTGGAAAAAGTATGCGATGGGCTTATGCAAATGGACAACCTGTTACATTTCCAATAGCCCACTCAAACACACTTCCAATTCCTAAGTGTCCCAATTCATGTAACCCCGAAACATGTGACGATTCACTAGCTGGTCTGGGAGCAGATAATGATAGCGATTTCAATGCTACAGAAGAGCACCATCTTTTAACTCAGGCTGAATTGAATGATTGGGTGAGGGATTTAGAGCTTTCAAAAGAAGCAGCAGGATTACATGCATCTCGAATGAAACAGTACAACTTCTTAGTTGCGAATGTTAGAGTAACATACTACAGAGACCGTGATAGGGCTTACTCGAAGTATTATACTATGAGAGAGCAAATATGCTTTTGCGAAAATATTCCTGGTTTGTTCAAGGAACTTGAACAACCTTACAATGCAGAAGAGTGGCGGTCATTTGTTGACAGCAGTAAAACTAGTTTGAAAGCAGTCCTCTTACATAACAGGAACGAAAACTCGTCGATACCCATCGCACATGCTGTCAACGCTAAAGAATCGTATGAAACAATGGTCAAATTGTTGGAATACGTAAAATATGGAGAACACGGTTGAAAAGTTTATTCTGATTCAAAAGTAGTGGGCCTGTCATGTGGAATGCAGCGAGGAAATACGAAATATTGCTGTTTTTCATGTCCCTGGGATAGTCGTGCTCGCGAACATCACTACAAGAAAAAACAATGGCCAAAAAGGAGAAACCACACATTGGGTAAGGACAGCGTGGAATATATGCTTCGATGGTTCCTAAGAGAGTCGTGTCATCGTGGCAAATATTTTATATTTTACACACTTTTCACTCGATTGATCTAAGAATTTAAGGGGAACTTGTTTAAACATTGACGAACTACTTCCTCGCTTTGAATTTTTCCAAATCGAAAGTTACTCACATAGGTTTTCGTATCAAGATTTGAAGGTGAAACGAAAGCATTCTGATTCATGCAAATTCTCCACCTATTGATGAATTTCAATTGTATAAAGGAACATGTGATATGATCGAATATGATTTCCAAACAAATTTTCCTTCTGCTGTCAGTGTATTGTTCCGGCGGTATTTATTTTTCACTCAGTAACTGAAATATTGAACAATTTTCCTTACATACAAATGTTCTAAAATTTATTCAGTCCTTCCAGTTTCAAGTATTACAGAGAATATTATTACATTATTGGATTCATCTACTTCATAATATACATATGCCAAATATACACAGACACAAATCATAATCAATTAATAGTACAAACAAGTGATAGTTCAAACTGATTCTCTATCAACTTGGAATGTTTACAGGATTCTTGGGTGTTTTGTTCTACTTGATAAATCTGTTTTTCATCTTTTTCGTGTGTTTATCGTTTCTTAACTCGGATTGTCATCTCATTGATGTAGTTTCCAAAAAATTGACGACTATCACTGGATAAATATCGCATCAGAGTCTTTAAATCATTAATTTTTCCCTGTGATACGCCATTTCGGTCTGGTTGCGAGATATTTTCATAATCATCAAATGATATCGATGTTTCAATCAAAAAAGTCTGAGGTTCACCTGTATAATCTTGGAATACATCAACTCTACCATTGGCAAAATACTAGATCTCAACTACCTTGCTAATTTGAAGCTTCTTCGGTATTTTATACTTGTTTTTCATTTGATTCTCAAAATCTTTGATCTCACAATCTTCCAACTGTATTATTCCGGAAGGAGGGGTTCGTGCATTTCTCATTAATTGAATATATTCACTGTTGGTTTCGATGGTTTCAAGCAGCTTTTTCTTGGAACCATACATACCAAAGTTTCTGTCGCATTGACAGAATGAATGTCCGCGTGAGGGATACAAAATTTATATGTAAGGAAAATTGTTCAATATTTCAGTTACTGAGTGAAAAATAAATACCGCCGGAACAATACACTGACAGCAGAAGGAAAATTTGTTTGGAAATCATATTCGATCATATCACATGTTCCTTTATACAATTTAAATTCATCAATAGGTGGAGAATTTGCATGAATCAGAATGCTTTCGTTTCACCTTCAAATCTTGATACGAAAACCTATGTGATTAACTTTCGATTTGGAAAAATTGAAGGCGAGGAAGTAGTTCGTCAATGTTTAAATAAGTCTTCCTTGAATTCTCAGATCAATCGAGTGAAAAGTGTGCAAAATATAAAATATCTGCCACGGTGACACGATTCATATATCATTCTCTTATGAACCATCGAGCATAGTGTCCGTGTATCGTTGTTGGCGTAACGGTAAGCGAGATGAGTAATTGTAAAAAATGTGCAATATCTCCCACATTTTTCACTCGATTGATCTGAAACTTTCAGGAAAACTTCTTCGAACATTGACGAACAACTTGGTTGCTTTGTGTTTCTCCAAATCGGAAATTCCCTCGATACTTTTTTTCATGGAAACTTACAAACGCGCGTTTTCAACAGTATTTGTTTATTATCACATATTCATTGGATAATGAAATATTTCAACATACGGAACTGACTAGGCATCTTCGGGGATCAATGAAAAAGCCGTGTACCAAACTTCAAGTCAATCCGGTGACTTTTCGTTGAGTAATCGCAAAATATGTTTTGAATTTAATTGATTTTGAGGGAATGAAAATTTTCACTTTTAAATTTTTATCTTATAAACTATTGATGGAAGAAAAAAATTGTTCGTAAGAAAAATCTGTGGTTCGATGAGCTCTAAAAGGCTGTATTTTTTATCTTCCATTTTGACGAACTTTTTTTTTTATTATTTCACTGGTTGCTTGAATCAACTCTGAAATGCGTTCGAGCGCTGAGGCTGTTATTGCATCCGCGGCCTCAATTGAGAGATCTTCAAGAACTTTCTTGAAGAGTTTCTCAAGATATTTTTCAGAAGTGTTGGAAATACATCTTGTAAAAGATTTCTGAAAGATGTCTTGATTCAAGAAAAAGAAAAGGTTAAGAAGTTTCTTTGTGAACAAATTCAAGAGTCTCCCAAGACATTTTTATGAATTCTTCAAGACATATTTAAGAAATCTTGGAAAAATCTAAAATATGTCTTGAAGACATCTTCAAGAGCTCTTCAAGATATCTTTTCGGATTCTACAGTGAGAAAAAAAATTCTTTGAATTAATGGAATTGATTTCATTGATTCCCATTTCATTGCATTGAATAAATGTCTCTTTGACTTTAAAATAATTTCATAACCATAAAAAGTCGTTTCATTCATACTATCAAATCAGCTCATTGGAATTTTTTTTCTGAAATTAAGAACGCACTCTATTGACTGAATAACTAATTATTTTTATCAATATCATCTTTCATCCGATTTATAACTCTCATTTAATGAATTCCAAAGTGAAAATCAATGAAATACAACTTCAATTTTATAACGTAAAGTTTCGTATGGGAATCGAGGTTGATTATACTTAGTTTTCGAAATTCCTAACAATCACGTATTTGACATGATAATTGTTCCCTTCATCAGAATAATTATTGACTCCAAGTGAAAATATATTCCATAAAATGAATAGACATGGCTTACAAATGATGAACTCCTTCCATCATGAGAAAAATAACGCGAGATCAGGTTAATAACATAATTATTATATTCAATAATATGAAGTTATAGGATCGAAAATATTGTTATTCATAAACCGGTTCAGTTGAGAGTATAATAATCTCATTCATTTTAATACAAGTGGTTTTGTCCAGATGATAAAATCAAATCATATAACGAATAGTTGTGAATTCTAATTCCGAGAGTTCTATTTTTTCAACAGAAAACTAAATTCATGATCACAATGAGTCTTAATAAAAATAATACACGTTATGTGAAAGACTTCATTGCAAGATAAAGACCCTCACAGGACACTTCGTCGCATCTCCGTGGTCTCCACGGAGATAGGTGGTATCTACGTAGAGACCTCGGAGATCCGAAGAAGTGTCCTGTTAGGGGATATAGCGCACACACGACGCGTCCGCTAAAAGCAGGAGCCATTGAATTATATAACATACTGGAAAGAGCACTGGTGAAATTTCCTATAGGATGGAAGAAGAGATCTTTCGTCAGTGTGAAATGCAAGATGAATAGCGTTGTTTCTTTTCAATACATGCATCTTAATAAGGGATGATGAGTGTAAAGGGTATCTGCTTCTTTTTCTCGCACAGTGTACTCGACTGTCTCTCTTTGACGAAAATTTTTTGAATGGTGCTCATTCCAGTATATTATACAGTTCAATGGCGGGAACAGAAGAACGTCAAGAAGCGCGTCGACAACGATCGCACGAGCAAAAACAAAAACATGAGTGGCGCGGCGATCTAGGAACTATAGGTACTGCACATACAAACGCGCACATATTCAAACATACATACAGCAACATTTGCAATTGTTTATTTCTACAACAATGAGATACTTTTCCAGTTCAAACTTCAGAGCAATTTCTTTGGATAAAATCTATTTTATAGAACAGATTCCATATGAACAATGATAGTTTGGATAGTTTTGAAATCAATGAAATGAAGTATTATAACCCATGATTTGGGAATTCAAATCGGATGGAGCTATTTTATTCATGCTAATAAATGTGTTCTTGAAGTTTGAATCGTTTATAGAAACAAATCAAAAATTAAAACTCACGAAATCTGATAAATCATCGTTACATATCTTTTCGAATCAACTCTTTGCCACTGGAAACATCGTTAAAATAATGTACTGCAAGATGTTTGTGCTTCAATAGTTGAATATTATCTTATTCGATGGTTAATTACTTTCAATAAACGATCCAAACTTCAGCAACATCTAAAAAATTACCTGATTAAAAATTTTCATCCGTGATTGAAGAATGATTCTAGTCAATAAACTGCCAACCTGATTATTCTCGTCAATACTACGTTTGATGAGGTCAAAATTTTATACATTCTGCAAAATTCCAGTGCTTTTCGCAAATGAAGGTTTCATCGAGTCTATAAAATGGATAGATCGATCGAATTTATGGGTTCATTGAAACAAAGAAATATGTTTTTGAAATAAAAATGTATTGAATTCACTCCGACAAATTGTGTTTACTTCTCAGAAGGTGGCAATACTTTCTCACAAGCTATCTTCCTGCAGTACAGTTTGCATATAAAGAACTAATCCACCGTAAACCTATAGTAAATAATGTTCCGTCCTAATAAATATTTCTTTCTGGTTCCGGCATCGAACATCATCAACGGATATGACTTGATCACAGAGAAAAACAGTTTCTTCGAACTTCTTGATCATATCAACCATCTGATCGAATACTTCAATTGTTTCAAATGAATTATAGATCACACAGGAACTGAAAAGGTTGGCTCCGCCCTTGCGCGAATGCTCTGATTCCTGCTTATTTCTTTTTATTCTGGAAATTTTGTGAAATATCATTCATCCAATCGAAATGAATTTCATCGATTTATTCATATCAATAAGTTCTCTGAAGGATTAGAAAATTTCTTTGTACATTCTATGAAATAATTTCTTGGATAGGGAAAAATATTCATTGTTTCAAATATTGATGTATTTACAAAAAATTTTCATTTCATATTCACAAAAACATTTTATTTCGAATACAAGAAATATTTATATTATTTATATTGATATTTTCCTATTTTAAAACGTTTTTATGCCAATAATTGAATATTTTATTGAAAGGAGAAATTATCATTTCGGCACTACAGTTGGTTATTACAATCTTATGAATGGCTCCTGCCCATCAAATGCCTAATTCATTGAATCAAATTATATTCCATGAATTCGAAAATCAAAATTTTCCATCCAATAACTTTTTCATCAATCCTAAGTACCTCATATTCCAATTAATGATCCCACCACTTCCGTGTGAATCACATATCACATGAAGTTGATGCAATAACTCCACAGATACCATTGGATGAATTCATTTCTTAGACTCAAAGAAAAATTCATCGGTTCAGAACATTTCCTTTCTCAGTGTAAACGTGTTCCATAGGATATCTTTTAGAATTCATTTCTGTATCTCTCAGAAAGTTTCTCAAGACTTCTTACAAACGCATTGAGACTGCTCAAAATCTTAACATATCTGAATGTTAGTTGGGTGGATATTTCATTCATTACCACATGTAAGAGTTGACCAATATACTGCCCTTGAGAATTCCGTTTTTTTCCAGTTTCATAAACTAGAAATATTTGAAGAAAGTTGGACTTTTTCGATTTTTAAATGTCAAGAATTCCTAACTTTGAAATCCTGGGTATCATGAAGGCATAAGAAAATACGGGTCGGTTTTTTTGTATTTGATAGAAGAAAAAAACTATTTCGGGCGATTTTATTCTTCAATTGTGAATCTTCAGTGGAATGACCGATATACTATACAGGGTGGTCCATTTGAAGTGATATAGTCGATCATCTCGGAAACTAGTGAAGATGGAGAAAAATGTTCCAGAACCAAAGTTTAGGGTTCCAAGGAGGAAGTATGATGCTGACCTTGAAAAATCCCTCAGAGGTCATTTTGAAGGTCATTTGGGGGTCAAGATGGTTTTTTGAAATGGGACCCCCATTTTTTATCATGGTATGGGAAAGCTGGTTCCAAACCCTTTACGACACACTGGTCATGGACCCCTTTTTCGCCTATTGAGGTGCAAGGTATGGACCGTCGAAGTTATTGATGAACTACTCCCGGGAAAAAATAATTAATGTATGGTCGTATATGAGCGTATATGAATCATATATGAATCATATATGAACATATATCGGATACATATGAACATATATGAACATATATGAGCATATATGGATTTTGGCCGTATATGATCATGTATGAATTAGACTGTATATGGCCATATGTGATCATATTCAATCATACATTATAATATACATCCATATATGGACAAAAAAATTTCACATGGAATGTGATGAAAAACCAAAGGAGAGAGCAGTGAGATCAATGCTGATAGATTCCCCACTTTCATATATGACCATATATGAACATATATGGCCAAAATCCATATATGCTCATATATGAAGGCATATATGGATCCATATATGGGTCCATATATGGAATTCATATATGATTCATATACGCTCATATACGCCCATATATGGATCATTTTTTCCCGGGAAGTATTGACCATACCACATAACGTCGATTGGGATGCACATTCGAACGGATACAAAAATCCTTCGAGCTTCTAGAGAATTCACCAAAGAAAGTTACACTGTAGAAAATTTCTTTGTAGATTTCCAAGGAAATTTGGAAGTTTTTCTGTAAATGAGGGAGGACATGATCGATCGCATCCGCACTGTTTGTGCCAACATACCAGGGTTATGTATCCAGGCAGAGGGGGGTAACTTCGAGCAATTATTGATCGCGAGTATCTCGGCTTAAAACAAGGAAAATTGCATGGTATGTTCTGATAACGACCGCGAGTTTCGTTATCAGGGAAAAGGATAAAAATTTGAAGGGATTAAGACTAGATCGCGAGTATCTCGTCTCAAAACAAGGAAAATTGTATGGTATGTTCTGATAACGACCGCGAGTTTCGTTATCAGGGAAAAGGATAGAAATTTGAAGGATTAGTAAGAAATAAAATCGCGTGTATTTTATTCTTTCGAACTTACTTTGTGGTTTCGATTAATAAAACTTCCCAATTGAATGTTGTTTGAGTATATTTGGAATAAATTCATCAAATACAATGAACTTAACTTTGAGAAAAATAACTTATATGAACTTTGAGAATTGAACTATAATGATGAATGTATGATGAGCTTGAGAAAAATTTGAGAGTGTGTGAAAATTGAGAGAGTGAGTAAATTGAGAGACAGTGTCTAATCAAAGGGCACGAGGTGGCTCCTTATATACTGTTTTGAGAGCTGCCCTCCAAGTGGGGGTCAGTTGTTCAAGAAAGAAGGAAATATGTTTCCATTCTTTCTATGGCTCGACAGTTTTTTTCATATAGGTTTCCCTACGTATCAATGCTTCTTTATGTTTGCATAGCTTTCCCTCGTAGACTCGAGTTAAAAATAATAGATTCTCTTATAATAATTGTTCAGAATTACAATGATAATGATCTTATATAATATATTTGTTGGTTTTTCATAGTTTAAATAGATTCTCCCAATGAGAAGCAACATAGAAATTGTTGAATTATAACTTAAATGTTTTTGAATAGTTTCTTGAACTTTGTTATATTCTAGTTATATATTTGTTATAAATGTTATATAAAAATATCATGGTGATATTCTATTGAGCAATATTCATCAAAAATATGATTCAATACATTTGAATATTTCCAGAATTTGTTTAAATTTGTGAAGAATATGTTTCAAATATCGCTCAAGTTAGAAAAAACCATTTTCGATGTATTATATCTATCTATAGCTTCATTTTGAGAATTCTAGTCAATATTGAAAATGTAATCTGAACAATTTATATTAGATTTTATAATTCTATTGCATAGATTAATTCTTATCTAAAGTTTGGGGGTCGAGTCATATTGTTAAAGAAAATATAATTAATAATACTTGAAAATCTGAATTTGGTTATAAATATTGCCCAATAATATTGCATATTTATCAATCAAAATTATTTCTGAAAGTATACATAGAGTTAGCAATGCATGGGTTGACGTCACATAGCGAGGTATCAAAACAGCACAGGCATTGTTCTGGTCTCGAGTTTTTTATGAACGCTTCTCCGTAGCGCACAGGAGTTTCCTTCGAATCTGTCACCCAAATGTATACAGAATTTGTATATATTTCGACGTACTTTCAAGAACAATTCAAAGGCGTAGGAAAAAGAATATTGTTATATCCTCAAATATTTGCATTTTTCATTGAATATTGATTGAAAATTAAAATCATATAATATATATATAATATATATATATATATATATATATGTATATATATCTATATGTACATATGTATATGTGAAGAAAATATGAATTATGAGAGAAAAAAGAATATATATCATGAATGAATGAAAATTACATAACGCGAAAATTTTATTGATATATTGTTTTATGAATCAATAGAAGAACTTTACATGAAAGATTGTTACTTGCATGTTATTGAATTGTTAGAATCAATTGAAATCATGATTCAACTGTAATTTCCTGAATATAAGATCGTTATTCCATGTTATGTAATTTTGATATAACATTTATATAACAATGTTATATGAGTAAAGAGTATAAATATATCTATATTCTGATAAAAGAGAGACAAAAAAAAATGCGAAAAAAAATGCGAAAAAAAACACGAGGATGTTACAATAGTATTGGAAAATTGATCCAATACAGGGTAAGGCAGTTTTCTTGATTTCCTCAGTTCTTGTTCTCTTTCGAGGCCCCGTGCAACGAGACTTGCAACGTGAATGCATGTCCCTCCGTGCGAGTCGAATGTTCACGAATTCTCCCGTTGCACCCTGTGCCTCTCGTCACATCGAAAACAAGGACTTCATAGAATCGAGTAACGGGAACTCGAGTATTTCAAATCAAATAAATATAACCCTACAATAAACAACTCTGGGAGAATCGAATATTCGATACTGTACAGCTGGGAGAAATAAACCGAGCCCTGCCATTGGAGAAATAAGAAATATTTGAAGTTGAATAAATCCCTAACTCAGCGAGTTCCTCACGATTTATGTTTTTCAGCAATTTTCTATTCCCAGGAATTATTGTTAACATCTTTTTTATTTCCTCAACAATAATATTCACTATATATTCAAACAATTTCATCAATATCTAAATAATCCCCTTGGAAATCACCAAGAAAAACTTTCATCAAATCTGCCACCAACACCTTAAAAAATTGACGTTAATATTATTCCCATCAGCAAATTGTTGTTAATTCAAATTCATGAACAATCATGACTTACACCTAAGTTTCATCAAATGAATCTTTGAATTTTGAATATTTCACTTGCATAAACTACTCCTACCTAACTTCAATAAAACAGAACTGATACTCTCGAACAAACAAATTGTTCTCAACAATAGGCAATTTTTAAACAATATCAATAGTCTGACCACCAGTTGAATTCATCACTGATACTTACAACAATGATAAATAAATAATCAGTCCAACCAACAATTGCTGTTTTCCCTAATAATAACAATGAATAATCATAAATAATTCCAATTTTCAGTCCAACCAATAATCTCTACTTCCACTAATGGATATCAACAATAAATAATAAATCTTGTCTTACTTATATTTACTTGGATAAAAATTTTTATGAAATATTCAAACTGACGAACTCAAAGGGAGAGATACATCCTTAAGACAAAGAGATAGGTATTGTGAAGAGAGTGAGAAGTAGGCTGTTTTTGACCGGAAAGAAAATGGAGTTTTCCTTAAAGACCCACCCTCTCCTTGCATGAACTACTGATCATGAGGCTGAGAAAATATAACACCACCTACTATGCATGCTCGTCACCAATCCTCCATCTATACATACCCACTGGACGAACTTTCAACTAGCCTCGACCACCACCACTAGATTTCCCCCCCAATTTCTTCAAAACCGAGGTTTCCTGAATGCTCAAATACTTCTAAAGATTACTCCTCATCGACTACTCCCTCGACAACGTTTCAACTTCGATGTTACATTGTGTTCTATTGAAAGACTTCACTCAAATTACTAACATCAAGAAATTATAAGTATCCAGAGGACGTATACAGCACTATCGCAAAATCCATCTTCGCTGGTCTACTCTATAGCATTAACTACTACAGTTTTTGCTGGACCCCAGCAAAGCACTGACATTTGAACAAAAGAAAACAATTCCAACTCTTCTTCAACTAATACTCACTTTGAATGTTGCTGAAGCTTGAATCGTTTATTGAAACGAATTAATAATCAAATAACGAAATACTCAGATACAACCTCAGTTGAAGACCCAAAATCTTGCAGCACATTCCTCAAACGATGTTTTCACTTCCAACGAGTCAATTTGAGGCGATAAATAACGAGAAGTTATCGTATTTTGTTCATTCGAATTTTCGTTCCGTTTTTATAATTGATTCAAACTTCTACAACATCACTTAGAGTCAACTGTTTCCCTGGATTATAATCGAAAGATTCTTCAATCCAATTAGTAAGTGTTTCGATTTTAAATAATTCAATTTTGGTAGTTTCACCCTCTAAAAAAAACCAAATCTCCATTCTGTGTTTGAAGTGCTTGAAAGTTATAATTGAAGTAAATTCAAACCCCTTTACACGGTATTTCCCCAAGTTTCTATTATCATATTCAATCAATTACTTAATCCTTTGATGTTTTGTGTTTTCAGTGAAGGACGAGCTAAAAAGAAAGGTGTTTCATTTGGGAAACAAATTAGAGTCAATTAAAAGAAGAATCTGTGAGAAAGAACAACAGATCAGATTTGATATAACACCCGATTCCACTTTGAAGTTAACTAAATTTTATAAAAACCTAGAACAAGACCACAGAAAATTTGAAGAGAATTCAGAAAAGTTAAAACATCTCCACTTATTATTGGATTCATTAAAAGTTCGTTATTCTTTAAAATCGGGGCGTACGAGAGATTTCAAAAGTCTACCGCCATGCAAACTTCTGTATAAAAATAAATTCAATTGTCACATTTGCCAAAGAAATTAAATTAGCCTCAACTTCATCAAAATTCTCTTAACCCTTCCAAAATTCTCTTCCCAATTCCCTCTTCTTTCCCTCTTGATCATCATGATGAAAAGCGAATTCAAAAATGAGCTTCAATTATGCTGATTGAAATCATTCGTAAACCTGAATGATCTTCTTCCTTTCCCTAAATCCCCTTTCGATAACTGAAGATTGGCAAAAGTTAGTCGAAGAAACTCAAAATTTGAAACATCCTTTTCCTTTCCTCAAATTCCCCTTCGATGACTAAAAATTGCCAAAAATTAGTCGAAGAGATTAAGAAATTGAATTTTCTTCCTTTTTTCAATCAATCTCCCTTCGATAAACAAAATTGACAGATATTTTTTTTCCTTCTGTTCTTTTTCAAAACTATTGTTAACTAACACTGAAAAATAGTCACTGGGAAACCCCCAGAGCTCATTTTTTCACAATCTGTTCTCTATTTTTCACAAATAATTTACTTTTCTTTTATTTCTTACATCGAATAACTTTTTCCTTGCATGAAATTAACAAAATTCACTTCATATTACTACTGAGAAACCCTCATAAGATATGTCTGTGAAGTTTTTTGTCTTTTTCTATCAAAACCAACTCCTTTTTCTATAAATTTGTTATAGAAAACATTGAAAATCCGAATTAACAAATAGATGATCCATTCAACTTCTCTTTCTCTATGAATTCATGATATTTTACGATTTGTAATTTCCACTTAATCCAAAATTAAGGAATAAAATCAATTAGACGACTAAGATAACTTTTATAAATATTCAAATGATAATTTAACAGAATTTAATGATAATTCAGACTATAAAGCCCTTATTTTTATGTATACCGAAGCTGAAGAATATAAGGAACTACATTTCAGCATGAAATTAATGCAATCTTTACTTACAAAACGATATCCTCTCCCCAGTCCTAGTCTAGACACATCTCTAGCTTAAGTGGGGTTATCATAGGGGGTATTGGACTCGATGATCCAATACATCCCTAAAATACCTTATCGTCTGATATAAATAGAGTGTAAATTCAACAACAAATAACACTTTCGACGTAATACATCGAAAAGTTTGTTGATTTTAGCATAACAGACATTATTCCAAAACAAGTCAGCTGTTGCAACTTACCTCGTACTTGGGGCTAGTTGTAACACGTTTGGGGCAAATAGTGACACTAGAATAACTGCTCATCGAAGACATGTTAACTTTGAGTTATGGTACGATACTTATTATTAAATGAGCTGAGCTGATTATTTCCTTATTAATCCAAATTTACAACACTTATTACGAAAATGAACTCTGGAATATCAAGCTCAAGGTTGTAGAATGAGCCTTTACTTATTAGCCTACCCTAACAGCACATCCACCGATTTCCACGTCGCATCTCCGTGGACTCCACGTGGATAAATGGTGGACATGGATAGAACGTGGATGAACATTCGAAAAAAACTGGATTTGTAAAAACCAAAAGCTTTGACACATTATGAACTGGTAAACACAATAAAATAGAGAAAAGAAACCGGTGCCAACAACCCGCGTTCAATGCTAATAGGAGTGAGGATCACAACTAGAACGTGGTATCGATTTCATCGCAATCGTATAACAGGAAGCAAAGATATACGCGATCGCAAACTCACATATTTTCAAACAATATTCTCAAAACGCGTGATCCGATCGATACCAATATTAATAGGCCTCGAGTTCTCTCTAAGACAAACATATGAGAAAGAAATCTTTTCAATTGGTGCATTCTGAGGAGAGTTATTGTAGATCAAAAAATTCACACAGAAAAGAGCGAAACACACGTCATGCGAAGCGGACGGACGGATGGACAAACATACACACACATACATTTTCAGGGATCGCATTCTTCCGACGTCCCGAAGCGTTTGGCAAATACCAAATACCCTCTGCTGCACAATGGATTTTTGACACTATCACAATACTTCCGTTTTGTTATATATATATATATATATATCGAGCACGGAAGTGAGATGGAGTCGGGTCAAAGATCCTATCCGGATGGTAGAATCATCAAGTGTGGAAATTCACACTTCTGATTACATTTGTCACGTTTATCATTTCATTGAAACCGTTCGACAAATCTACGTGGTTGAAGGGTGACTCGTTAAACTCGTTCTGAATATTCCGAGACTCTTTAATTGAGAGTGTTTGGAGTGAAAAAAAGTAAGTGATTTTTCAAATGTAATTCAATTAGTATGTATGTGTATTGGTGTATGTGTTCATTTCCTTCTAATAGGTATTTCCAAGGAGATAATGGAAATTTCTTCCCAACCAGGATGAAGAAGAGGTTTTTATATACTCATGTATTCACATGAATAATATTTCTTTGGAAGATTCCTTCCAAAGGAAAATGAAAGGTAATTTCCAGTACGGAGGTATGTCTCTTTTTTTATTTTATTCCATATTTCATATTTTCTCTTCCTTTTCATTGTTGAAGTATATAGTACTCGGGTACTATATTTAGTAGGGTATTAAAAATTTCTGATTTGAATTCATTAAAGGGTGTCAATATGCTAGTCCAGTATATTTTCCACTTTTGTTATCTGAATTCAATTCCAAATGGTAGTTCAGCTCCGGTATGATGAACATTTCCTGACTCATCCCCTACGACTCTGGATTTTTCCAGCGAGAGGCAAGAGGAATCACCAGGTCAGCCTCATCGAACCAGTTAATCGTATAAGTATGATTATACTGGACCTCTACAAGGTAAGGTACTCTGATGTATATTTATACATATATACCCTCACAGCATCACAGTCCCAGAAGAATCCTTATAGAATTCATGAAAAACAATTAGTTCAACGAGAATTCTTTATGAATTCTCCTGAGACAGTTGTGCTGTGTGGGGATTCATATATATGATTGATTTTTTATAGGATATAGTATAATTATTATATTTTGCAGGTTTTTGAACCTACGACTCACACAGTCGTGGAAAAAATAGATTCTTCAACGAGGCTGTATGTGTCTTCCTTCAAATTTCCAGTCACTGTCTCATCGAGGGACTTCAACTGGGATTTTCAGGTTTTCTTCGACTTGGAGTTGAAGTTTGAACTCCCAGATGATTCCAAATAACCAGGAGAAGGATTCTTCAAGAAGACAGCAATTTTTTTCCTCGATTCATCGCTTGGACATCCAGGTGGTCCAACCACCTGCCCAACATATAGAGGGAGTCATCACATAAAGTGGAAATGTTTCGTGTTTTGTTCCTTTGTGCAGTGTTATAGTGAAGGAAGTGAAATTTTCAGTGTGTGTGTGTGTGTGTGTGTGTGTGTGGGAGTGTGAGTGAATCAAATCTCAAAAGATTTGAAGTGACAATTAGTGAGAAAAATGGTGTAGCAATAACGACTAACCTGTGTCGTCAGTGCCCTAGTGGAAATGAATCATATATGACCCATATATGACCCATATATGATCCACATATGATTCCCACAAAACATATATGACCATATATGCCCCATATATGATCCATATATGATTCCCACAAAACATATATGACCATATATGCCCCATATATGTGGCCGAAGCTTCATCAGTGATACATATAAAGCATATATGGTACCGCGCGCAACATATATGTTTGCAGGAAACGGTCAAAAACATATATGATTCATATTTGGTATAATTATTTGCTATGTATGGACCATTTCATATCGGATTTTCCAAGAGTTCATAAATATTTTTGAAATGGTTATCCCGAATTCTCTGTTCAAACATGTGAGATACGTATCATTTGTTTCTTTTTTCCTTATTCTATTATGATTTCAGGTGTACAACATATGTCGGAGTTCTTGGTCTCTAAAACCCACTTTTTTTCAAGTGCCCGTGTCTTGGAAAGCTTTCAATACAAAAAATTATTACCAAGGCGAGGAACTTAGGATTTCGCCTCAACTTTTCACAAGGTCAAGAGAAAATTTCTTTCCAATGACGTATTTTGCCGTAATTCGACGATGCAAGTGAAAAGAGTATTTCATTCAAATTCGAATATGTTTGATTTTCAAATTCCACAAGCAAAACCAAGTTCTGGAACATAACGATAATTTTCGTTTCGTTTTTGAAAATGTTACTCCACGGCATTCGAGAGATCTGGACAAAACAAGGGCGGCCTGAGAACTCCGCGAGCTCGATTATTCAAGATTTGTAATGCAGCATAGATACGAGACATTTCATGGACGGATTGATGTGTAATTTCAAATTATTGAGTTATCTTTTTTGTCTTGTTTTATTTATATTTCTTGAATGTCGTAGAAAATTACCATTTTCAGAACTGGACCAAAAGTATTGCTATGCACCATAGATCGATCGTGTTTGTTAAATAAAAAAATTAACCCGTTGAGGTCGCACTTCAAAGTACTTACGTAAAGGTTACACAGGGTCTTTTGGACCCCAAACCAAAGCAACAGATGTCATTCACGCAGTCTTTCAAATATTGTTGCAGATTTCTCGGCAAAATTCACATCTCGGTGTCTTTGACAATAACAGAAGGCAGCACAAATTAAAATTCACGACAAGCACTGTAAGCTACCCTGACGAAAATTCTTGTCATAATTTCTCATTGTCCCAATTCATGGAGAAAATATAAGGAAGAACAATAAATAGAATTCCTCATATTTTCTCCATGAATTGGGACAATGAGAAATTATGACAAAAATTTTCGTCAGGGTACGGAACCACACACTCCCCCTAGAGCCTTTTGGATTCCTGGTAGATCTTAAAGGGCCGAAAATGTCCAAATTCGAATGAACTACCATTTTTACTTCCACCGTAGGAATTCCACTAGACACAAATTGGGAAAAAAAATTTCGCTCGAATTTTTGAAAAGTTCAGAAAAAATCCCAACTTTCATGCCTTATTAGTAATTCTGTGTGTTGAGACCTTTTCGAGATACACGCATTCAAAAAGAACTGGATTTGTCGAAACTAAAAGCTCTGATACATTGTGAACCGGTGAACACAATAAAATAAAAAAGAGCAAACAAACAAATGTGACAAATATTCCATATTTTTCACCGAAGAATTCGAAAATAATTATTCTGAAAATATTGAGGAACTCATTGTGAATCTGACCTGCAATCACTCATATATGTTCTATATGTGATCTACAATTGTTGATCCACCAATTCGGAGTTCATATATGAGCCATATATGGTTTCCAAGAATAAGCGGGAGTTCATGTACGTGAAAGAAGTCGCTTCTTTCAAGCGACCGGTGGTGGCTCCAGTGCAAGGGAAAGGGAAAGGGTGGCTCTAGTCAAAGTTTTTCAGAATGTTTTCAGAGTTTTTCAGAGTTCTTTTAGCATTTTTCAAACAAATAGGACCGTAATTGTCCTCTAAAAGAATTTTGGAAAAACTCCAATAAATCGTCAACATTTTCCCTGATTATTGAAAAAAAAGTTTTCAAATCTCAAACACTTCTTCACACATGATATTTGGATACAGCGTATGAATCTATTTATAGGACTTCGAAGTCTTTTAATAATCAGAAAAATGTTGAAGATTTATTTGAGGTTTTTCAGAATTTTTGAGAGAGCAGTTTCGGTCCATTTGTCTGAAAAACTCTGAGAACATCTGAAAACATTCTGAAGAACTCTGAAAAAAAGTCTGTACATAATCTCCCCAATTCATCAGATTTCTCATGGAAATCTCAGAGATTCTCAGGGATTCTCAGAGTTTCTCAGAGAAAATACGATGTTTTTTAGTGATTACTCATGCTCTACAGAAATTTTCCAGCGAAATATGTCCACACGGACTGTTAGGGAATGTAAATTAAGATATCTAAAAGGCAACTTCCCTGGTGAAAATTCCCGTTCACCGGAAAGAAAAGATTGAAAAAAATGAAGCGTCAAATGCTTCAATTTCTGCTTTTTTAGCGATTGAATACTGTTCCGTTTACTCTTCCGCGTCGTTTCATACCCTTCTTACGCTCCCATTTTCACTAGGGAAGTATCTCACACAACTTATTCACCCTTATTCGCCACACTGGATGAAAATCCACCCCAGCTCCACTCTGACTCAATGTATGTCCTTCAAATTTGAATCATTTATAGAAACGAACCAAAACCTTGAACTTACAAAATCTAATGAACCATCCTCATTTCCCACTCCGAGTCAACTCCTTGGAACTGGAAACATTGTATGAATCAGACCGTGCTTTTTATATATTATATACCTTTATTTTAAATATCTAATGCAGCAATGAATCGGAAATTTTTATGGAAAATTCATAAAAATGAGGACACTGGCCGAAAAAAGAGGACACGACCTGCAACTGATATAAATGAGGACATGTCCACTAAAATGAGGACGTCTAGTAACCCTATATACGAGGTCTCTGAGCCAGTAGACGTGATAGAATATACAATCCTATCCCGGCTGCGATTTTGTTTCGTGGGAGTACCTTGTGAGATATCTGACCCTGTAATCTTCCTTATCGCAGAAGAAACGACAAATGTCGGTTAATCAAAAAACTGTACGCATCATCCACGTGCTTTCAAGTTTAGAAATTACGGATCGTTGTGAAACCTGTAACAAATTTGAACAAATTAGTTTTTCACGGAAATACTTGAATTATTTTGAATTGCATGTTTTCAAGATTCACCTGTATTGTAGGATGAATGATGTACAAAGAAATTGGAACAGATTGAAACTCGTAAGAATTGCAGCATGCCACTGACGCCGGCTTGACTTGGCGTCTTTTGTTCACACAAAGGCGTAAACACGTAAACGTGAACGTAAGGAACGGGAGACTTCGCAGATCTCGTATACGGTTGTTGCGTACCCTGTGCCTTACGTTCACGTTTACGTAGGCCATGTGTCTACGCTCTTATGTCAACAAAAGACGCAAAGTCAAGCCAGCAATCAGTAACACGCTGCAATTTATACGAGTTTAGATCCATTTTAATTTTTTTGTACATCATTCATCCAACAATAAAGGTAAGTCACATTTTAATCTTCAAAACATGCAATTCAAAATAATTCACGTCCTCCGTGGAGAACGAATTTTTTTCAAATCTGTTACAGATTCCACAATGACCTGTAATTTCGTAACCTCGACAGCATCCAGACGATGCGTACGTTTTTTTCATCAATCGACACCTGTATCACATTCATCCAACAATGAAGGTAAGTCGCATTCGAATCTTGGAAACATACACAGTCGAAAATTTTGTGTGAATGTGTTGAAAAATCCGTGTGTCATGAATTTTCTGTTGAATATTCAACACAAACACACCCAAGTGTGAAGTGACGATCGTATGGATACGAACTCCATATCACACTACTGTCGGCTGGATACCTATAATGATAAAAGTGGGTTGATATGCCATCAACTTCCAATCAAAAGATCTCTAAATAGATGTCCGAATGACATGAAACCAACTTCATGTACATGTATCCCGCTGAGACAATAGTTGTCATTTAAAAACAAATCAAATGTAAATAATGAAGTGCGATGATTATGGATTTTAAAATCAAGGAATTTGACTGAATGGAGAGCGCGATTTTTCATGATTAAGTTGACCTCACATGTATGATCAGTAAACTTATATCTTTGTATATCTTTATGTATTGCTGAATTGGGCAATAAAATCGATTACTACTACTACATCAGGTAACGTGAAGAATTGGTTGTGTCCATTGATGTCAGGAAATGCAATTCATAATGAAAATGTGAATCGAAGGGACACTTTGTCAGATAAGTACAGTTTATTTTGAATACTATACACAAAATGATTTTAATAATTCAAAAACGCCGATTCTTTGTGAAACTATTTTTACAATCTAGAGCCATTCTTCGAATAAGGCAGATCCTGGGAAGAACGTGGAGACAGAATCCATCATATGATCATGAAAAATAAAATTCAAATTAAAATGCCGTACGAATGATCAGATAAACGTTTACTGATCATACATTTGAGGTTAACTTAATCATGAAAATACGCGCTCTCCATTCAGTCAAATTCCTTGATTTTAAAATTCATAATCATCGCACTTCATTATTTACATTTGATTTGTTTTTAAATGACAACTATTGTCTCAGCGGGATACATGTACATGAAGTTGGTTTCATGTCATTCGGACATCTATTTAGAGATACTCTGATTGGAAGTTGGTGGCATATCAACCCACTTTTATCATTATAGGTATCCAGCCGACAGTAGTGTGATATGGAGTTCGTATCCATACGATCGTCACTTCACACTTGGGTGTGTTTGTGTTGAATATTCAACAGAATTTTCATCCATCTTCGAGAGTTTTCTCGAATTTTTGTCCACCATCTTGGGTCCGCCATCTTGAATTCTGGAAATCTAATGCTCAATTTGTAATCAGCGACCTGGAAAACCTCGGTGGATCGATTTCAATTCATCTCCGAGGCTTTTTTTAACTTTTCATCCACCATCTTAGGTCCGCCATCTCGAATTCTGAAAATCTGATAATGGATCCGTAAGCAGGAACCTCAAAAACCTAAGCATACCGATTTTCATCCATTTTCGAGGCTTTTTCGAGGCTTTTCGGACTTTTCGCCCGCCATCTTGGATCCGTCATTTTGAATTTTGAAAATCTGATGTTTGATTCGTAGTCAGCGACCTCAAAAACCTCCGGGTACTTCTCTTGAAGAATACTGAACGAATAAAATTATATGTTCTGTCAATTTTCTCTAGATTCTCAGAATTGCGAGTTATTTTGGTGAATATATGGTAAATTGAGAGAGGTTAGGTCTCCTTCAAGTCTGGGAAAAAATTCGATCGTAAAGTTGAGATATTTTGTGCACCCTTGGTTGATGTTTCGAATAATTTTGAGTGCATTTTCAACCAGTGAAAAAATCACAAAGCCGAATATCCTCCAATTTTTTGTCGACTTTTTATTTTAAATCGGCCATATCGGTATTCCAGCGCCATCTGAAGGTAATTTTGACCTCAGCAACCGAAAGAGCAACCTCGAAAATAGTGAGTAAGGTATTTTTGCCATGAGTTTTTAATGATGTATGTATCATTTGCAACGTTCAAAATTACAGTTGAAATCCTGCATTTCCCGGACTTAATGGGTTAACTATCACCAGATCGTTTATTCAATTCAAGCTGGTCGGAATTGATTCGAATGAAGATTACTTGTTATCAAATTTAGATTTCTCATATCATAATCAGTATGCAGTTAACACAATGAAATATATGCTGTGTTCATCAACTATATGATGAAATAAATATCAATGAATATTTCTCCAGCCGTATCCAACTATATGATTGATTCACTATAAACAAATCTCATTTGATTCAACGAATCCTTTTTCTCAGTGTACTCAAAATTGAGGTAGCATGGCTGGAGTGGATTTCACCTCAGTGTAGCAAACAAGGGTTAATGAGTTGTATGAGATACTTAAGGGGATAACAGCGAGGGTGTCGAACCTCCCTTTCTACCGTATAGACGTGTCCTTTTCCAACCAAAGGACTGTGTCGATGACCGCTTGTATCACCTTAACACTTGAGGAGTTGGATCGGATAACTCGCCGAGCGCTCGAACCGCGTCACAAGTTTGATGCAAGAGGTCCCGTCGGAGGTCGAAAAAAAAGTCGGAATTTTGGAAATGTAAAAATACTGAGTGGTAGAGCTTGAAAAATCAATCCAAGTTACTCTTTACGATTTTTTTCTATGATTGATGATTTTCGAGGGAAAAATCACAAACTATCAATTTTTTCACACCAAAAATGATTATTTTTCAACATTCAACTCGCTCTAACTCGGTCATTTTTCAATGAATCGAAATGAATCTTGCGAATTTCGATTCGTGAGACTTCCCCGGAAATGCGAATGTGGGTGAAGTTCGTAAAAATTAATAACAAATTAATAAATTTTCAATACGAAGTAAAAATCACGTTTCTCATGCTTTGTACCAAAAAAGTGGTGGGGGAAGTACGAGGTACAAAAAACTTCCAGCGAAAAAGTTGTTCGCTAGTGTTTGAACTGACTTTGTGGAAAATTTCAGATCGATTCGACTGATAGTTTGCAAAATACAGCGATTTATTCATTAGCACGCAGCAGAAATTTTTCATAGTTTCGCGTCGTTTATAGGATGAATATCCGCATCCGCGACAAAGGTGGTATTCGCTCGATTTCTGAACGTAGGTTTAATTTGTTTTTTGGGTCGGAGAAAACGAATATTGGAGTATTTCTGAGAATAAAATTCATAATCGATGCCTTATCACAAATAATTTAATTGTTCAAAAGGTCTTTACAAATCAACTATTGGTATTAAGGGAAAGCTGTTCGGACGAAAAAAGTTTCTTCTCTTGCGAGAAATAAGTTTGATGCGGAACATTTTGCATTGTTGTTTTTTATTCGAATATATTTATTTATTCACATAATCTATTTTCCATATGTACATTTGTTATGTACATTTGAATTAAAGATAAACCTGAAAGCAAAAAGTGTGTAAATCCGTAGTAGTGAACGAGAAAAAAAAATAAACAAATGTACATATGGGAAATAGATTATGTGAATAAATAAATATATTCGAATAAAAAACAACAATGAAAAATGTTCCGCATCAAACTTATTTCTCGCAAGAGAAGAAACTTTTTTCGTCCGAACAGCTTCATTATTAAAGATAAACCTGAAAGCAAAAGGTGTGTAAATCCGTAGTAGTGAACGAGAAAAAAAATAAACAAATGTACATATGGAAAATAGATTATGTGAATGAATAAATATATTCCAATAAAAAACAACAATGAAAAATGTTTCGCATCAAACTTATTTCTCGCAAGAGAAGAAACTTTTTTCGTCCGAACAGCTTTCCCTTAATACCAATAGTTGATTTGTAAAGATCTTTTGAACAATTAAATTATTTGTGATAAGGCATCGATTATGAATTTTATTCTCAGAAATACTCCAATATTCGTTTTCTCCGACCCAAAAAACAAATTAAACCTACGTTCAGAAATCGAGCGAATACCACCTTTGTCGCGGATGCGGATATTCATCCTATAAACGACGCGAAACTATGAAAAATTTCTGCTGCGCGCTAATGAATAAATCGCTTTATTTTGCAAACTATTAGTCGAATCGATCTGAAATTTTCCACAAAGTTAGTTCAAACACTAGCGAACAACTTTCTCGCTGGAAGTTTTTTGTACCTCGTACTTCCCCCACCACTTTTTTGATACAAAGCATGAGAAACGTGATTTTTACTTCGTATTGAGAATTTATTAATTTGTTATCAATTTTTACGAACTCCACCTACATTTGCATTTTCGGGGAAGTCTCACGAATCGAAATTCGCAAGATTCATTTCGATTCATTGAAAAATGACCGAGTTACAGCGAGTTGAATGTTGAAAAATAATCATTTTTGGTGTGAAAAAATTGATGGTTTGTGATTTTTTCCTCGAAAATCATCAATCACAGAAAAAAATCGTGAAAAGTAACTTGGATTGATTTTTCAAGCTCTACCACTCAGTATTTTTACATTTCCAAAATTCCGACTTTTTTTTTCGACCTCCGACGGGACCTCTTGCATCAAACTTGTGACGCGGTTCGAGCGCTCGGCGAGTTATCCGATCCAGCTCATCAATTATAGTCAGGATCTTTTAATGTTCCAGGCTTATGAAGACAAAAAAAAGAATATTACATGCAATAAAATTTTTCTTCGTAGAAATTTGAGAAAACCCTGTATAAATATAGATATATGTTCAATATTCATACATGTATAAAAATGATGAACAGATGTAAATTTGTGGAAAAATTTTTATTTCAAATCAAATCTCGACGAGACCCAACATTACGGCCATCAGCCGTTTTATGAATTTTCATAGGTCTTACGAAGTGTTTCTTATAATTGAATATGAACAATTTTTCTTTAATCCAACATGGAATTGAAATCTCGTGAGCTTTCAAATGATTATTAAAACCTAAATTTTCACAATCTGTATACGTGAAGAATATTTTATTCTCATCATTACACAATATATGATTTTATACCAGGTGTTGGATTATCACGAATATTGATAGATAAATTGATTATATTATCTTTTTTATAAACAGAACCATCACGTTTGATCGAAGCTAATTCACAAATCTCGCTGCCAAAATTGTTCAACAAATCATTATATTCAGAATTTTTCGATGTGATTTCAATCGTGCGGCCGTATACAATTTTATCTTCCAGCCCTGAGTTACTCATAAATCTGTAGCTCAATTCTAACTGAGTTTTCACAGCTAGAGTGTATAAAATATTTACCGGTAATTGTAAAAACTTTGAAAGTTGAACTTGGGTCTGTTCAAACTGGTAGCGATCTAACGGCCAAACTAGCGTAAAGTAACGCTCCCCGTGTATTGCGCAAGTTCGATACTAATATTCCGATGTGAATAAAAGGGAAAATTCGGGTTGAACAACATGTAATTCGTTTCAAATCAGATATATTAACTGTCAATGAATTCGAATTTGACATAACCAAACGTAATAAGTAGATAGAAATGTATCCAACGGCGAACTATTTATCTCAAATAACATTTATCAACTGGTAATGAAACTATATTTCACGTGAAGAAATATGATGTTCACATATTGATTATTGTTTTTTGCCATAAAAGAATGAAATTAGTTCATGCGAAATTATTTTAGTTGATTGGAGATGTATTTATTTATGGATGATTTAGATTGTGTTACTATGAATCAATGTTTTGTTTACGGTTAAGTGACTCATTTTCAGGTTTTTTATAGACAACGCCAATACTTCTCAATTATCACTGAATATATCAACAGTTAGAAAATATATTGAAAAATTATCGAATAAAGAAATTTATTTGGCGTAACAATACTCTTCTCTCAGTGTGGGATAATGAGAACGGAATATATCTGCATGATAGCGGCATTCACAAAATTTCGAAATTTTCTTTTGAAGTTCAGTGCTTAAGCTTTTCTTCACTCAATTACGATTAATATCCTATGAATCGACTATGTTCAGGGTTCTATGGCATTCAGATGACACGAACACAGGAAAGGCATGCTTTCAAAATATCGTCAAATTATGCGGACCGCAAGAAACTGTTTTCCACATTTTTCAACCGATTGAAATGAAACTCATGTATGAACACTATCGGATCACAACTAGAACCTGTCATGAATTTCATCGCAATCGGATAACAAGGAGCAGAGATATACGAGATTGGTCAATCACAATTCTTCACACAGTATCCTGCGATATTTTCCAAACACGTTATCCGATCGATACCAAAATCAATAGGCCTCGAGTTCTTTCCAAGATGAACATATGGGGGGAAAATTATTCCAATCGGTGCATTCTGAGAGGAGTTATCGTGCGCCAAAGAATCAGATGTGCACACACAGACATTCCTGGGAATCGCATTTTTTCGACGTGCTGATGCGTTTGGCAAAGATGAAATACCCCCTTATGTATCATGGACCTTTGACACGATCACAATACTTCCCTTCCCTCATATATGAGGCACATGGAAGTAATAGGGACAGCAAAAATTATATGATAAAATCTATGAAATATATAATAAAGATTATTATACAGGTTGTACCCTTACTACACCGTTAGAAAAATCTTTCTTAAACTTGACAATAATATTATGAAGTTTTTCACATAAACATTTCATTAAATTTCATACGAAATTTTTTATGAAATTTCATATCTCCATATTAAATCTAACCCTCTAGCTACAAACGTTGCAAATTTGCTACGTTTACTAAATCCATTTTTTTATAAATTCCAAGAGCATTTGGTTATGAACATGATGATTAGGAATTTTTCTGGATTCCATTCGATGCGAAAAAAAATTTCTCATGCTCAATTGACGGTTTGGGGCCTCAAAACAGCTGAGAAAGGGAAAAGTTTGAAATTTTGTTTTTCACTGATTTTGGATTCCTTACATCATTTTCGATGTGAGGAGGAGAAAAACAGGTTTCCTCATCTGTTTCATGACTTGGTACTTAGAGGGTTAAGAACGATTGTTAAATTCAATACGAAAACATGAACTTTAATATGAAAATATGAAATTTCATACAAAATTTCGTATGAAATTTAATGAAATGTTTATGTAAAAAATTTCATAATAGTATTGTTAAGTTTAAGACAGATTTTTCTCGCAGCGTATATAATATAATGAATTTCATCGTACGCATAATGAGTTTAATTAGGTATATCATTTTCGGGCATTGAGAAAAACGTGGTCCGATCCGCCTCGATCTATCCTACAGAAATTAGTCAAAAATTCTGTGCAGAATAGGCATAAAGTATCTAACGAATCGGATAAAAAAGTTCGAATTATCAGCAAATACAGATTTGATGGCAGTTTGTGAAACCGGAGTTATAGTCAGAGGGTTGGAATTATTCGAACCCAGATTCAACGCGGAGGGAAATGAATTCCCAGACACAGTAGGGAAGTGTTGGATGAATCGATCTCGCTCATATTGCCGAAATGATAGCGTAAAAGCAGTTTCCGCAGGGAATTTTTCGCTAATCAAATTCCATGTCAATTGACTGTTGTGACTTTTAGCAACTGTGACGCAGCAGTGACTATCACACCAATATTACAGTAATATTACAGCAATATTGAACGATTGCAGTAATATAGCAGCAATATTGTCCAGAGGGAATTCAGTCATGCCATGAGCTTCGAATTGGGTTTAACTCTTCGTTTAGAACAACACTTGCTGCACTGACATTGAATTTGTCTGCATCAAACTTCGAGTTTGGTGCTCGCTTTCAACCCATATTCCGCCAATGCTGACGATAGGATATAGCTTAGCGCAATGATGACAGGCGAGGCTTGCTATCTATAAATGTTCAATGTTGATTTACAACAAATATAATATTGCACTGATATCAGCGTTCAACGAATTTTGGTTGTCAGCCTACGATTGATTCACAATTCTGCCAGTCTAAGTGCTGGCTAGCCTCATCCGTGGTCCGAAATTGACTGAACGATAGATTCTATTGAAAGTGAGGATTGTTTGATACGTGGTTGAATATTGCCACAAACTTTGGTCTAGTCTGGTTAAAAATTAGTTTCCAACTCAGTGCCGATCATTCAATATTGGTGTGCTCCTCAATTTCAACTTTCGATGGCTGAATTGGTAGCTAAGTTCCTGATCGAATGTTTCCCGCGAGTAGTGAGAGATGTATACAAGGAACATATGAGACTCGAATAATTCTCTCAAAGAACAGTCAATCGTTCTTTGTTACAGGTTACACCAGAGGGCTCCAACCGCTGATCCACATTGTGTATATTTCTCATGGCAAACTTTAGCAACAAAAAACATCGAGTTGTTTACAGATGAATTAGGGAAATACAATAAGATCCCAAAAAGCATATATTGAAAATTGTGAAATGCGCATACTTTTTATATATTTTTGGGTTGATTATTTTTTACAGTTTTATCATTGACGCAACATTGATAAACAAATTTTCCTATTGTTTGCCAATGATGGTCTATTCCATTGCGGTTTCTGCACCAATGATGGGGCTCCATTGTAAAAACACATTGATAAATCATAAGATGATGTTATCATTTCAGTGTTGCGTCATGCTTGGTTGCCAAATTTCGGCCATACTGTATCTGCGTTTCGCCGTGCTAGCGCCAATGGTAAATTCTTGTACGGGAAGTTTGATTATAGTGATCACCACTATGCTATTCGGAGCTTGATTTGTTTTGATAAATCTACATCAGCTAAATTTTTGGTTTTCAATCTGAGTTGAACTTGAAGTGCTGTGCCTTATATTGAACCGGATTTCCGTACCTATCCTCGTACAGCATCGCAATCGATGGGATACATCGCCTTGACATAGAATTCAGGTATAAAATCCGTGGATTGCTTGAATCAATGGGAGACATGTTCAATCTTAATTCTCATGCGGACATTTGTCGTTCCTCCATCAATTCATATAATTCTGAATCCTACGTAGAGACGACGTATCCTGTCTCTGACGTGCTGTTGGGATCATTTCGATGAAGTGGCAAATCAAGCATTGAAATATCTTCTGTTATCAGTAACAAGGCGAAAGAATTGAAAAATATAAACTTTGAGCTCAGACCAAGAACGAGGTATCAAATATTCTTTCCTAAAGAGGAGTATTGATTTTTGTGTTTTCGTTAGAGCAAATAATATTTGGAAATGCAACTCCCTCATGTATTGTGAGGAAGTAATTATATTCATTGGCATGAACTTTCATTTGGAGGAATTGTTATGTAGGGATACAATGGTAGATTTAAATTCGTGTTACTCACATTAGCTTTGTAAGGATACAATGACCTTGGCATAAGTCCTCTTGATCTCTCCAGATACCTCATAGTATTCCTCAGAGAACCACCAGAGCATCCAAGATTTCCAGTGGTTGTACTACAATCGACCAACTGCTGTTCACTGAGAGGAATCAGCATGCCTGTTTCTTTGAAAATCTGACCTTCTATACTCTCGGCTATCGAGTAAGCGTAACAACTTCCACAGTCCTTTTGATTTTGAGGAGGTGTGATAAAACCTTTCTCTCGCCAATCTAAGCGTTTCGGTATTTTGTCAGGATCGTGATGTATTGCACCAACCATTTGTTTGTCGGAAATACGACGATTACTACTAGGAATTAATTTCACCTACAACAATGTATGAATGAAAATTCAAGTCAGTGAGAGAATTAAACATTCCGATAGGAAATCGAAAGTTATCCAACTTTGATTGAACAAACGGGATGTTTCAAAGGGGAATTCATGATATTTTATGTGACTCCTTGAGTCTTAAACGTATTTTTGGAATAACTTCATACTCTGAAGAAGTTTCAAGAACAATGAATTTCGTAATCATACGTATGTTTCAGAAAATTCAATTTGAAAAACGAGTGTTCTGTCTTGTAAATCAGAAGAGTAGGATGATCTAAACTTCTCTCGCCTTGTTTGGGAAACAATATTCGCGAAGCGTGAGAGAAATGTTCACTGCAGTGCGAAAAATATACACTGTGAAGAAAGGTGGCAGTTTACTGGGTTACAGTACTGAATTTTATTTTCCAGTATATTCGTAGGAATTTTTACAGATTTTTTACTGCGGAATTCGAATTTCCGTAGTGAGATTTCAGTAATTGTGCTGAGATACACGGAGAAAGCAAACCGAGAACACACCCGTACTGCACAACCACCAATCCTCCACCTAGAACCTCGGTGGGATGGAGGTGGAGAATTGATGGAGAAATGGGAGCTTTGGAAATAAGGGAGGAATCAGGGAGAGTCTCCGTTGGGGCAACATAAAGGGGACGGAGAAATGTCCACCCCCTGTAATTTCAATAAAACTCAGATTCGGGAATTCATACATTCAGATTTGGTTATCCCGGGAGAAAATAATTCATATATAGTCGAATATGAGCGTATATGAATCATATATGAATCATATATGAACATATATGGGATACACATGAACATATATGAACATATATGAGATCATATATGAGCATATATGGATTTTGGCCATATATGATCATGTATGAATTAGACTGTATATGGCCATATGTGATCATATTCAATCATACATTGTAATATACATCCATATATGGACCAAAAAATGTCACCATTTCACATGGAATGTGATTAAAAACCAAAGGAGAGAGAAGTGAGATCAATGCTGATAGATTCCCCACTTTCATACATGACCATACATGACCATATATGAACATATATGGCCAAAATCCATATATGCTCATATATGAATGCATATATGAATCCATATATGGGTCCATATATGGAATTTTTTTTCCCGGGATGTAAATGCATCGATGTGAATTATATCGCAAATACAGGGGGCGGACATTTCTCCGTCACCTCTCCGTTGCCTCAGTGAAGACTCTCCTCCCTTATTTCCACGGCTCCCATTTCTTCACCTCCATTCCACTGAAGTCCTCTAGTAAAAAACGAACATATATGACCCATACATAATCCATACATAATACATATAAAATTCATATATGATTCATATATGAAAATGCATAGAATCATATACAATCCATATTCAATCCATATGTAATCCATAGGGGAGAGTGGGGACACTTGCACCATGGGGTGATATGCACCACAGCAGATATCTCTTAATTTTCCAAAATTTCTGAACTGTTCTTGCACGTGGCGTTTGCTGAATGGATGACCTAACTCCACACGAGTTCACAGGAATGTGGAATGAATCTCTGTTTTTTTATTGATATCAAAAGGTTTGGCACTCTCAAAATCGGTTGATTTGTGTCTCCTTAGTTTTTCAGAAAAAGTTTCCCATGATCTGTAAGTGATCCCAAACACCACGAAACCAATCTCAATCGAAAGTACAATCGTTGCACAATATTTTCATGATCCACTTTTTGACTGAAAATATCTGGAATTTTTTTGCGAGCATCAGTAGTCTGTTGATGCCGTGAGGGGTGCAATGCACCACAAATTGCGGGGATACTTGCACCACTTCCAATGTTTCATTTTTTTTATAGAAACAGGTATTCAGAATGATCCGTACACTCGGATGTTCGAATCTGAATGTTCTTCCGAAGAACAGAAGAGAGAAGGAGAGGAAGGAGAGAGAGAGAGAAAGATTCTTTTGTTTGATAAAATACTCTGTGAAACTCTTTGCTATTTCCATGAATGATCTCACTTCATATAAGTCAGGGGGGATAAACTCAATGAGAGAATTTTCATAATGAACTTCAGCGCCGCCAAGGGGAAGGCTACTGGAACTAACCTCACATGGATACATTTACACAAATGCTCAACAAATCATAAAAGTTTGTGACACAGTATCAGTGCCTTCATGTGAGATTAGTTCAAGTACCCTTCCTCTTGGCGGCACTGAAATCAGTCTCAAGAACGTTCAATTGAGTTCATGCCTCCTGATATGAGTTGGTAGGAGTGACAAATTTCACTTGTCTCCTCCGTTCATAGCAAACACTCTTGTGCAATTAGTTTTCAATAAAAGGTTGTTGCTAGTATCAAACTCTAAACTGCATAAAGTCCATGTTGATCGTAAGTTCAGCTATTCACTTGTATATCTGATTATTCATTTCAAATAAATACTGATAAATAGATTTGAAAATAGTGGTTATTATTCCAATTAGCCCTGCTGAATTATCCCCATAAAGAACGATACAAAACGATAAATTTTTTCTATAGTTTTCAGTGAGGTTTCTGAATACGGAATTTACGAAGTTATATCGTTATCAAACGATAGAACTCTATGGTTCCTTACCGTTTTCTATAAAAATTTAACAGATTGTATAGGGTTTTATCGTGAAATTCGTATTGGAAAAGTACTACTTATTCTAGAACACATAACTATTTTTTTCCAAATAACTGATACTTCTCCTATACGAATTTCACGATAAAACCCTATACAATCTGTTAAATTTTTATAGAAAACGATGAAGAACGATAGAGTTCTATCGTTTGATAACGATATAACTTCGTAAATTCCGTATTCAGAAACCTCATTGAAAACTATAGAAAACATTTATCGTTTTGTATCGGTCCTTATTGGGAAAATTTAGCAGGGAGAGGATCAATTACTCAGGGAGAGAGAAAGAGAGAGAGAGAGAGAGAGAGAGAGAGAGAGAGAGAGAGAGGGAGAAAGAGCTAATTCGCAGGGTGGTGCAAATATCCCCACAGGGTGGTGCAAGTCTCCCGCCATGTGGGGAGAGTTGCACCAAACGCAATGTTTTTGAAGAACACTTATATCATTGATAGGATGTTAGATTCGACCTTGCTATCATTTGCAACTTAGAAAGGAATGTTTGCTCTGTCAAAATCCCATAAATAATATATCGAATGAAGTTACCCACGAAAGTTATAACAATGTGAAAAAAAAGTGGTGCAATTGTCCCCACTCTCCCCTATATGATCATATATGACTCATATATAATCCATATAAAATCCATATACGAAAAATATTTCATATGTAACAGAATTTTTTCACATGTATGGGAAAGTCTTGCATCGAAGGGTCATATATGGATTCTGTATGGGCCATATATGATCATATACGGATTCGATATGGATTGCGTATGAATTATATATGGTCATATATGACCATGTATGGTTTCTATATGCTTTATGTATGTTCTTATATGATTCATTTCTACTAGGGTAGGTGGAGGAACAGTAGGTGTGCTGTACGGGTAGTCATCTTTGATAGAAAATTCCAGCATATTTTTCAAAATCTGAGAGTATTTCTTAAATTTGTAATACAGATAAAACGGTTCACATTTTTGTGAAATTTTACTTGAAACACAATGAGAAATTATCAATACTCAACAAAAAAAAGAAAAAAACTCGAACTTTCCAAAAGTCGTGCATGACATTTTACAAAGTGAATAAGAAAATTTCGAAATCCTATTATTCAGTTTGTAAAATTTCATGCACGACTTTTGGAAAGTTCGGATTTTTTTCTATTTTTCGTCAAGTATTGATAATTTTTCATTGTGTTTCAAGTAAAATTACACAAAAATGAACCGTCTCATCTGTATTAAAAATTCAAGGAATACTCTCAGATTTTAAGAAATATATCGAGATATTCTACACTGAGAAAAAATGTATTGGAGACAACCGCATATGAGTTTGGATACGGCAAATCTCGCCGCGAGGTTGACTCAACTGAATATCGATTGAAGTAAATGCTTATTCGGTCGTTTCAATCGATATTCAGTTGAGTCAACCTCGCGGCGAGATTCGCCGTATCCAAACTCATATGCGGTTGGCTCCACTGCATTTTTTCTCAATGTATCAAAGATTACTGTGTTCCCGGCTTACATTTTTCTCCATGTACTTGTGTAAATGTACTGAGATTTGCAGTCCAATGTATTGGTTAACCCTTATCCTGTGAGATGTTTTTCGGTACCCGTGAACTTTACGGTGTGGTCTTCAGAGTCCTGGGTTTTTTCCTCTTTTCTTCCTTTCTTTGTTTTTCTTTTCACTCTTTTTACGTGTTGAAAGCCATGTCTCTCCACCCCTTCTTACCAAGTTGCGGAAGAGAACAATTTTAGTTCGTAATCCAAAGACCTCACCTTACAGGTTAAGGGTTGATAAATTCTAGTAAAATACTAAAATTTTCTAATCAACATCTTCCCCAGTGATACAGTTATAAAACACGCGAGCACGGTTGAACTTGAACGCTTTTGAATGTTTTAAAAGATCAATTATGCTCACATTTTTGCAAAAATGCTTCGAAGCGTTTAATTCAAACCTCCCAAGCAGCAACAGAAGTTCAAAGTATATACGAAATATAAACGTTCGTAGAATGTACGAATGAGATAAGAAAAACATATAATGGACGTTCATAGAATATTCGAATGAGACTGTTTTAAATATACTTAGAATGTACATAGTACATTCGAAATGCACGATATTCATTCAATCGACGTTCGATTGACGTCCCGTCGTATATTCGATTACATGCGTTCGATGAATATGCATAGCACCTATGAAACGGTTTCATTGGAATATGCATAGAACGTATTTCGAATATTCGGAGAAGGTTCATAGTATATTCTGGTGCTATTTGGGCTTCTACATCTTCTCATTTGACTTCGTAAGCGCTCCTTGTGCACGTTCAGTTGTATGCTGAGTTTTAAATATCGAAGAATGTTCCAAAAAATCTCTAAATTATAGATCAAAAATTTTCCAAAACATTGTTCTGTAACTCGTTCTTTTTTGAAGATACTTCACCATATCTTCAATCAATATGAAAATGAGGAAGAAAAAGTATTAAGTGTCATTATTTTACCATGCTATTCATATAGTGTTTCGTCGTAAGATCGGCCATGTGGTTATCTCTCAAAGTAAACAGATAATGTCCCGCGGCAGCCATTAAATTATGCTCATAAATCTTGATGAGATTGGTCTCCCAAGCGAGTCTTCTCTCATTTTCAATTTTGCTACTGTAAGTTTTATTATGTTCTGCCTGTGAATAGAAACGTCTGATGAGAAAAAAAGTGCGGTCATTGAATGAACTGTCGAAACACGAGTACGAGCGAAATGAATCACTCAATCTTATTCGAATTTAATGAAATTCTTCATTTGTGAAATATGACATCAGAAAAAAATTAATTCGTATCAGATTCAATAAAATTTCGATAATCTATAAATTGTTTTCAGTGAAACAACAAAGAACTCCTAGATCAGAATAAACACCACAATGAACTCTCGACTATATTCTCTCTCATTGTAGATTCGTCCTTATATCACGGAAAGAATAAAACAGTGATGGTTACTGTGAATCGCAGTCATTCATTGAAAAATAATGAAAAATCAAATTCACGCCGTTCATTACTGTGTCTCCCAGTAACCGTTAATGTCCAAGCAGCATAGACGAATTTCACTGCAGTGCACATCACTGTGATCGCGCTAACCTCTATCATCCAAGCGTGTTTTCATTTGTTTTTCAAGTGATTGCTGTTATGGACAGTAACCAGTGCTGTTTTCTTCTTTCCGTGTAAAGCACGCACCACAAGCACGAAATATCAAACAACGACAGATATGAAAATTTGTACCACGATACCACCTTATATTTCTCCCAACAATCGTCCAATTTTTTTGAAATATGCGCCGGTAATCGTCTGTTTTCCCCAAATATTTGGATAGCGTTAACTTCCAAGAACATGAAAAATATAATGAATTTACCGCCCCGAACGTGCATTATATTTCGTGAATATAATTAATCACAACTTCGCACTGTATATTTTTGAAGATAACGTCGTACTAAATGTTCGAAGGAAACAGCGTAGTTAACGATTCGTGAAACCAAAACCTGGTCAGCAGAATTAAAAATTACGACATTTAACATATTGCTGAGAAGGCAACGTGTACGAATCATCGTATCGTTATTGCGTGTGTATTACTTCATTTATATATTCCGTGGAATTCCTTGAGGTCGTATCAAAGTTACGATATCCACGCGTATGAAAACAATTATAAATTGCATCGTTTCAAACACGCGTTGAACTAATTTTCCGATTCTGAAACTCGTACAAAGTAAAGTGAGGTTAAAAGGAAAATTTTCTTCGGATTCATTCACATTTAATTTTTTTCCCCCTTCTGTGTACAATCAACTTCGCAGTAAAAGTCACAAGTAAGGTAACTGACCCCATTAGTGAACATTTATGAACAAATGCACTCTAAATATAAATTATTTCAGGAATAATTTCTTTAAAATGAATTTCCACGAGTAAATAAGGTACATTGAGCATTTCAATTTTCTCTTACCGTGATTTTTTATTCATTTTCTAAGTGATAACAATAAAAATAATGAAATTAATGAAATGTTAACAATACCCCCATTAGTGAACGGGTCGCATGAATTAGTGAACGCTGATTGACCCCATTACTGAACGCGTAGAATATGAGGCTGCTCAGATGAGTTATTATCACTTTCCTGATGATATTCGAAATATATTCTTTGCACATTCTAATGAGACCTTTTCATAGGTGCTATGCATATTCATCGAACGTATGTAATCGAATATATGACGGGACGTCAGTCGAACGTCGATTGAATGAATATCGTACATTTCAAATGTACTATGTACGTTCTGAGTATATTTAAAACAGTCTCATTCGTATATTCTATGAACTTTCATGATATGTTCTTCGTATCTCATTCTCAAATTCTACCAACGTTTTTATTTCATATATACTTTGAACTTCTATTGCTGCTTGAGTTACTTTGGCGAAAAAAATTGAGAATTTCAAGTAGAGTTCATAATTTTACATGTTCATTCCAATCCTAGGAGAAATTTATAGATTGATTGGAAAATTATGCGCATTATGAGAATTCATGAAAAAATTTTCCTAGAGTAGATACCAATGATATGAATTAGTACGTTTATTCGTTCAGTAATAGATTCACCGATCATTTTCGTGTGTGTATTTCTGAACGCGCAATTTTCTAGGTTAGCGACTGAGAGTTATTGAAAATAACCCTATATTATCTTAATTTGAATAATATCAATAGATTGGATACATAAAATAGTTCAATGGTCGCATTAATACTATGAAAATGCACAATTGAAAAAATGTCCATTCTTAACTCACCTTGTAAGATTCACGAAGGGAAAGCTCGTTGTGACACTCGGCATAAATCTTTATTTATTTCGTGAATCACATTTTCCTTTCTTCCATTTGTTTTCGCATCAATCACGGACTATAATGTTTGAAGATTGTAATAATCTTCACAGCACGTAATAGGTAACACTTCTTGTTCGTAAAAGAGGTTTTATTATCTCGAGGTTCATTAAAGGGGTCGCGTTCGCTAATGGGGTCAGTTACCTCACCTAAAATGTGATGTTATTCATTCTTTCTTTGTTTTTCCCCTCCATACCAATAGAACAAATTCGTACTCGGAAAGGAAATTCACACTTTTCGTGCATTACAATTCATGCATTGAGAGTTCGAATATATCCATATTCGGATAGTAAACAGGCGATACAACCTCCAAAACTTACAAAAAAAAAACAAAATCTAAAAATACATTCTAAAGGAAAATTGTACTACATTCAAAATTTTTATGAAACACAATGTGATATATCTCATCTGAAAAAAAGATGTGAAATCAATATGAGCTGCCAAGTACATTTGGGTATTCAAATGGTATCACACTAAACAATGATTATTGCCGTTGTATAGAACAGGATGTTGATACAACGAGGTGGCAACCGAGTAATTGCACATGCCAGCTTGTGGTGGTCATACAACAGTGGCTCTTTCGTAACCTCAACATTACTGTTACATAACAATCACACATGTTATATCGATTCAATGCAATTAAAACATAACTTTGTGATGTAATAGCAGTAAGAAAGTTTTATTACAATGATATCACCTCAATAAAACTGTGTTTCGGAAGATGTAAACCATTTCTGGTATATTGTCACTTCAGTTTGTTCAAAATGTATTCAAAGTAATTCATGATCATTAAGAAGCAATATTGTATCGAATATCCAAACCAAACGTGTTGGTTGTTCCTGACTCTCTGTTCACATGCTTTTAACAAAGCCGTTTGGATACAATTGAGGCTCAAAACTCACGCTATCGAAATTTTTTTTAACTTTCTGCTGTTGCAGGATAAATCTCATTGTTATATCTATACACGGGCAGAACGATACGCTTGTTTCATTTATTTTCTTAATACAATAATGTTTTTTTGAAAATCATCAATTACCTTGGATACAGTTCAAACAAACTGAAGTTACAATATACCAAAAATCTTTTACATATCCTTTGGATAACCAATGTACTTAGTCGCTCATATTGATTTCATATCTTTTTTTTTCAAATAGAGCATGTCCTTTTATATCCCCTCGAAATTCTGAATGGAGTAAAATTTTCCTTTGTAATGTGTTTTCAGATTTTTTTTTTTAATTGGAACGATAATACAATGGGTGGAATTGAATTTCAAATATGAAGAATAATATTCACCTCTTTATTATTTTTACCAAGTGCGGAATTTTTAATAAATCCAAGAAGAACCCTAACAGCACGCTGCGTTGCATCTCCGTAGTCTCCACGTGGATACGATCTATTTCCGTGGAGACTACGAAGATGCGACTGAGTGTGCTGTTGGGGAAGAGACCACGCTCTTGGAAAATCTGCGAGCATATTTAATCCAAAGTAATTTCTAAAGGTTTAGAGAGTCATGAAAACTTTTCAAAAACGTTGTGCGAATCCACACAGTAGTTTTCCAATCAACTGACCAGTATTAATGCAGTAAATCATGAAATATTTTTATTTAGAAACTTTGTACGAATTCATACAGTAGATTTCAAACCAACTGGCCAGTATGAAATGGCTAGCGTTCAGGTGCTACACTGTAAAAAATCTTCCTTGTGAACTACTCATATCTGAATTGGAAGATCACAGTTTTTTCTTTTGTTGAAGTACTACGTTCAGCATAGAGAAAATAAATTTTTATCGTAAAAGGCTTACGCTCAACGTACAAGAAAGAAATTTCTTTAGAAAAGTCCTACACTCAGCGTAGTAATATTATAAAAGTTTGGAAATTGTTCACGCAATATTTCTATTCCTATTCCTAAATAACTATATTTCTAAATATTTTTACACTCGATAAGTCTATTCTTGAGTGTCTCCCCACAGTTACTAAATCTCTCTCCCCAAAATATTCGGAAATAATTCGATAAAATAGAAAAAGTCAACCAACCAGACCCTTTATTGGTACATAACAAGGTCTGGCTGGTTGATTTGTTCCATTCTATTGAATTGTCATAGAGTATTTTGGGTTGAGATATTTAGTAACTCTAGGGTCTATAAGATGTTCAAAATGTATCCGAAGTGATTCATGATCATTAAAAAGCAGTATTGTATCGAATATCCAAACCATTTAATATTCATGATATATTACAGAATTGAATCATTCCAGAACCAAGATAAATAGAAATAAAAATGAAGGTTTGTAAGAACACAAATATAATCCAGCTTGAATGGAACAACTGAAAAGATGGAACTTTGGAAGAAAACATTCAGAATGAATTGTCACATCCAGTCACATCAGTCAAGTTGACTTGTAGTTGTTCTGTAGCAGTCTCTATAATCAGAATATTGTATCTGCTCAATTTTCGTCGAGTTGATCCTGGACAGTCTCTCTAATCATTCGTCAATTGGTCAGTGGAATGTACCCGATGCAAAGATTTGTGGTATATCCACTGCGCTCCTATCTTTTCTGCATTTTACTTCAATGCTACACTGTAAAAAATAATCGGAAATTTCCCACATCAAAACATGAGAAAATTCCGAACTGTATGTAGGGAATCGATATTCCCATACTTGAGTAGGAATTTTCCTGTCTTCCATTAAAATCACCAACGAATTGGCATGTTTACGAACATTTATGCAGAACTTTCCTAACCTATCGTGGTGCACTATGAAGGGGGTGCAGTGAGTTTGCGCAACGCACGTTACCGCACGCTCGACTTGTATCGATTCTGATCGACACCGGTATCATGGCAGATGCAACTGGATGCAACGACGCGTGATCTATCCATGATGTCTTTATAAATGTTGAATTTATAACGCTTTGACGGGAGATTCGTTGTCCATCTGGTGAGTACATATGTCATGATAAATTATTTATGAAAGTAGTTCATCACGTGAGACAATAGGTTTTGATGTTCTGTTTTGATTTCTTAACCTGAAATCTATACCGGCAAATCGGAGAGAAATCAATAGTTGACAAATTCCTTAAAAAGTCTTATATAGTTTTTTCACAATGTACTGATAAAGATTTTATTTGCAGGTTACACTTTCATTGGACAAACCCATTGGTTTACGTAGTTATATCTATTGACCAAATTTTTCACAGAAAAAGGAGGAAATCATATCCAGTGAGTATATTGATTTTATGTTCATCATTGTTATCATCCTCAATTATTGAGAATCAATATACTATTGATTGTATTGTTTCACCCAATTTGAATTTTATGATCAATTATTTCAGATTTTAGATGATATTCTCAATGAATTGGGTACCGATGTTCACAAAGAGTGATTAACCCTACACTGTGGAAAATGTTTGTGAATTTGTTATATCTGGTTTGGGAAATCACAGTTTCTTTTGTTGAAATTTTATGTTCAGTGTGGAAGAAATGATATTTTACCATGAAAGTCTACGCCTAATGGACAAGAAAGAAAGTTTCCTTGTGAAAAAGTCTTACGCTCAACGTAGAAGAGATACATTTTTTTTTGGGAAAGTCCTATATTCAGCGTAGTACTATTTTACAAGTTCATAAATTGTTCGCTTAGTGTAGGTAATACAGGTCCTTACACTGAGCATAGACGAGTTGTGAACTTTTGTCAAATATCACTACGCTGGGTGTAGGACTTTCAGAACAAAAATTTATTTCTTGTACGTTAGGCGTACGACTTTCAATGAAAATTCATTCCTTCTGCCTTGAATAGTAGTACTTTAACAAACAATTTGAATTTTCAAATCAGATCTGAGAAATTTACAAAAAAAGATTTTTCACAGTGTAGTAGCACCAGAATATCATGTTTATACTATAGACGTTCATAGTATATATATACAATGTTCAGGTCCCACTTGAGTATGTGTACATTCATCTCAATATTATCATACATGTTTCAATGTTTCATCCATCATTTTTATATTTTTTGAGGATTGAAAATTATTTTTTAAATCAGTCTTCAACTAATCGCAGATTCTATGAAAAAGAAAGATATAAATGAGGGGAAAAATCATTTTTGCAGTGAATCTTTTGATTTAAATTCAGTGAATCAGTGATTTTTTTTTATCTTTTATGGAAATTACATCCTGATTTTGCTGTGAGAAGTCTCTGTCACGATAATAATAATAACAAGACAAGACGGATAATTCACCTCGTCCAAATAATTCACTTTTTCAGTTGAGATGTTTGAACTATATTACTAATTATATCAACATCAGTCACCTCAAGTATACTATTCGTGATATAGGGTTTGTGCCAAAAGTTCCAAGAATAATTTTCTCTCAAATCGTTCATTTAATATCACTTTACTATCAAGTATTTTGAAAAGTTCTGAAAATATTGTAAACTAATCTTGAATGAATGATCAAAACAAAAATTGTTCTGGGACAAACCCTGTATCACAAATAATATACTCTTTTGATGACTGATGTTGATAGGATTGGTAGTATATTTTAATCTTCTCTTTCCAAATAAAAAAGTGAACGATTCGGACCGGGTCACTTGTCTGCCTTGTTATTATTATCGTGACAAAAACTTTCCCTAGCGAGATCAGGATGTTATTTCTGTATTTCAAATCAAAAGAACCACTTTGAATATGATTTTTCCACTCAGTTATATCTTTCTGCTCTATACAAAGTGCGATTAGTTGAAGAATGATTCATAATCCTCCAAAAATATCAAAACCACACATCGAACATGTGTGATAGTATCGAGATATACCCAAGTTGCATCTAAACGTTCTATATATACTATGAACACCCATATTTATTATATGACATTCTGGTACTACTACACTGCAAAAAATCTGTCTTGTAAATTTCTCATATCCGAATAGGAAAACACAGTTTGATTGGATTCATAGTTTTTTTGGATTCAATTCTGATTGGAATCATAGTTTTTTGTACAAGTTTAAGGATAGAAGAAGTGAATTTTTATTGTGAAAGTCTTTCCTCAATCTAGAAGGAATGAATTTTTCTTTCAGAAGTCTCACGCTCAACGTAGAAGAAATCAGTTTCTTTTTTTGACAAAATACTCAGCGTAGCAGTGTTATACAAATACATAAATTGTTCATGTTCAGTGTAAGTAATGTAGTTCCTTACACTGAGAATGGACAATTTGGAAACTTTTGTAATATCAGTATGCTGATTGTAGAACTTTTCCAAAAGAATTTATTCCTTCTACATTGAGCGTAAGATTCTTAGAAGAAAAATGTATTCCTTACACATTGAGCGTAAGACTTTCACAAGAAAAATTTGTTTCTCCTACGTCGAACGTAGTACTTCAACAAAAAACTGTGATTCCCCAATTCAGATATGAGAAATTCACCAGAAAGATTTTTCACAATCGTAACGTCCGGGAATCGAACGTGCATGAATATTTTCCTAAGTTTCAATTCATAAATTTCAATTTAACTTGAATGCCTCTGAGTAGCGCGAGGCCTAAGTGAAACTGGATTCGGAGCTGAAACTTGTGCCCACGGGACCAGTATTTTCTTGTTGGGAATAGGAAATCGTGAAATGGATTCGGATAGGATTTTGAGGAATCATGAGTTGTTGCACTGTCGCATAGGATGTATTCGGAAATCAAATACAACCTTTAACGACAACATTTACCACTTTTCGAGAAAAGTGGCTCGGTCGTGAAGCTGTAAGAGGAGGAAGAAAAGGGAATGATCGAAGGTGTGGGAGTAAAAGATTAGTTATTGGAACAACATAGAATTTACTTAATTGAAATTTTACACCGAAACTTGTGGAGGAAACTTTGAATTTACATCAATAGGAATATAACAGTTAATAAGATCTAATTCTACCTTTTGTTTTGTTACCGGTACGCCCCTCGAGTCTTCCTGTCTCTTGTTCAATGAACGTAATCGTTATTTATTTCACCACCAACACTTCACTACTGATTTGAGTCCTAAGATGAGAGTCTTAAGGATTAAAATTCGCACTGAATTTGAATTAAAACTGATCTGAAACTAAATTGAAAACTAAATTGAAATTTAATTGAAGTTTGATTGAAAAGATGAATTTGATGTTTTTTATGTTTGTCGCGGCGAGAATCTGCCCGAGGTTTTCCTCTGTACCAAGGGAGTAACCTCGGTTTACCCTCAATTATGGCGATTTTGGTCGGTCAGTGGGGTCATTTGACTAATCAGAAACCACTAATTGTCCCACTGACTGGAATTCACCCTGTGGTGGGAGGCATTGACGAATCAAAAGGTCAGTGCTATCGACTTCGTCATCTTCTTGTACGTTTTTCCTATGTCGTAAAGACCATAGGTGGGGTCGTTCTTGAAGAACATTGGTTAGATAACTTATACATCCCTTCTTCCGTATTGTTCTCACGCACAGCATCGATGACTGAATTCGAAGTCATGAGAGAGCGTGTAATGTTTATAAGTAACATAAACATAACATTGGTTATCAAGCCTCCAATGTTGGAACCTGAGGAATATTCGTCAGGTTTCCGTTTATAATAAATCTTTACCTTATCGAAAGGAAGTTTGATCTTGCGATGATGATTCGGATAAAGAAATTCCAATCCGTGGGATCTATGAACCACATATTATAAAACTGCCAAATTATTATTGATTGAAAAATATTCTCAGAAAGATCCCCTGTCTGACCAAAAATCGTACGGGATTCAGTTCGCAAAAGAAATGTATATGTATTATTCAAAAACATTCTCATCCTACCTTTTTTAGTCGAAGTTGAAATATTATTGAATAATAAAAGAAAAATTTACTATGTAATATCAACATACATGTCATTCAATCGGGCGAACATCAAAATCGCATGGATTTAAAATCGTTCCAATCTAACTGCACATAAAAATATAGCATACACGCATATAATGAAACATGCATTCAGTTCATCTCATCAATCTTGAAATCATTCGATTCGGATCTATTTGTGAGAACTAAATCAAGGGAAATATACATAGACATTTATGAATTATATAAAAATCCAGTGAATGATTCGAAATTCGATGACAAAAACTCTCTTATGAAAATATGGAATTACAAGTAAAAGGGTTCATTGACTTGGAAGCCATGAATTAATTCTATATAGTAACTAGTGCTGAATCTATTATATGGATTCTCACATCTTCAACCCAAAATCATTCATTAAAATTGGAATTTCGAATAGATAAGATTAATAGTAATGCTTCCCTGGCAAAAAAGTTTTTCATAATTTCTCACAATTTTTCATGAATTTCATAAATATTTATAATTTCCCATAATTTCTGATATATTTCATAAAATCTCATAATTTCGCTAAGAATTGGGACATCGGTTATGAGAAACATATTCTCATAACAAATCATAATTTCTCATAAATAAAAGCATATTTTGTCATATATTCAAATAATTTTTCAAAAAATCTCGAACTGCTTTTCATAAATGCTACGTTCATTATGAGATACGTGTTTTTAATGAAATATCATGATTTTTCCTAGGTTTCGCATAGGTAAATCATTTGGATGTACAAATGTCCGCAAGTGATATTTCTGCAGAATTGCATCATCTATATGCTCTAAATCAATGAATATTCACGCTCAATTCCACCATATGTTGTCAAGGCTGCTTTAACGCATCCCAATGGGATAATTTATTTTTTTTTTCAGAGTTGCAATATATCCCAGATAGCACACTGACTCCAAAAGTATTCGAGAAGATTTCTCGAGAATTCTTGAAAAATATTTTTACATTCTTTTGGAGCAAAAGTGTTATATAGGATTTGTACGTTATCAGTAGGAACTCTATATGTAGCTATATGTGTCCTTCTTTCACACAAAATTGAATGTATGAGAAAAATACGCAAATGGTTACATACAGGGTGGGGCATTCAAAGTGTCGCGGGCGTTTTTTCCAAAAATAAAATGAGATACGAGAAAATTTTTCGGACAAAAATTGTAGGGTATCAAGCGGGACATCCGATGGTGGCCTTGGCTTTGACCTCAAATCTCATCTTCAAGGGCATTCTGAGGTCAACTCTTGTTTTTGAAATAGCATCTCATATTTTTTACTACAGATTTGGATTCTAGGTCAAAAACCAAGAAACTTTTGTCTGAACCATTTTCCTGAAATCCGCGAAGATGGCGCTCTAATCGATATTGTTCCATACTGAATCTGACATTAGAATAACTCGAAAACGAAGGGTCTTGGAGGAGAATGTTTCGGACAAAAGTTGTCTGATTCCAAGGGGGACCCCTTGAACTGAAACGGAGGTGATGGGGTATAACAGACAAAACACAACACATTTCAATCGTCTACATCACTTGGATAATTTTAATGCAGTAGATGCTCAAAATGATGGCCTTCGACTTCAATACACATTTCAAAACGTTTTACAAAAGATTGCTGAACTCGTGCTAAAATATCTTCATTGATGCTCGCGCATGCATTGATGATTCGTTGACGCATATTCTCAGGTGTAGGCGGTGCTTGTTGATAAACTGTATCTTTTATGTATCCCCATAAAAAAAAATCTGGAGAAGTAAGATCCGGAGAACGGGCAGGCCAATGAACTGGTCCACGACGTCCTATCCATCGTCCAGGATAATCTCTGTCCAATATTTCTCGAGCTGTGACTGCATAATGAGATGGACAACCATCGTGTTGATACCACATATTCAATCGTTCCTGAATAGGTATGTCTTCGAGTAATGTTGGAAGTACTTGATCCAAGAAATGTCTGTACTTCTCTCCATTCAGCGTATCTGCAATGAAGTACGGTCCAATTACTCGAGATCGAAAAATACCACACCAAACATTCACAGCCCCTTGTCTCTGATGCTCTACTTGACGTAACCATCTTGGATTTTCTGTCGCCCAGTAATGCATATTATGTCGATTTACTTGACCATGAATGGTGAACGTCGACTCATCAGAAAATAATATGTTGATGAAGTTGTTATTGTGCATTTGCGCTAGACCCCATCGACAAAACTGTACACGATTTTCGAAATCATCACCGTGAAGGTCTTGATGCAAACAAATGTGATACGGATGGAATTTGTGACGTTTCAGTATTCAAAGAACACTTCTTCGAGAAATTCCCGAATGGAGTTCAATTTCACGAGAGCTCACGTGTGGATTATTAGCTACTGCAGCTAGTACATTAACTTCCGCATTTTCTCCGCCAACAGTTCTCATTCGATGTCGTTTTTCCCTTGTAACACTTCCCGTTTCTGAGAATAATTTTGTAATGCGTTGAAAATACCTAATGGATGGCGTTGTTCTTTTAGGAAATCGTTCTGCATACAAGTCATATGCTTGTCTGGGGTTCTTATGCACTTCACCGTAAATGTTGATCATATCGATCTTTTCAGAAACCGTGTATCGGATATCCATGATTTTTAATTTGTCATAAACCAAGTAATAATCAAATGTAACTGACAAACTGACTTTCAAAATCGTGAATTTTCACTGAACCCCGTCGTTTGTTTACATCGCGTGAGCTCTGAATGGTGGTAATGTAGACGATTGAAATGTGTTGTGTATTGGCAACTTTTGTACAAAACATTCTTTTGCAAGACCCTTCGTTTTCGAGTTATTCGAATGTCAGATTCAAAATGGAACAATATCGATTAGAGCGCCATTTTTGCGGATTTCAGGAAGATGGTTCAGACAAAAGTTTCTTGGTTTTTGACCTAGAATCCAAATCTGCAGTAAAAAATATGAGATGCTATTTAAAAAACAAGAGTTGATCTCAGAATGCCCTTGAAGATGAGATTTGAGGTCAAAGCCAAGGCCACCATCGGATGTCCCCCTCGGTACCCTACAACTTTTGTCCGAAAAATTTTCTCGTATCTCACTTTATTTTTGGAAAAAACGCCCGCGACACTTTCAATGCCCCACCCTGTATAGAGAGTACCAAAATCGCACACAAGTTTTAAAACAGTCCATAAAGAATAGAATGTATTCATATAGAACTCTTTGAGCAATTTTATGCTATCTGATTTTCTGTTGTATGTGCTTATAATTAAGATAGCATAATTGAAGTTTTTCTGATAGCAAAAAGTTTTTTTATATGCACCAAAGTACCTGTACTATCGTCTCACATATATGAGTTACGTATGTAGCTATATTAATAGGCGTGTACATGATACGAAGGTGAGGCCCTCAGGGAAATGCACTTCATTCGGACCAAAACGTGTGATTTCTCCTCCGATTTTTTTTTTCTAGAGAAAAAAGGGACTTTTTGGACAAGATGGCGTAAATTTTGTGAATCAGTTTTTCGTATTTGCATTGAAATAAATATGCGTACAGATTTCCAGAAGAAATCTTTTCGTACGTGATGAATGTTTTACTGGATTCAGGTGAACATTGGGTGAAGCCTTTTGCTACTAACATCAATTGTTTCTGCATTAGAAGGAAATGGTAGATTGCGCAATTGACAGAATTCGATCAGAAGGATACAAAATTTTCAATGAAAACTTCTATGTGAATTGCCGTTCAATATAGCAGCCCCAAGAGAACGAAAAACCCGCGTACGTCCAGGGGACGTCCATATACGTCTCTCAGACGTATATGCAGGTCCCCTGGACATATGCAGATTTTGGTTCTCTTGGGGAGTTTCCATTGTATTCCTACAAGATTTTGTATAAATTCTCATAGTTCTGAAACTGTGGAATATGAATTAAGACTGAACTGTTATGCTGCCTGGGGCCGAGACAAATGTTTATCGTAAGCAATGCACCTGTATATCATTCATTTTGGATCGAGATTCAATGAAAAGTTTGGTCTAAAAATTGTAATCCATACATATCAGTTACCTTGTTCATTATTTTTTGTATTTTTATTGAATTTTCATGAAAGTACAGAACAAAATATTGCAAGGATATTCTACATATATATACACTCACATACCGCTATTGAGAAATGTTTTTACGCACCTATGATTCATTCATGTTCAGTTCATTTTTATAAAAATCCCAAAATGATAATAATTCTGAAAAAATTTCATATATCAAGTCGACAATTAAAGTATTACCAATAACCCAAGTAGCACCCGAACGTTGTATATGTACTATGCACGCTCATAGTATATCTAGATATACAACATTCTGATGCTACTAGGGAATAATTATTCACAGTTTCATTACATCAACGAGATGAATTATAATTGCGATGAGGACGTGTGTATTGACATCTTATAAGAGTGGCAGCTTTCAATTGCTAGATTTTTTCTTCGTCGTATCAAATGTTTCTACAATAATGTAAAAAAATAGCTAACAAATGTTACACTTGAAAACTATCAAAATTTGTAACAAAGATTTCATTATATCTTACAATACTAGAATAAATTATTCAAAGTATTTTAGTATATCTTGAACGTGGAATTTTTCCACTTTGCAAATTTATACATGAAAAACATCCCAATGAATTTTGGTATTCACTGCTAGGAAAATAGAGAAGGTGCTACTTGTTTGTAGTTCAACGAATAAATAGTTTTACAAACGTTGATATCAATAGTGAAATTAGAGTCTGGAATTCTTGATATGGAATGCAATTCGTACATATTTTTGAGTACAGAAAAACCGGTATCAACTTAATAATTAATAAATTATATAAATCTTTTGAACTGATCAATGATTATGTATTTTTAGTTTTTCAATGAATTGTCACAGCGTATCTGTATACACTGTCTGCAATTATTGTGTACCACACCCTACAAAATTTGTATACACTGAGAAAACAGATATCCTGAAAATTACCATAATTTATGGATTTTCAGCGCTGGTCTGACCCGAGTCGGAATATTTACTTGCACGAATATCTAAAAGTACCATAAATTCTTGGACTTTTCAGAATAAGTATGGTACCTGCCTTATAAAAGTCCCAGTCATTATGGTACTTTTAGAGGTTTGTTTAGGTAAATATTGAGACTCGGGTCAGACCAGCGCTAAAAATCCATAAATTATGGTACTTTTTGAGATACCTTTTTCTCCGTGTAGGAAATTTCACATACATGAATGTGAAGTAATTGATACATGAATTTATAGGAATTTTCTCATAAATATGTGGGAGAATCCTATGAATTTACAACAAAAGTCACATAAAAACAGTAATTTTCATGTTTTTTCATGTAAAAATTTCTATGCATGTACGGGAATTTACATTTCCCTTACAAATATGGGAAATTTCCTTTACATATGTACAAGAAAATTCCGAATACTTTATACAGTGCACTTTAGTTGAATTTTTATGTTATAAGAACATACATATTACACATAAAAATATACGCATGATTCGATTATTTCACATGCTTTTCAATCTCCCAAGCATCCTGTGGGGATATCGCGTATATAGCATTCCTCACCCTTGTACATAATTATACATGGCTGAAGAATATTTGAGGGTTCCAACATTTTCAAATCTCCATTGTCGATGTCACATTGTTTTATATGATTTACTTTCACCTCCTCAGAATTTAAGAAAGTATTTTCCACAATCTTTATTCCCCTGACAAACAAAATCACCTTCGGTTCTTCATTAGTCCATATCTTACATATATTCAATATCCTTCCATATATACCATTTTTTGTCACAATAATATTATGATTAGTTTTTTTACTACGTTCATGCAATGCACTGGTCTATCTAAAAGCGTCAATAATAACTTTCTTTAAGACTCACACTTATTCAATTCAATATCATTCAAACACGTACGTTGCTCTGCGTTTAATTCGTATAATTTGCCGGCACCTATCAAATTCACATTGTCAAGTTTTGTGACATACTTTATTCTTCTATTTGTCATTTGATCACCAAATTCTTGCACGTTTGATGATATTGTACATGTTCTCGTGTAATTTATTATACTTCTGTACATCAGAAATCGTCGAGATATTTGTGCAGAAATTTGATATGGACTGGTTACCATTTGCATCAATTCGCGATTTTCATTTTCAAACGGGAACGCATTTTGAGTCCAAAGAGGCCCCCAGTTTGCCACACTGTTGCAAATATGTAATAAAAGATGCACGTTATATGTCATTCGTTCTTTGCCGAAATATTCCTGATAAAGGACAACATATTTCACCAGTAACTGTTCAGCTGTATCAAATTCATCAGCCGTGATTGTTTTTTCGCATGAAATATTAATAGCTGTCATCAGCATTGCCAGGTGTATCAAATATTTCTTTGCCAATACATCTTTAAAACATATTAGGCAGTAAAATATCAGCCATCATCGATACTCAGAAGCCTTCCACGGTAGGGGGTATTTTTGCCGAAAAAGTTTTTCGCCGAATAAACTTAATTCGACAATCGCTAGTCATTTCTAGAGATCACTACGAAATCTCCTAGTGATTTCTAGAGGTGACTATCGATTGTCAAATTACATAGCACCATCATATATATCTTCCAAGGTACCAGGGTTGTCTCTTTGCCTATTCAATCGATATGAGAGAGCATTCACAATATTCGGATTTCGAAAGAGATCTCGCAATTGTTGTTCTAAATCGATTGTGATGAAAAAGGACTCAATTTTCAAAGGCTGTATAAGTTGCTCACATTCACACGTGAATTCTTGATCTGAAGATATGTTTTCGTTGATTAATTTTCCACAGTTTTTGCAAAACGTATGATATTGTACGGCTTCTTGTCGATTGGGAAAGCTTTTAAATAAGGAGTACTTCGTTTGTGGCAAAATTTTCCCATCGTAGAATGTATTGATCATGTTCATGATGTCTTGTATGCAATCACATGTACAATTATGTTTCATACATATGGTCATAATCATCAGTAAAGCCTCCCCACGTGTAGTTTGTGAACATGGACACAACAGTTCGTCTAGGTGCGGATTTTTGCCACGTGAATTGTCAGCGACCTGTATTTTAAAAAATAGAATGTTAGTGCATTATTCAGAACACACATTTTAGATGGATCTTCAAAACAGGAACAAGTGTTTTTTCAAATAACAGCACATTACATAATCGGGAAATGTGGCGATTTCCTATCAAAAATATGACCATCCATTTTCATATGTTCCATTGAAGGCCAAGGAGGGTATCTCATCTTTTAAGTCAACGTTTTCTTGATAAGAATCCTCCAAACTGAATTTATGAAAAGATCGGGAATTGTCAGGGATTAATTTTTAGTATTTCATCTACTGCAATACAAATTATTTCTACAAATTTTGGAAAAAATTTGACTCGTGCAATCATCCTGTTACAGCAAACTCAAACGATTTTCAATCTTCTTTCATTTTCACTGTTACTTGACATGTCTCACAGTGACTCTAGTGAAAATAAACCATATATGGAGCGTATATGTTATGAATAATCTAAGGCATATATCACCCATATATACCCATATATACATGTGACCAATATATGGTTCATTTTCACTAGATATTGGAATAAATGGGAACAAACAATCCCGCGAGAGTTGGACAAAAGTTGTTGTGACCAGACGCTATCCCTTTCCCTGGTAAAAAAAACGATTGATTCCGACCAAATACTATTGATCAATCGACTAATCGGAATGAATCAGAACATTGTGCAGTCGAAATGCTGATCGAATCCAATCGGATCACTGCCATGGGCTGTCTTATTCATGAATAGGAAAAGAAGCGAGTATGACTGATGGATTGAATGGGCTCCAATGTGTATGAGAAAGATAAACTTCGATTACACTGAATCGCAATCGATTCGGACATTTGAGAATCTTATTCAATGAGATTGTATCAGCATTTTGACAGTTGGGTATCATGTACTGCATCCGGGTGATAACGAATGAACTTAATGAGAATGAATCCGCGTTGGCACTTGGGTTTGGGGTTCATGGTCGGTGATATTAATATCGTCATCTCGATAGAATTCGTTAGGTATCCTGCCGATTCATTAAGGAGTTCCAATCAGCAAGTGGCCGGTTCATTTAGACCGAATTGAATTGGAATCGATGAGCGGATTCACAGGGCAACGCAGGGCCTCTCAATCGGATCCTACAGGTTTTTTCATGATTCGGATCGGGATTAACAAACAAGATTCCACAAACTTTTTGCTGCGATTTGAATGGGTTCAATGAGGCATTCAATGATTCGATGAATGAGACTGTATCTGCATTTGAATGGTAAAATCCCTGGTTGAACAATCCGATTGAATCCGATGAAGAAACATTTCATCAGAATGGATTGAGTTTTTGCATCGGAAATTTCCCATTGATACCAATAAAATAATTTTTAACTGGATTTAATCGGCATTTTCCCTGGTGGAAAAATCCAATCAAATCCCATAAAAAAAACTTATCGGAATGAATCGATTCCTGCATCGGGATTTTCTTATTGAATTTTATTGATTGTTAACCCAACCAACGAACGGTTTATATACATTATATACGCGCATTTTATATCAATTAAACAAACACATATATCATTTATTCAATCATTACGTATGACGAATTATTGCTGAAATGGATTCAAACGATCATTTATGTGTTATTAACATGGTGATCACCCATCCACTTTGTACCGCAGTTGTCATTGCTTAACCTAGAAGATCGATCTGGAACACCCGCTCGCTCGATGCCGTGGTTCGCTCCCTATCAATGTGAACCAAATGGCTGTTTTATGTCAGGGATGGGTGTCCTATAGAAATGAGATTCGATCGGTAATTGTCCATTGGACATATGAGGGATTGTATCGGTCTTAATGAGAGCATGGGAGATCATTAATAATAAAAATCCCAATGAAGACCAAGAAAATATTTTCCAATCGGATTCAATCGGTATTTTATGATGGATGAAAAATTCCGATTGATATCAATACAATATTTTCCAATGGGATCCAATAGGTATTTTATCAGTAATAAGAATTCCGATTGATATCAATGAAATATTGTGTAATTAGATTCACTTGGTATTTTATGATCAATGAAAATTCCGATTGACGCCAATACAATATTTTTCAATTGGATGGAATCGGTATGTTATTAATGATGAAGATTCTAATTGATACCAGTCAAATATCTTTCAATGGCATCCAATAGGTATTTCATCAATAATCAGAATTACTATTGATACCAAAAAAATATTTCTCATTTGATTAAATCGAGATTTTCTTGATTATTGAAATTTCAATTGATATCAGTGAAATATTTTTCAATGGAATCCAATGGGTATTTCATTAATCACAAAAATTCCAAATGATACCGAGGAAATATTTTCTAATTGGATCCAATGGGTATCTTATGGTTGATAAAAATTCCGATTAATACCAATAAAATATTTTTTAATTGGATTGAATCGGTATTTTATTATTCATGAAAATTTTATTTGATACCAGTCAAATATTTTTCAATGGGATCCAATTGGTATTTTATCAATAGTAAAAATTCCGGTTGATACCAATACAATATTTTCCAATTTGATTCATTCGGAGTTTTATCAATCATGTAAATTCTGATTGATAGCAGTAAAACGTTTTTCGATGGGATCCAATTGGTATTTTATCAATGATGAAAATTCCAATTGTGGACAATAAAATGTTTCTTATTTGATTGGATAGGTATTTTATTGATCATTAAAATTCTAATTGATATCAGTGGAATATTTTTCAATAGAATCCAATGGGTATTTCATTAATCATGAAAATTCCAATTGATACCAAGAAAATATTTTTTCATTAGATTCAATGGGTATTTTATGGTTGATGAAAAATTCCGATGGATGCCAATCAAATATTTTTTAATTGGATTGAATCGGTATTTCATTAATCATGAAGATTCTAATTGATACCAGTCAGATATTTTCCAATGGCATCCAATAGGTATTTTATCAATCATAAAAATTCCAATTCGTACGGACACAATATTCTTTAATTTGATTGATTCGGCATTTCATTAATCATTACAATTATAATTGGTACCAGTAACATATTTTTCAATGGAATCCAATGGATATTCCATCACTGATAAAAATTCCGATTGATACCAATGGAATATTTTCTAATTGGATTCTCTTGGTATTCTATGATTATAGTTTCCTATTCCAGCAACTTTCCCATCAGTTCCAATACATCGAGGTCACCAGGGATTCCGATAAAGACCAATGATCTGATGCAATGAAAGAAATTCCAAAACTGAATAGGTTATTGCCGGTACATACCTATAGGACTTCAGAATCTGTGAACTTGCCTATTATTTCCAATAAATTTGAATGTTGGAATAATCCAAGTAAAACCCATTGGTCAATAAAATCGATACATCCTTAAATGCAGTCAGAAATCTCCCATAAGAAACCCATTTATCATTCAATTTCACAAATTTTCCCATTAGTTTCAATAGATTGAAATTGTGGAAACTTCCGATAAAAACCGTTTGCCTGATGGAATGGAGAAAATTTCAATCATCCAATCAGATATCAAGAGACGCGGTACCGTCTCGACGCCAAGTATATGAAAAAACCCTGAAAAAAAGATGTATAAGTATTTTTTTTATTTTAAGTGAAGAAAGCAGAAGTCGTCCGCTACCGTGTATCTTTTACTGCTCAACCGAGATTTAACCTCCTGAAAAAATGTTCAATGCACAATTACTCGACACATATTGTGTGTCACAAAAAAATAACTACACTTTCATGATATAATACGATTACACACTTTCGATTAAGCACACTACGAACTTGATCAGTTCATCCGTTACCGAAATATAAACGTTTCCAGTTTTCATACGATCAAAACATCTTTTCGGAATTTCTGATTAATCGGTTTCTTCTTAACACGAAGACCTGTTATCCTTGAGGCGATTTCCAATGCTACAAAGATTTATTCTGTCTCTTTTTCTTTCTCCAGACGCCCAATAGTAGATCATTTGTTCTGTCTTCCTTTCTTCGAATGTCCAATAGTGGATCATTTGTTCATTAGTATGTAAAATATAATAACGTATAATGAGGTGCTTCCAATATTGTCCAAATGGTTTGTCAGTCTTTTGTAACCTGTACAATGATTGGTAGATAAATTTTTTTCCCTATAGAGTATATACTAGGGCGGAGTGAAAAACAAAAAAGTCTCTGAATCGAATCGTAATAGTGCGGAAAAGTTGCTACTCTTCGAGACAAACTCAGGAAAAAAAAAATTTTGAAATCGGATGAGATCTTCAACTCGTGCATTTCGTTTAGAGTTTTTGAATTTCATCGAAAATTCAAGGATATTTCAAAATATTCCAGGTTGCTTAATTATTGTCCGATCGAGCTAATTTTTGGTTTGTCGCATCATGTTGAGATTTTTAATGGAAAAAAAACATATCCCCCTCCTCCCTTCACGGGGAGGGGGTAACACAGAAAGCCTGCACGGGGTCATAAAGCACGTTTCCCTCTCAAATCACCCTAAATAGGTGTCAACGCCTTACAGTTACATCGAAACAATTTCCGATGTATTATAGAATATCCTTATCGCTTCAATTATTATATGAACTGAAATTGCTTATGGGGCATGAACTCAATGGCTGGCATTCCTTACTTGTCTTTGCTAATCATCCAGTAGCACAGTAGAGTTGTATCGTCGCAGCGTTATTGCAGACTGAGTGTCTCATAGAAAATCCACACGCACTTGTGTGCATCGCATATATTTCCACCTACACATTCTTGATTATCTGTTGTATCGTCACAGCGTTATTATAGACTGAGTGTCTTATAAAAAATCCACACGCACTGGTGTGCATCGCATATATTTCCACATACACATTCTTGATGATCGGTTATCAATGTCCCTGACACGTAAAGACACGGCGTGTCCTTTCTTCGGGGCCCCAAGACCATTGCCGCTTTCCTTCCTCCCAACATCTGCGGATGTCGTGAGAGCTTTTCACCAGGGAAGATATAGACTGTGCTCCGGGAAGAAAGTCAACTTTTCTTTAGTGACTAGCAGTGTAGCCTCACAATTGGAAGCATTGTATTGCAAAGCTTCCATTCCTGCCGTTCCTCATGCCAGAATAATACAAAAAATAAAAGTCCTGCATGACAAATATTATGTTCTCAGGAAATCTTACAACAGGGAAAAAACACATGAAAAGTACGAGAACTTTATCCAAGGGTCATGTGAAACTTTATCCGATATTCCTACATGTAAATGCCCTATGACATTTGAGTGCATTTGCAACAAATCTTTTAGTGCATGCATTTGCTCCAATCCTGTTGTCATTCAATGCAGGTGCCCTAAAGACAGAAAAATACCTGTAATAGAACTCAAGTTTCTGTATGCACAAAGGTATTTGAGGAAGGAGAAAATTTGAGCCAAAGATTTGACAGAAACCAAAAGATTGACAAAACAAATGCAGAGGAAAGAACGTAGTAATCTTCTGCAGCACTCCTCTATAGAAATTGCTGCAGGTCCGTCTCCTTTTAGCACTATTCCTGAAACAGAAAATAAACATTTTGAAGAAAGTGACAATGAACAGCACGATGCAACCTTTCAGTTCCCACGCTCAACGTCTTTTGTTTCTGAAAAAAAACAAATGCGTTTGTCATTGCCAGCAACTGGGGGGATATGTGATCGGTATGGGGTTTCTGACAGAGCAGCAGCAGCTATAGCTCCAAGCGTGCTGAAAGATGTGGGATTAGTCACTTATGAAAATTCATCTATGATTATTGATCGAAGCAAGATTAGACGTGAGAAAGAGAAATGCAGAGCTAGTTTAGTTGAAGCGCAGCTTATTGAGCGACAAGCACAGGGTCCTAAGTGTTTGTACTTTGACGGCAGATCAGATAACACACTGTACTTAGAAGAAAGAAACGGTAAACGCTACCAAACGGAGAAAAAAGAAGAACATATTTCTGTTATTGAGGAACCTGGCTCAAAATATGTTTGCCATATAGTACCAGATTCGAAGACCGGAAAGGATACAGCCCTCAGCATTGTGAGGTACTTCGAAGACAATGCTATAGATACATCTGGTATTGCAGTTATCGGTTGCGATGGTACAGCAACAAATACTGGCTGGAAAAATGGAGCCATTAAACATATTGAGATGAAATTACAAAAACCCTTACAATGGGTTATCTGCCTCATGCACTTGAACGAATTGCCTTTGCGGCATCTCATCGAAGATCTTGATGGGGGAACAAGTGGTCCTCATTCATTCACAGGTGCTATCTGCAAACAACTTGCAGAATGTGAGTCGTTGCCTGTGGTTGATTTTCAGCCGATCAGCTGCGTTCTGCCAGAGATTGATTTCAAAATCCTCAGTGAAGATCGAAGATATTTACACGAGATTGCTCTCAGCATTGATTCAGGATCCTGTTCAACAGATCTAGCCAACCGTGACCCGGGACCAATAGCACATGCTCGTTGGTTGACCACAGCTAACAGAATTCTTAGGCTATATATTTCCACTGCAAACCCGTCAGAAACCCTGCAGCTTATAGTGACATACATATTACACATATACGCACCACTGTGGTTCCAAATTAAGACAAAATCTTCTATTCTTGAAGGACCAAAACACATTTTTGATTGTATCAAAAGATGTCGAAAGTTACCTCCTAAAGTAAGGAATAATGTACATAAAGTCATTCAGACAAACGGCTTCTTCGCCCATCCAGAAAATGTTCTGCTGTCTATGGTAATGGATAACGATGGCGAGTCCTTGAAACAAAAGAAAAACCTGTGACAAAAAAAGCTTTTGTAAGGACTTTTAAAGTACCTGAATTTAATTTTGAAGCGCAAGAGTACTTTGACATCATCAATTGGTCTAAGGTTACACTTACCTGTCCCCCACTCTTGTCTTCTCTTTCCGCACAGCAAATTTCGATGCTAATTAAGGAGAAACAGAAACCCACACTAGAAATAGACCTGAAAAAAGTCCCTTGTCACACTCAGGCAGTAGAACGGTGTGTAAAACTGGTAACAAGAGCCAGTAAAGAAGTATATGGACACGACAGGAGAGATGGCTACATTCGAGCAACTCTTAACTCTCAAGCAGAAATGCCACAATTCGAAACAAAATCTGACTTCAAATAGAGTCCATGCCCACATTTGGTTGGTTGGTTGGGTAGGGCGTGGGTGGAACTCGCGGTGCAGCCACCTTCTCGTGGTGAGTTCTGAGTCGTGACAAGTGTGACGGGTGAAGAGCTGCATATATTGCATACTGTAATAAAACATGGATAAAACCCCTCCCCCAGGCGCGAATTCAAAGGGGGGGGCGGTAGGGGCAATCACCCCTCCCAAGCCAACCAAATATGTTCCGGCAATGGGGAGTTTTTGTATTCCTACGATCTTTATTTTGTTCAAAGTTCAAATGAGTACTTTTCGCCGCCCCCCCCCCCCAAGACAGATTTCTGGATCCGCCCCTGCCCTCCCCTCCTTTCTACCCCCTTTGCCGTTATTTGGAAGGGGGATTCAATTGAAGTAATGATATTATTCTATACAGTGGGAATTATTGCGATATAACGGGACGGTGTCGACAGAGTTATTTAGGGCGATTTGAGGGAAAAATGGACTTTCTGATCCGCTTCAAGCTTCATCAAGGAGGGGAGGGGGTATATTTTTCTCCAATAAAACCCTCAATATAATACCACAAACCAAAAATCAGCTTGATCGGACAATAATCGAGTGAACTCGAATATTTTGAAATATCCTTGAATTTTCAATGAAATTCAAAAACTTTAAACGAACTGCGCGAGTTGAAGATCTTATCCGATTTTAAAATTTTTTTTTTCCTGAGTTCGTCTTGAAGAGTAGCAACTTTTCCGCACTATTACGATTCGATTCGGAGACTTTTTTGTTTTTCACTCCACCCTAGTATATACATTGTAAATACGTAAACACATATAACCTGTCAATGAGGCGATGTGTTGATAGGTTATTAAAATATTAAAAGAATAATTAAATTACAGGTGACTACATTATTACAGATTACTACAGGTTATTCAGAACAATGAAACATAAATAAACAACTTGAAATTATATATACTCCCTACTCCAAATGTCCGACAGTTCCAGACAAAAAATTTTTTGTCAGGTTCCCAGTCGGTTTTTGTCCCGTACAATTCCAGACGATACTGACAAAATATTTTGTGATAGTTTTCCTCCAGTTTGACATGCTGTGTGAATCAAATAGAAACTGCACGGAATACCCGATGATTTTCTCGGGTGGATAGTGACTGGTTTTTCGGCCTGTGAAATCCGAGTGAAATCAATCAAAAAATATTTTGTCCGGCTTTTACCGGTATTCCATATTGTAAAATACCGCTTGGATGAAATATTCAAGGGTACTTTCCGTCGGATTGTGACTGGTTTTTCGGCTTGTGAAATCCAAGTGAGACCAGGCAAAAAATATTTCGTCCGTTATTGACTGGTTTTCCATACTGTAAAATACAGCTTGGATTAAATATTCGAGGGTACTTTCCTTCGGATTGTGACTGGTTTTTCGGCTTGTGAAATCCAAGTGAGACCAGGCAAAGAATATTTTGTCCGCTATTGACCGGTTGTCCATACTGTAAGATACAGCTTGGATGAAGTATTCGAAGACACTTTCCATCGAATTAAGGCTGTTTTTTCGGCTTGTGAAATCCGGATGAGATCCATCGAAAAATATTTTGTCCGAAATCGAACGGGTGGTCATACTGCAAGATACAGCTTGGATAAGATATTTGGGGGTAGTTTCCGACGGATTGTGACTGGTTTTTCGGTGTGTGAAATCAGGCAAAAAATATTCTGTCCGCTATTGACCGGTTTTCCATACTGTGAAATACAGCTCGGATGAAGTATTCGAAGATACTTTCCGTCGGACTAAGGCTGTTTTTTCGGCTTGTGAAATCCGGATGAGATCCATCGAAAAATATTTTGTCCGAAATCGACCGGTTGTTCATACTGCAAGATACAGCTTGGATAAGATATTCGAGGATATTTTCCGTCGGAATGTGACTGGGTTTTCGGCCCGTGAAGTCCGAGTGAGATCAAACAAAAAATATGATCAAAAATATTTTGTCCGGAAGTGACCGGTTCTCTATACTGCGATATACAGTTCGGATGAGATATTTGAGGATGTTTTTTGTCGAAATTCGATTGATTATTCATGCTATGAAATCTGAATAGTATTGAACAAAAAACTTCTGACCATATAGTATTTTCTGTGGAATATATCGCCCTTGAGGAAATTCACTTCATTCCGACCAAAACGTGTTATTTTTTCTACAATTTTTTGGCATGTAAAAAACCTGGCAATCCTCATTAGATCTGCACATTTTCAGGAATATGTGAATCACGGTGTTTTCCAGTCAGCTTTCCGCGCAGGCGCGCCTTACAAAATCTACTAGGAGCCGGCACACCGGCTACCCGGTAAAAACCATCTCTTTTTCTTGTGAGGCATTGTCAGCAAATTTGACGCACAACCGAGAAGGTTTTTGTGTCGGCGGGCCGGATATTTCCGAGCACTTCAAAAACCTGGCAATCCTCATGAGATCTACACATTTTCAGGAATATGTGAATCACGCTGTTTTCCAGTCAGCTTTCCACGCAGGCGCGCCTTACTGAACCGCCTATGTGCCGGTCAACCGGCGAACCGGTTGAAACCATCCTCGTTTCTGGTCAGTCATTATCAGCAAATATGATGGTCAACTGAGGAGTTTTTTGGTGTTGGTACTCCAGAGAGTTTCAAGCACTCTAGCAACCCGCCGATACCATCCAGATCGGCACATTCAAGGAATGCGTGATTGACTGAGTAGATCTGACGAAGTTCTTAATCGGCGAGTCCTATGAAATCTGACACAATTTCTTTTACTGGCAAACCGGTATCACCCTGCCACTATTTCTTCATGTCAGTCCCAGCCAATTACAGCAACTTCTTCCGATTATGTTCTTTACATACAAAAACTGACATAATTTTCACCCGACAATCCGGATTGTACCAGACATTTTGGCAAGCCGTATCAATCCTGACTCATTTTAAACTTGGCACAAATCTTGTATTTGGCAAACCAGACAAGACCATACAAAACCAGACAGATCCAGCTAAAAAAGTTGTCCGGATTTGTCTGGCATTTGGAGTAGGGCTCTTATATATTACTTCGAGAAATCCATGAATTAATGAATGAATAAATGATGAAGAGGTTATTTGTGAAAAAAAACAGAAAAAGTTTGAGAAAGGTATAAATAAATCTATTTGCTACATTCAGAAAATTGGAATATACACAGGTAAGCTCTGTATGATGGATTATTCATAAAATGCAAGATTCCTTTACAGGCAAAAGCATAGCGGATATATCATAATCCGTGACGGATAGTTTGCTACTGGTGGTTCTTCTAACCGGAACCAGAGACGAGGCATTGAAAATCATACAAGATTTAGTCATGGAAAATAATTCAAATTTATAAATTCTGGGGCGAGAGCATATCGGATACATCATAATTCCTTCATGGACAGTCCGCTACTGTCCTATCCTCCTACTGGAGTCGTTGGCAGATGATCGAATGGATCATACGGAGTATGCTCAAGGGGAATGATTCAAATTGATTCGCAATCATTCTATAGGCCAGAACATAACGGATATATCATAACTCCTGACGGACAGCCAGCTACTGTCAATTTCTCCAATTAGGATCGTAGACAATTGATGAAAAAGATCATACCGAGCTTGCTTGAGAACTTTCCAAGTTTATTCGCTATTTCTTTACAGGTAAAATTATAGTGGATATACCATACCCTTGATGGACAGTCCACTGATCTATACTATTTCCCAATAGAATCATGAGTAAATAATGGAACAGATGATATTGAGCCTGCTCCGAGAGAAGTGAATGAATGAAACATTGTCCTCCCTGCATACCTTGATCGACAATGACTATACTCAAGCTCAACTGTTCCGAATTTTTTTCATCTCTCTTCAGAGAGAAAACCATAAAGAAATGTCTGGTAAGAGAAGGTACGTTTAATATAATGTTATTGTCTTTGTAGTTTTGATGGAGAGAATTATTATCTAATGGAACAGTCCATTGAATCTAACCAAATTTGATTAAGAATCAGACATCAATCAACTACATTGACTACAACAACAACAACATGAACTACATTTCACTGCATTGACTTCAACTAGAACATTGTGCAAGATTCAGTAGGTTTCTTTGACAAAGGCTGTTATCGGATTCTTGAATATAAATGAAATTGATAGTATTGGTAGCTAACATACAGATCAATGGTATATTTGCTTTATTTTGTTTCATCTTCATCCACCTTTGATGGTATTCAATGAATCTGATAATAGTATCGGATATATCTGTGATATATTCACTGCACTCTTGCCTTTGCTTCACTCGACTAAGAGGCCACTGAATGGAATTGATTGTGACAGCTATCGTCTAGCTAAATAGCTAGCGTACAAATTTATGATTCGTCTGCTTCATTTCTGCTTTGTCTCCATCCACTTGTGATTCTACTCCGAGAAACTGATGAGTCCAGTATGTCGTCAAGATCTGTGGCATATCTGCTGTGCTTTTGCCTCTAGACAAATCGTTTTGTTGAATTATTAGTTTTGATTTAAAATATTTGATATACTTCAATGTAACTAAAGTGCCTGGAGACCAACTTCAACCTTCAACGTTTTTCAAACTTCTTATATCTCATTGAGGTTGTGTCATGAAATTCTCATTCTAGAAACTTTTTATACTGCATTGGGGTTTTTGGATGATTCCACGTTCTGATTATATTTGATATTTGATAAATTCCACTTTCTGATTATAAGCGATGATTCAGTTGTTGATTCGTTACATAATCGTTAATCATCCATTTCATGCCATTCATTATCAATTGAATCCACTTTATGATCTGTGGTTAATCCATTCAATACGAAATTGCGTATGAAATTGCCTAAATGAAATGGATAGTGGTGGTGGACGACGTACAGATCGAATGGTATATTTTCGTCGTTTTTGTCTTTCTTCATCGGCCTGATACTCTCTTGACCAAGAGTTGTTATCGGATTGCTTGAGTAGTATCACAGGTGTATAAGAAAACACGAAAAAGAAGCAGATATACCATAGACCTCCTTGGTTAAAAGGTCCAATAGAAACTGATAAAAACCGATCCAAAATTTATCAGAATGAATAGGGTAAATCGGAGAGGCTCAACTACCAATTCAAGATGAATAGGGATTAATTGGAACGTGGTATATATGGGACTGAATGGAGAATTTACCGATAGAGAAATATTTGTTTTATTGGAATTAATATGACTTTCATTGATCAATCGGTTTGTATGAGAGATATCTGATTGAGGATATGAAAATTTCTCCATTTCATGAGGCAAATGGTTTTTATCGGAAATTTCCATGACCTAAAGCTATTGGAACCGATCGTAAATGTTACGTAATGGGAAATTTAATCGGTTTTTATGAAGAATGTCCAATTCGATTAGAGTTCGTACAGATTTGATCGGTCTGTAGGTTTTAATCGGATTATTCCACTATCCGAATTCATGGGGAATGATAGGACCATTTACGGATCTGAAAATTGAATAGGATTGAATGAGAAATATCCAATTCGAATTCAGAATTCCTTTCAGTGGATTAAATTATCGGTTTTTATCAGAATTTTCAGTGATTTCGGTCTATCGGAAACAATGGGAAAATTGTAAAAAATTCAAGACTTACTGGGTTTTTATCCAGAATATCCAATTCGATTTGAGTTTGTTTATTTTATTGGTCAATAGGTTTCAATTGGATTATTCGATCATCCCACATTGAAAAAAAGGTGGGTACAGACAACGGTGATATAGTTGATTCAACAGTAGAATACGATTGGATATATCCAACTGAATCTGACTGTTGCCTCAACTACATACACTGTTGACTCAACTACATGCAGTTGAATCAACCATCATGGTGTCAAGTCAACGATTATACTGTCAATCTGATCATATATTCGTTAACTTGACTATGATATTCAGTCACCCTAACAACAAAATATAATTGATTTTCGATGACATTTTTTTTTCAGTGCAATTTATGGGAAATAAAAGGAATGTTTACGCGATTGAATATCCAATAGCATTGAATGAGAAATGTCCAATTCAATTTGAGACTTCATTCCAACGCATTAGCCCTGGTTAAAAAATCCGATAAGATCCGATAGAAACCGATTCAGAATTAATCGGACTGCATAGGATCCATCGGAATAGTTCAATCCCCGATTCAAAATCAATAAGAGTTTATCGGAATCTCTTTTCTATAGGTTTCAATCGGGGATTCACCAATTAAAAAATCTGCATTTTATGGGAATTAATCAAACTTCACATAATCTATTGGTCTGTATAAGAGATATCTGATTGGATGATTGAAATTTTCTCCATTCCATCAGGCAAACGGTTTTTATCGGAAGTTTCCACAATTTCAATCTATTGCAACTAATGGGAAAATTTGTGAAATTGAATGATGAATGGGTTTCTTATGGGAGATTTCTGACTGCATTCAAGGATGTATCGATTTCATTGATCAACGGGTTTTAATTGGATTATTCCAACATTCAAATTTATTGAAAATAATAGGGAAGTTTACAGATTCTAAAGTCCTATAGGTATGTACCGGCAATAACCGATTCAGTTCTGAAATTTCCTTTCATTGCATCAAATCAATGGTTTTTATCAGAATCCCTGGTGACCTCGATGTATTGGAACTAATGGGAAAGTTGCTGGAATAGGGAACTATAATCATAGAATACCAAGAGAATCCAATTAGAAAATATTTCATTGGTATCAATCGGAATTTTTATCAGTGATGGAATATCCATTGGATCCCACTGAAAAATATGTTACTGGTACCAATTATAATTGTAATGATCAATAAAATGCCGATTAAATCAAATTAAAAAATATTGTGTTCGTACGAATTGGAATTTTTATTATTGATAAAATACCTATTGGATGCCATTGAAAAATATTTGACTGGTATCAATTAGAATCTTCATGATTATCAACATACCGATTGAATCCAATCGGAAAATATTGTATTGGCATCAATTGGAATTTTCTTTGGTCATAAAATACCAAGTGAATCCAATTACACAATATTTCATCGATATCAATCGGAATTCTTATTATTGATAAAATACCTATTGGATCCCATTGGGAAATATTTGACTCGTATCAACTAGAATTTTCATAATTGATAGGAAACCGATTGAATCCAATTGAAAAATATTGTATTGATATCAATCGGAATTTTTCATCCATCATGAAACACCGATTGAATCCAATTGGAAAATATTCTCTTGGTCTTCATTGGGATTTTTATTATTCATGAACTCCCATGCTCTCATTCAGACCGTTACAATCCCTCATATGTCCAATGGACTATTACCAATTGAATCTTATTACTATAGGACACCCATCCCTGACATAAGACAGTCATTTAGTTCACATTGATAGGAAGCGAACCACGGCATCGAGCGAGCGGGTGTTCCAGATCGATCTTTTAGGTTAAGCAAGGACAACTGCGGTACAAGGTGGATGGGGGTGATCACCATGTTGATAACACATAAATGATCGTTTGAATTCATCTCAGCAATAATTTGTCATACGTAATGATTGAATAAATGATATATGTGTTTGTTTAATTGATATAAAATGCGCGTATATAATGTTTATGAACCGTTCGTTGGTTGGGTTAACAACCAATAAAATTCAATAAGAAAATCGCGATGCAGGAATCAATTCATCCCGATAAGTTTTATTCATCGGATTTTTTCACCAGGGAAAATGCCGATTAAATCCAGTTGAAAATTATTTTATTGGTATCAATGGGAAATTTCCGATGCAGAAACTCAATCCATTCCGATGAAATGTTTTTTTATCGGATTCAATCGGATTTTTTAACCAGGGGAAAGACCGATTAAATCCAATTAAAAATTATCTTATTGGTATCAATAGGAAATTTCCGATGCAGAAACTCAATCCATTCCGATAAAATTTTTTTTTATCGGGTTCAATCGGATTGTTTAACCAGGGCTGTACGTCGTCTACCACCACTATCAATTTCATATAGGCGGTCTTGTGGAAATTTTGTATTGAATTTATGAATTACAGATTACAAAGTGGATTCAATTGATAATGAATGGCATGAAATGGATGATTAAAGATTATGTAATGAATCAATAACTGAATTATCACTTATAATCAGAAAGGGGAATTCATCAAAAAACCCCAATGAAATATAAAAAGTTTTTAGAGAGTGGAGTTCATGACAAAACCTCAAAGAGATGTGAATAGTTTGACCAACGGTAGAAGTTGAAGTTGGTCTCCAGTTACTTTAGTCACACTGAAGTATATCGGAGCGATTTTTTCAAAGGCGAAAACACAGTAGATATGCCACAGATTCTTACAACATGCTGGGCTCATCATTTCCTTGGAGTAGAATCATAGGTGGCTGGAGACGAAGCAGAAATGGAGCAGGCGTATCACAAATTCGTATGCTAGCTATTGTCACTGTCAATCTCATTTGGTGACCTCATAGTCGAACGAAGAAAAGGCAAAAGTGCAGTGGATATGTCACAGATCTATCCGATGATGGTATCAGATTCTTTGCGTAGTGTTTCAGGGGGATGAGAAAGAAACAAAATGAAGCGAATATACCATAGATCTGTGAGTTTGCTATCACCACTATCAATTGGCATTACAGATTACAAAGTGGATTCAATTGATAATGAATCCCTAGATTCTTCGAGTAGAATTACAGGTGGATGAAGGAAAAACAGGCAAGATGCAGATATATCATATATCTGTATAAAAGCAGTGCCAACCACAAAAATCCAAATTGCATGACACTTTTATCAAGTTATAGCCGTTGTTTTTCATCAGGGAAAATGTATTTCCGAAGGTAACTTTACGTGCATGTTACGAAGTAAAGGTACAAAGTGGATATTTATTCATGATCTGCGAGTTGAAGAACGAAATTGGCCACGTAATGCTAAAGACTCATACATATATTTCTTCAAAAAGTAATAATTTCACTTGCTCATCAAATAACAATTCAATTACTATAATCTTCTATAGGTGATTTTGGAGAACATAGTATACGTTCATAATACCACAACCGACTGAATAGTCTTGAAGAATTTTTCAAAATGATTTTGATGGATATTTCACAAAAGTTTAAAAAATTTCTTGTACAGTACTGAAAAATGCTCTTGACCAGATATTTTGAAGATATCTCTTTTTGTTGCATGATAAATGAATATTTGACATCTCTTTAAGATACTCTTTAAAATAATCCTAAAGAATCATTGAAACATTTTTGCTGGGAAACTATTTTCAACTTCATGACAAATGGTACAATTTCTCGTTTTATCAAAAAAATGTCAGTTGGATACCTTAAACATATTATGTGCAAGTTTTCTCTGTTCGTAAAATCTGTTTTGTTCCGTTTTCCTAACAATCATATTTTAAAAACAATGGGAATTCTTGCACAATACATGTTTAAAACAAAATCGTGGGCTGCTTTGAGCGCCAACTTATCGGTCAATTAATATTTACTTTTCGGAATCCTGCACATATGTTGTTGATTCATGGGAATTCACTTTTATTTCCTTCTGTTCTTCATTCTTTATGTCGCTTATCTATTGCTGTCCAATGATGAGATGACTGATGGAAACCAGAGTGAGTTTTTCATATCACAAATGATCTGAGAACATTTTCTTCATCGCTACGATCGCTATTAAATTAGACATGAGCATTCGAATTTTATTTATGTTCTGTTAAGGACACATCCAGAAAAAGAAGTGAAATCCCAATAAAAAAACTTCAAAAAAGTAAAAAAATCACGCCAAGTACATGAAAATGCGGTCAATCCTAAAAAAAATCTAAAAATACATTAAAACGAAAATTCGCCTACAATAAGAATTTCGATAAGATACAACAGGATATGCTTCACTTGAAAAAAAAAGATGTGAAATCAATATGAGCTGCCAAGTACATTCGGTTATTCAAATGGTATGTGAACGATTTCTTGTATATTGTAACTTCAGTTTGTTTAAATTTTATTCAAAGCGATTTATGATTGTATTGAATTAACAATATATAATGAGGTGAAACAAAAATTAGGTTCAACCATTTGACATACTAGAAACAACTCTGACTTATTTGAAACTCAACGTGTTGATCGTTTCTAACATGTTTTGGAATTCTTCACATACCAGAAACAGCGCTAAGTTATTCCAAACCAAACGCGTTAGTCGTTCCAAATAGATTTTGAAATTAACGTCAATGCGGAACACTTGGCGCGGCCGATTACGTGAGTTTTGAGCCTCAAGTGTATTCAAACAATTCTGTTGAAAGTATGTGATCAAAACGTTGGATAATAAAATCTTCATCGGCCGCGCCAAGTGTTTCGCATTGACGTGAATTTCAAAATCTATTTGGAACGACTAACGCGTTTGGTTTGGAATAACTTAGCGCTGTTTCTGGTATGTGAAGAATTCCAAAACATGTTAGAAACGATCAACACGTTGAGTTTCAAATAGGTCAGAGTTGTTTCTAGTATGTCAAATGGTTGAACCTAATTTTTGTTTCACCTCACTATATATTGTTAATTCAATACAATCATGAATCGCTTTGAATACAATTTAAACAAACTGAAGTTACAATATACAAGAAATCGTTTACATACCATTTAAATAACCGAATGTACTTGGCAGCTCATATTGATTTCACATCTTTTTTTTTCAAGTGAAGCATATCCTGTTGTATCTTATCGAAATTCTTATTGTAGGAGAATTTTCGTTTGAATGTATTTTTAGATTTTTTTTAGAATTGACCGCATTTTCATGTACTTGGCGTGATTTTTTTACTTTTTTGAAGTTTTTTTATTGGGATCTCTTATACAGACCAATAGATTATGTGAAGTCTGATTAATTCCCATAAAATGCAGATTTTTAATTGGCGAATCCCCGATTGAAACTTATAGGAAAGAGATTCCGATAAACTCTTATTGTTTTTGAATCGGGGATTGAACTGTTCCGATTGATCCTATGCAGTCCGATTAATTCTGAATCGGTTTCTATCGGATCTTATCGGATTTTTTCACCAGGGCTAATGCGGTGGAATAATGTCTAAAATTGAATTTGACCTGGTGGGAGGAATTCGGAGTGGACCACACCCCGGCAATCAAAGAAAACAGTCAACAAAACCTTGATTTTAGATCGACTCTGTCGCGGTTTTTTACGTTTTGACTCGTCTGAAAAGCGCCATTCCGATGATTGTTGGTTAGTTCCGATATCATATTCATAGACCCATGTTTCATCACCGGCAATGATGCCTTCGATAACATTTTGGCCCAAAGAGAGCATTTGTTTAGCAACATCAATGCCATGCTGTTTCTGCAACAAATTCAACACTCTCGGCACAAGCCGTGCTTCAACTCGTCTCATGGCCAAAATATTGTGTATAACGTTCTGCACCGATCCGAACGAGACACCAAGATCGAATGCCATCTCCCTAATACTCACACGACGATTTGCGAGGACGATTTCTTCAATTTTATCAATATTTTCGTCAGTGATACTGGTGGATGGACGACCGGAACGAGGCAAATCATCAACCACAATACGACCTGCTTTAAACTCTTTGTACCACTCGTACGCTTGTGTTTTCGACATCATTGAGTCCCCGTATGTTTCTGTTAACATCTTCAACGCTTCCGCACATGAAATTTTGTTAGAAAAACAAAATTTTAGACAAACTCTTTGCTCAACCAAATTTGACATTGCAAAATTCGCAGACCACAACAAACACTGACTCGTTTACAAGGCAACACGCACTCACTTCTGACGAATGAGGCGCAAACAGACATCTGAGCGCTAAATAACAGATGAAATAACATGGAAAACAAAAGATTCCGACAATATCTCAAATGCGGTTTGTTTGAATAGAGAATTCCGAGTACTTTTTGCTCAGAAGGTATATAATACTTTTGAGGGTGTTCAGTGTGGTTTAGATTTCGTATATTGATATGACTCATTGAATAAGATACAATCCAATCGGCTATACCATGATCGGATCCGATTGAGTAGTAGAACCTCTCTTCAATAGAATTTCATTCGTCTACAGATTTTCTGAGTCGACTAAACCTCCATTGGATCCGATTGAGTCAATTGGGCGATTCCTGTTCACAACTTAGTTGCAATAGTATACCTTGTATATCAGCATCTCAGTATGATTCCCATCCTTTATCGTGATATGAACCAGTGAACTATAGAATACTATCGAATCCAATTGGTCATGTCTCTATCGAATCCGATTGAGTAGTCCAGTCTATCTTTGATGAAATTTTATTCGCAAACAGATGTTGTGAATCAGCTAATTGCCCATTGGATCCGATTGGGTCAGTTGTGCGATTTCTCTTTACAGTTCATTTTGAATAGTGTAATTTGCAAAACCATGTTTTGGCGTGATATTATTGTGTGTCGTCATATGACTCATTGATTACGATAGAATTCAATCCACCGAACCCGTAGCGAATCCGGTTCAGTACTAGAGTCTGTCTCTGAAGAAATTTGATTCACAAACAAATGTTTTGGATCGGTTAAACCCCCATTGGATCCACTTGGGTCAGTCGTGCGATTCCTCTGTATAGCTCATTGTGAATAGTACCATTTGCATAATCAGTGTTTCGGTATGCTTCCCATTCCACATCTTAATATAACTTGACGAGTCCGATAGAATCCAGTCGGCCATATCCCTATTGGATCCGATTGAGTAGTAGACCCGATCTCTGGGAAAATTTCATTCGCCTACAAATGTTTAGAATCAGCTCGGCCCCCATCACATCCCATTGGGTCAATCATGGGATTGCGGTTCACGAAACACTCAGAATAGTGTACCTCGTATATTAGCGTCTCAGTGCGATTTGCATTTCATACCGTGATGCGGCTCAAAGAATACGATAGAATGTCATCGGTCATACCACTATCGAATCCGATTGAGTAGTAGATCCTACACTGATAAAGGTCCACTCGGTTCCAGATGTTTCAAATTGACTGAACGCTCATTGAATCCGACTGGGTAAATGAGGCGATTCCTGTGTACAACTCACTTGCAGAAGTGCACCTTGTATATCAGCGGCTGAGCGTGATTTCCATCCCGTATCGTAATGTAAATCATCAAATACTATAGAACGCTATTGGTCATGTTCTTATCAAATCCGATTGAGTAGTAGCGCCTATTTCTGATAGAATTCCAGTCGTCTACAGATTTCTTGAACCGGCTACATCCCTATTGAATCCGATGCGGTCAATTGTGCAGTCACTAGTGCATTGAATATTATAGCATTCAATCGTTTATTATCATATCGAAACCAATTGAGAAACAGAGCCCATTCTTGATGGAATCTCACTCGCTCAGAGAGATTTAGAATTAGCAAAACTCGCATTGACCCCGACTGGGTGAATACTTTCAACCTCAGTTGAATCTACCTTGAAAAAATGAAAAATTGCATATCAGTATTACAGTGAGTTTTTGAGTCTCAATCGTATCATGAGTCACTGAATACTGTAGAATCGAATCAGCTATTCTCCTAATGAATCTGATTCCGAATGTACAGCCCTTTGACAATATTTTTGACTGGGAAAACTTTCAACGAATCAAATTCGCTCACAACGTTCAAATTCCCTATTCATTGCGATTCCTCAACTCCGTACATTTACCGATTGATTCTCAAGTATTTATATTGGTTGATTCGTTGGCATGCTCAATAAATCCAATTGTATTCAATCGGAATATCGACTGCACAATGTTCTGATTCAATCTCATTCATTTCTCATTGCCACCATCCTCCGTTTATATTGTTCTTTCTCCTATTCAATCTCATTGTCTATTGCGTTTCAACATTACTGGGCAAATGTCGATTCATCCCCATTCGTCCATCCGTTGATTTCCGTATTAATTCCCAATCAATATAATCTCCGATTTTTCTATTTCCAATCCACCATTTGATTCTGATTGGATTGCAATCAGTGGAACGATCATTGAATCCTATCAAATATCATGCGAAAATCGAAATGTTTAAATGACTATTGAATCCAGAAACTTGAATATGTTCAAACCGCATTCGATCTGATTACGTTTTCTTCCCCCATTTTCCTGTGAAGAAGTGTCCCTTGTTTCACCTGTATGTCCCTGATTCAGTACCATTCATCGAAGCATGTCTATTGGTTCTGATTAAATCTGACCAATTTTGATTGAGGCTCAATCGTCAAATATTGATGTTCCAAAGTACGTACTATTTATTTAATCAGATTTGGTCAGAATCAATCGTTTATTTTAAGCAGGGTTGTCACTCAAGCTACCGCCGGTTGCTTGGATAGTGCTTTCTTCGCATATATCAAAGTGCACTCATTTTTTAAACTTGGATGTTTTGAAAACTAAGTTGCACTAAGATAAAAACCATAATGTTTTTGCTGAATGATACCTAAAGCACACGTATACGTAATTTCAATTGAAAAATAGCTCCCGATTCTCGCAAACTTCCCTTGTTGATACATTCATATATACTTTACACATTTTCTGCATTACCATATATGACTCATATGTGGACTTCAAATTGGTAGACCAACAAAAGCGAATCATGTATAAAACAAATGATTATATGTAATAATCAATGGAAGAGGGAGACGTCAGAGAAAAATGATTAGAAAAAGGAGGCAGAAGAGGTTTGCCAGAACATCTGTTTTTCAAAGAACATGTTTGTTTTTACTTGAGATCTTTCTTCTTCTGTCCCTTTTTTTGGCTGGATCTTAGCTTTTTGTCCTCGTTTTTTGAAGTCAATGTTCAATTCTATACAAGATGCCAGATAGATTCCAGTGAAAAAATTTTGCTGGAATCTATGCGGTTTTTTTCCTGTAAAATACGATCTGAAACTGAACAACGTTTGAAGAATTTCTATCTGATATTCCAAGTCTGCATTTTCAATCTGAGACGGAGGAAAATTTTTTGATGGAATCAACCTGGACTTGCAGTCATGTTGGAAATCCAGGTAAAATCCATTTAAAAAATTCCCCTTCGACGCGGATTGAAAATGCAGACTTGGAATATCAGATAGAAACTGTTCAAAAATTGTTCAGTTTCAAACCGTATTTTACAGGAAAGAAATCGCATAGATTCCAGCAAAATTTTTCCACTGGAATCTATCTGGCATTTTGTATAGGGAACCCTTTTCCTCGGATGTGCCGTCGGCAATTTAATTTTGACAAACGAATGGCGACGCATCAGAGGGAAAGGGTTAAAAAATATTGATTGATAAAATCGGTTTATTTTTCCATTCCAATATGCACACTGGTGGAGCCATTTTGTTATATCATTGGTGCATGACAGTGATTCATATACTAAATGAGCCATATATACTGATGGGCTATAGAGTCGACATTTTTTTCACATAGAATTATCAGATACAGTGCATACTTAGCTGATAAACATATTTTATCATACGATCAATTTTAGGGGCAACGTATGCTGCTATAAAAGTGAAGCAAAAACAATCTCATTGTGAGAAACATTGATGGACTGTGATTCCTATAATGTGGTTTATCCCTTTCCCACACGCTTTTTCAAGAATGAATATAAAATATATAAATAACTCACCCAGACAGCAAAACGGACCATTTGAACGTTTATTGGTTTATAAAACGTAGGAGAAGTTCTCTCAACGTTCAAAAAATGTTCCACAGTCACATTTTGTTGTGAGAGTTACACACAAAAAATAATTTCCTACCCATGGATGTAACCGGTTATTATACAAATCTTATATAAATGCCCCTGGTGAAAAAGAAGCGTGCGCTTAAGCGTTCCAAAGAAGTGATGAAAAAATGATTGAAAAGTTGACGGAGAATGGATTAGGCGTGCAGACAAAGTCAACACGGTGTAAATCGGCGCTCTTAAGCGTGTACCAGAACAGCATGTACCCAAGCAGCAACAGAAGTTCAAAGTATATACGGAATGGAAACGTTCGTAGAATGTACGAATGAGATACGAAGAATATATAATGAACGTTCATAGAATATCCGAATGAGACTGTTTTAAATATACTTAGAACGTACATAATGCATTCGAAATGTACGATATTTATCCAATCGACGTTCGATTGACGTACATACCGTCGTATATTCGATCATATACGTTCGATGAATATGCATAGCACCTATGAAACGGTCTCATTGGAATATGCATAGGACATATTTCGAATATTCGAAGAAAGTTCATAGTATATCCTGGTGCTACTTGGGTATTGATTATGCCTATAGAAAAACAAAAAATGATTTACTTTTCAAGCATAATCTAATACGATATACTTTTATACATTAAATTCTTTTTCTAATTTTTTTATTATTATATCAAAATCCATTTACCATCCAATATATGGAATAGACAATACATGAAGTTCCACTCATTTTTTCTCTTTTATGGTTACGTTCGTTTGTTGACAATCATACTGTAACCTCAAAACATCGTAAGATACTTTATTCATTTTCATGTATCTTATATTTTTCGCATTGAAATCAATTGCGAACTAGCTATCACATTCCATAACTCAGCCCTGATGAAAAAACCCAATATCGGAATTTCATCGTCAAGTCATCAATTGTATCAATACTATCAAAAATCTATCGTTTGGTTTCATTATCAGACAAGTCCGATGAAAATACGAAATCTCACGGAGAAAAAGGAATTCGCTGTGGCAGCGAAATCTACTTTTGCTGGGTTCCTTTTGCCAGGGCAGCAAATTTTTTGCTGTGACAGCAAACTATTTGCTGTTCCAGCAATGTTGTTAGCTGCGACAGCGAATTTTTAGCTGTGACAGCAAGAAATGTTTGCTATCCCAGCAAAATTTGTTTGCTATTCTGTATATAATACTGAAAATTTGCTGGCGGAGCAAACATTTTTTGCTGCCACAGCTAAAAAATGGCTGTCGTAGCTAACACGATTGCTGTTATAGCAAATTTTTAGCTAGGTCAGCAAAAAATTTTGCTATCCTATATATAATACCTCGATTTGCTGCGTCAGCAAATTTTTTTCTCTCCGTGCTGCGATAATTATCCGATATCAAACCGATCAGCTAGCCGATGATTTCCCGATGTCGGGTTTACATTGGATAATTATCGCAAATCTCGTATTTTTATCGGACTTGTCTGATAATGAAACCAAACGATAGATTCTTGATAGTATTGATACAATTGATGATTTAACGATGAAATTCCGATATCGGGTTTTTTCATAAGGGGGTTCACTTTATTAAGCACTATTCAAATGTCATATACGCAACAATTCAATGAATTTTAAAGTGAAAATATAATACGAATCAAGTTTCGCAAACTGCTGTTTACAAACATCACAAAAATTTGGTGGAAGGTTTTTACAGCTTTTATGAAGCGTGCAGCATGAACGCTCATTACACTTTTCCAACGAGAAGAGTCAATCGGCGCTGACCACGCTATCTGCACGCTGTTTTTACTCTTGTGTACTCCAGTTTCCCGCTGAGAGCACGCTCTTTTTTTACCAGGGATATTATATTACAAACATGAATCGTATATTACATATATAAAAAATATATAATACTTATAATATAACAAGTTACATCTGTGAATAGGAAATTACTTATCGTATGTGAGTTACAAACAATATAAAATGAGATGGAGCCAAAAAATAGAAATAAGAGATGAAATAAAGCCAAACAAAACCTGACAGATTTCGGCCCAAATTTCTGCCGGTTCTGTCGGAAATCATCATGTCTGGGACAAAAACTGACCAAATCCTGACAGAAAATTGTTTGTCGGACATTTGGAATAGGGATACCATGAGGGCCATAAAAGTATTGTAATTCTTGATATGAAATTTTCTCTGTGAACGAATAATGTGTTTGTACGAATCATTTTCCTTTGGTATAATAAACTTCTAGTTAATGATGATTCACCAGAAATGTATAGGGAGTTCTAGTTCTTAGTCAATCAGATTTGTGTTCCCTAGGAATTATAGTACTTGACAGTAACATCATGAGGATGATGATTTTTTCCGAGGATTTCTATTTTATACAACGTAAAGTGATCTTGAAACGATCACTAATATGGATCACGCAATTTCATTCGTCAAAAAGAGAACAAGACAAAGATGGCAAAAATAATGTGATAGCACTTAATTTCAGAAAAAACCACTTGGTTTTTTCCAGCAGGAAACCATTTGTTTAAAACCCCAGTTTGAACCATGGTTCAAGGGGATACGAGCGATCGGACTTTCATCAATTTTTCCGGGACAAAGTACGTCAAAATACGTACCTTAATTCAAACTATATCTCTGTACAGCATTTCTTGAAACATTGAAGAAATGCTATACAAAGAGATATTCCGGATTAATGCCCGGATTTTTTTTGTAATTTGTCTCGGAAAAATCGCACCGCTCGTTAAGCCAAGCTGGTTTAAACCGAACAACCCTGGTCATTACAAAGTTTGAAGTAGAACTCATAGAATTATAGATACATCTTCTGTTGGAAAAAAAGAAAGAAAGAAAAAAAAATTCCACTTTCAATGAATGATGAATTTTATAACACCCTGAACACGTTTTTTCTTGATTCATAAAATTACTTACATATGGATCATTGTCCGTAATTCCAAATGAAGACTCAGTTTCCTCTGTTATCGATGAAGGCTTTTCATTAGAATCTTCTGTTGGATGTTCATTGGAAGAATTCATCAGATGCATTTGCGCCTATAATGTATTAAATCATTATTCACGTTAGACATATTATTTTTCAGGATTCAGCATTAACCCATTAACCCACATAGCACGCTGGTCCCAATGAAGAATTCTTGATGAATATATTGTGGAATTCTTTGGGAGTCTATGTTATGACAATTCAGAATGAGATTTTTTATAAATCCCTGGTATTCAAATAGAATTCTTATGAATTCATTGAGAATTCTTTTGGAACTGACATAATAGGAGTTCATTTGGGACATGCCTGTGCTGTGTGGGAAAGCTTCCCTGGTCTAAAAAAACCATTGATTCTCGCCAAATCTCACTAACTTACAGTTGAACTTGGACAATGTTCTGGCCGAATCTCATTCAGCAAATTTTCAATGAGATTTGGTCAGAAAGAACAGTCGATTCTCGCCAAATCTCACGGAATCTGGCCAAATCTCATTTAATTTCATTTATCAGAAGTAATGGATTCTTTTAACCAGGGTTATGCCTGAAACAGCATAGATATGGAAATGGTGAATGTTGAGAAAAAAGTTCAAAAGTAATTCTTTATAAAAAAACTTGTTTAAGGAATTTATCGAAAAATTGATATTGAATGAAAATCGATACCCTCATTCGATTGTACAGAATAAATCACTATAGAAACATACATCACACTTTTAAAACTGTGTAAAAATTTTTTTTTACTAATTTTTTTCACAATATCTTTCTACTTCCAATCTTTTTATATTCTAATGTGCTGTGTCTAATATTAACCGTTTTGGTACCTATGCTGGTTTAGCCGTGAGTTACACGGATATAATTTTGTAGCATAGATTACTACGTTTATTTGTAATGTTGGACTATACTGACACTATGACTACAATCACTGAATGTTTGTTCATAAACACATTCATCTCTTTTCATATTTACATGCATGTCTTTTCACCAATATAAAATTTGAATTCTTCTTGGTTATATTTTCAAATTTACTATGTTCTCTCGTAATTTCAATCATTATCTACAGCAATGTTCATCGTAATGTCAGTATATGGTCCAAGTTCACAAAAAACAGTAATTTTGAATACTTTTTGATATAATTCATACTACAACATTTTCTTCGTGTATGCAACATGCAATTTGTGAGAAAGTATTGATAATTCTTTTATAACAAAATGCATGACATTTATAAAATGTCAGTACAATATGTATATAGTATTTATATACAGTTCAATATATAGTATGACAAAAAGCAGATTGAATTCTTCAAGCCCTGGCGGAAAAAAATTAACGCAGAACTACGAAAAATCGACGCAGGATAAACGCCGATTAACGCAGGAACTACTCAACTTAACGCCAAATTTCTACACAGAATGATGCAAAACTACGCCAAATAACGGTAATTGGCACAAAATGAAATATTACGGAAATTCAAGTTCATAACATATTCTAAGAATATATCAACGAATTTGAGACACTTCAAGGCACTTTTTACTGCCAATTATTTTATCAAATACTACAGGGATGAAAAAAGAAAACAATGGTCGTTGTAGAAAAAACTCTGCAAATTTGCACATGGCTCCCTCGTTCCTCCAAGAGAACCAAGATCTCCGAACGTTCATAGAACATTCACGTATATTCGTTGAGTGTTCCTTGAACGTTAAAATGTCCGTACACTTATCGAATGTTTGTTGAATGTCCATTGAATGCCAAATCTAAATATACTTATGTCTCCGAAACTAATCCTGAAATAAAATTTCACAAAATGGAAAAGTCGTCGCATTTTAGCTATAGGATACACCTGTGAAATTCGATGCGTGAATTCTAATACACCCTGTATAATTTATAATAGCACGAAGTAAAAATAATAAGTGCAAAAAACAATCGCTGACACAATTTGAAAAGCAGGATTTCAGTTCGTTTTCAAATTGAACGCCGCCAATTTAAGTCACCCTTTGTACAGTGTCATTCAAAGTCTTTATTCTGGGAAAATTGTTCCCCGAGTTTTAAGAAGCATTTTGGTATCAGAAATTTTCATTTTGGAGACAGCTGATTTTTCGGTTCCTGAACATGATCACAAACCTTCCTCATTAATGAGGAAGCAATAAGAATATTCGGTTTTCTTTGCACCATCTTAATATATAAGGTGTCTCAGTATTTATTACGCACATCTCTATGGCATATTCTGCAACCAAAATGCAATAACTTCCCGTTTGGAAAAGTTTTTGGGAGCTCAGTTATCACGCTATTAGCACTTTTGAATTTTTTTTGAATTCGAATCATTTAAAAGCACACATGTGTGTTACACATTTGAGCTTGACACTTCGTACAGCACAATTCTAAGAAATACGTCTTCAAGAGCTCTTCAGGAGCTCTGAGATGTCTTTTCGAGCTCTGGTATGTCTTTATGAGCTCTTTCAGAGGCGGTGTGCTGTGTGGGACCATTTGCTGAGTTGGATAATGGCCCATCCCGTATGGAAATTTTCTCCATTCTGAACCAAATTACTCTGAAAAATTGGAGTAAAGATGGAGTAATTCGGTTGAGAATGGAGAAAATTTCCCTACGGGATCTCTGGAGAAAACAATTGAAATATCCTATCGTTCTTTGTTCTGGAGCTATAATAATTTGGAGTTGCTGAATTCTGATTGGCTGGAAACGCAAAAATGTGGAATCGCTATAACTTTGAATTGAAAGGTCACAGGATAGTTCAATTTCTTTCAAAGGGTCCACCGTTTTCTTTAAATGATTTCCATTGCAAAAAACAATCTAAACATGTTCATATCATAAAAACTGAGCCTCAAAAAAAATTTTTCTAACAGGAAATTATTGCATTTTACTTGCAGATTATGCCATAGCAATGCGGGTAATTAATTCTGGGATAGTGATTTTCCCTAGAATGATGATTTCTTTTTTTTTGTTCTTGGTAATATTTGACCAAGCCATTGGCAGTGAAAAATGCCTCGAAGTGTCTCAAGTTCGTTGATACATCCTTAAAATATGTTATAAACTTGAATTTCCGTAATATTTCATTACCGTTATTGGGCGTAGTTTTGCGTCGTTCTGCGTAGAAATGTGGCGTTGAGTTGAGTACTTTCTGCGTTATTCCTGCGTTGATTTTGCTTAGTTTGGCGTTAATTTTTTTCCGCCAGGGAGGACTCTATTCTGCTGACATTTCAGTAGTTAATTTGCTGGTCCCGAAAGAATGCAATGAGATCTAGTTTTTGGAATTTTTGTTATCTGGGTATGACAGTTCCAGCAAGATAATTCAGATGAGTAAGTGTGCGAAGTGTACCTGTTCTATTCCTTCCAAAAAATCGATATAAGATAGCTCAGGATTCGAACAGTAAGCCATCTGCAATCAATATGAATATCGTACAATCAAAACTGACAAAGATGATCTTACAGAATCAGGAAGCATTGAAAGGAATAAAGGAACCATTTTTAACCTCGTCACTTGCATCAGATTGTTGTCCCGTTTCCTCAGCGATATTAGAATCTGAGAGTTCAGCATTCAAATCGATTGCCTGCAATATAACGAACATCATTCTGCTAAAATATTCATCTTTTTTCAATTATAATGTAAGTAACGAAATGTGAATGTAAATCGATAACTTTCGTAACTTTCGTTAAAATTTGAATTTGTGGTTTTACACATTAGTCGATCTGCTTCATATTGACACAGTGTCACCAGATGAATACTACTTCCAACGGAATTGATCAATCATATTCTTGTATTAATTCTTGTATTCTTGAAAGAATAGCCAATTGAGAGCGAATAAAAAATACTATCTGGTGCCACTGTATTGACAGTTTCAATCTTAGAGCATACAGGGTGGAGCATTTTTCTTGCAGGCTTCCGAAGTAGCTGACCGGTCATGACCGGATCACTTTGATTGGTTGAAAAAAAATTCTTAACCAATCAAAGTGATTTGGTCAAGACCGGACCGGTCTGGTCAGCCACTTCGGAAACCTCGCTTGACACAACGGAATATCTTGATGGGATAACTTTTTTTCCAGGAGTAAAAAAAATCTCAAGATAAATGCCTCACCCTGTATACTACTGCAGCAAGCATTACCCATGATTCCAGTATGAATGAGTGTGGCTAACCATGAGAATAGTACATGCAGAAAGGTTTCAATCATCGACAGTACAAAAATTCCTTCTAATAGTTCAAAACAATTAGGGGAGAGTGGGGACACTTGCACCACTTTTTTTTTACATTGTTATAACTTTCGTGGTTAACTTCATTCGATATATTATTTATGGGATTTTGACAGGGCAAACATTCCTTTCTAAGTTGCAAATGATAGCAAGGTCGAATCTAACATCCTATCAATGATATAAGTGTTCTTCAAAAACATTGCGTTTGGTGCAACTCTCCCCACATGGCGGGAGACTTGCACCACCCTGTGGGGATATTTGCACCACCCTGCGAATTAGCTCTTTCTCCCTCTCTCTCTCTCTCTCTCTTTCTCTCTCCCTGAGTAATTGATCCTCTCCCTGCTAAATTTTCCCAATAAGGACCGATACAAAACGATAAATGTTTTCTATAGTTTTCAATGAGGTTTCTGAATACGGAATTTACGAAGTTATATCGTTATCAAACGATAGAACTCTATCGTTCTTTATCGTTTTCTATAAAAATTTAACAGATTGTATAGGGTTTTATCGTGAAATTCGTATAGGAGAAGTATCAGTTATTTGGAAAAAAATAGTTATGTGTTCTAGAATAAGTAGTACTTTTCCAATACGAATTTCACGATAAAACCCTATACAATCTGTCAAATTTTTATAGAAAACGGTAAGGAACGATAGAGTTCTATCGTTTGATAACGATATAACTTCGTAAATTCCGTATTCAGAAACCTCATTGAAAACTATAGAAAACATTTATCGTTTTGTATCGTTCTTTATGGGGATAATTTAGCAGGGCTAATTGGAATAATAACCACTATTTTCAAATCTATGCATCAGTATTTATTTGAAATGAATAATCAGATATACAAGTGAATAGCTGAACTTACGATCAAGATGGACTTTATGCAGTTTAGAGTTTGATACTAGCAACAACCTTTTATTGAAAACTAATTGCACAAGAGTGTTTGCTATGAACGGAGGAAACAAGTGAAATTTGTCACTCCTACCAACTCATATTAGGAGGCATAAACTCAATTGAACGTTCTTGAGACTGATTTCAGCGCCGCCAAGAGGAAGGGTACTTGAACTAATCTCACATGAAGGCACTAATACTGTGTCACAAACTTTTATGATTTGTTGAGCATTTGTGTAAATGTATCCATGTGAGGTTAGTTCCAGTAGCCTTCCCCTTGGCGGCGCTGAAGTTCATTATGAAAATTCTCTCATTGAGTTTATCCCCCCTGACTTATATGAAGTGAGATCATTCATGGAAATAGCAAACAGTTTCACAGAGTATTTCATCAAACAAAAGAATCTTTTTCTCTCTCTCTCCTTCCTCTCCTTCTCTCTTCTGTTCTTCGGAAGAACATTCAGATTCGAACATCCGAGTGTACGGATCATTCTGAATACCTGTTTCTATAAAAAAAATGGAACATTGGAAGTGGTGCAAGTATCCCCGCAATTTGTGGTGCATTGCACCCCTCATGGCATCAACAGACTACTGATGCTCGCAAAAAAATTCCAGATATTTTCAGTCAAAAAGTGGATCATGAAAGTATTGTGCAACGATTGTACTTTCGATTGAGATTGGTTTCGTGGTGTTTGGGATCACTTACAGATCATGGGAAACTTTTTCTGAAAAACTAAGGAGACTCAAATCAAACGATTTTGAGAGTGCCAAACCTTTTGATATCAATAAAAAAACAGAGATTCATTCCACATTCCTGTGAACTCGTGTGGAGTTAGGCCATCCATTCAGCAAACGCCACGTGCAAGAACAGTCCAGAAATTTTGGAAAATTAAGAGATATCTGCTGTGGTGCATATCACCCCATGGTGCAAGTCTCCCCACTCTCCCCTACTATTACCTGTTACAATCACTTTTTTCTAAATTTTCAGATAAATTTAACTACATTTTGATTATGAAAATTTGTTCTAAAAATTCAGCATAGTTTTACAAAATTCAAGAAAATTTGTCCGACAATTCAGAAAAAACATGGCTGTGAAAACTTACAATGACTACTTCTGAATTTTCAAAAGAAATCTTTTTAGTGATACTCTGTTTATTTTATATTCAAATTAAACTTGCTGTTTTGTAAACTTGTTGCGCTTGCGTGAGTCGCGTTCGGTGATGCGGATTAGATCGGGATCAGTCGGTTTCTTCTAAGCAGCGAGACGCTATGGGCCAGTTCATTTTGACCATTCGTACTTGACCACTCCGGGAGAAGACACACGCGGTCGCAAAAGATTCACCCGGCATGATGAATGAGACAAGGAGTTTGTAACAAATAAAATATGTAACAAAATTAGTCGTTCTGTTACTTATATGATAATTTATTGAATCATTTTCAATAAATTATTCATCAAAGTGGTCCTTCGAGCCGGATACGAATGCCGGCTCGATTTACGCGTGTGTTCTGAACTGGCATTTTGGTTTATCGTGCTATGAAGACGTAACGAAAAATATCGAAATTTACAGTCCATCACGAATTGTTCGCCGAGAAAAAGTTATTACGCATCGCGCGAAGTGGAATGTGCTCGTGACTTGAACCCTTCATCGTGCATATATCAAGTTGCAATATGTGCATCAGCATAGCAACTACGTTCTTAGCGGCGTAATAACAGTGTGACACATCGACAAAGAAGCACCTCATGCTTCGATGTGTGTGATTTTTCAATCGTTAGTAACACGAGTTGATGCCTAATTGTCAACAAGGCATCATTTGAATTGGATACGCCTGTATCAACTGGTTATAAACAACCCAAACGAGATTCGAGCTGCAGCAAGAAGGGTACGACGCCATTTTCAACGCCAGCCGAACGTTCAACACCGACACGAAGCGTAAACAAGCGTTATACTCGTTGTTGGTCGCCATCTTGGTTCATCATCGTTCTCTATCGCAACGACGCATAGTATCGACCAATGATTCTCATCGTAGACATCAAACGTACAAGTATTTATGTATTTATCCATTCTGTTTGAAACATTTTTCACATTTATGTATCCGTTTCTTTTGATGTGATAATAGTTTCTTCGAATCACTCATTCCTGTGAAATTATTACATTATTATTTTTGCGTTTTCTCACGTAGTTCTGCGTTTAATACAATTTTTATTCTTCGAATGATTTTTCGTCAACCTTAACTGTCATATTCAGTCTATGATTGTCGTTCTTGCTAACATAGCTTGATGAATCCTTGTTATATTCATCAAAATGGATGTGGAAACTTTGCGAAATAAGCGGAGAGCAATTAAAGCGGCATGTACGCGAATTTCAAATTATGCAGATGGTAATCCTCCTGCTAGTGTCGAGATTATTAATAACATTCGTGAAAGAAGTGATCGTTTAGAGACGTATTGGACGTCTTACGATGAAATTCAAGAAAAAATTGAGGCCCTTGACCCTGCGGATGCGGATCGTGCGGGTTTCAAAGACGCATTTTATACATTGCGTGCAAAGATACGCGACATAGTCAGAGTACACAAACCACCTCCCGCTCCGGTGCAACAAGAAAATGTCGTGAATCAAAATCCCGTTGTTGATAATGCACATGTGAGATTGCCCAAGCTGAATCTGCCAACCTTTACCGGTCGTTATCAGGACTGGACGCCTTTTTATCAAATGTTTCAGGTAACTATAATGAACAACGATAGATTAACTAATATTGAAAGATTCCAGTATTTGAAATCTTCTTTGTCCGGCGATGCAGCAGAGTGTATTGAGGCCTTGGATTTATCAGGAGCAAATTTCATCTCTGCATTAGATATACTGGAAGCGCGTTACAACAAGACCAGAATTATTGTTCAATCTCACATCCAGTCTATATTGGATATTCCTAGTATAAAAAGGGAAAATTGCCAGGAATTACGAAGCTTAATTAATTCTACCTCAAAACATATTAATTCTTTGAAGACCTTGAAGATACCAGTTGAGACTTGGGATTCCTTATTAATTCAGGTTTTAGTAAACAAGTTAGACTCAACCACTTTCCGTCATTGGGAAGAACAATTAACTGGTGATGAGTTACCCAAGCTCGATAAACTGATTGACGTTCTTTCGCTCAGGTGTCAAACTTTAGAGTCTGTGTCAAACAAACAAGCTTCAGCTTCTGAAGGTGTTAAAGATTCAAGGCCTATCAAAAAGTCTCATATTAATTGTGTCGCGACGATTGACGGTAAATGCAAGATTTGGTGCTCACCCTATATATTATTGCGACACGTTTTCCAAATTATCGATTGATCAAAGGATATCGAAAATCAAAGATTTGAAATTATGTACGAATTGCCTTAAATCAAAAACTCACCAAGCAAAACAATGTTTATCGGGCTCATGTAGGATATGTAAGTCCAAACAAAATACTCTGCTTCATCGAAACGCTGCTAAGAATGAACAAGATAATCCAAGCCTCTCTCAAGCATCTGGTAGTAAAGCTACAGGAACGTCATTAGTCACATGCAATTTTAGTGAATCAGATCAAAATTATGCAATGCTTTCAACAGCGATAGTAAATGTTTTCCATAAATCCGGCTCTAAAAGGAAGATGAGAGTACTTTTAGACAACGGGTCGCAGTCTAATTTCATAACATACGATTGCCTTCCAAAACTTCAGTTGCCTACGAGACCTAGTAACGTTTCGATTGTCGGTATTAATCAACAAACAATAGTATCTCATGACATAGCCACGGTTAGGATTCAATCACTTTATAACAATTTCCAAGTAACTATTGACTGTATAGTAACAGAACAAATAACAAAATCTATTCCAGCTTTGTTCATAAAAAAGGATAAATTTGACATCCCGCGAAACTTGAAACTGGCTGATCCAAGGTTTAATGTTCCCGCACCAATAGACGCAGATTTTGTGCATCGGTCAGATCAAGCCGTCCCTCGAACAACCCACCATCCAAAAAACCCACTTTGGTTGGATCTTGGCTGGATCCATAAACCTTCCTACTTCAAAAAAGGATACTCAAAGTTTTTTCTTGTCGCTTGACACTGCTAGGTTAGAGGAATCCGTGTCAAAACTTTGGCGAATAGAAGAGGTTGTAAACAATCGTCCAGCGTTATCACCAATCGAACGAGAATGTGAACGGCATTTTTTAGATTCCGTAGAGCGTGATTTTGAAGGCAGGTACATCATCCAATTACCAATGAAGCCAGGAGGTTTAGACGAATTGGGTGATTCGAAAGAGATAGCTATGAGGCGATATATTGGATTGGAAAAACGTTTGTACAAGGATTCCGAAACGAGGGAAAAATATTGTAAATTCATGGACGAATATATACAGTTAGGCCACATGAAAGCAATCGATCATTGCTCAAATCAGGTTCCGCCGACATACGAGGGTGGATTGATAAGTTTCCGGCCTGACCAAGAGATGGCGCCACTAGGCCTACCTTGAGGTGGCGTTCTATAGTACCATCCTTAGATAGCTTGTAGCTATAGTTTCAGTCCGATCGCCATGTGAGTTTAGTTTTGAGAGCACGCTGACCAAGACGCCTCTGTGTTTTTCGTAAAAATGGAAAAGCTGGCAAATCGTGCTGTCATCAAATACTTTTATTTGAAGGGGTTAACGCCGAAGGAAATTGAAGAAGAGATGGCCTCAACACTGGGGACATCCTCCCCATCATATTCAACCGTTAAGCAGTGGGTTTCCGAGTTTAAAAAGGGTCGTGTGAGCACCTCTGATGAGCCTCGCTCAGGACGCCCCATTGAGGTCACAACTCCAGATATGATCGAAAAAATCCATCAAATAGTGCTGAAAGATCGCAGATTAAAAGTTCGTGAGATAGCTGAGACCTGTAAGATGTCATATGAACGTGTACAAAATATTTTGCACCAACATTTGTATATGGAAAAGCTCTGTGCAAGATGGGTGCCGCGTTTGCTAACAGTCGACCAAAAATTGATTCGAAAGAACATTTCTACCGCCAATTTGGCGTTGTATAAGCGTAATCCAAGCGAATTTTTGCGTCGATTCGTAACCGTTGACGAAATTCGGGTCCACCACTACACTCCTGAAACCAAAGAACAGTCTAAACAGTGGATTGGACCAGGGGAACCAACTCCAAAGAAGGCAAAAACAATTTTTTCGGCGAACAAGGTTATGGCTACTGTTTTTTGGGATGCAAGAGGTATTATATACATTGATTACCTTGAAAAGGGTGAAACTATCACTGGTCAATACTACGCAGACTTATTGCAACGTTTGAGCCACGAAGTGAAAATTAAACGACCTCATCTGGCGAAGAAAAAAATCTTGTTTCATCACGATAACGCACCAGCGCACACGTCAATCGTTGCGATGGCTAAAATCAACGATCTGAAGTTTGAATTAATGCCGCACCCTCCCTACTCTCCAGACCTAGCCCCGAGTGACTATTATCTGTTTCCTAACCTCAAAAAATGGCTTGGCGGTAAGAGATTTGCGGACAATGAAGAAGTAATCAAAGCTGTAAATGGGTATTTTGAGGAGCTTGACGAATCAGTCTGTAGAGATGGCATTACTAGACTAGAACACCGCTATGAGAAATGTATCAGCCTTGGAGGAGATTATGTTGAGAAATAAAAAAAAAAAAATTCTTAAAAACGTTGTTTTTCTTGGTCAGGCCGGAAACTCGTCAATCCACCCTCGTACTACATGCCACACCATTGTGTAACAAAACCCAGGGATCCCAGCTCTAAGATCAGAGTGGTCTTTGATGCGTCCTGCAAGACTAGCTCGAAAATATCATCAAACGATATTCTGTTGATTGGTCCCGTGATTCAAGACGATTTATTTTCTCTGGTGACAAGGTTTCGGAAACATAGATATGCTTGCACCGCGGACATAATTGAGATGTACCGACAGATAGGTCTACACCCCTCTTAAACCCAATTGCATAGGATTTTTTGGCGATTTAACCGAGACGAACCAATAGTTACTCACGAATTACAGACTCTCACGTACGGTACCGCAACTGCATCATATTTAGCAACTAGATGCCTTTCCCACTTGGCTGAAACCAAACAAGCCGCGTTTCCTCTTAGCGCCGAAACCATTATTAACGATTTTTATATGGACGACTTACTATCCGGGGCCGACACGTTAGAGGAGGCTTTGTTAAAGAGAGACGAGATCGTATCTATTTTGCAAAAGGGTAGGTTTCAGTTAGACAAATGGCATGCAAATCATCCGAGTCTCCTCCACAAACCAAACGATCAGAAAGATAGACAAACCGATGCTAAATTAACTAAAGACGAGATTCCTCGTATTCTGGGCTTAATCTGGGATCCTCACCGTGACGAGTTGCGATTCAGCGTGCCCAATTCGCGTGATTTCTGTGCGCCCGTTACAAAATGCAGCATGTTATCTGAAATTCCTTCTGTATTTGACCCTTTGGGTTTCCTTGGACCTGCAGTTATGGTCGCTAAGCTCCTTATACAACAACTATGGCAGTTATTAATAGATTGGGACTCTTCAGTTCCAGTATTGATTTATACTCGTTGGATCTCCTTCAGAGATCAATTAACAAAGCTGAATGAGCTCTCAATACCGAGACACCTTTTTACTCGAGATGGAATAACTGACATTCAGCTGCATGGATTCGCAGATGCTAGCCAGTCTGCTTATGGAGCCGTTTGCTACTTGCGAAGTACAAATCGTAACAATGAAAGCTCGGTCATCTTGCTTGCTTCTAAGTCACGTGTAGCTCCCCTCAAAACGATTTCTTTACCGAGACTCGAGCTATGCGCGGCTGTTTTGCTTAGTAATCTGGTACAAAAAATTCAAACGTCGCTTAAACTGCAGGGTGTTCGAACAGTTTTATGGTCTGATTCCGCTATCGCCTTGGCATGGATTGGATCTTAGTCTCGTACTTGGTCGGTTTTTGTTTCGAATCGCGTTTCGGAGATCCAGCAATTAACGGATTCAAAAGATTGGAGACACGTCAGATCTCGAGATAACCCAGCTGACCTCGTGTCACGCGGGATTGACCCTGAACGACTGATTGAGGCGACTTTATGGTGGAATGGGCCAAGCTGGCTTACGTCGAATGAGAATCAGTGGCCACAATCTAAAATTCCACAGATCAGCGAGATCCCGGAACGAGCGAAGGTTATTTGTACCATGGTAGTTCTAACCCATCCGGAAGTCGTGGATCAATTATTGTCTAGATTCTCTTCCTTGAGAAAAGTAATTAGAATACTCGCCTTTTGTTTGAGGTTTATTAGAAATTGCAAAAGGGATTCCGAAAAGAGTTCAGGGACTTTAACGATACAAGAGCTCGACCAAGCTAATCTGACAATTTGCAAGCAGATCCAAGGCCATCACTTTGCGAAGGAGATTCCACATCTCAAATCCACCGGTCGAGTGGATAAAGATAGCACTATATTATCATTGAGCCCATTCTTGGACGAAAATGATATCCTGCGAGTCGGTGGTAGACTGGGACGTGCCAAATTTTTGGATTACAATGCGCGACATCCTATATTGCTCCCAAAGTCTCACCCATTCGTAATTTTGTTGATACGTAAGGAGCATGAAGCCAACATGCATTGTGGAATCCTGACTACGATACATGCTATCAGATTGAATTATTGGCCCTTGTCAATTAGAAGTACGGTTCGTCGTGTTATCGGTCAGTGCGTTCCTTGTTTCAGAGCAAAGCCACGGATGTCCGAAGTTTTTATGAGTGATTTACCAGCTGCGAGAGTTACTCCGTCTCGGCCATTTACTCATACTGGGGTAGACTTCGGTGGCCCCATTTATATTCGGGAAAGTAAACGCCGGAACGCGAAGTTGATTAAATCTTATATCGCATTGTTTGTGTGCTTTTCGACTAAGGCGATTCATATCGAACTGGTGGCAGACTTATCTATGGAAACTTTCATTGGCACGTTGGAACGATTTATCGCTCGCAGGGGTGAACCCCATCGGATATATTCGGACAACGGCACCAATTTTGTTGGAGCTGCAAATGAATTAAGGGATCTGCAAGACCTGTTGAACAAGGAATAATTCAAGGCCGGTTTATCGGAATTCATGCTAGACTCTGGTATGGAGTGGAATTTCATACCCCCGCACGCTCCCCATTTTGGGGGTATATGGGAAGCCGGAATTAAATCGGCCAAATACCATCTCGCGAGAGTGATTGCCGATACGTCTCTAAACCATGACGAGATGAGTACTGTCCTGACCGAAATCGAGTCGGTTTTGAATTCAAGACCCATCTCCGCCATTTCTGAGGACCCCAACGATCTGCGCCCGTTGACTCCGGGTCATTTTTTGACAGGAGATTCGCTCAAAGCTCTTCCACATCCAAAAATTACTGATCTTAAGATGAATCGTCTGTCTCGATGGCAGCGGACAGAGCAGATAAAACAACACTTCTGGAAGCGTTGGAGCACCGAATATTTAAACACTCTCCAAGCTCGCACCAAATGGAAAGATAGTAAGGGAGAACAGTTACATGTAGGTCGGGTAGTATTGGTGCATCAACCAGGTTCGGCTCCGCTACAGTGGATCCTCGGAAGAATCCAATCTGTGCATCATAGTACGGATGGATTGATTCGCTCTGCGGATGTTGAGACTTCCAAGGGCGTTATTACTCGACCCGTTACTAAGCTATCTGTTCTGCCCGTTGACACCTGAATCAATATGACTTATATTTGAAACAGAAATAGGTTCTATTTGAGTAAACGTTTTTTATGTATATCACTTAATATTTCTTATCGTCCTATATTTTATGTTTATCATATTGACTCTTAAAAGGCGAATTGAGTTAATTAATACAACACGATTTGTAACTTGGTACGATTTGTACTTAGATTTAGTGATGAATATTATTATTATTATTATTATTATTATTATTATTATTATTATTATTATTATTATTAAGATTAACACGATATTTCAAATAGCTTCCCTTACGATTGTTAAAGGACCGTAGTTTAAATTTCAAGGTGCAAAATAACACACTATGAAGCAACGAAATATCCATTGATTACAATTTTTAATTCAGTATTTGTATGATTGATCATTCCATCTCGCGTATCTTATGTATAATAAGGAAAATCATGGTTCTGTATTATTGTTTTTTATATTTGATATTTTTGCAAAACTCATGTTTTTCAAGGCGGCCGGTGTTTTGTAAACTTGTTGCGCTTGCGTGGGTCGCGTTCGGTGATTCGGATTAGATCGGGATCAGTCGGTTTCTTCTAAGCAGCGAGACGCTATGGGCCAGTTCATTTTGACCATTCGTACTTGACCACGACGAGAGAAGACACACGCGGTCGCAAAAGATTCATCCGGCATGATGAACAAGACAAGGAGTTCGTAACAAATAAAATATGTAACAAAATTAGTCGTTCTGTTACTTATATGATAATTTATTGAATCATTTTAAATAAATTATTCATCACTTGCCGATTAAACAATTAAAATGAGATGAACTCCCTGCTAAAAATTTCCCATAGAAACCGATAGGATGTTTCAGATTCCATATAGGATCCCCATAGGATTATAATGTCAGTTACGTATAATTGGTAACGCCGTGATTAATCAAAGACAATCATCTTTCATTACAGTGGGAAACAGATACTATAATTTATTTTTGATATCTTCAAGGGTAATCATTTTCCCCAAATAACACGCGAAGAATTCTTTTTCCAGAACAATATTAGAATTCTTGAAAAACTCTTTCTGAAGTAATGAATTCATAAACAGCTCTGGAGAAGTTCAATGTTTGGGACATTAAAGAGTTCTTTGAGAGGCCCGAAAGTATTATTCCAGTATTTTCAGAGAACTCGTTAATGTCCTAAACATTGAACTTCTCCAGAGCTCTTTATGAATTCATTAGTTCGAAAAGAGTTCTTCGTGTGCTATCTGGGTGAGCACTTTTTACCCAGGTGGCACAAATGATGATTTCAAGTCCGCAAGCTTACCTCAAAGGATTGTTGAACAGTCCCTTAGGTGAATTTATGTCGTTTTGTCCAAAACGTTGCATTTTTTTCCAAAAAAATTGGAGACCATCAATTTCTAAGGAATGTTGCGACGGTACAAACGAATTCGAAGTGAATAACACATGTTTAATGTCCAAAAAACACGGACAAGAAATTCCCGGGAACAATTAATTATTTTCTTGAATAATCGCAGCAAAGTACTCAATTGATTTGAATGAAGTTTTATTAAATCAAGTGAATATTTATCTAATGAAACAAATATTCAATACACTATGAAATCTTTTGTTAATGAGAACGGATATTCAATGACTTCAATAACATTTGATTCAAATCAATTGAATATTCTATTGAGATTATTCAATTGAATATTTAATCGTTTTCGGTCATTTTTCCTCTCAGTATCCCTAACAGCACACCCACCGATGCTTCCGTTGCTTCCACGTAGACTCCATGGAGCTAGACGTCAACCATGTGGGGGCTACGAAGATGCGACGAAGACATTGGTGGGTGTGCTGTTCATGATATGATATCGCAGTATGAATTTTTTGGAAAAGGATGAGTTGTTCATTTTGAATTCTACGTATTTCTTAATGAGGGCTTGATGTTGATTGAAATGAAATCTGAATATTTCTGTCGATTAGTTACCTCGTTGCTCGCTGATTTTTGTGATGCGTTTATGTCTCCTGATTGGATGATTTCAGTCATGTTATTTGAGCCTTCTCCATCATTTTCGATTTCACTCATAGAATGACTGATAGAAGAGGATGTTTCATCGTCGCACTATCAAATGAAAATTCAAATCATACTAAGTCAGAAACAGTGTAGTATATAATGGAATAAAATTAATGTATTCCTTACTCAATCTTATGTGATTGTCAGAAATTTTTGAATAAAATTGCATTAAAATATTATGTCTCCGAACAATAATTCAATATTAAAGTTTATAATGAACTATCCCTGGTTAAACAATCCGATTGAATCCGATAAAGAAAAATTTTATCGGAATGGATTGAGTTTCTGCATCGGAAATTTCCTATTGATACCAATAAGATAATTTTTAATTGGATTTAATCGGTCTTTCCCCTGGTTAAAAAATCCGATTGAATCCGATAAAAAAACATTTCATCGGAATGGATTGAGTTTCTGCATCGGAAATTCCCCATTGATACCAATAAAATAATTTTTAACTGGATTTAATCGGCATTTTCCCTGGTGAAAAAATCCGATTAAATCCGATAAAAAAAACTTATCGGAATGAATTGATTCCTGCATCGCGATTTTCTTATTGGATTTTATTGGTTGTTAACGCAACCAACGAACGGTTTATATACATTGTATAGGCGCATTTTATATCAATTAAACAAATACATATATCATTTATTCAATCATTACGTATGACAAATTGTTGCTGTAATAAATTCAAACGATCATTTATGTGTTATTAACATGGTGATCACCCATCCACCTTGTACCGCAGTTGTCGTGTCCACTGAGTCCTTGTCAACATCTTGTCCACTGAGTCCAGTGACCTTTAACCTCGCTCTCGAGTCCGTCCTGCGTAAGCGGCGTAATCGACTAGCGTACGCGGACGACGTGGCGCTCATTGCCGACACTCCCGAAGGAATGAGGGAACTGCTGAGTGCAGTGGAGGCCGAGGCCGAGTCGATCGGATTGCGGTTCAACCCCGCCAAATGTGCGACCCTTCACATCGGTGGAACGGCTCGCGGCGGGGTCCGACCGACCGTCTTAGGGCTCATGGGGGCGGACATTCGCCCGCTGGAGACGGAAGAGGCGTACGTGCACCTGGGTGTGCCAACGGGCTACCAGGTGAGGCAGACCCCAATCTCCGACATAGACCAGCTGATTGGGGATCTCGGCATGGTGGACCGTTCTCTCTTGGCCCCTTGGCAGAAAATCGAAACTGTGGCGACATTCTTGCTGCCCAGGTTGGATTTTCTTCTGAGGGGAGCCCACGTGGAGAAGAAACCACTGAAAACGGCTGACGACCTTATCAAAAAAGTCGTCAAATCTTGGCTCAACCTGCCGCAGAGGGCGAGCGCGGAGGTGGTCTACATCCCTCCTAGCAAGGGTGGCTGTGGACCCCTCCCGCTCGCGGACTTGGCCGACGTGCTCACCGTCGCGCATTCCTTCAGACTTCTGAAAGCGGATGACGAGTCGGTGAGCATGCTGGCCTGGGACACCCTCCGTCAGGCGGTGAGAGACAACATTGGTAGGCCTGCGTCCGGTGAAGACCTGGCGAAATACCTCTCCGGCTCGCTGGAGGGGGAATTTCGAAGGGACGCTCAGATGGGCTCCATGTGGTCGAGAGTGCGGAACGCCATAATGAGACAATCCAAGAAGGCTGGGATAACTTGGAGGTGGTCTGCCGAACTAGTGGAGCTGCAGTTGGTGTGCCCGGGGGCGGAAGGGCGGCCTGTCGTCATTCCACCTGGCGCCAAGAAGCAGGTAATCCGTCGGGTGAGGGCGGCGGTGACACAAAGGTACCTTCTCAAAGGTCTCTCTTCTCGCGAAGAAGGACCAGGGTAAGGTCGCTGATGTCTCCGTGCGGTCAAATGTGTCTAATCACTTCTTCCGTACGGGGAGCTTCACCCGCTTCGCCGAGTGGCGGTTCATTCATCGTGCCCGACTAGATGTACTACCTCTCAACGGGGCTAGGCGGTGGGGCGATGGTGACAAGCGCTGCCGGCGCTGCGGTAGTGGACTGGAGACCTTACCGCACGTCATCTGTCACTGCCCCCCTCACTCGGCGGCCATCCAGTATCGGCATAACGCTGTGCTGGACCGCCTGAGTGCGGCCTGCCGTCTCCCGGGGGAGAAAAAGGTCAACCAGCGGATCGAGGGCGTCGATCACGACTTTGGGGGTTTAAGACCTGACTTGGTCATACGTCACGAACCCTCAAAGAGCATTGTGATAGTGGACGTTACCATCCCCTTCGAAAACCGGAGGGAGGCGATGTGGGAAGCCAGAGAGCGTAAATTTGCACACTATACGCCTCTGGCTGAACACCTTCGCTCAAAAGGGTACCGTGTTGCTATCCATGCGTTCGTGATAGGAGCGCTCGGCTCGTGGGATCCGTCCAATGAGGGGGTCCTTAGGCTGCTCAATATCAGCCCACGATACGCGCAGCTTATGCGCCGCCTCATGGTGTCGGAGACCATCCGCTGGTCACGCGACATATACGTGAAGCATGTTTCCGGCGCGCGCCAGTATCAGGCGCAGTCCGCACCGCGAAAGTTAGCTGGAGCTGAAGCGGCTCAAGAAACTTCGGGCGATTAATCCACCGCACGCTTGCGCGCTCCTCTGATAATCTTTTTCTTTGTTTCTATGTGTGGGTGTGAGTGCGTTTTTTTTCTACTAAACACGCAGAATAATTATGGCACTGCCAACAAGCAACTTTTCTTTTTTCTTTCCTTATTAAGTGTGAATGAGTGTGTGAGTGTCGCGATATTATTTTATACATGCGATGATTTTATCCTGGCCCCCGCGGATGACCCTGGTGTGCCTTTTAACCGCTAGTCTTACATTTAAAATCTGTGATTGAGCCGCCAGGGTCAAGATTCTAACTGATTTTATTTAAAACTGATTTTATTTATACAATTTACAATTCTATTTATACAATCTATTCATACAATCTATATGTACATGTATCTATTTATTCATTTATTTATGTACTTATTTATTCATCTATTTATATATTTATTTATCTATTCATGACACTGTGATAGCTCCGCGGGGGCAATTATTATTACTATTTTATGTTTAGATTAAGTGTATAGGTCTGGTTGCTCCAGGGGGTACCCCATTGATGAGAATGAGCCAAAAATGATATGGGTGGGCCAGGTGGTGCCACCCATTTTTATTATTAAAAACTACGCTCAAATCTGTAATTGTACCATAGCCCATAGGTGGGATATAATTTATTTACTAGAGTACCTCCTGGAGCCAGATGATTATTGTATCCTTGTGTTTTCTATAGATTATAAGCCAGGCCTCAGTGCCATTTTGTATCCGCCCCCGGGGGTAAAACCCTGGGGAGCATTCTTTGATAAATAAAGTTTGATTTATAATGGAATAAAATTAATGTATTCCTTACTCAATCTTATGTGATTGTCAGAAATTTTTGAATGAAATTGCATTAAAATATTATGTCTCCGAACAATAATTCAATATTAAAGTTTATAATGAACTATCCCTGGTTAAACAATCCGATTGAATCCGATAAAGAAAAATTTTATCGGAATGGATCGAGTTTCTGCATCGGAAATTTCCGATTGATACCAATAAGATAATTTTTAATTGGATTTAATCGGTCTTTCCCCTGGTTAAAAAATCCGATTGAATCCGATAAAAAAACATTTCATCGGAATGGATTGAGTTTCTGCATCGGAAATTCCCCATTGATACCAATAAAATAATTTTCAACTGGATTTAATCGGCATTTTCCCTGGTGAAAAAATCCGATTAAATCCGATAAAAAAAACTTATCGGAATGAATTGATTCCTGCATCGCGATTTTCTCATTGGATTTTATTGGTTGTTAACGCAACCAACGAACGGTTTATATACATTGTATAGGCGCATTTTATATCAATTAAACAAATACATATATCATTTATTCAATCATTACGTATGACAAATTGTTGCTGTAATAAATTCAAACGATCATTTATGTGTTATTAACATGGTGATCACCCATCCAACTTGTACCGCAGTTGTCGTTGCTTAGCCTAGAAGATCGATCTGGAACACCCGCTCGCTCGATGCCGTGGTTCGCTCCCTATCAATGTGACCTAAATGACTGTCTTATGTCAGGGATGGGTGTCCTATAGTAATGAGATTCAATTGGTAATAGTCCATTGGACATATGAGGGATTGTATTGGTCTTAATGAGAGCATGGGAGTTCATTGATAATAAAAATCCCAATGAAGACCAAGAAAATATTTTCCAATTGGATTCAATCGGTATTTTATGATGGATGGAAAATTCCGATTGATATCAATACAATATTTTTCAATTGGATTCAATCGATATCTTATCAATTATGGAAATTCTAATTGATACGAGTTAAATATTTCTCAATGGCACCCAATAGGTATTTTATCAATAATAAGAATTCCTATTGATACCAAGAAAATATTTCTCATTTGATTAAATCGAGATTTTATTGATTATCGAAACTTTCATTGATATCAGTGAAATATTTTTCAATCGAATTCAATGGGTATTTCATTAATCACAAAAATTGCAAATGATACCGAGAAAATATTTTCTAATTGGATTCAATGGGTATTTTATGGTTCATAAAAAATTCCGATGGATACCAATAAAATATTTTTCAATTGGATTGAATCGGTATTTCATTAATCATGAAAATTTTAATTGATACCTGTCAAATATTTTTCAATGGGATCCAATTGATATTTTATCAATAATAATTATTCCGGTTGAAATCAATGAAATATTGTTTAATTGCATTCACTTGGTATTTTATGACCAATGAAAATTCCGATTGATGCCAATACAATATTTTCCAATTGGATTCAATCGGTATGTTATTAATCATGGAGATTCTAATTGATACGAGTCAAATATTTTTCGATGGCATCCAATAGGTATTTCATCAATAATAAAAATTCCAATTCGTACGGACACAATATTTTTTAATTTGATTTAATCGGCATTTTATTAATTAATCCAATTATAATTGGTACCAGTAACATATTTTTCAATGGGACTCAATGGATATTCTGTCACTGATAAAAATTCCGATTAATACCAATGAAATATTTTCCAATTGGATTCTCTTGGTATTCTATGATTATAGTTTCCTATTCCAGCAACTTTCCCATTAGTTCCAATACATCGAGGTCACTAGGGATTCCGATAAAAACCAATGATCCGATGCAATGGGAGAAATTTCAAAACTGAATCGGTTATTGCCGGTACATACCTATAGGACTTGAGAATCTGTAAACTTGCCCATTATTTCCAATAAATTTGAATGTTGAAATAATCCAATTGTAACCCATTGATGAATGAAATCGATACATCCCTCAATGCAGTCAGAAATCTCCCATAAGAAACCCATTCATCATTCAATTTCACAAATTTTCCCATTAGTTTCAATAGATTGAAATTGTGGAAACTTCCGATAAAAACCGTTTGCCTGATGGAATGGAGAAAATTTCAATCATCCAATCAGATATCTCTCATACAGACCAATAGATTATGTGAAGTCTGATTAATTCCCATAAAATGCAGATTCTTTAATTGGTGAATCCCCGATTGAAACCTATAGGAAAGAGATTCCGATAAACTCTTATTGATTTTGAATCGGGGTTGAACTGTTCCGACAGATCCTATGCAGTCCGATTAATTCTGAATCGGTTTCTATCGGATCTTATCGGATTTTTCAACCGGGGCTAATGCGGTGGAATAAAGTCTAAAATTGAATTGGACATTTCTCATTCATTGCTATTGAATATCCAATCCCATAAATATTCCTCTTATTTCCCATAAATTGCACTGAAAAAAAAATTTCATCGAAAATCAATTATTTTTCGTTGTTAGGGTAACTGAATATCATAGTCAAGTCAACGAATATACGGTCAGATTGACAGTATAATCGTTGACTTGACACCATGATGGTTGATTCAACTGCATGTAGTTGAGTCAACAGTGCATGTACCCGAGTAAAAATGAAAACTCCTGCAACACGTCTGCACTAGTCCCGCGGTTATATTCACGCCCGGAACACTCCCGCAACAGATCCAAAAATTCGTGAGATTCTTGGTTCAAAATCAAAGCGCCCATAACATACCCGCACCAGACCTGTACGCATATATATGTCCGCAACAGGTATGTACGTTTTTCCTGTTCTGAAACTATATAGACGTGGCGCAAGCATATCGCAAGAGGCTTTTTTCTCAGGTCCATTAAATCAGTACAATTTTGCTGAATCTCTAATAATTTTGCAATTAGTGCAATTTCAGAATAAGAATAAAGCGAAACAAAAACTTTCTAAGGCTCGAACGTAAAAATTGTAGGAGAAATCTTACTCATACAAAAATTCGATGTGTTACTGCTTTCGAACGCCTGCATATTCAAAGGAACCCAAACAACGCCGTGTGTATGACACAAATTATTTTTCCCAAAATTTATATTGGTTTTCCTCTCACATCCATTACGCAAAGAGTAGGAGTTGTAATTTGGTATGAAACATTCCGACAAACTTTGAACGTGAGGACCCAGTCATTGCATGGTGTTATAGTGTATGAAGCAATGGAATCATAATATCGCTGTATACATACCTTTCTCAATCGATGAAGATGGTATGTATAAAGTGATATTTTCATTTTATTGCTTTATTTTCGAATAATTTGTCAGAAAAGATTTGGGTCGGGTTGCATCGTCGGGATTGCTGAGTATCCCCTTAAGGGCTTCCGAACGTGGTAGAACTATAAATATGTAGGTACACAAATACAGAATATAGGTATAGTCTAAGCGAGAAAAACTTTGCACCAAACGTTTGTGTGAAATAGAAATTGATGTGAAATTTAAAAAATATTTTACCATAGTGCTTACCCGGGATTGCGCCGTGAACATAAATCTAGCAGTAAAATCACTCTCCATTCCCTATAAAAAATCCGTGAATACGCGAGATGATTTGACATTTCGTCGTCGCCATGTTGATTTCGAAAATATCTTAAGATGCAACTGGCAGCTGCGTTTCAAAGTGACCATTTGATTATTTTTTATTATATTCAAAATTTCAAGGTTTTCGAAATGATCAATCGATTAATGGAATTTTTCAATATTGCACGTGATTTATCGTAATAGAACTTATATGTATATACAAATGAAACTATTCCGCATGGAAAAATTACGTTACACTTCCCATGAACCCTCCATAAATGTGATTGAATTGAGATTGATTAGTTTGGTTATTATCCCGCATAAGATTTGATCGACAAAATTTTTATTCATTTATAAAAAAAAAGGACCATTTGTTTAGAGAAAGAACGATCTTTGATTATGATGAACGAATTGTATGTGTAACGGTCAATTACCGATACATCGTTTTCTCCACATTATTCTACATACGGTTATGTAAAATATTGATTTCATACACACATGCATAGTTCACGGGAAATGCAACGCAATTTTTACACTGGAATATTTGTTTATGCGGAATAAAATCAACGATATACATTATCACTTTCACAGTACATTATGGGGTGAAATTGTAGAAAATTCACGATTGAAAAAATTTTTTTTTGTTATTCTGAACATGGTAATAAAGAAAATACTTACTCCAAAACGTCGCTTTTAACTGCATCTTGCGATATTCTCAAAAGCAACACGGGGACGGCAAACTGTCAAATCCTCTCACGTATTTACGAATTTTTTACAGGAAATAGAGGTAAAGCCCACACTGAGAGATATTCATTATCAAAAAATACTAGTTTTCCCATTAGTCGGGGGATATACTTGACATAACGATTTTATATACCTGGCTTGAGATCACAAATTGATGAGAAAAAACAGTAATTTTTCATGCTCCGAAGTTTGAAAATTAAAACCAGAGAGAGATAAGAATTCATGTTGAAAAACAGTAATCTTTTATCATACAAGTTGTAAACGAAAATTCTTAATTGATGACACTGATATGAATTGAAAACCATCCCATTTTTAAGATTGTTGCGTGGCTTCGGGGAAATAAGCCAGGTTTGTGATCACAAACAATGATGTTCGATGCCGGTGAGGATGAAATTTTTTTTTCGATCGAAATAACGCTATAAAAAATTACTGATATTCCCCATCAATTTGTAATCACATGTCAAGTATATCCCTCGTCTACTGACAAAAACCAGTAATTTTCAATGATGAATTCTTCTCAGTGCAGGTAAACACTGGGCAATCCCAGGTAAGCACAGTGGTATAATATTTTTCCGTATCAATTACTATTCCGCACAAACGTTTGGCGCAAAATAGCAATTGAGATGAAATTTGAAAAATATTACACCATAGTGCCTGGAAGTACGCCTTGAATATGAATCCAGCGGTGGAATCTAGCATTTTTTCGTTTTTTATATATCTATATATTCCGTATATATAGACATACATCCTTAACATAGGCCCCTTCCAAAAAAAATTCTGGATACGCCCTTGGTGGAATCATTCTCGATATACAGGGTGGGGCATTTGAAGTGTCGCGGGCGTTTTTTCCAAAAATAAAATGAGATACGAGAAAATTTTTCGGACAAAAATTGTAGGGTATCGAGGGGGACATCCGATGGTGGCCTTGGCTTTGACCTCAAATCTCATCTTCAAGGGCATTCTGAGGTCAACTCTTGTTTTTTAAATAGCATCTCATATTTTTTACTGCAGATTTGGATTCTAGGTCAAAAACCAAGAAACTTTTGTCTGAACCATTTTCCTGAAATCCGCAAAGATGGCGCTCTAATCGATATTGTTCCATACTGAATCTGACATTAGAATAACTCGAAAACGAAGGGTCTTGGAGGAGAATGTTTCGGACAAAAGTTGTCTGATTCCAAGGGGGACCCCTTGAACTGAACCGGAGATGATGGGGTATAACAGACAAAACACAACACATTTCAATCGTCTACATCACTTGGATAATTTTAATGCAGTAGATGCTCAAAATGATGGCCTTCGACTTCAATACACATTTCGAAACGTTTACAAAAGATTGCTGAACTCGTGCTAAAATATCTTCATTGATGCTCGCGCATGCATTGATGATTCGTTGACGCATATTCTCAGGTGTGGTCGGTGCTTGTTGATAAACTGTATCTTTTATGTATCCCCATAAAAAAAAATCTGGAGAAGTAAGATCCGGAGAACGGGCAGGCCAATGAACTGGTCCACGACGTCCTATCCATCGTCCAGGATAATCTCTGTCCAATATTTCTCGAGCTGTGACTGCATAATGGGATGGACAACCATCGTGTTGATACCACATATTCAATCGTTCCTGAATAGGTATGTCTTCAAGTAATGTTGGAAGTACTTGATCTAAGAAATGTCTGTACTTCTCTCCATTCAGCGTATCTGCAATGAAGTACGGTCCAATTACTCGAGATCGAAAAATACACACCAAACATTCACAGCCCATTGTCTTTGATGCTCTACTTGACGTAACCATCTTGGATTTTCTGTCGCCCAGTAATGCATATTATGTCGATTTACTTGACCATGATTGGTGAACGTCGACTCATCAGAAAATAATATGTTGATGAAGTTGTTATTGTGCATTTGCGCTAGACCCCATCGACAAAACTGTACACGATTTTCGAAATCATCACCGTGAAGGTCTTGATGCAAACAAATGTGATACGGATGGAATTTGTGACGTTTCAGTATTCGAAGAACACTTCTTCGAGAAATTCCCGAATGGAGTTCAATTTCACGAGAGCTCACGTGTGGATTATTGGCTACTGCAGCTAGTACATTAACTTCCGCATTTTCTCCGCTAACAGTTCTCATTCGATGTCGTTTTTCCCTTGTAACACTTCCCGTTTCTGAGAATAATTTTGTAATGCGTTGAAAATACCTAATGGATGGCGTTGTTCTTTCAGGAAATCGTTCTGCATACAAGTCATATGCTTGTCTGGGGTTCTTATGCACTTCACCGTAAATGTTGATCATATCGATCTTTTCAGAAACCGTGTATCGGATATCCATGATTTTCAATTTGTCATAAACCAAGTAATAATCAAATGTAACTGACAAACTGACTTTCAAAATCGTGAATTTTCACTGAACCCCGTCGTTTGTTTACATCGCGTGAGCTCTGAATTGTGGTAATGTAGACGATTGAAATGTGTTGTGTATTGACAACTTTTGTACAAAACATTCTTTTGCAAGACCCTTCGTTTTCGAGTTATTCGAATGTCAGATTCAAAATGGAACAATATCGATTAGAGCGCCATTTTTGCGGATTTCAGGAAGATGGTTCAGACAAAAGTTTCTTGGTTTTTGACCTAGAATCCAAATTTGCAGTAAAAAATATGAGATGCTATTTGAAAAACAAGAGTTGATCTCAGAATGCCCTTGAAGATGAGATTTGAGGTCAAAGCCAAGGCCACCATCGGATGTCCCCCTCGGCACCTTACAACTTTTGTCCGAAAAATTTTCTCGTATCTCACTTTATTTTTGGAAAAAACGCCCGCGACACTTTAAATGCCCCACCTTGTATATAAAGAAAAATTCGTACATACGTCAGACGATTTGACATTTCGTCACCGCCATGTCAAATTTGGAAATATCGTGAAATAAAGTTGGAGTTTGCGTTTTGGAGAAACCTAAACATTCTTTCTATGGTCAGAATATCAAAGTTTTTTTCCATGATTATAAAGCTCTTCAAAAGTTCACACTGTAAAACAAAATATGTTCTAAAAGTGTTGTAACGTATATAATTGACATTACTCATCATAAAATACATTTCAGTATCAAAATGATGTCATATTTCTCGTGAACTATACTTTTTTGAATGACATAAAATTTTAACATAAACGTACGTAGAATTATAATCAAAACGATGTATCGGTAATTGACCGTTACACGTACAATTCGTTCATCATAATCAAAGATCGTTCTTTCTCTAAATAAATGGTCCTCTTTTTTTATAAATGAATAAAAATTTTGTCGATCAAATCTTATGCGGGATAATAACCAAACTAATCGATCTCAATTCAATCACATTTATGAAGGGTTCATGGGAAGTGTAATGTAATTTTTCCATGCGGAATAGTTTCATTTCTATATACATATAAGTTCTATTACGATAAATCACGTGCAATATTGAAAAATTCCATCAATCGATTGATTATTTCGAAAACCTTGAAATTTTGAATATAATAAAAAATAATCAAATGTTTACTTTGAAACGCAGCTGCCACTTGCATCTTAAGATATTTTCAATATCAACATGGTGACGACGAAATGTCAAATCGTCTCGTGTATTCACGAATTTTTTACAGAGAATGGAAAGTGATTTCACCGCTACATTTATATTTATGGCACAATCCCAAATAAGCACTATGGTGAAATATTTTTTAAATTTCACATCAATTGCTATTTTGCACAAAAGTTTGGAGCAAAGTTTTCCTCGCTTCAACTATACCTACACGGAGAAAAAGGTATCTTAAAAAGTACTATAATTTATGGATTTTCTGCGCTGGTCTGACCGAGTCTAAATATTGACCTGAAAAACCTCTAAAAGTACCATAATGTCTTGGACTTTTATACGGAAGGTACCATACTTATTTCGAAAAGTCCAAGAAATTATGGTACTTTTAGAGATTCATGCAAGTGAATATTCCGACTCGGGTCAGACCAGCGCTGAAAATCCATAAATTTTGGTATTTTTCAAGACATCTGTTTTCTTAGTGTATGTGCTATATGTGTGTACCTACACATTCACAGTTCTACTGTGCTCGAGGGCCCTTAAGCACGCATTGCAACAGTAATTTCGACATGTACGGGTCTGGCGCGGACCTGGTACAGCTCTATTGCATGCATGTTCTGGGCTTGGTGCGGTCTTGGCGCGAACACGTTCCAGGATTTATCGTCCATCGTCATTCACTGTGTGCGGGTTTAGTGCAGCTATGGTGCAATCGTGTTGCGGGTGTACGGTTCGCCAAACGGCCTTGGTGCAAACGTGGTGCGGGCGTCATCATTTTTGTGTGCAGGAGTGTTGCAGATGTGGTGCAGGCATATACGGTACTGTTATGGGCGTGGTGCGGGTGCTTACGGTATTATTGCGGGTTCAGTACAGATGCGCCCGCAACACATCCGTAACAGTACCGTATATTTTCATTTCAGTGATTTAAAAATTTTAACTCGGGTCGTTGAGGCAACAGTCAGATTCAGTTGGATATATCCAATCGTATTCCACTGTTGAATCAACTATATCACCGTTGTCTGTACCCAGCTTTTTTTCAGTGTGGGATGATCGAATAATCCAATTGAAACCTATTGACCAATAAAATAAACAAACTCGAATCGAATTGGATATTCTGGATAGAAACCCAGTGAGTCTTGAATTTTGTACAATTCTCCCATTGGTTCCGATAGACCGAAATCATCGAAAATTCTGATAAAAACCGATGATTTAATCCGCTGAGAGGAATTCTGAATTCGAATTGGATATTTCTCATTCAATCCTATTCAATTTTCAGATCTGTAAACGGTCCTATTATTCCCCATGAATTCGGATAGTGGAATAATCCGATTTAAACCTACAGACCGATCAAATCTGTACGAACTCTAATCGAATTGGACATTCTTCATTAAAACCGATTAAATTTCCCATGACGTAACATTTACGATCGGTTCCAATAGCTTTAGGTCATGGAAATTTCCGATAAAAACCATTTGCCTCATGAAATGGAGAAATTTTCAAACTCTCAATCATATCTCTCTCATACAAACCGATTGATCACTGAAAGTCATGTTAATTCCAATGAAACAAATATTTTCCTATCGGTAAATCCTCGATTCAATCCTATATATACCACGTTCCAATTAATTCCTATTCATCTTGAATCGGTAGTTGAGCCTCTCCTATTGACCCTATTCATTCCGATTAATTTTGAATCGGTTTTTATCGGTTTCTATTGGACCTTTTAACCAGGGATGTCAATATCTCATAGGGCTTATACAAATTTTGAGAGACTTTATGCAAGTATATTCACAATATGAATATCAGAAATACATTTGTATAAACATGAATTTATCGCTTAGACAAAAATGATTGAAACATTCATCATATTTGAAATAACGCAGTCGTATCTTTGCGACGGTACTCTGAAAATACAATAAAAATTTGCTGCATACCGTGGTATTAGGGCTTGAAAACTCAGATTTCTGTTTTGCACGATAAATGGTACTCCTGGGTATTTTTGAATTTGTCTTTGGATCTAGATACTCCCTATACCGTTTATTTGGAAATATGATGAACGATAGTGGCCTTTTCAAAAACCTATTTTCTGAAAGACATAAGCGTATTTAGTTATGATATATTAAAAAATTCACCTGTATATCTTCAAATGATAGTTACATCAGATACGACTTTGTGAAATTATTATTTAAGAATTGTCACTTCAATCTTATAATCGATGGATACAATGTTATGTGTAAAATTCACTTACATAATGGTGAAAAATGAAGAAAATCACAATATTACCATATAAAATAAATATAAAGAAGATTATAAGTATCAACATTACAATTCAAAAATAAAACCTCAAAAAGCACTGTACCGTTGAGAAATTCAAGTTACCTAAATATTGCAATGAAACTGATTTTTGATGAAATAATCCATAACTTCGGTACTCACGTTTATCCCGCTGAATTTATCAAAACAATTCGATTCAAACCTATTCAAATTTATAAATAAATCGCAAACACAATCCAATTTGTAGATGCAATCGTTATTGCTATTAAAAATCCTTGCAAATGGTTATTGTCACTTATTATTTTGATCAGACTGCAATCAAAGTGTATTTTTTTCAACGAAAAAAAAAAACAATTATCAATACAACGAAGTTCTGAAATAAAAATTTAGATACAGTAATACGTTACACTATTATCGACAGTTTATATAAAATGATGCAGTTAGGGTAAACGGAAGTGATTCTATATACACAACATTTGATTCAATTTTCGATTGGATGACCTATTGGTTGATTGGACCTATGCGGGGAATAAGGGGAAGTACGATCGAAACTGAATTCCTCCAATGGAAAGCGTTCACAAAATCAAACACCAGTTACTTCCAATTCTTATAGCTTAGGTGGCGCTTTAGCAGAAGATATTCATTCTCGTGATTGGTGATTCCAATGGATTAACGTATGTGATTCATGGATTCCGTTGGAGAAAAAACTGGGAAGCGGCAGCACAGGACAATTTCAAACTCTTGATATCCCCATTTCGTTTCATCGTTAACTATATTTATTAATAAATTTGTATTCAAACGTCTTTTTGTGAATCAACCAATGGGAATCAAAGAAAGTTCGAGAAGGAGAAGGTACTCTTTTGTTTCTAGAGATTTCTGTTTCCGTTATTCATGTTCGTTGAGATGGTTGATTCTGGATCGCAATTATGGTAGAAATCTAACGGTCTGAAAATTTTCAGTTAAAAAATCTTTATATGAAGTGTGTTGCTTTGGTCATTTCAAATAGTGCATAGTGCTATTCATATATAAATTCAAAATTGTTGTGTGAAGTGTAAGTTAATCAGCGGTCGAGAAAGTTTCATATTACGTACATATTTTCAACTTTGTTTTTATAAGCATTATTTATTTCGCAGGATTTATAATCTATGTTATGAAAATCATCAGTGTGGCGTATATTTATATTCCTACTTATAAAAAGTATCACATTGTTGCGATAGACAGCATCGTGGGATTCGATGAAAAGGATGTAACAATCGGTCCAGTCACCAAAGAATTTTCATCAAAACCATTTCATTTGACGTGCGAAAATATGCAAAAAAAAGTTGTTTGCCAGATACTTGCCGTAGCTGGTACGTATGATTTCATGTTTTTATTAAAATTGAAAAGTTTTGTTTTTTGTAACATGAATGATGGTAACAGATACCACACGCATAATATCCTTTTCCATACAATTTCTTACACATACAGTTTTAACCAGACATGTAGAACATATCATTCCTAACAGTACACCCACCGATGTCCAGGTTGTCTCCACGTAAACTCTATATAAGGACACGTTTTCTGCATACAGATCGATGGGTGTTCTGTACGGATTGTATAACACTAAAATATTCATTATGGATACATTGTTGTTCAAAAAATACACCTTCGATATTAATGTATGGGTAAGAAATATTTTAGCGTTACATATAAAGGAGTAAGCACATAAAGTCGCAAAATACCCAAGTAGCAACCGAATGTTGTATACGTACTATGCAGGTTCATAGTGTATCTAGATGTACTATGAATGTGCATAGTACGTATACAACATTCTGATGCTACTAGGGTAGTATAAGCATAAGCAGAACCTGTTCTTGAATTCTGTGCATCCCCCTTGTGTTTGTGTTCAATGCTGATTCATTTATGTGTTCAGCCCTTAAAGGGATACTCGCATACCATCAGAGTAAACATTTTGTGTGTAAGATTTCTCCAAACTGAATTTATGAAACAGTCTGAAATTTTCAGGGAATAATCTTTGATACTTTATCTATTGCTGTATTGAGTCCGAATTTCAAATTCCAAAAAAAAATATTAATTACCGACTGAGAAAAAAATTTTTGTTTTCGAAATTTGAAATTCGGACTCAACACAGCAATAGATAAAGTATCAAAGATTATTCCCTGGAAATTTCAGACTGTTTCATAAATTCAGTTTGGAGAAATCTTATACACAAAATGTTTACTCGGATGGTAAGCGGGTATCCCCTTAAGATACTTTCAGATGTCTTATTAGAACAATCTTGCCTCACAAAAGGCTGTTTAGACTATTACCCACATAGTACAAAAGTACAAAAAGAAGTCTTGACGAATCAATGTTTAATTCGCATAGTTCCCAATGAATTCATTATGAATTATTATCGAAATGTGCTGTGTGTGTCATCATGATGGAGGGTAATTCCATAAGTGTATCAAGTGAACATGCAGTGAAAGAAGCTAGGTTCTATGGATCTCATGATTGGGTTTATTTGCTTTAAAATGAGAAATTTTGAATATTCCATACTATTTTGTGGACTGTGGGAATTATGTTTACGAAATCATTCAAAATGACTGGAAGAATTTAGAACATATGTATATATAATTAATACATAATGAAAATTTGTAAACATCGTGTGCTTTCCTCTTCTACAGCTGATACACCGCAATTGAAAAATATAATCAAAACTAGGAGACTGAAACTGCCTAAATTGAGCACTTCTGTGATGAATGAAAGTTTTAAGGAAAATGAATGCTCTGGTAGTATTGATAAAAAAACTCAAGTAAGTACAATTTTAATATGATTCGAATTGTCATATTCCATGTAAAATGAACATTCTCCAATGAGAAGAGCATGTCAAAATGACGTCAAGTTGACATTGATGTTGCTTTGACCTCATCTTGATTACAAATTGATCACACTGACGTTAATTTGACAGCATTTCAACAAACTTCTTCTCATTCTTACAAAATATTATCCAACAAATTAAAATACAGTACATACAATTCAGTTTTATTCAATTGTTATACGATCATACATTTTTACTATAGTTGACTAATTGATTATATTTGATAATAATAGGTCATTTTTTGTGGCAGAAGAAAAAAACCAGAACACAAACTATTCCGCAGAAAAATAAAGAAATAATTGATAATTATTTATGTAAAAAAGTCAAATTAGAATCCCAAGATTCGAATGAATCTCTCTCGTCTCATTCACTTTCTGTGAGTAGAAACAATTTTTTTGTTCTTATACAGTTGAAATAATATTTTAAAATTGTATAGGTACCAACTTTTGAATATTTTCTATTAGATTTATACATATAATTTATGCATATAATTTCAATGCAAATGAACTGTGGTTAACCCATTGAACTGTATAATACACTGTGTGGAGTGAGCACTCGTTCTGTTTCTTATAAGACAATAAAAAAAGAGATATTTCGTTACATTGAAAAAAAACCGAAACGAAATTTCCGTTTGAAATTGTAAATCTACATTCACGATATTTTGTAATGCTACCGTTCTAAATATAGGAGAAATACAAAGGAGAGATCACAAATTTACAAACTTTTGTTGATACACAACTCAGAATGTTGGCACATGACAATAAATTTGTAAACTTCCTATCAAATCAGTAAAAACTTAACATTCAGAGTGGGTCATGAAGTTATCAACACTGAATGTAACGTATTTACAGATGGTTGTTGAATTACAAATCTTTGAAAAACTGTGTTGAATGTAAGCAATTTACATTTCATTTTGGTAAAACCCGTAGAAAAGTTTCCCCTGTTTTTTACCTCATTTTTTCCATGGAAAATTTAGGTATTTTTTGCAAGGTTTCCCCTGTTTTTTCCCTCATTTTCTCCATGTTTTTTTCTTCTATAAGGAAAAAACATGTATTTTCCTGTTTTTTCCTTCTAGAGGAAAAGAACATGAAAAAAGTGAGAGAAAAAGCGAGGAAAAAACAGGGAAGAACTTGCAAAAAAATACCGAAATTTTCCATGGAAAAAATGAGGGAAAAAACAGGGAAAACTCTCCTACGGGAAGCTTAACACTCAAAGCAACGAATTTAAATTATCGCTAACGAAAGCTCAAGATTCGAAGTAGGGAATTTTTTTACCTACACTCAAAGTAGTAAAATGCAAAAAAATTTTGTACAGTGTAGTGTAAAATGCAAGATGAGATGGTAACACTGTTTCTGTTCAATATCTGTATTTTGAAAAGAGACGATGAGGTCAGTGGTGTCTGCTTATTTTTTCCCCACAATATACAGTACATTATGTGCTTGAGTATCTGTTGCTGGCGAGAATGTTTTAGATGGTGCCCACTCCAGTATATTATAAAGCTCAATTGGTTAACATTAAAATCGCAGACTCGATTATGGTGCTGTTATTTCTATTATTTTATCTAATAAAATTCAAACAGAGATAGGACTTTCTAAAAGTCAGATCTAAGTAACCACACGTCTTCGTAGTCTGTTCGTTCCAGTAGATTATGTTCTAAGATACCATCCACACATTCAATAGCAATCTCTCCAAACCAAAATAAGTAACAATCAATCTGCAAGTGAGATCATATAATGGGTATACGAATGAGTATCAATTCTGATATTTATTAATTATTGTAACAAACAAAAGGAATGAGGTCTCGGAGCTAGTTAATTGTATAATTTGGGAAATTATGTATAGCATTTGTTTTCATACACATTTCATTACACGGAGTGTCCCAGAACAAGTTACTGATATTTTTATGGCATATTCTGCGAGAAAAATGCAATAACTTCCCGTTTGAAAAAAATTTCTTCGAGGCCTAGTTCCTGAAGTATGAGCATTTTTATATTCTTCTTCAAATCCGAATCATTCAAAAGCATCGCGTGCTACGTACTTGATCGTTTGACCATTCGCTGAGTTAAAAAAAGGAGGATCTTTGGAAAAAAATTAAACTATTCTATCACTCTTCGTTTCAGAGTTATAATGAGCTTAAGTTGCTAAATTGTGATTGGTTGAAAGCTTGAAAATTTCAAATCGCTATAACTTCGGATGGAAGAATGATGGGATATAGATCAATTTTTTTCCAGAGGTCCACTTTTTTCCAACTTAGCGAATGATCTAACACTCAAGTACATAGCACATGATGCTTTTGAATGATTTGGATTTGAGAAAAAATCTAAAAATGCTCACGTCTCATGAACTAAACCTCGAAAATGTTTTTTTCAAACGGGAAGTTATTGCATTTTTTTCTAAGAATATGCCATTGAAATATCAGCAACTTCCCTGACAGGACAACGTGTCTTTAGGACGTTTTCTGAACGTGCAGAAAACCTCCCCTACGTTTTATAAACCTTTCATCGACTGTATATGCGGAGTTGCCAGCAAATTACCGTACGCCCAGATTATTGGCTGTTTCATTTGGAACCAACCAAGTAATGTTCTATCTCTAAAAAAAACCAGCCAATTAGCTCATTTTACAGTAATTTTGCTGGCAACTCTGTGTGTATGAATACACATGTGATAATAATTGATGATTTTAGGAGAAAATATCTGACGGTGAAGAAAATTCGAACAGCAGGAGTGTACACGAAACTACAGACGCTGGAAATTCAACATTTAATTCTTCAAGTATCGATCCTCCAAATACAGTGAGGTGATTCAATGTACGAATGCTTCCTCGTAACTACTCCAAAAAAATCACCACTATAGATTCATTATAGATTAATTTTACATTCATAAGCATTGAAAGAAGATTTGTTATACGTTTGAATGTCCAATGTTCAATTCAATCTACATTTATTGAACGTTTTTTGAATCTTCGATTGTCTTGGGATAGTATTTAGTGTGTTACCACAAAAATAAGATACTGTTTTTCAAAAGATGTCTTCAACATAGGCAGGACATAAATTCTTCATCTTCGTGAAACCAGCAGTAGTATACTATGATCCCGAATGCTCATAATATCGAATTGTTCTAATCGTTTGCACACTAGTAACTTATAGTACAGTTACTAAGAAGCCTTAGTTTTTCACCGATGAGTGAAATTCGGTGTTATGAGCATTCGGAATTATGGTATACTACAGTGGGTGGATTTAATCCGTTCCCTCCTATCTTTGATGAGTTGTGGAAAACTAAGTCATAACTCACAATTTCTTGATAAAAATTGAAATTAAACCACCTGAACACTTAAGGAAAGATTCTTGTTGATCGATAATACCGTTGAAAAATTTCCATATTAAATATTACGATCGAAATCGTAATTTATTGGTAGGTGTTCTTAAATTGATGGAATTAGGAGGGAATGGATTCAATCCACCCACTGTACCAAATCGAAATTTATCGAGTACCCGATAGTTTTTAGAGTATTCCAAGCAACCTTGTTGCCTCGATAATGCGAATCTGCTTAGACAGCACACGAGAATCCCAAATGAATTCTGAAAAAAAACTTTTGAACCATTCTTTCAGAATACAAAGTGTTCTTGAAGAATTCAAGAAAAAATTCAATTCGATTCGTCAGGCATTTGTAAATCCTCTTAAAATTGTAAGAGACTTCATTGAGAACTCTAACTGGACTCACAAATGTTTAACGAATCGAATTCTTTTGGAATTCTTTAAGAACACTTTGTATTCTAAAAGAATTCTTCAAGAATTCTTCTTCCAGGATTAATTTAGAATTGTCGGTAGTATGCAAAGTACTCGACCGACAATGTACCCGACCGTCAGTAGAGCCCGACTGGCAGAACCAGAAGAAACCAGCCCGAACAGCACACCCACGATGTATCCGTTGCCTCCACGTGGACGGATGTATGCCAAATCAACGAAACCGTTGGTTGAAAAGAATAATACATCACGCTCTCTCTTTTCAAACACTGATTCCGTTGATTTAGTTTTTCGTTGATTTGGCACCCATCCACGTGCACTGTAAAAAGAATTTTTTGTAAATGTTCTATACAAGACTTGAAAATCACAGACGTTTTGTGAAAACACTACATTTAGCGTGGGGAAAATGCATTCAAACTTGCAAAAATTCTATGTTCAGAGTAGTGATATTCACGACGACTAGTAAATTGTTCATACTCAGTATAGGTAATTTTTTTTGCTGTATAGAGTATGAAAAATTTACTAGTCGTCGTGAATATTACTACTTTGAACATATAACTTCTGCAAGTTTAAATGCATTTTCCCTGCGCTGAACGTAGTGTGTGATTCTCGTTTCTCATATAGAAAATTTACAAAAAATTCTTCTTACAGTGTGGACCCCACGGAGCAAGACGCTATCTCCGTGGAGACCACGGAGATGCGACGGAGACATCGGTGGGCGTGCTGTTAGGGAGTCTATCGGTGGGCCCCCAATACACCGAATGGTTTTTACACCGAACGCTCATTGTGCCGAAAATGCAAATGCCGAACATCGATAGACCGAATGTTCATTATGCCGGAACCAATCAGATCTGTCAGTCTTGTAGAATCTACAAGGAATTGCCGTTCTTATCAAATCAAATGCATTCGGCACAAAAATCTTTCGGTCTATCACAGGGGGAATAATCTCAAATGTGAAATTTAAGGAAGCGTTTGTGGTGCCGCCTAAGTTAAGGACACCTGAACTATTCCATAGATGTGTACTCAAACTACTAAAAGACCAATAATGAAAGTTTGTGGAATAGTGTGAGTACACATCTATGGAATAGTTCAGGTGTCCTTAACTTGGGCGGCGCCACAAACGCTTCTTCGAATTTCACATTCGAGATTATGCCCCCTGGTCTATCAGCGTTCGGAATATGAATTTTCGGTACAAAGAGGATTCGGTTTATCGGGGGCCCACCGAGTTTATCCTAACGCCAGTCGGGCTCTACCTCCGGTCGGGCACATTGTCGGTCGAGTACTTTGCATACTACCTACAGGGCCGACCTAAGAAACTCGTCCTTCTCTGTCGTCGTACATTTGAACGTACCCGCCAGTAAAGGATAGCAATACAGGTGATCGTCTGGGTCTATGCAAAAGATTCGAAATTGACAGTCTGAAGTTAGGGGTCCTAAATTCCTTGTTACATGGCGCATCGGATAAGTGATTTCATATTCATGGTGGATTAAGATATAGATTAGGAATGTAAATAAAGTCCACGTGAATGTCTAAATATGAAACAGGATAGGTTATGAAAAGTACATACAGATATTTGTAGGTTAATATTGAAAAATTAATTATGATGAATAATCGGATAAATATTTGAAATACAATAAAATTATTATAAACAAAATAATTTGACAAAAAAGATGTGTAAATTGAATTAATCATAGATTTTGAATTGAAATATACAATATATTCTGAATTTAAATTTGCGCGCCATTTGACCAGCGAAATGATGTGCGGAATGTTTAAATGGGTTAGGTTTGTGTTCTCTTGAGGTGATGTAGCAATCAATTCCCTCAATCGGAAAAATCATCCCTGCAATGCACGATTACACCCTTGTTCTCTGTCTTTAAAAAAAGGAATACAAATATAATTGTGTCGGGTGATGAAAGTTTTACAAGAGTATGTAAACGAATGTGATGCAGCTTTTACCGGGGAGAGAAATATCTTATCGTTGCATAGGTGAGATTCCATTTGAATTCTCTAATATCTCAGAACTTTATCCGATTATTCATTATAATTAATTTTTCAATATTAACCTACAAATATCTGTATATACTTTTCATAACCTATCCTGTTTCATATTTAGACATTCACGTGGACTTTATTTACATTCCTAATCTATATCTTAATCCACCATGAATACGAAATCACTTATCGGATGCGCCGTGTAACAAGGAGTTTAGGACCCCTAACTTCAGACTGTCAATTACGAATCCTTTGCGTTTCGAATCTTTTGCATAGACCCGATCGTCTGGCAACCGCCTATATTGCTATCCTTTACTTACGCGCACGTTCAAATACGACGAGAGAGAAAGACGAGTTTCTCTGTGTGATTAGTGGATACCCAGCCAGCAAAGTGCTTCCAAATCCACGTTTCCGCTACCAGCAGTGCTAGTGGTAGCAACGTAGTAGCTTTTCCATTACCGTGAGACTGCATGCTACCGTAACATATATATGATTCAATTTATAACTTAGCACTACCTCAGCGCTACCAGTATTATCAGGAAGCACTACCAAGTAGTGCTCCTAGTAAAAATACTACCAAGTCGCTCCTATTTCCATACATAAATGAAGTCATATATGTACAGAAGATTTTCAACTGTATACGTGAATGGTAGCACCACTGCCAGAAGCACTGCCTTGATTTTGTTGGCTGGGTAACGATCCCTTGTATTGTCTAACAATGTTCTGTTCTTCGGAAATGATTTATTATGAGTCTCAACAAACCCGAAGGGAATATGAGCCTGTGACGATCGTTCAGAATACATCAACATAGATCAGCCTAATGCTGCGTTGAAGCCAATTGTTAGGTTTGTAAACGTTCCAGGAAGGTAAAATGAACACTGAAATGCTCGCTTAAGAATGGTTTCAAGAAAGGTTCATAGACCGTTTATTCAAGATTCTACGAAGATTCATTCGACCTGCAGTTGATTATGTTTTACACGGAATTACAATTATAGTTATAATTGTCTGAATCTTTCATTTATTTTTGAAAAAAAATGTAACGGAAAAAAATTTGATTGAAAAACTGAAAGATGAAGAAACCTTTAGAAAATATTCGATGAACGTTCCGTGAATCTTCAATCAAGCCATTCTCGAATAAACATTCAAACGTTCCTTGCATCTTTGTCAAATGTCCACGAACACGAAATTCAACTCCAACGGGGCTCCAGTCTGATCTATCATGATCTGTTCCAAACGTTCGTCAGAGCTTCATGTTCTCTTTGAGCATTGATAAAATACTCGAAAATTTCAAGTAGTACAAAATACTCGACTCGTCTCGAGTATACTTAACAATTTCGAGTACTCGTACACCTCCAATTATTATCATATATATTCTTCAATTCCATAATTGTTTTTCTTCACAGAGTTCAGCATCAAATGATATGCGCGGTTTTAATATAAATAAAGTAATGGGCCAATTAAAAAACACCGAAGCAGAACTTCAAAAATATAAATCGATGTACGAACAACTGATAAATCAAAAAGCGTACCCGTTGACTGAAAAAACTGGGAATGAAATACTCAATTCATTGAAAAACAATAATTGTAAGTTCTTTCCATTCACATTCGATACGAACAATGGAAAATAAAGGAAGGAGTACAATCGAGATTGATTTTCCTGAGCGATAAATGGCAAAAAGTTGAAGTCTAATTCGTTCAACACTTGGTTTCCATAGTTATTTAGTAAAACATACTGGCGAACACGTAGGACAGCGCTAATTTTGAGGTCAATCTACTCATCTATTATACAGGGTGTCCCAGAAAACATGTCCTTCCTCTCATCAGCGTATTCCTGAGACAAAACTGAACAACTTTTCCATTTACCATTTTTCGATCTGAGGCTTAGTTTTGGAGTTATAAACAAAATAAGTTGACCATTCAGGTGGCAAGTAACATCGGCTACTCCAATGATCCAAGACTATACTTATGTAGCATGTCCTTGATTGGTTGAAGTCAGCTCTGAAACTAAGCCTCGAATCAAAAAATGATAAATAGAAAAGTTGTTCAGTTTTATCTCAGGAATACGCTGGTGAAAGAAAAGACATGTTTTTTGGGACACCCTATATATACTGGATACAGAGCTGCTAGATGGGCATAATTATTGAGGGGAAGTGTATCCCCAGTATCGTCCTATGTATATAAGTAACATGTATGTATAGGTGTCGTATGGAGGTGAGAGTATGTCTATAAAAGGTAGTAGGGGTACTATTCCCCTTAATAATTCTGCCCGTCTGGCACCTCTGACTGGATATTGTATGAGCTCACCAAACCTGTTCGGGAGGGGTCAATTGGCCCGTATTCGAATAAGCTTGAAAGGCTGTTGATTCGAAAGAAAATACACCCGAACGGAATTGAACCATACCTTCCAATGTTGACGCTCAACGCAGAAGCTGCCATGAAATGAGCCCTTAAGAGGTCCGACAGGTCATATCTTTTCTTCTGATGTTAACGCTCAACGCGGAAGCTCCCATGAAATGGTACCTTAACGCTGGGCACTCGTGCGAACTTTTTGACTCCGCGTCCACATTTTTTGAAGCATGAGATCCCACAACTTGTCTTTTTTCAATCAATTTTGACGCGGTGTCAAAACGCTGGCATGAGTTCCCAGCGTAAAACTATGCTAGGCACTATCAGTGCGCTAATTTAGTGTACGTTCACGGGGGCACTTGAAAAATACTGCCATCGTACTCCTTTCCTCTGTTTTCCATGATATGAAATATTCATGGCCTCACTAATTTATCCAAACGAATAATGAAAATCGTCAAACTTTGCATTGCCAACAAGAAGAATGGTTTTTTTTTAATTTTCAATTAGAATACTCATCACGAGCGGTGATAGAGGAGCCTTCCGAAGTAGCTGCCCACTACCAGATGAGCTGGACCAGGGGGCATCAACTCAATAATAAATGTTTTAGAACTAACTCTAGCGCCGCCGCACGGGAGACCACTAGAAATAATTTCACTTCTATTTACCAACACAAGGGATGAACCAATTATGAAAATATTAGAATTTGTGTTAGTCAATATATGTAAAATAATTCAGTGGTCTCCCGTACGGTGGCGCTAGAGATAGTTCTACAAATCTCATTCCTGAGTTGATGCCCCCTGGTCTGGACCATCTGCTCGAGGTCAGCTATTTCGGAAGCACGACTAGAAAACTGCTAGATGATTTCAACTGTTTCACGTCATTATTATTCAATTAATTACATTGATTATGACATAATTATACATTTATTACATTAATGACATTATTATACATTGATCATCAGATGAAAAAATTCAAAATCAATCGAAGCATCCGGCTCTGGTCTCAAAATACTTGAAATGGATCATTCTCGTCCTAATTAATTATAACGGATTAGTTAACCAACAAAATATACACCGGATTGTTTGATTCTGAATGTTTTGACCTCAAATTTCATGTAATTGATTGAATATTGTCGACGTCGAACGGTTCAAACGATCTAGTAGTTTTCTGGGGAAAAAACTGACCAGTATACACCCTTAACCCTCAACCACGCACCTTCAAAAGATTCCTTATCCATGAACTCGCGTTCTTGGAAACTAAGCGGGGTGGGCCCCCGATACACCGAACGCTCATTTTGCCGAACGTCGATACACCGAATGTTCATTATGCCGAAATCAATCAGATCTGTCAGTCTTGTAGAATCCACAAGAAATTGCCGTTTTTATCAAATCAAATGCATTCGGCACAAAAATCTTTCGATCCATCAGTGTTCGGAATATGAATTTTCGGCACAATAAGCATTCGGTACAAAGACGATTCGGTTTATTGGGGGCCCAGCACTAAGCGGCAGATCACGCATTTCCAAAGATCATTCGAAGCAGGAAGGTTTGAAGTTACTTACAATATAGTACCGGGTCCCGACTCTACATCATGTTGAAATGACAAGTCAGAGAAAAAAATTCGCTCGGGTCCAAAAGACCCGGGTGCGTGGTTAAGAGTTAAAGTATCATCGAATTCGCTAGGATTATTTTCAACCCTTTCCCTCTGATGCGTCACCATTTGTTTGTCCAAATCAAAGTGCCGACGCCGCATCCCAGGAAAAGGGTTAAAGGGTTATTAGCAACGGTATCGACCCACTCTTTTCATCGTATAGACATGTCTTTTTGTAACCAACGGGCTCGGTCGGTGAACACTAGTAATCATAGAGGGTGGGCCCCCAATACACCGAATCCTCTTTGCACCGAATGCTCATTGTGCCGAAAATTCATATTCCGAACGCTGATAGACCGAAAGACTTTTGTACCGAATGCATTTGATTTGATAAGAACGGCAATTTCTTGTGGATTCTACAAGACTGACAGATCTGATTGGTTTCGGCATAATAAACATTTGATCTATCGACATTCGGCACAATGAGCGTTCGGTGTAAAAACCATTCGGTGTATTGGGGGCCCACCATCATAGAGATATTATATTACAGGGGGCGAGTCCATAGAGATATAAGAATAGAGGAGGGATGCTGGGGCTGATCGCGTCATCGCAATGAACAGAGAGAAGAGATATGAGGGTGCCATAGTGTCACTGTCTTTCATTCATACGTCATCACATGGAAGACAGCGACACTTCGGCACTCTCATCTCTTCTCTCTGTTTATTTCGATGACGTTTCCACTCATGTAAAATCTCCATACTTGCCCTCTCTATTCTTATACGAGGGTGGATTGATAAGTTTCCGGCCTGACCAAGAGATGGCGCCACTAGGCCTACCTTGAGGTGGCGTTCTATAGTACCATCCTCAGATAGCTTGTAGATATAGTTTCAGTCCGATCGCCATGTTAGTTTAGTTCTGAGAGCACGCTGACCAAGACGCCTCTGTGTTTTTCGTAAAAATGGAAAAGCTGGAAAGTCGTGCTGTCATCAAATACTTTTATTTGAAGGGGTTAACGCCGAAGGAAATTAAAGAAGAGATGGACTCGACACTGGGGACATCCTCCCCATCATATTCAACCGTTAAGCAGTGGGTTTCTGAGTTTAAAAAGGGTCGTGTGAGCACCTCTGATGAGCCTCGCTCAGGACGCCCCATTGAGGTCACAACTCCAGATATGATCGAAAAAATTCATCAAATAGTGCTGAAAGATCGCAGATTAAAAGTTCGTGAGATAGCTGAGACCTGTAAGATGTCATATGAACGTGTACAAAATATTTTGCACCAACATTTGTATATGGAAAAGCTCTGTGCAAGATGGGTGCCGCGTTTGCTAACAGTCGACCAAAAATTGATTCGAAAGAACATTTCTACCGCCAATTTGGCGTTGTATAAGCGTAATCCAAGCGAATTTTTGCGTCGATTCGTAACCGTTGACGAAACTTGGGTCCACCACTACACTCCTGAAACCAAAGAACAGTCTAAACAGTGGATTGGACCAGGGGAACCAACTCCAAAGAAGGCAGAAACAATTTTTTCGGCGAACAAGGTTATGGCTACTGTTTTTTGGGATGCAAGAGGTATTATATACATTGATTACCTTGAAAAGGGTGAAACTATCACTGGTTAATACTACGCAGACTTATTGCAACGTTTGAGCCACGAAGTGAAAATTAAACGACCTCATCTGGCGAAGAAAAAAATCTTGTTTCATCACGATAACGCACCAGCGCACACGTCAATCGTTGCGATGGCTAAAATCAACGATCTGAAGTTTGAATTAATGCCACACCCTCCCTACTCTCCAGACCTAGCCCCGAGTGACTATTATCTGTTTCCTAACCTCAAAAAATGGCTTGGCGGTAAGAGATTTGCGGACAATGAAGAAGTAATCGAAGCTGTAAATGGGTATTTTGAGGAGTTTGACGAATCAGTCTATAGAGATGGCATTACTAGACTAGAACACCGCTATGAGAAATGTATCAGCCTTGGAGGAGATTATGTTGAGAAATAAAAAAAAAAAATTCTTAAAAACGTTGTTTTTCTTGGTCAGGCCGGAAACTTATCAATCCACCCTCGTATCTCTATGGGCGAGTCACGGCCAAACCTGCAAGTGGACGCGTCAGACGATTAAAAAGAGAAAACAAATATGGTGAGGTGAGCGTCCTTGTCTTTATTTTAGTTTAAATTCGCCTCCTCTGTTTTTATTGTTCGCAACTGTCTGTTTTTATTTGAGGTAGGGGGTCTTTTTGCCGAAAACGTTTTTCGCCGAATACACTGTAATTTGACAATCGACAGTCACCTCTAGAAATCACTAGGAGATTTCGTAGTGATCTCTAGAAATGACTAGCGATTGTCGAATCAAGTTTATTCGGCGAAAAACTTTTTCGGCAAAAAGACCCCCTACCTTTATTTGAGTGACGCATATTTCATCAACTTGCTCCCTCTAGTATAATATCTCCATGCTAGTAATTCCTTGAAGGTGCTAATACATGGGAGCTTTCGCGTTTACTGTTAATATTGGGAAAATGGAAAGACTCAACAGCCTTTTCCTTTTCTTATGTCATTCGTGCTCAACACGGAACCTGTCATGAATCGGTACCTCAAGGCAGTGAGCCCAGAATGTGGGGGCTGGCGCCCCCCACCATTCACCCCTTTATGACTATTTCAAGCTTACTGCATGTTCAAGCGAAGTAACAAAGATTACACTGTGGTTCAGTATGGTCACTGACTACAATGTATTCTTCCTTATTTCGAATAAATGTTTTATGAGACTGCAGTAGTCTTCAAGATGTAAATGGTGAGGGGCGCCAGCTCCCGCATTCTGGGCTCACTGCCTCAAGGCCATACTAGCGTTTAGCGAAAAGAACACGCCAATAGGATAGAGAGCAAGACTCGATATCAACGCTGGGATCCCCTCAACCCGGTTCAAAATTAACGATTCTGACAAATTGTGAAGAAATTTAACCTTATGACGAAATTATATAGCCATTCATCTCATAAAAGGTTTTCAATACTTTTTCACCATATTTTCATATGTTTTTAACAGGTAAACCCAATAACATAGATGGAGCACCCAAAAATAGATGTACAAGCACGCCAATAAAAAACACAAGTGTTCAAAGCATCAGATTACAAGAGGAGCCCAGTAAAGTGGCAATTACTTTGGCGTATGGAACGTGGGGTTATGAAGATTTGGCGAATCGCGTCGTAAGATCACAAAAGAATTGTGACCGAAAACCGTTAACCCCAGAGAAAAAATTGAGTGTGGCTAAACGCTTCAAAAAATGGCTGGACCAAAACGGCTATAAAGATAGAGCCCAGGACGTTCAGATGAAAAAATTGAATAACTATTTTGGTCGAGCAATATGTGGGGCTCGTGATCATGAAGGGTTGTCCACCAATAAAAAAATCAGGAAAGAAATTTGAGGAGGTAACGACGAGTCCGTAGTAGTAGATGAAGATACTGGTGACGATGGTATTAATGATAATGATAACGAAAGAACGAATGAAGCAGATTGAATGTACGAGTATATTAGTTATAACCGTCATCACACAGGTCTGTGTAACTGAGTTTGGAGAACTGATTAATAATTCATAAGAATTCTGTTTGAACTTGTGTACTGTATGAATATCAGTCCAGTGATGCTAGATCCAACGAGATTACCCCCACCGTCACGCTCTATACAATCAAATTTCTTTTATCGGCGGTTACATTGTATGCGTGAAATTTCTATACAAATGGGTGTCATGGAGGGGGTGATCTCGTTGAATCTGGCATCACTGTATCAGTCTGGTGTTCGAAGTAAATTGGGTCTCATGACCTCAATCTTCACAAATTTTCATAGATCACACCTTCAAAATTTCGAAACTCTCCAGCAGTACTATTTTATGTTCTTCGTGTTACAAAGATACTGCAAAAAATCCCTGTTCGTTCATTTTATATTCTGTACATGTAAGAATTCTGTTTTTGAAACGATTTTGTGTTAGTTTATGTTTATCAATCTATACGCCATAATCTGTTGGTTCCTCACTAAAAATTTCCAAATTCACACGCAAGTCTGAGATTAGACTACTCACGCCTTATCCCCTTACCGCGGAGTCGCGATGGGAATTTGCATGCACATGCAAAGTTAGGAATCCCGTCCATCTGAAAACTTGCAGTGAGATTGATTTCACAAAATGCGCGACTGATGAAAAAAAGTATTATTCATTGTTTGGAGTAAAATTTTTATGCTGTTTTTGTTTATGAGATTTATTATTGAAGAGTTTTTTTCCAAATCAAAGCGAATTTGTATCTGTTTTTAAAGTTTAGTTCCATTTCAGAAAAAACAAGTGCGCCGACTGAACAAACTTTTTAGTATAAGATTACAATCAACCGAATTCATTAGAGAGTCTTTAATTGTAAGGGATGAATTTTTTATATTTAATGTACTTCAGTACAGAGCTCGAAATGCGAACATGTATAAACGTATTTCAAAATTTTGAGAAAGAATTTCTTTCTGTATTCCTAAATCGAGTTCTGTATTGTAATGCATAAAATATTAAAGATTGATTCATGAAAGTTTTCGCCTTTTTCATGTATCCAATCCAGTGAAATTTCACACAAGAAATGTTTGCTGAGCCAATAAACTAGCATCCTGTTAATGTAGTTGATTTCCAATGAATCGTTTTTTCATTAACGGCACTCAAGCGGTGTGATAGGCGCTGATTGAAATAACAATTATATATATGAAAACATCGAGTAAAACTTTGCAACAAATTTACGGAAATATTTTAGATTATATGAACGGTAAAATGATGTAAATGAATGGTACTGACTCGAGAATAGACTCTGAAACAGAATTCAGTGAATTTAGCATTGCTAAAGATGGTGAAAAGCATGAAGAAAATGCAAAGCGAGACCTATCAAATGTGAATCGCCATGATGGAGCAGGCAATAAGAAAGTTGTTCATTCCATTTATAATTTTAATAGATCGAAGAGATGCAAAGTGTTGAAAAATATTGAAATCAAAATTTGCCAAAAGCTTTTATTTGATTAAAAACAGTGTGAATATGACATGTTTACGGTGAGGAAATAAATAGATATACGTGGACAATAAACGGGAGCTATAAAATTCTTGTAATTTTTCACTAAGAATACGCAACTTTCTGATCACCTGCTCAATCAATTCATCATGACAACTCACGTTTGACCGATCTCACTTCGCATTTTCTTCATGCTTTATATCATTTTCAGTATGATGCTAAATCAACTCAAACTTCGTTTTAGAGTCTATCCTGAGGTGATCACCATTTTTTTCCATCATTTTATTGTCCGTGTAGTCTAAATTATTCCTGCAAACTTGGCGCGAAGTGCTCTTCGTTATATAATTATATAATTTTTATTTCAATAAACGCCTATCGCACCGCTCGAATTTTGCCGATAAGAATCATTTTAAGCGTTTCCTTTGAGAGAGAAAGAGGTCTGAAAAATAAGTCTTCCAAACATTTTTGATTTCTTTTTTACGTCAAAAGAACTTTCCTCCCAGGGTTATAATTGGAAACGATACAATTATGACAAAAATTTAGTCCTTCAAAGAACAATCAAATCATAAGTAATTACTCACTCAGTAATAAGTCACTCATAAGTATAATTCTTAATGGAGCCAGTGTTGCGAGGAACTAGCAGCTGGGAATTCACAGCTTGGTCACGTGACTACATTTCGTATTAACACACGTAAGTACTCTTGTCAGTGAACCACTCACCGATAAGAGCGCTCATATATGTTGGTACGGAATGTAGTTACGTGACCAAGCTGCAAATTCCCAGCTCCTAGTTCCTCGCAACACTGAATGGAGCAATCTTCTTTCTGCATCAAAAGCAGTCCCTCATCCATTCTCAATCCATTATTAATTTTCATGGAATCATAAGTTTTGATATTTATTCAATCTTTTGATTATTATGTTAACTTTGTAAGTGGCAAGATTGTGATTAATGGAAAAATACAATTTTATTCTTTAAAAGTGATTTTTTTCCTGATTTTATCAATTGATTTCCAATACAACTCTAGAAAATATAATATTATGAAATATCTTGCAATTGAATGGTTTCCCACAAAACACAAGTATCTTCCAAATAAATTCTTGTTATGACATTCCCGAAAGAGATTATTACACTGAAAAAAAATCCAAATGTAGTTGAGCCAACTGCATATGAAGTTGAATACGGTGAACCTCGCCGTGCAGTTGTGTCAACCGAATGTCGATTGAAATGAATACTCATTCGGTTATTTTAATCGACATGCGGTTGACTTAACTACACGGCGAGGTTCGCCGTATTCAACTTCATATGCAGTTGGCTTAACTACATTTTGATTTTTTTGTCAATGTAGGGATTTTTGTTGAATACTAAGAGTTCTGAAAGGATTCCTTCTGAATTGTCATAACGAATTTAAGAATATCACCTATATGTTGCAAACATTAATGAACTACTCTTTGTTGAAATAGGTGAGTAGTCTTTCTTGTTTCTACGAAACGTCAGAATGATATGGAATATGAATTCAAAAACAAAATATGGTTATTCCTGAAGAAAAATTATGAGATTTGATGAGAAATTATAAGTCATATAAGCCAACATCCTTACAGAAATTATTAGAAATTTTGAGGAAATTATTAGAAATTTCGAAAAAATAATGAGATTTTAGCGAAAAATCATTTCTCATAATATTGTCTCAATTCCTTGAAAAATTATGAATCTTCATGAGAAAAGTATGAGATGGAATTATGAACAAATATGACGAATTATGAGAAATTTTCTCGCAAGGGTTTCAATGATAGTTAGTTGATAGCTACTGAATTTATTCAATTCAGAGATAATTTCATCCTGCTGGATTCATCAGGGTCCTACGATGTGAAATTCCATATCGATATTCCTATCATCATCAATATCGAACATCTGATTATTCGATTCAACGGGAAGAAATGCGTCATTCTGAAATTGTGATAGAGACGATAGAATTATACGATGAAAAAAGAAATTATATGTTACTCATCATTCGTTGATTATCTTTGTAATTCTCACTCAACATGATAATTACCTCACAGGTGATTCTATGTCTTCATTTCATGCAGGTATCTAAGATTAAATATTTCATCGAATCTTGAGAAGAGATCTTTCTATAAAGTAGAACCATGTTGAAGTGTTGCTAATTATTATTAATAATGAGAGAAAATAGCTTTGAATCAGAAAGAAAGTATTAGGAGTACAGGAATCATAAGAGGTGACTCGTCAAAGATTTGTCGACGGACCTACACTATTATGATTATGTCCATTTCGTCGACCTATGTTCGAGAGTCATGTTGCACTTCAGAGCCAAGATGTATAGGTACGCATTGGTGTGCGTACGTGCGTGTGTGCACACAGTGTACCATTGTTCTGTTCTTCACGGAGTATCGATACAGAGAAGAATGATTTCATCATGCATACTTCTCGCACGTATAACATAGAATTCTTCTTGTCGATTTAACGCATTCCTTATTTTAAGAAGGATAAATCTTTGATGAAAATATTAATTTTATTATAATTAAAATGAATATATATAGATATAAATTGGATGAATATATGAATATTTGTATATATGGATACTGTGTATACAGGGTGATTAAAAGTTCCCGCACTCTTTTTTGGAAGTAGATTCCTGATGAAATTCTAAAACGATTTGTCCTTGTGCACAATGCTCTCCGACGCATAATTTCCGAGATATAATTAATCAAAGTTGACTAATTATGAGGTGGATCCATCGATCATTCAGGAGCGTCATAACAGAACGAGAGAGGGAGGTGCTTGCAGAGGGCGCTCATACGATCAGCTGATCGGTATAATCGATACGATTTACCAACATACAAATTGGTAAATTTTCTATGTAGAACGATTGAATTCGTCGACACTGTGGAAAAGTTGATTATTGTCATGCATTCTTATCACGATATGCTGTAGGTGAGAGTTGTAATTTCAGTAATGATTTTTATTACGCAGAGGAATATAAAATAGTGTTATTTCGTAGGGATGGGGATTCAAGTGGGAGAAAAAAGTATAACTACTCGTTCTCAATCAGAATTTTCATGTAAAGAAGAAAACATGAGAATTTTCATTCATCCGATACCTAATTTGAACGGTTTGATTAGTAAGTTTAACACAAGAGATTGGATTCCGAATCCTGTATTCTGATTGGTCGAGAATCAATGTATTAGGTGTACAAATAAGTTTCCGCGGTTTTTTATAAAAAATTAGGAATTTATTGTAAAGGAAAAGTACATTACGTTTTATTCAAAGTATTTTCCATCATTTGCCACTACTTTTCCCCATCTTTCTGGCAACATTCGGATACCCCGTCGAAAAAACTCTTCATCTTTTGACGCTATCCACAAATCTACCCAATTTTTGGTGTCTTCATATGATGTGAAGCGCTGCTCAGACAGACCATGTGCCATCGACCGGAACAGGTGATAATCAGAAGGGGCTAAGTCTGGTGAATACGGCGGGTGGGGTAAAACTTCCCAGTTGAGTGTTTCCAAGTATGTTTTTACCGGCGCCGCAACATGTGGACGAGCATTATCGTGTAAAAGAATAATTTTGTCATGTCTGGAGTAGTAATGGGCGCGTTTTTCCTTAAGTGCCCGACTCAATCTCATCAATTGTGTTCGGTAGAGAGCTCCAGTAATGGTTTCGCTTGGTTTCAGCAATTCATAATACACGACACCAAGCTGATCCCACCAAATACACAGCATGAGTTTTTTTCCATGAATATTCGGCTTGGCTGTCGATGTTGATGGTTCGCCGGGCTTGACCCATGACTTTCTCTTCTCTGGATTATCGTAGTGAATCCATTTTTCGTCACCAGTGACCATACGATGCAAAAAACTCTTTTTTTTATTCCTGGCAAGCAGCATTTCACTCATGCATAATCGGCGTTCAACGTCTCTCGGCTTTAGTTCATATGGAACCCAATTTCCTTGTTTTTGAATCATTCCTAACGATTTTAAACGATGTGAAATTGCTTGTTGAGTCACTTGTAGAGTAAGTGCAAGTTCTTTTTGCGTTTGGGACGAATCTTCCTCCAATAGTACTTCTAATTCCATGTCTTCGTACACTTTCGGCCTTCCACTGCGTTCTTTGTCTTTAACGTCAAACTCACCGTTCTTAAACTTTTGAAACCATTCCTGACAACTTCTCTCACTCAAAGCAGCTTCACCATATGCTTCTAGAAGCAATCGATGCGCCTCAGCTGCAGATTTTTTCACATTAAAGAAGTAAATCAAAAGTTCCCGCAAATGATGCTTATTCGGAATAAAACTTGACATTTTTGCACGAAAAAAATTACGTGATGCTGATACGGAATCACTAGTACTTTAAGGTTATGGTGTTGCCAGATGACTAAACTTGGGATATTACGTTTTACATCTGACAATTTCTCCATAACCTTCTGGTGGGGCCATCTTTTGACAAACCGCGGAAACTTATTTGTACACCTAATATGTTAGATCAATCCTCGGCTGTTTCAAATGATTCTTCTGAAGAATGTGTTTTCGACTTATCCCAACCACAACATTGAACAATGATGAATTCATTCGAATTCACCCTTTTTACATCATTCGATGATTATAAAGGGTTTATCGAACGTTGATAACTTACTTCAACTTGCAGAATCCATCAATTTCGACGAAAATACAAGGTGTGACATCGTATACGGCCCAATCATTGCACTTGATTGACATTGTAATCACATACGGTTTGTTTAGCTCAAATCAACCATTTGTGATACGAATCAACCAATCAGGTGACAGCTCGGAACAGTTTCATTTAAAGCACATATGACTTTTCAAAGGGCATATTGTTATTTCAAATGGAAAAAGAATTGAGCGGCCGGATCTAACAACCAGCCGCGCGCTCGAAAAGACGTAGAAGTATTGTCCAAGCCGTGACGTTACACACAAAAATTAAAAATTGGAATTTCGAAAAACAAAAAATACCAGGTGATAGGTCTTGAAAAATCAACCCAAGTCTCCGTTAGTGATTTTTTTCTGTAATCAGTAGTTTCTTAAAAACTGAAAATATTTGCGGTCTGAAAATCAATGTTTTTCAACATTAAACTCGCTGTAACTCTTTGATTTTCCAACGTATCGAGATGAATTTTATCAATTTTTATTCGTGAGACATTGTGATCTTTGAAAATCAATTATTTTTCAATCCAGAGTGATTTTTCAATCCAATCATCTTTTCCAAGCTTCGTATTAGAAAAGTGATGAATAAAGTTCAAGCAGGAGAAAACTTCCAGCGACAAAGTTGTTCGTTAGTGCATCAACCAACTTTGTGGAGAATTTCGGATCGATTGAGCCATTAGTTTGGAAGATACAGCCATTTATTCATCAGCGCGTAGCCGATATTTTTTATGATTCCTAAATAGTTGCAGGTCAACCGTAAGAGACTGTATGAAACACGAGTCCACTCGATTCCTCAATACAGGTTTATGTTTTTTGTGTCGAATAATTCGAATATCAAGCTATTCTTACATGATGGATTCTTTATTATGAACAAATGAACCAGTTGTTCAAAACAATGTTATGAACGAAAGCTTGATATTTGAGACAAATTGTGTGAACGAACAAGTTTCTCCTTCTTTTCGTTGAGGAATAAATTATGTATGAACTATGTTTCCAATGCTACGATTATTTATTTATATCATCAATCATAATTAAATCCAGAAGATGGAATTGTTTTTTAATAATGAATTGTATCGGTGTCTCAGTACTCCAATTTCCTGATAAAGGAACATTGAGTAAAACATCATTCATACAAGATTTATTCTTCATTCTTCCAATGTATCACTGAGGATAACATGTCGCAGCAATGAATAACGGTAAACATTTTTGAAAAAGTCATATACTCATTTCCAGGATCCAATGAATATCAGGTATTAAAATTTGTTCAACCATTTTATTTCAAGGTAATTCATAAACTTTTTAATGAATAAAATATGAAATTTTATATAGCTCTCAAATGAAACAATGATCTAGAATACAAAAAGAGAATTAAAAATGAAAACAATGAATGAAATAATTAAAAGAAAATTAGAATTCTCATTTTCTTCGTTGCTTTTTCGAACCATCTGTTTCTGATTTTTGGGTTTCACTAGTTTCGCTTATAGCTTCTATCGACGATTTGTTGGATAAACCATTAAAAAACTCTTGCCCACCCATACTCAAATACTTCATTAACGCTTGGACATCATTCAATTTTTGTTGACTTATTCCGACCGGATCAGCTAATGGTGTATTCAACAAATCATCAAAAACAATATTTGATTCCACAGTGTCACTTCTCGGTTTCCCACTATAATCATAAAACAACTCGATTTGTTTATTTGGAAAATATACCATTTTTACCGCATCTCTGGTGTGCAAATCTGTCGGTTCTTTAATTCCATCTAATAAAGTTCCAACATTTTCAACCGTACACGCAGAATCTTTTATTATTTTGAATGGTGGTTTTCTCGCATTTTGAATTATGTCATGGTATTCTTCATCGGTTTCTATGGTCTCTATTTTTTTCTTTTTTTGTCCATACATCCCGAAATTGCGGTCACATGAACAATAAGAATGTCCACGTACAGGAAATGAATGTTGGATCTCAATCTGTAATTTTTCAGACAACAAAGACAAAAAATGCATGACCAAGTAATTTTTATTTTGCCCTCCACAACCATCCGAAAATGGATAAATTTTATCGTAGTAAGAGATTTCCAATTCGCGACAAATTGTATCATAGAGGAGATTGCACACCGTATTTGCTCCTCTTTTGTATTTGCCTTCGATAAAAAAATACATATAACTATTTCTTTGATCTCCGAAAGTATTAACATTGAAAACGTGCAACCATATGAGTCCTCGATAAAATTGATCTTAGACCGGAATTTTTGGAAGAGGCAAATTCTGGCCAAAATCAAATTCCAAAAATAAAACCTGATTTTCAGCGAGCATAGATTTTTTTAACAATTTGTATTGGTCTACAAGTTCTTGGTGTTTCATTAAATCTTCATCATTTGCATCATTTTTATATTCGAAACAGAAGTTACAAGCGTCAGTACGTGGCTTTGAAAACGTGAAATTCAAATTATGATTCAAATATTTGATATAAGTTGACTCGCTTAAGGGGGGGGGGGGGTATGGTTATTTCGACGGAGAAAAGACATGTTTCTAAGATTTTTTTCTGCTCATACAGATGTTGTAAGTTTATTGAGTCAATCTCCATATGATGATGTAACATTCCAACAATACTTGACTGAATTTTCATCGCAAAGTATTGGAAATTGAGCGAGTGATAAGAAATCTCCGGAAGTGCCTCGAAAAAAAGTTGTTTTGCGGTGTTCACGATAACTTGTGACAGAATCATCTGGAACAAAAGAACCAAAATGCATTCGTTAGAGGAAATGTTTTTCAAGGTAAGGACGAGGGGATTTTTTCTCTTCATTTTTAAATTTTTCGCGACACTTTGAAGCAAGAAAACCGATTTCCGCATGAAACAATCAGCCTATTTGTTGTTGTAAAATCAACAAATATCAAAAGAAAAAAAAGGCCTCGATGTTACCTGGGAAATCATGTGAAAAAGTCCTGTGCAAAATTTCAAAACGATTGGTCCAGTAGATCCCGAGTTATCGTGAACACCGCAAAACAACTTTTTTTCGAGGCACCTCCGGAGATTTCTTATCACTCGCTCAATTTCCAATATTTTGCGATGGAAATTTAGTAAAGTATTGTTGGAATGTTACATCATCATATGGAGATTGACTCAATAAACTCACAACATCTGTATAGGCAGAAAAAAATCTTAAAAACATGTCTTTTTTCCGTCGGAATAACCATACCCCCCCCCCCCCTCCCCCTAAGGGAACATTCGAATCGCCCGCTTTACTGGTATAATACTCGAGAAACAAACTGTACAATTTAGCTAACGTTAAATCAGGATTATCAAAATACTGCAATGAGGAATCTTCACGCTTATAATGGGACTCCGAATGAGGTATGGACGAGCAATGTTCTAGAATCATTTTTTTCACATCAGGAGTCGATCGAATCGAACTCTCCTTGCTTCCTTCACCCCGGTTATCTTCTAGAGACTCGTTATTTTTCATTTTATTCTGGATTATAGCGAGTCTGGATTTATCAATTTTTAGCGGAGAACATAGAAAGCTTCGACACACTGATAGATGGGTTGTCTGATGATGGCAAAAATATTCCCACGAAGTAATTTTATCCATTCTTCCTCCCGATGAATTTGGAGTTTCCATCAACATCATTCCACGCAATGAACAATTTTGAGCGGTATATTCGCCAGTTGATTTCTAGAAGACATGAAACAACTCTTTTTGCTGCGAGATTTCAATTTTTTTGTAACATTCCTTCCTGCAGCAAGATTGAACGTTTTCAAACTTTTGCCACGACAGTCTTGTTGAAACTGGATACATACTCATTGCCCTAAGATTGAGAACAGATTTTCATTGCAAGAATTTCCAGGAAAAGAATATCAATGTTTTAAAACCATCAATCATCTAAGAAATCTTGTTTCTACATTCATATAACTTGCCTTGTTTCTTGCTGTTTTTTTTCTCATTTTGTTTCCAATTACTCTTATTTCTAGTTCGTTTTCTTGCATTGATTGAACTTTTCGCAACGGACATTTTTCAGGAATAGGAACAAGAGGATATTTATGTACGCTGTTAAATAAGTAGATAATTTTCAGATAATAATTATTTCAATATAGCGAAATTTCACTGAATCAAATTCAGAGGATATTTTAACATAATCAGTCAACGTCACAACTTACACTCATCTGTAAACAAAAGAAAGCCGAGAAACAATACAACAACGAATGAACCATACAATATGCACACGTTCGGCTTTCTTTTGTTTACGAATGAGTGTAAGCTGCAATGTTGGCTAATTAGATGAAAATATTCCCTGAATTTGAATCAGTGAAATGTCACTATATTCGAATAATTATCCGAAAATTATGTATTCAAAACATTGATGTTCTTTTCCTGGGAATTCTTACAATAAAAATCTGTTTGTAATCATAGGGGAATGGATATGTATCTCGTTTCAACAAGACAGTCGTTGCAAAAGAGTTTGAAAACGTCAAATCGTACTGCAATAGGAACTGTTATGAACAAATTGAAATCTCGCAACAAAAAGAGTTGTTTCACGTATTCTGGAATCAACTGGCGAATATACAGCTCTAAATTGTTTACTGCGTTGAATGATGTTGATGAAAACTTCAAAATCGTCGGGAGGAAAAATATTCCCGTCAATGTTCCGTTATCAGGAAATTGAAGTATTGAGACACCAATACAATTCATTATTAAAAAAAATTCCATCTTTTGGATATAATTATGATCGATGATATAAATAAATAATCGTAATATTGGACACATAGTTCATACATAATTTATTCCTCAACGAAGAGAAAAAGAAACTTGTTGGTTTACACAACTTGTCTCGAATATCAAGCTTTCGTTCATAACATTGTTTTGAACAACTGGTTTATTTGTTTATAATAAAGAATCCATCATGTGAAAATAGCTTGATATTCGAATTATTCGACACAAAAAACATAAACCTGTATTGAGGAATCGATTGGACTCGTGTTTCATACAGTCTGTTACGGTTAACCTGCAACTATTTAGGAATCATAAAGAATATAGGTTACGCGCTGATGAATAAATCGCTGTGTCTTTCAAACTAATAGCTTAATCGATCTGAAATTTCCCACCAAGTTGGTTTATGCACTAACGAACAACTTTGTCGCTGGAAGTTTTCCCCTGCTTGAACTTTATTCATCACTTTTTTGATACGAAGCTTGAAAAAGATGATTGGAATAAAAAATCACTTTGGATTAAGGAATAATTAATTTTCAATGATTTTTTGCGAGTTTTTTCAACATCATCGTCTTCGGGAAGGTCTCACGAATAAAAATTGATAAAATTCATCTCGAGACGTTGGAAAATAAAAGAGTTACAGCGAGTTTAATGTTGAAAAACATTGATTTTCAGACCGCAAATATTTTCAGTTTTTATTTTTTTACGAAGAACCTACTGATTACAGAAAAAAATCACAAACGGAGACTTGGGTTGATTTTTCAAGACCTATCACTTGGTATTCTTTGTTTTTCGAAATTCCAATTTTTAATTTTGGTGTGTGACGTCACGGCTTGGACAATACTTTCACGTCTTTTCGAGCGCGCGGCTGGTTGTTAGATCCGGCCGCTCATTTGTCTTCGAAGATTAACCAAATCCGTCCTTTTTAGGACGAATACATTTTCTAAACGTAGAAACGCGTTCGAACTTGCACACAATTTGAATTAGATTTTGATTCAAACATGAATGATCTTGAGTGACCTCAAGTAAGTTATTAACGTTCGATAAACCCTTTACAATCATCGAATGATGTAAAAAGGGTGAATCCGAATAAATTCATCATTGTTCAATGTTGTGGTTGGGATAAGTCGAAAACACATTCTTCAGAAGAATCATTTGAAACGGCCGAGGATTGATCTAACATACATTGATTCTCGACCAATCATAATACAGGATTCGGAATCCAATCTCTTGTGTTAAACTTGCTAATCAAACCGTTCAAATTGGGTATCGGATGAATGAAAATTCTCATATTTTCTTCTTTACATGAAAATTCTGATTGAAAACGAGTAGTTATACTTTTTTCTCCCACTTGAATCCCTATCCCTACGAAATAACACTATTTTACATTTATCTGCGTAATAAAAATCATTACTGAAATTACAACTTCCACCTACAGCATATCGTGATAAGAATTCATGACAATAATCAATTTTCCCACAGTGTCGACGAATTCAATCGTTATACATAGAAAATTCACCAATTTGTATGTTGGTAAATCGTATCGATTATACCGATCAGCTGATCGTATGAGCGCCCTCTGCAAGCACCTTCCTCTCTTGTTCTGTTATGACGCTCCTGAATGACCGATTGATCCACCTCATAATTAGTCAACTTCAATTAATTATATCTCGGAAATTATGCGTCGGAGAGCATTGTGCAAAAGGACAAATCGTTTCAGAATTTCATCAGGAATCTACTCCCAAAAAAGAGTGCGGGAATTTTGAAACACCCTGTATATGAATACATATACACATATATTATATGAAAGAATCAAAAATTCATCCGAGGACGTTACAACAATGTAGTAGCACCGAAATGTTGTATATCTACTATGCATATTCATAGTATATATACGATGTTTGGGTACGACTTCACTGTAAACAAATTTCTTCTGAAAATTCAGAAAATGTGACGGTAATTTTTCACATTCATTTTTTTTAAAACTTTCAGACAAATTCCACTGAATATCAAGAAATTTCAACTGAGTTATGGAATAGATTCTGGAAAGTCTTTCAAGTTTCTGAAAATGCAGAAAAAAATGGCTGTAAAAAAGTAGTCACATTTTTAGAATTTCCAGAAGGAATTTTTTTTAGTGTTGGGTATATGTAAATCTATCTCAATATCATACATGTTTAATGTATGTTTTTCTGTATGTTCCCCTGTGAAGAGCTCCTGCTACAATAATAATAACAAGACTGATAATTGACACCGTCTGAATTGTTCACTTTTTGAATCAAAATGTTTGAAATATAACTGCACCACTAATTTTGTCAATATCATATTGCTGAAGTTCGAATCGTTTATTGAAATGAATTACTAATCGAATAACACGATATCCAGCTGTTAAAAACTAAAAATCTTGCAGTACGTTATTCAAGTCATGTTTCCAGTTCCAAGAATTCGATTCGAGGAGATAAATAACCCAGATTTATCAGATTTAATGAGTTTGAATTTTCGTTTTGTATCTGTACACGATTCAGACTTCAAGAACATATAACATAACATCATTCATCGTGACTTCAAGCGTTGATTGATTCCAGGATCTAACTGATTAATATTGAATGCGATTTCACAGTCAGGTCTGAGACTAAACCCACGCCGTTCATGAACTGGGTTCGGATTCTGTCTCAGACCAAACTGTGCATAGCACACATTTTTTTATTGGAGTTTTCTATCAAATTCCGTTGTCAATTTACCTGCTGTATCAACATAACTGTTACTATATTGCAGAATATTGTTCAAAATAAACCCACCACAAGGCAACAAAAAAGGCTCGAGATTTTCTACACTTACAGATGTTGATTTTAAGGTGAGGAAATTGACAAACACATTGAACGATTTCGGAGTGCTATCCCAAGGGAACATTCAAGAAACATAATGAAGAGATGAATATTGAGTACTTCATTAATACAAAAAAAGTATTATATTTCCGTTCAAGTTTTAGTTAATATTCTACATTCAACTCTAACATGATGTCACATATATTTTAAGTCGAAGAAAAATATTATATCCGGTTTATTTCATCAAAGCCTGCCAAGATTTGAGACAAGACTTCATTTTTCTGATTATGATTATTTAAAGAAACACAATGAAGGACTGTCTATTTAATACTTTCTAACTACAAACAAATCTTATGTTTTTGTTTGAATTTTATTAAATATTTTATATTTGAATCTAATATACTGTTACATATACTTTAAGTTGGGAAAAATATTATAACGGGTTTCTTTATCAGAATCCAACAAGATGTGAGACAAAACTCTGGTTTTCGGATTATGACTATTGAAAAAAATAAAACCTCATAAAAAAACCAATAACTCCTATGTTACAGTTCAAATTCGAATCATTCATTGAAGAAAAATTAAAATTTAACTATGAAAAATATTGTGTTGCAGAATCACTGTTTTTGACTCTTTTGAATTGATGTTGTTGAAAGAACGATATTTACGAATTATAACCATTGAATAATTGCATTATTAAACTGTTCTTTTTGTTTTCTTGTTTTTCAGTATCAAATTATTGATTCATTCCAGTGAAAGATTCAAATCTCAATAATAATCACCTGCCGTAATTTTTCTTGACTCTGACAATTTTTCCCAACTCATGTTTAGAGGTGAACTCAAGACTCTTGAGCAAATTTATAAAATAATAAATATTATTTGATTCCACGATATACAAAGAACAGGGATAAAATTTATCTCGTCCAGGATATAGAACGATTTTTCCTTATTCTAGACCAAGACAAGTCTTTTTTCGAGACTGCAACAATTTTGAGTGAACATTAGTGTTTGACATCAAGAAAATCTTTTCCCAAACTTGCTTTCATTTCATCCTCTCAATAGTTGTGCATTAATTAAACGAATCTTATATTGTAACTGGAGGAAATAAGGTTTATGCATTCTATCCGAGAGTTTGAGTCATTCATTGAGATTAATGGAATTATATCCAACTCTACAGGAGAGTTTGATTCCACCCCTGCTTAGATTATATTTGTTTTTTCCTAATTCAAATATTATCAAAATTACTGCCCTTGCGCACTTGACTTCACAATGCATCAATTTATCTTCATCGATATTTTCTCCCCAATGATATCAAGAAATGTTTCTGGCAACATTATAAAAATTCACATATATTTTTCTTGGACTTTACACCCAAAATTCCGAAACCCCAGAAATACTGAATTTGTCTCCAGCTTTCTCAAAAATGAAATAACGAAATCGAAAAAGCTTATATGCATTGAATGATGCATCTTCTTTGTGTTACAAAGGAGATTCAGGCATTCATTATTTTCGATTTTATCCTTTCATTTTTTAGAAAATTGGGGGGAAAAAACTTGGTAATCTTGGGACTTTAGAATGCTCTTGAGACTATACAGCTTGTCCCAGGACTCGCGGACCGGATTTCACAAATGTATTCTGCACCCAAAATACAATAATTCCTCGTTTGAAAAGAAATTTTGCAATGCTTAGTTTTCGAGATATGAGCAGTTTTAGATTTTTTTCAAATCTAAATCATTCAAAGGCACTATATGCTACATACTTGGGCTTGACATCTCCCGCTCAGTTGGGAAATGGCAGATCTGTGGAAAAAAAATCAAACTATTTTATCATTGATAGTTCCGGGGCTATAACGATTTGAAACTTTTTAGCTTTCAGCCAATCAGAATTCAGCAACTTTGAATCGCTATAGCTCCGGAACTATCGATGATAAAATACTTTGATTTTTGTTCACAGATCCGCCGTTTTCCAACTTAGCGGATGGTGGTAAGCCCAAGTATGTAGCACACAGTGCCTTTGAATGATTTGGATTTAAAAAAATCTAAAATTGCTTATATCTCCCAAACGAAGCGTCGACTAAATTGTTTTCAAATGGGAAACTATTGCATTTTGGCTGCAGAAGATACCTGTGAAATCCGGTCCGCGAATTCCCGAAAATATTGGGATCATTCATAATATAAGTTGGTATTTTTACCATGACAACATATAGGAATATTCCCACAAATATTGGGATCATTCATAATGTAGGTTGGTATTTTTACCATGCCAACATATAGGAATATTCCCGAAAATATTGGGATCATTCATAATATAGGTCAGTATTTTTACCATGACAATATGTAGGAATATTCCTAGAAATATTGAGAGTATCAATGAAGAATGGTAGGATTTTTCCCATCACATTATATGGGAAATTTGCTGAAACATTGGGAATATTGATGTTCCCTGGTTGGGATTTTCCCTATCAGTACCTATGGGAATTCTCATAACACCTGTATGTGTTAATTACTTCACATCTTTTTATGGGAAATTTCCCATAAAATTTTTTACAGTGTACCTAATAATCATGGTAGGATTTAACGTACAGATGTATGGTACATATGCATCCTTCTTGCTCTTTCTTCAACTACCTGTGATTCTATTGGAAGAATCTGATAATAGTGTACCTAACGCAAGGACCTGTGGTATATCCACTGCACTCCTGCCTTTTCTTCATTTACCTTCTACACTACCTGATGATATTGATCGTGGTGGTACGTAACATACAGATGTATAGTATACCTGCATCCTCTTTACTTTTTCTTGATCCATCTGTAATTTTACTCAAAGAATCTACGGAAACCATTTTGTACATATTCATAATTTTGATTCGAATGTCATATTTTAGTATACCTGGAGTGCTCGGTGACTAACCTTATTTTCGAATGTTTTTCAAACTTGCTATAATTGAATTTTACATCCATCATTTATTCACCATTCTGTTTCATTATTTGTTCACGATTCTGATTGCAGGATAGTGGATACTAGCAGACTGTCCAATAGAGATTATGGTATATCCATTATACTTTTGCCTGTAGAAAAGTAGCAAATAAACTTTTATAATCACCCTTGAGCAGGCTCAGTATGATCTTTTTCATCGATTGCCTACGATCCTGATTGGAGAAATCGACAGTGGAGCCTTCCGAAGTAGCCGGTCATCTGGTTCTGATCACCCTGCTTGAAGTGTCATATAGAATCGTATATAATATCATAGATTATGATTCAAAAACATGATAAGATTCACAGTTTCTATCATGTTTTTGAATTATATTTTATGATATTCTATACGATTCTATATGACATTTTAAGCAGGGCAGCTACTTCGAAAGGCTTCAGTAGTTGACTGTCCGTCAAAACTTATGATATATCCCTGACTTTCTGGCATGTGGAGGAATTGCAAATAAACTTCTACCTTTTCCCTTGAGCATGCTCGATATGATCCATTTGATCATTTTCCAACGACTCTAGTAGGAGAACCTGATAGTAGATTGTTTGTAAGGGGATTATGGTATATCCGATAAGATTTCACATAGAAAGTAATGTATAAATTTGAATCATTCTTTTCGACTAGACCTTGTATGATTCATTTGATCATCAGCCTGTGGTTCTGGTGGGAAGAATCAACAGTAGCAGACTGTTCATCAGGGATTACAGTATATCTGCTGAGCTTTTGTCTGTGAAGGAATATTGTATTTTATGAATAATATACATCATGTAGAGCTTACCTTCTTATATTTTTCAATTTTTCAAATGTAATAAACGGATCTATAGCTTCCTCACACTTTTCCAATGTTTTTTTCTATAGACGACCTCATTATTCATTCATTTTTCATTCATTTTTTTTGTGATCATACTTCGAATTATTTGTAATTTATTGTTTATTGTTGTCCTGATTGCATAAACCATAACCACTTGTAATTCATCCATTCATTCAAAATTATCCTCCTAATATGATAATAACCTGTCAATACATTGCTTCATTGACAGATTATTTATGTTTCTAATGAATCGATTATCGATAAAATGCATCGCAATTTATACCAGATTATACATACAGATATGAAATCAACGCTATTGGATGTTTGAATTATACCAGGGGTATAAGTATGAAACCGGAATTTGTCCATAGGTGGCGCTAGATGTCGATGCAGTTACCGACACATCACGTCAGCGGTGTCTTGTTATTGTATTGATATCTGACAAAGATTTCCAACTCACAATAACACGAGTTTCATTCAGTAGCATTAGTTTATTAGAGATAAACATGTCGAGTTTTATGCCAACAAATTACGATTTGCGGACAGCACTACTTTTCTGTTTTCATCTGAAGAAAACCGCAGCCGGATCGCATCGAATGCTTGTGGAGGCGTTTGGTGAGCATGCTCTCGGTAAAAAATAGTGTTTCGAGTGGTTCAAACGGTTGAAAAGTGGCGATTTTGACGTCAGAAACGAAGAACATGGGAGACCACCGAAAAAGTTTGAAGATGCTGACCTGCAAGCCTTGTTGGACGGAGACGACGCTCAAACACAACAACAACTGGCGGATCAGTTAAAGGTGACCCGAGAAGCCATCCCTGGTCAAAAAAACTAAACAAACCTAAACAAAAAATTTTTTTCATGACTACTCCCGACGTACTAGGTGTTTTTGTCTCGGAAATTTCATAACTAAAACTAAACCTTTGATTTAGGAGTTACCTCCGGATAAAGGCAATCAACGGCTTTCCGATTGTTTCAGTATTTCATTGATCAATTCACTTAGGTGCATTTCAAGTTTTGATGAAACAAATTTCTCCCGCTCACTTCCGCAATTGAGGAACTGGATTTTTTAGGTTTCGTTCCGCATTTGGAAAAATAATTTATTTGAAATTCAACATCGGATTTACCAATAACTGGCCAAAAATAGAAATTAAAATTAATTCAAACACTCGATACATTCTGTGAATTGGTGGACACCCAAATTTTTGCGTTCCACTTGGAAATGAGGATGAATTCATTCCTACCTGAAGGGGATTTGAACTCTTACCGAACCTATCTACCTATAAGACCTACCTACTTAACCTCTCAGCTATCCTAACACACTGCTCCAAGGGCAAATATTGTCTCAGATATTGTACAGCTGATCGGAAGTTTGCTCACGCATGCGTGATTCTGTTTCGGTTCATTTCCGTGTAGATGCAATAAAACTGTTCCCATGCATCTCCGATTTATTTCCGCACGAATATACTCGGGAGTAGTTACGTTTATTGACCGCGTAAATGACCTCCAAGTACTTAGGTACATCTTAGGTACCAATTTGTTTAGGTTTACTTATGAAAAATCGGAAATGGAATTTTGAGAAATGTTTACGGTGTCATATGACCTGATCAACTTCCGCGGACTTCCGTTCAGACCTACAAACACAGTTTCCATGTATTTCCGATCTATTTCCGCACAAATATACTTGGAGGTACTTACGTTTACTGACCGCGTGGATGATTTCTCATTCCTTAGATACATCTTAGGTTCCAATCTGTTTAGGTGTACTTATGAAAAATCGGAAATGGAATTTTGAGAAGTGTTTACGCATACTGTGAATTAATTCACTTCCGCAACTTTACGCTGAGACCTAAAGAGGATACTTCGGTTTATTCATGCTTTGTTTCCGCACCGATGAACTTGGGAGGAGTTATGAATAATATGCATATAATGTCTTCCTATTACTTGGGAACATTTTAGGTTCCCATCTGCTTCCGTTCACTTGTGAAAAATCGGAAATGAAATTTTGAATAGTGTTTACGCGGTGTTTTGAATGGTGTTCAGCGAGCGGGAGAAATTTGTTTCATCAAAACTTGAAATGCACCTAAGTGAATTGATTAATGAAATACTGAAACAATCGGGAAACCGTTGATTGCCTTCATCCGGAAGTAACTCCTAAATCAAAGGTTTAGTTTTAGTTATGAAACTTCCGAGATAAAAACACCTAGTAAGTCGAAAGTAGCCGTAAAAAAATTTTTTTGTTTAGGTTTGTTCAGTCTTTTTGACCAGGGATCAGGTCACATGACACCGTTAACATTTGTCAAAATTTTCTTTCCGATTTTTCACAAGTACACCTGAACAGATTGGAACCTAAGATACAACTAAGTAATTAGAAGCCATCTATGCGGTCAGTGAACTTAACAACGCCCAAATATATCCGTGCGAAAATAAATCGGGAATGCATGGAAACAGTTTTCTTGCACCTACGCGGAAATGAACGGAACCATAGTTTAGTGCGAGTCATACGTAAGTGAACCTGAACTCTCTACGTGTGGATTGCGGAAATCGGCGGAATCAATTATCATGTGGAAGAAAATCTCAAGTAGAAACTCCCTACATGTGTAAAATCTTCGTTCGGAAGTACTCGGAAGAGATCCTAAGTGATTTGAAAACATCTACTTCAAAAATATTTAGCCCTGGTCAAAAAAACTGAACAAAAAATTTTTTTACGACTACTTCCGACTTACTAGGAGTTTTTGTCTCGGAAATTTCATAACTAAAACTAAACCTTTGATTTAGGAGTTACTTCCGGATGAAGGCAATCAACGGTTTTCCGATTGTTTCAGTATTTCATTGATCAATTCACTTAGGTGCATTTCAAGTTTTGATGAAACAAATTTTTTCCGCTCGCTAAACACTATTCAAAACACCGCGTCAACACTATTCAAAATTTCATTTCCGATTTTTCACAAGTGAACGGAAGCAGATGGGAACCTAAAATGTTCCCGAGTAATAGGAAGACATTATATGCATTTTATTCATAACTCCTCCCAAGTTCATCAGTGCGGAAACAAAGCATGAATAAACCGAAGTATCCTCTTTAGGTCTCAGCGTGAAGTCGCGGAAGTGAATTAATTTACAGTATACGTGAACACTTCTCAAAATTTCATTGCCGATTTTTCATAAGTAAACGGAAGCAGATTGGAACCTAAAATGTTCCCAAGTGATAGGAAGACATTATGTGCACAGCATTCATAACCGCTCCTAAACTTATTGGTTCGCAAATAGAGTGGGAGTGTACAGAAACAGTTTTTTTACTCCCACACGGAAATAAACGGAATCACAGTATAGTCCAAATAATACCTCAGTGAACCTAAACTGCTTACGTGTGTAGTGCGGAAGCCGGCGGAATCAACTGTGAGTCAGAAAAAAATCCTAAGTGATTGGAAACTCTCTACTTGTGTCAAATCTCGGTTCCCAAGTAGTCTAAACAGATCCTAAATAATTTGAAAACATTTACTTCAAAAATACTTAGGTTTCTTTAGATTTTCTAACCAGGGATCTCCCTTCGGTTGAAAGCCATGGGGAAGATACAAAAGGTGGGGAAATGGGTTCCACATGAACTCAACGAAGGACAGCAGGAAAACCGCGAAACATCATGCGAAATGCTGCTCGCCAGGTTCCAAAGGAAGTCATTTCTCCATCGAATTATGACTGGCGATGAAAAGTGGATATATTTCGAGAATCCTAAGCGCAAAAAGTCATGGGTTACTCCGGGTGAACCCCCTGGTTAGAATATCTAAACGAACCTAAAGATTTTTGAAGTAAATGTTTCCAAATTACTTAAGAGCCCTTCCGACCACTTCCGAACCAAGATTTGACACATGTAGGGGGTTTCGAACCACTTGGGATATTGTTCCGTATCACAGTTGATTCCGCCGACTTCCACAATTCAGATGAAAAGAGTTTAGGTTCACTTGCATATTACCTGAAGTACATTACAGATTCCGTTCACTTAGAAAAAAGTGGAAGAAAAATGTGTCAGTGCTTTCCACTTTATTTCCGCACCAATGAGTTTAGGAACAGTTACGGATGGTACGCACATAATGACTCCAAATTACTTTCGGTTTCGCTGTACTCCGATTTACTTGCGAAAAATCGGTAACAAAACCTTGACACATGTTTCCGCATTTTGTCACTTGATCCACTTCCGCGAGTTTACGTTACAACCTAAACTAAATACTTCCGTACATTTCAACTCTATTTCCATACCAATGAGTGTGGGAGTAGTTATGTATAGTATGCACATAATCACTTCAAATTACTTGGGAGTATTTTCGGTTTCGGTGTACTTCGATTTACTTGCGAAAAATCGATAACAAAACTTTCACACATGTTTCCGCATTTTGTCACTTGATCCACTCCCGCGAGTTTACGTTACAACCTAAACTAAATACTTCCGTACATTTCAACTCTATTTCCGTACCAATCAGTTTAGGAACAGTCACGAATAGTATGCACGTGATGACTTCAAATTATTTTGAAACAGTTTTCGTTTTGTTGTACTTCGGTTCACCTTTTGCGGAAAATCGGAACAAAACTTTGATAAATGTTTCCGCATCTCGCGGAAGTTGATCAGATCACACGACGCATGAACATTTATAAAAATTTTATTTCCGATTTTTCATGAATGAACCTAAACAGATTATAACCTAAGATATACCTTAGTCATTGGAAATCATTTATGCGGACATGAAAGTCGATTGCTCTGAAGCATGTTCCTTCGGAAGTAGATTGAAAATAATTGGAAACAGTTTTTTTAGGCCTGAACGGAATGCCGCGGAAGTCGATTATGTCATACGACGCGTGAACATTCATCAAAATTTTATTTATGATTTTTCATAAGTAAACCTGAACAGATTATAACCCAAGATATGTACCTAAGTCATTGGAAATCATTCATGCAGAAATAAAAGTCAATTGCTCTGAAGCATGTTCCTTCGGAAGTAGATCTAAATGAATGGGAACACTTCTCTTAGGTCTACGTGGGAATACACAGGAATCCAATCACGCATGCGTGATTAGATCCTTGAACAGCTGTACAGTATCGTTGGCAAGTTGCGCCTTCAGAGTAGCGTGTTGGGATAGCTTAGAGGTTAGGTAGGCGGGTCTTATAAGTAGGTAGGTTCCGTGAGGTTTCGGATCCCCATTAGGTAGGAGTAAATTCCTAATGTCATGTGCGGAATTAGAGGAGATCATGAATTCACGAAATGTTCTGAATGTTGAAATAAGTTCGAAAGAAATTTTTATTCTATTCTTATTCCATTTTTTTCGGAAAATTGAATGTTAAATTTTGGAATCAATTTATTTACAAAATGCGGAACTGAATCTAAAACATCCGGTGTTTGAATTCCGGAAGTATGATGAAATAATTTGTTTCATAAAAACTTGAACTTGTCATAAGTAAGTCGATCAATGAAATATGGAAACAATACTGAAGTCATTGTTTGCGTGTATTCGGATATGATGCGTTGATTCAATGTTTAGATTTTTTTCCGAAATTACTGGGACAAAAACACATAGTAGGTCGGAAGTAGTCCTGGAGAGAATTTGTTGTTCAGGTTTGTTCAGTTTTTTTGACCAGGGTACTTGGACGAAGTCTTTCCGAAATTACGGAAACTGACGGATATTCGTGGGAGTAAAATGTTTCATACAATTGAGGAATGGAACCTGAAAAACGTAGTTTCTCATCTCTGGAAGTGTGCAGGAGGAATTGGTTTCATTGAAGCTCCGAATTCACCTAAATAGATTATACAATGGAATACTAAAACAATTGGGAAGTCATTGTTTGCGTGCATTTAGAATTGAATCATAGATTGTGTGTTTAGTTTTACTTCACAAATTCACAAGACAAAAACACATAGTAGCTCCCAAAGAAACCTAAAGACCACTTGGAGTTTAGGTCTGCTTAGTTTTTTTGACCAGGGCCATCAACATCGACGGCAAGACTAAACCGCTACGGACAAGAGACAATGCTGTGTGTTTGGTGGGATCAGAAGGGCGTAATCTACTACGAGCTGCTGAAACCTGGAGAAACTGTCAATACTCAACGCTACCGACAACAAATGATCAATTTGGATCGAGTTTTGCGTGAAAAACGGCCAGAATACCAACAAAGACAACACAAGGTGATTTTGCTGCATGACAATGCACCAGCACACAAAGCAAAACAGGTCCAGGAAACGATAGAGTCGTTCCGTTGGGAGATTCTTCAGCACGCGCCTAACTCACCGGACCTTGCCCCACCCGATTACTACTTGTTTGCATCGATGGGGCACGCATTTCCTGAGCAGCGCTTTACTTCCTACGAAGATGTACGAAAATGGCTCGATGACTGGTTTGCCTCAAAAGAGCAACAGTTCTTTTGGCGCGGAATCCACAAATTGCCAGAAAGATGGAAAAAATGTATAGATAGCGACGGACAATACTTTGAATAAGTTACTTTGTATCATATCATTACCATAAACGTGTTGTTTCTGTACAAAAATTCCGGTTTCATACTTACACACCTGGTAATATACATTAACTGAAGTGAAGGCTATTGAATATTGGAAGAAAGGAAAAAGGACAGAATATTGGATGTCCCAAGAAGGAAAGGGACAGAATATCTCTTACAAGAATGCCAATGGAAGAAACCCTTCCGAATTCCGATGACGAAGAACTATCGTCGCTATCGTGATTAAAATGAATCGAAAGTGGCGATGATGAAGAAATTCCGGATGTTTTGATCGCATGAAAATTTCAAACGTTTGTATCTCGGGATCACGTGAACGGATCAACTCCGTAGTGTGCTTAATCGAAAGCGTATATTCGAATTATATAGCAGAAGTGTAATTATTTTTTCGTGAGATTCAATGTGTGATGAGTTATTGTGGGTTAAAGATTTTTTGACTATATCAAATCTCGGTTCACGTGTACAGATACACGGTAGCGCACGACTTATGCTTTTTCATTTTGTTTTGTTTTTCAAGGTTTCCATGTACTTGGCGTCGAGACGCTACCTCGTCTCTTGATGAACGCTCCTGCTTCATGCTTTGAATGCATGAGAGTGTACTCGAAAAGTATGAATTCATACATTCAATACTTGACAGTGAGCTCACTTCAGACGCATAATGTATTCCTTGCGGCTTTGACTAGAGTTACGGTTCCCGTAGCTATGATATTTTTCTTGGAGTTACTGGAACAGGCCTCTCCGACTCGTGCATTTCCCCCCAGAAATCCGGTTCACGTATTGATCAAAGAATCCCCAAGAAACCTAGATGGCGATTTCATCTAGTGAAAAGTTTATAGATATAATAGTATTATTTGTGATTATTGGTCATTTTTCCACCATTTATCTTAAATTATCGCGATGAATCATTTTACAGAATCGATAGTCCAACTGACAGGTGGAGCCCTCTATAACTTCCTGATCAGTATATGAACAAAAGTTCTAGACAGTCGGAGGGGCCTGTACGGGAATATTTTCCCGGGTCTCTGACCTTTGTTTTTGATATACGGTAAGCGTGGCTCCAATGTATCCCAAAGGGATCGGCTAGAGTTACGGGACAATAAACTATTCAAAAAGTGTGAAACTAGTATCAATATCATGATCAGATGATTATATGCGCGTGCAAATTTGAGTTTGAAAATGACACCATCGGAACAGAAAAGGCAATATTCTTGATTTCCTGATGATGTTATTTCGAAATATCATCTCACAAAACGGAAAATATTATCTTTTAATCTTTAAACGTTGAAACCGGACATTTCGACGTTCTATGAACATTCGTGGAACGTGTGACGTGGCGTTTTCACGCACAAAAACTTGGATAGGGAAAAATATAAAGAGAACGTGAGACTCAACCACGAGCCGATTCCGAGTTCGGAAATCGTTCGAAAGCGAGAAATAATACAGCCGCTACCCGAGTCGTCCGCAGATTTCCCCGGGGCACACACCTTATATTTGCGATAGAATTAGATTAATTTTTGTTTTGTCCTTGTATTCTTTTTCTGGAGATCGACGCGCTCAAGCGGAGACCACGACTTGGATCGACGATATATGTGGATAACCAAGAGATCGAATACCTGAAGGAAGGGAATTAAAGGATCGACGACGCACGACAATCATTGGAAAATCACGATGGAACGTATGCACCTACGTTCGAATCTTGAACGACAACCCGCCACGAATTGGAACCACGCCCGACGACATATAGCAACAACGAACGATATATACGTTCTTCAACTACGCGTACGGTTTGGCAACCGCGTGCCAAAGGCGACGAGCAGTGCGTCAGCTATGTGCACGATAACCTTGCGTGGAATAATACGACGTAACGAAAGAAATCCTCAGTGAATGATAAAGGATACGACAATTTGTCAACCGTATCCGACGAGTATGATCGACACCGTCGATATATATTTGCTTTGATCATGGTCGTCGTATAATTATACTGTCCGCTCCCGTCGTGGACATGGAATGTGGATTGAGTAGACAGGGACTTTTATTCCAATGAAAATATGTGATTGCAAGGATGCATCGACCAAAATCCAATTTGTAGAGAAATATCTGTCTACACTCGATTGATATCTCCATATATAGAGATACAGTAAACAGATAATTGTCGCTCCTTGCAGTTGTTTAACGAGTCGAAACGTCGGTAAGATCGAGAATCATAACTTCTAACCAGGAATTATTCAATGAAGAATAGTTTATATCTTTTGGTCCGTTAATTTTGTAAGAGTCAACGTCGGAGCAGTCGAATCATATTATTTCTCGTGTAATTACTTAGGAATGTTTATCTGCTTGTATATGTTCTTTCATTATCAGAAGGTTGTCAAAAATAGAATAAGGAGTTTTGTAAAGGACTCGCGTTCACTTCATAGACAACGAACGACGATTCGTCACGCGCGCCGGGGACTTGTTTACTTCGTCGGTTGGCTTCAGATAGCGCCACGTACTGAGTTTGATGAAAATCGAGATGTTGAAATCTCGTGTGCCCAGCCGCCGACGTCGAGAAAACGAACGAAGTGGCCGACGACACGATGACTCATCATTCGGGTACCAGGGTACCCAAGCTGTAATGTAGAAACCAAAATACGAGTTCCAGCGCCGCCTACCGCAACTCTGCGAACCAAAAGTCACAAACACAAGTACACCATGTATACTTATATATGGTGTACTTGTGTATGTGAACTTGTGTGAGTAAACTGGTGTATAAGTATACATGGTGCATTTGTGTATGTGACCTTTGGTTCGCAGAGTTGCGGTAGGCAGCGCTGGAACCTGTGTTTTAGTTTCTACATTGTAGCTTGGGTACCCTGTCGGGTACCGGCTGTAGGAGCGCGAAGTAAATTTATTCGTACATATTGTCGATACCACGGGCGACCCTCTTGAGTGAGAATCGTATTCATTTCCAGAAGGGAAATAAACTATACGGTGAGTGTGTGTCTCGCGTGTCTCGTCTATATAGTTCCATTGTGAAGACGACGACGTCAAAAAATATAATTTGGATGATTAATGGTGAATACCCGTGTGTGCCCCCCGTGATCGTGTTTTGTGTAAACCTCGTCGGGAGAATCGTGTTGGAGAAACGACGTGAATCGAAAAATTCGTCGGAAAAACGACCTATAAACTAGCGGCGATCAAATACGCGTGTGTGTAGGGTCCTCTCCCGACCAGGTCAACCAATCGGTGAGGTATAAGAGATCGGTGTATCCAAAGGTTGAGTTTTTAATAGTTTCTTCTGTTCGGTTTTCTTGGACGACGCGTAGAATAATTGTCTCTCATATTTTCGTTTTGCTTAGTTCACGTGCGAGCCCTCGTGAGTTGTGCGCTTTGCAGATTGTGTAAATCCGATACTACACCGAGAAAAAAAATCTCAAGAATCATGCAAAAAATTCTTGATTCATGCAAATTGATGTCTTGAATACTGCCAAGAATTTAATTGAATTATATCTAGAAACGAAAATCATATTCCGTATGCACAAATAATTTTGATAGTAACTATTGAAATGTTAGAAAATAAGCATTTCGTATCAAAATCTTAAGAAATTTCCGATAAAATCAAAAATATGATTTCTTCATTTGAACAAAACTTCATTTAACTGTTGCGAACTCGTACTTGAATGGAATAATTAATCATTCCGAGACGAAGACATCTAATTTAGTGTGCAATCAGTGGTACTAATAACTGGACAGGAATATAATTGCAATAATTATTTTGTTGATTCACTTGAGAAAATTTATATAGACGACTGTGAAACTCTGGTTAAGAAATATCTAATTGCATGCATTGTTCAAGATTTTCCAAATTTGCATTGAGAATTTTATAATATGACTTGATCTTTTTTTCTTCATTCGTAATCAATATGAATACATATGAGCTGTGAAAAATTCATGATAATCGCCGCATTCTTGACTCAAGGCATATATTTTTCGAAATATTCATGAAAATTGAATGAATTCAAATAAAAAAATCCTCAGATCAAACCTTTTATTCTTCGTTTGCATGGTGATTGATTCTTGTAGTCAATGAATCTATTCTTGTATATATACGATTATATTATTACTCTGAGCCAAAAAATTTGGAGCGTTTGGTTTCCCTATTTGAGTTCCAGACTGATTTTTCCCTGATTTATGAATATTGCGGACAAAAAGAGAGTTAAATGAGACATATTCCTGAATTCCTTCCCCAATATACATCTCATCCAACTTTTATTTGGTCCGAAATATTCATATATCAGGGCAAAATCAGTTGAAAATTCAAATAGGAGAACAAAAAGCGTCGAAATTTTTCAATCCGGGCTATCTGTTGTATTAATTTCATAGGCATATTTGGTTAATTTTTATTCCAAGTTCTATTCCATTGATACAGAAACTTCTATTGATTCCCACTCTTTGGTCCAAATGGATTAACGAATAGAAAGTTGAGAAGTTTAATGAATTCACTGATTTCTTATCATTCGAACGACTATTTATTATTACATTTCAATGATGTATATATTATTATAATATATGTAAAATGAAACACCTATTTATATTTATACATTTGTGGAAATACTTATCAAATAGTTTTTCTTACTTACAAAGCTATCATATTTGTTCCAACATATATCGCATTCATTTCTTCTCGCACGCTCTCATACTCATTACATTTTTATAGAAATATCAGGTTCATTTACTGTGATCATTTAGCGAGGTTCAAGACTGTATTCATTTTTACACATTATTTACAATGACCATGTATTATCTACTCGAAATTCTTTACATTTATTATCATCATGAGTATCCATTTCTATCGCCTCTGTTGGAGAGGAAAACTTCGTGTGGATAACATTTTTTTGAAGATTTTATTCCAAAAAGTGAGAGTATTTACTGAATTGATACATCATATTATTCAAGTTCAAATTTACAAGAAAAAACTTTTGTTGTAAAAAAAAACAAAATGACAGCGATGCGGCCGCTCGAAGTTGGCGCTTCGAGTTTGCGCCAGACAACGCTTGGGTCATGTCGTTGTCTAAGATGAACGAACTGAATTAGTGTCATCAAAACAATCTATTTTGTACTGCATGAACCTGAATGTAGCAAAAAAAACAAAGAAATGAGAAATTGAAAGCAGTTTCAAGGAAAATGGAATATCTTTGTTTTTCAACAAATCGCGAGACAGCACACTCATTATGACACTTTGAATATATATATCTTTAGGTTCATGTAGTACAAAATAGTTTGCTTTGATGGAAAAGATTCAGTTCGTTAATTTGAGACAATCACAGGACCTGAGTGTTTTCCGGTGCAAAAGATCCAGGAGCGAATTTTAAGCAATTGTAGTACCGCCATATTGTTTTTTCCTCATAATATCGAAATTTTCTCACGCATAACTTTTCTTGCATTTAACCTGAAAATAACAATGTATTATATTCGGATTAAATTAAAACACACATCGTTTTGTGATAAGATTTCCAAAACAGATCTCATAAAAATGCTGTTTACACGAGATTTCCCATTTAAATTGGCACATACTCAACAGTTGGTACATATGAATGACCATGAAAAAATCAATAACTACTATAGCTCTCATAATCAGTTAAATTATCATATGGGATCAAACTCCATTCGTCTACTTCTTTCACTGCAAACGTTTGAAAATGTTCATCAAATTTGATCGTGTTCAGTTTTTTAACCAAGAAATAAACTTCACTCGGTTCATGAACAAGCATGTACTGAATACAATAAAATGTCGGAACTATCAATGAAGAAACATCATTTGTTGTAATCAATGAGCCTCTTTTATATATTATTCCGTTAATTTTAATCCAGGACTTATAAACCGAGGATCCACTTTGATTATCTGTCAAAAGATTGTGGAAATATTCATAATCAGGTATCTTGTCCAAATTCACTGGACATTTTGGTCCTACTATTAAACAATTCGAAAATCCTTCGTTATTGATGAAACGATTACACTGCTGTAATTGAATTTTTAAGGCTATAGTATGAGCAGGATTTAACCTTGTTCTAACACTTTTCGCTACCGTAGTAACACTTTTGTGCTTCGCTTCAAACCTAATTGTTGCAAAATATCTCAATGGTCCGTATAGTAGCATCAGACGTGGATAGTGTGTGAGGTTGTGATGTTTTGAAGTGAGGCTTTTTTCAAATACCTGCATGTATAGTTTATGATGAAGAGAAATTATTTTTCCCAACTTTTCACGAACGCTCTCACTCACTGTTCGTCTCATCACTGTGCACATAATCTTTCTTAATAAAAGATATACTTTCCAAACGTTGTTTTGATGGGGAACCAAGTCTCCTATCAGGAGAGAAAAATGACGAATAAAAAAAGTCATTTCCGAAGCTGATAAGATTAAATTCTTCTTCTTTATCGCATTAATTGATATTGATTTGACAACGTTCGATGTAGAACTATCCGCTCCAAAATAACGTAACCGGTTGTTAAGAGTTTCCAAAGTAAAACATTTCAATTCACTTATCAATGAATGCAATATATGCCCCATTTCTTCACGGCAAATACCTTCTTCCAAGTCGTGTGTAGGATCAACTATAGCATTATCAATTACTGAATACGTCTGAATACTATTGAAAACACATTTCTCCCTAATTCCATCACGAGAATTTTTAACATCGTTGTCATAGTCATCTTTCGAACGTAAGATTCCAGTATTTTCTACCAATTGCGTGCGTATAATAAGTCCGTTAGCGGTACAAATCCTACAGCACTGAGTATTGTAAAAACCCCTCTGGAATCCTAAAATAGTATTGAGACCTAAATTATCACCCACAATAGTTATTAGTGCAAAATATACTTTTTTTGAAGTTCCTGAAACATTTATAGTGATTCCTTTGGTGTTCAATTTTTTAATTTGATCTATTATGTTTTTGAATATGACACCGTTTTGCAGAGTCCCATCAGAAGATTTATGATGAACAGAGAGATGAAGTTGTCCAAGAAAAATGTTTTCTAGTTTACTCGAATATTGAAAAGGTATTCCAGCAATAGTATAATATACAGCACCAAGTTTTTTATTACCTCGATGCACGCCTAATGGATTATTAATCTCTACATCATCAAAGTACAATAACAGTGGCAATGCGATGCGATTCAGAAATTTAGTTTTTATATTCTTCCATAATGCACCTTTAAACATTGATCTTATATTTTCATTTTTCTCATGATATTCAATAAATGATAAGATAGAGTCAAATACATGAGGCAATTCCAAAAACTTTTTCAATACGGCCTCTATAGGAACAACTTCGATAGTTGATTGAACAATCTGAATAGTATCAATATTTTTTTTTCGTCGTGATTCTAATGAAGATTGTATGGGAATGGATGTTGGTTGAATTAAAACACCTTTATCAATGAATGTCTTGAACGTTGAATGTTCAGTTTTGAAAATATCAAAAACCTGCTGAACATCATCCAACATTTTAAATAATTCTGTGAAATCATTACTGTTTAGTTCATGAAGTTTTGTTTTCACAAATCGAATCGCAAACGTATTGTAAAACTCTTGTATTGGTTTTAGTATGTTATTGACTTCACATCGCGGAATAGAAAGATTACCATATAATTTTGCAACAATTTTGGTAGCGTAATGTTTAACCTCATTAGAAAATTCTACAGGACTCAAATTCGCGAAGTTATCAATTATAGCAGAACTTATTGATGGTAGTGTTAGATCAACGTCACAAAATAGTTCATCTGCATCGGGTACAGTGATATTGTCTTCATCGTCGGGAACTAAATCTTCAGTTGAACTTTCATTTTGCCGATTCGAAATTAAAATATTTGCATTTTCCAATTTGTTATTGATATGAGTTTGATTATAATGTTTTCTATACGCATATATGTTTTGAAATGAGCGAGAGCAGTTTTCATAAGGACAATAACATGGCCTTTTAAGATCACTTGGGTGTACACATTTGAAATGTAACAAAAATTGTTTGTCTGAAGACAATTGTAAGGTACAAGATGGACATCGAAACATTTTGAGATTCACCTTATGACAGGGTTAAAAGGCAGGTGGTTTCTGAACTAAGAGAATTATTTGTACATGAATAAACACGTGTAAAAATAACATATCGTCGAGTTGCAAGTGAACAATTAATTTTTTACAAAAAGATATAATCGTATTAATTTTCAGAATCCTGTTTCGCTTTTTTTGATTTTTTCTTTTCATTTGCCTCAGAAGTATTTGATGTTCCAAATTTACGTTTATTCGTCAGATCATTCAATATTCCCGCCACGGAATCGACGTCCCATTGAGTTTTGATTTTATACAAATCAGTTTGTATAATTGTCCATAACCGTTCACTTGCACGAGGATATGCACTATGCAATGTGAAGAAAAATTTCAAACAAAAATCAAGGGCAGCCAAAGTTGATTCCGTTTTATAAATAATATCGTCCACAACAACATAAGAATCTTTGATATTTGTGATTTCTTTTCCAACTACTATTATAAAAGGTTGCAATGGCTGATTCAGCTTCATCATTGCATCACGACGAGCATTTATTTGATCTTGTAGAAACTTTGCTTCCTGTAAATAAAAATTGAAACACTTACTATTATGAATCAATTCCAATGCAAGAACATGTTTCAATTAAAAAACGAATATTACCGTAACATGACATATCATGCTGTCTTTACTCTCTTGAATTGAGGGTTTCCATACTTTTTTTTTACAAATAGAAATTCTTCCACTTGGAGGTATCAAATCATGTAGGATCAATAACTGAAGCGTCACTTTCGTGTCTGTGAAAAGTAGAAATAAAAAATTTGTATACAGATGAATATATTGGTGAATGAATAATAAATTCAATACCTTCTGATACGTCCGGTAATCTTAGTACATCGCGAAATGATTTCACAGTATGCGATGTGATTTTTTTCAGTTTCAAGGAGTAAAGTTCAGTATAAAAAGTTTGCCACAATTCATAGGTCAGTACCACTTTTGTTAAATTCATTGATTGAAAATCATTGTCAATCAATGTTGGTGCCAAAGATATTTCACGTAAAATTGGCCAATTATTCAATGTTGAAGAAATGTTCAAACTTTTCGATTCTTCACGTTCTTTCTTACGAGCAGGTAATGATAACTCCCAATGACGATAAATCTCCTCTTTTGGATCTCGATGTAATTTCAACCACTCAATACTTCTTTCTATTTCTTCGTCAACTTCATTTTCGGAAGCTGCTTCATCATTGCTATGCTCTGAATCGATCACTTGAGTATCTTCCAAATCTTTCTTTAGTATATTAAACTGATTCTTAAAACTTCGATATTTATTATAAAATTTGCCTTTCGCTGGTTTACGTTTTGCACTGTTAGAAGCCTTTGAATTTTCAGGTGGTTTGTAGTAGATATTGGGGTCTTCATGTGAGAGAATTTCTACAAATTTTGCCAGTATAATCAAGAAATCATGTTCTCTCAGTCTGTGGACAATGGAGGATAAATACAACTAAAAATGATTGTCAAAATCATTTTGAAACGAATTCATTGGGCAGTATCATATTAGTGATTCTGAAAAAAAACGCTGCTCTCGAGAAGAAATTCTTGATCCAAACCATTCTGCTTGTACATGTATTCAAGCAAAACACTTGGCTATTGACAAGAAATTCTTGACTGAAATAATTTTCCTACACATATTCAAGCGAAATAATCTAAATCCAATACTTTTCCCTTAGAAAAAGTTTGTGTCTCAGTGATATGTAAAACTGTGATGAAAATCAATTCTTACCTATCCTTAATGCTGATAACCTTGGTAAAAATCAAATCTGTGAGGAAATCTTTCGCTTTTGAACTCAAAAAATTAGTTCTTTTGTAGCATTTAAAGTAAGATGTAGCAATAGATGAATTCTGTATCAAACCCAAGATATCCAATGATGCCAAATCATTTCCTTGTAAACAGTTCTGTTTTCCAAGTACGACAGGAAGATTTCTTTCAACACCAGAAGAATTTTCAAGATTATTGTCCTGCTAGAAAAATAACAGATTAATGAAAAATTGACAATTCATGATTGATAGGAAAAAAAATTTACTCACACTTTTGCTAGATCCTGCTCCAAGAACTGTTTCTGAAGATGCGTCTATGGATTCTTCACTAACATTGAAATGAGCCTTCCATTTTTTCTTAAATTTTAAACGTAGTACCACATTTGGAATTATCTCTGCTAAAATCTCCGAAGTCAAGATAGGCATTAATTGAGAATCTATTTCATTTCCTGTTTCAGAAAGAAAGCATCTTTGAAATTAAACGCAACAATTGTCTCAAATGAAAACAATTTCTTCTATCAAAGTTCAACTTCGAACAAGAGAACCATTCTTAATCAAAATATACATCCATTAGAATTCACGTGATGTAAACGTAAAATCACAACTTCATATGCGCTGCGAATGATGTCTATATTCATTTTCCTAATTAAAAATTACTGTACTTACGACGAAATATTTCAATCAGTTCTGGAAAATTCCATTCGTTTAATAATTGGATTGTAGATTCATCCATTTATGGATAAGTTAATAATAAAACTGATTCACTGTATCACTGATTCACTGTAACTAATTTCACCGTATTTCTCCAACACTTTGAGCACGATACAATGGCGACACTTCTTACATGCGTTCTCTTCTACGGCTGTAAAACTCCTGTCACTGAATTCACCGCGTCGTCATAACTCTCTTCCGAGAGACGACCGTCAACTTTTCTTCCACGCTACCTTCATGAATATGGCGTATTATAACAACCAATAATCTACGCCTATGGTGAATACGCGAACGGTGTATTGTTGACATGACACTCGAACATTTATTTTCATTTGTCGATTCTTCGAATTCTGCTTCGAGCAAAGTTTATCAAAATGCTTTAATATTTCATGATAGAAAATCATTAGCATTCTATTAATTTCTTAATACCTACATAGTTCATTTATTGTCAATGTTGTACTTCAATTCATTCTAGAATAAACACATCCATGTTTAGAACTAGTTATTTTTCTCTCAGTTTCATTTTGAAAAGAAATTATTGAATTCAAACTTTTAGAAACTTGAATTAAACTACTTTATGATTCGATCTCCAAGAAAAAATAATTACTCATTGTATAATTCTAAATTTCAACTTTGAAACAAACTGTGATTAGCCATACATATAATTCGTTCGCTTTGTGCTTGCATGGGATTGTTTTCAATACGTTGAGCCACACACACGCATCGATTGTTTTCATCAATTGATGGGAATGTTTCCGCTTCTAAATAGTATTATCATCGTATCATTGGAACTCTTATTGGGTTTATCTCATACAATTCAAGAATTTTATTCGCTTGTTCGCTGTCATATTACTGTTTGAAAATAACAATCTGAATATTGGAATAATAGAATATTAATCATTAATTTCGAGCCAAATTCCATGAGTATCATTTATCTCATTCAATCTTTTAGTTTTTCATTTCAACCTAATACTTGATTGTGATAAGTTCAAAATTTTCTAATTAAGACTTCTTACCGTTCAAAAATTTACATTGCTGAACAAAAATTATATTTCTCTCAGTGTGATTCAAGAATTCAATTGGTTCACTTGCAATCATATTAGTTCTTAGGAATAATAATCTGAATATCGGACGTTGAGAATATTACTCATTGATTTCAGACAAAATTTTGTGAGCGTAATTTATCTCATCCAATCTTTCATTTTCTTATCCCAACCCTATATCTGATTTTTATGAGTTCAAAGTTTTCGAATCAAAACTCTTTGTCGTTCAAAAATTCCGTTTCTTACATATTGGATTTTATTTTTCTCAGTGTAATCCAAGAATTCAATTGTTTTATTTGCAATTATACTACTTCTTGAAAATATTAATTTGAATATTGGACTACAAAAATATCGCTCATCAATTTCAAACAAAATTTTGTGAACGTAATTTATTTCATTCAATTTTTTCACTTTCTCATTTCAACCTGATATCTGATCATAGTAAGTTGCAAGTTTTTGAATCAAGCCGCTTCACCATTCAATAATTTACATTCCTGCACAAGAGTTTTATTTTTCTCAGTGTGATTCAAGAATTTAATTTGTCCACTTGCAATCATGTTAATATTCGGAAATAATAAGCCAAATATTGGACTTTAAAAATATGTCTCATTAATTTCAAACAAAATTTTGGAAACGTAATTTACCTCATTCAGTCTTTCATTCTCTTATTCCAACTCAACATCTGATTTTAATGAGTTGAAAATTTTTCAATCAAAACCCTTTGCCGTGTAATGATTTCTATTCTTGAATATTGAATTCTATTGTTCTCAGTGTGATTCAAGAATTCAATGAGTTGATTTGCAATCCTATTACTTCTTGAAAATGATGATCTGAATATAGGACTATAAAAATATTGCACATCGATTTCAAACAAAATTTTTTCCATGTAATTTATCTTATTTCAACCTTTTATTTTCTTATTGCAACCTAATATATGATTGTAATAAGCTATAAGTTTTGAAATCAAGATTTTTTGCCATTCAAGAATTTTCGTTCTTGAATATTGAATTCTATTTTTCTCAATATGAACCCCTCCCCTCTAGTCCGACGAGCTTCCCGAATCTATTTTATTTTCAGCGGTCAGCTGGGGCTTGCCCCCTTGTTTCTTTGTTTTTGTGTGCCCTTTTGAGTTTCAGGCTTAATCGTACGGGGAATCTCGGCCCCTTACTTCGAGATTGGCGCTCAACAAATTATTGCAATCGAACGCCACTTGTAGCAGCAAAAATCCACGCTAAAAACGTTGAAGGGTCTGTGAATGTTGGAGGAACGTAGAAATGTCCGTTCTTTACGTTTGTGTTCTACAATGTATCCTAAAAACGAAGTTAGTTATTATATGTATACTCAAACGTAGAAGTAATCAACCATTTCCTGGTGAAAATCAGCGTATGGAGCGACACAGAAGAGTAAACGAAGCAGTATCTAAGCGCGAAAAAAGCGGAAATTGAAACGTTTTAACGCTTCATTTATTCCAACATACACTTCTTACGAGTGAAAATTTTCACCAGGGTTTCCAGTGTTTTCCAAATTGAGGTATGAAATTATTATAGAAATTGTTACGTTTGTAAAATAATTATAATTAAGATTTACATTGGAAAAAATACAAAGTAATTCCGATGGACAATATATTATTCTTCTTGGTTTACTTGCAAATACTAATTTACATATCATAGTGGGCTTTCTGTGGCAATAGATTCAATGGATTAAAGACAGTTTCCATAAATTCTATGACAATTCTATGAATTAAAGATAATGTTCCTACCTAAGTTGAATGACTAAATGCTATGACTTATACGAACTTTTTCACTCTTTTGGAAAAGTAAAAATGCATATTGAATCCAACAATAGAAATTGATGCAGCAACAAAACCTCGCAATTCAATATATCGCAACGATGAAATTTTAATACCAAGTCATATGAATCCCAAATCATTGAGTACCGTGAGATGCTTATATATCCAATATGAATAGTTTTCGACACATTTCACAGCTCACCACATCACTCTCATATCACGGGTTTTAGACTGGATGTTGGTTACATTGTGGACAAAGCCATGGTACTTTCCTGTTTCGAACTCTTTTCAAGCCCGAGCATCTCCCACACAGCACCCAATGTCTCAGTAATATTTTTAGAATATTACATTGTCTTGCTCAGAACATTCTGTGTGAAATATTCATAAAAGATCCTATAGATATTGCAGATACAATATTCCGTTGGAAATGTTCTGAGAATCTTCCAATTGAAACATTGCACATACAACAATGATCTTTGATGTTCTGGAAATCTACGATGGGGAATATGCTGAATTTGTCGAGAATGAAATATTCTGAGCATAAGACTGCAGCAATATTTTATGAAGCAAAATGAATTTTCATACACTTGACCTAGGACTTGGTAAAGTTTACAATTCAAGATCGAAAAAAACGCATCCCCTACACTGAGAGGGAAAAACAATAATTTTCATTCAAAATATGGATGAAAAATTATTATTTTTGTTTCCAAAACAGAGAAATCGCGGATTAAGTCTGAAAATTACAGTCATAATAGTAGCAATCTGAATTTCTGACCGCAGAATTCATAATACAGGATTTCTATTAGGGAAAGATTAACATTTCGCAGTTGTAGATAGTAATTTTTATTCATTTGAGTCAACTTCAGAGGGTTGAGATTTTGAAATCGAAGATTGTCATTTTTATTTCATCACAGGGATTCAAAAAAAAATATTGAAAAGTGAACGTGTTGTAGTTGTTCAACTGGACTCTAATTAATCGGAAATTCACATCAGCTCACAGACAACGCCTTAACACCTACTTAGTATACCATATTCACGGATTCGAAGTCTTACAAACTATAAGTTTTTCAATTATACTATTGAATTACCCTGTATCATTGACGAAATTTAGACACTAACATTTCGTAGAAAATTTTGCTTCCCAGGGAGACACGAACTCTGATTTCACGCAAGTGATTGAAAGATAACACGTGAACCGCGGAGCCAATTCACCGCTGTGAGATTGGGGAGTTTTGGACGACACTTGAAGGCATTCAAGGATCAGAAGGAGCGAGTCAAATGTTGCGCCATTTTCTTCCATAAGTTATGCATTTACGAAAAATTTCAACTGCATAACAATGAAATCCACGATGAAGATCAGTTTCTAAATATAAGTTTTAGTCTTCCACTGATTCCAGGCGAGTATAAGAGGGGTTCAAAAGTAATAACCTACAGATACCAAAATGTTTATGAATTTGTTTTCTACCTGCAATACCTGCAAACCAAGAGGAAACCTAATTTTATATATGAAGTTCAATGTTAGGTGCGCGAGTTCCTGAAATAACCACCTATTCCAAATTCGGATTGATCAAGTAACTGATGAAACAAATCAACGCAAATTTCACCTGCTTCTTCTGATAAAGTGCCCTTAACTATTTTTCAGAACAGAATATTCATAATAACCTGAGATGTGACATTTTCGAATACATTTAGCGATTACAATGGCGGTATCTAAGTTTGAAAATTGTCCAATGAAGATATGATAATGAGTTTTGGAAGAGGATTGATTCATTACGTGTCCAATGTCTTCTAACTCTTTCATTCTTGTCATATGTAGATCTCGCCGGTAACAAGTCGAAAACAATAAACTACGATTGGGCACCACGTGACGCATTAAACATTTTGTTGCGCTCATTTTTAATGGAATCTGTTATTCGACCAATCACACAAAATCACAATCTGATAATCACTGAAAATCACAATCTATGGTAATGAACTGTGTTGAAAATACCGTTAATAATGACACATAAGAAATTTGATAAACAATTAGTTTGAAAGTTCAAATTTCAAATATCCTTTATTTAAAGAATGGTTGGGATCAATACAACATTTTGATTGGAACTAGTGATTTATTGGATTCATTTATATATTCTTCAATAAATATGAATATTCCAATCATGGATTGTAATTTATATAAATGATGTTCACTATCTTCAAACATCGTATTTTAATTCCGTAGATTTTTATTGGTGATTATCTACTTTTTACAGCGATATCCTCGTTATGTGGATGGAGATTGTAATTTTTGTTCTCTCAGTGTACGACCTATCCACTTTTCGTTCCAGAAGATTCTGAATCGATTGCTCTATATCCCACAGAGACAAATTTTTGAAATTTTTTCATCAATTTGCTCCAGCACTTGGTGAATTTTGGAGGTGCAGTTTTTAAAAAATGTTCCTCCCAAGTGCCATTCATTCTTCATTTCAAAAGATTGTGAATCGATTAGTCTTTATCCCACGGTGACAACTTTTCGAAGTTTTTCCATCGATCTTACTCAGCACTTTATAAAATTCCAAATTTGAGGTCGAAAAACACCTCTCTTTCACGACCCACTCATTTTTAGTGTCAGAAGATTCTGAATCGATTGGTTTATATTTCACGGAAACGAATTCTTCAAACTCCCATCACGTTGATTACATTAAATAGCACTTCGAGGGTGGTGTCGTCATCTCGAAGATTGGCTGAAGTGATAAAAGCCTTGACTCTCACTCGCAGAACCCGGGTTCAATCCCCACTGGGGGAACCTTCTAATGATCGACGTCAGAACAGGTTTTCTTCCACTCAAAGTGTTTCTGGCCGAGCTCATTCAACATTTGTGGAAGTAAACTCTAAAGAAATTTTTTGTCAACCCAAAGTAATATTTTGTAAGATTTTTAATATATGCGATTGTTACATTTTTTTCCGTACAGAATATTGCTGAAATGATCACATCAATATTTCAGAATGTCTCCAGAATGTTACCTCAATGATTTCAGCAATGTTCCAGAATATCTCCAGAATGTTACAAAGATGGTGACATCAGACATCGTGCAGACATGCTGACAATCTTCTTGAGAAATTTTCCAGAATATTACACATTCCAAATGTAATATTCTGACAATATTGCTGGGACATCCGGTGCTGCGTGGGCTGAAATGATACCATAAGAGGCATGAATCGCGTCGAACACAATGGTGTTCATCCATTCATGGTTCATCAACCATGGATCATCTATGGTTTCTCTATTGCATAGAGGCCATGAATATTGAATGTCACTTTGTTTTTCAAATATAAGTATATTGATTTTTCAGAAAGCGTCTTCTATTAATAAGTGTCGCATAATATGAATATCACTATTTCGTTCTACCATAGGATTTTGAATATTATTAATATCATGATCTATATTTCCTAACGTTATTAAATATTCTCTATTGACAGCTTTGGAAATTTTCTTCGACCGGAGAGTATCATTTTTATTGAGGATCCATAATAAAATTATATTCGCTCTTTTTTGATTGATTCTATGGCGTATTCGGTTGGTTTTTCCCTTTTAGGAATACTTCCTAGTGTGAGATTTCTTGCGCCTTTTGGCCGACCCCGATTATGATTGATTTCAGGCATAATTATTTTTCCCAAATCATTAGAATTTCGTTCATTCTTTGCGGTGCTTATTATAGTACTGGAATGAGAATCGCTCTCTTTGTTGGACGTTGATGGGATAAATTGATCATTGTTCGAGTTGTGATTTGTTCCCAATAACGAAGAGAATAAATCTATTGAATTATGAAAGAATGTATTTCCAGCACTGTTGGGTAGAGGAATAGAATTTCCATCAAATATATTCATTGAATTATTTTCGCGCTCCTCAAAGTTTATAGGGATCCAATCGATTGTCGGAAGAGTCAAGTCGTTTCCTACATCAACTGCAAGACATTTGAGAGAATTAGCTGGATTTTGGAGATCGTTACAATTGACTTCATCAAAATTCCAGTGAAACATACGTTCCGATGTATATTCCATATAGCACAAATGTCTCAGTAATATCTCCAGAATATTCTGACAATATTACAATGTCTCCAGAATATTCTGGAGATATTACTGAGATATTTGTGCTATGTGGGATAAAGCGAGTTTTGCATCAAACGACAAGGTACCCGAGTCGAAATTTTGCCCCTGCTTTGTCGATCCAATCAGTAAAATTGCCCCTATTTTCACGCTATAGAAACTGCTTGGTCCTACTTCTCCGCTTCGAATATTTTTTGATTCTATTTTCCTACTCCACAATCTACTGCTCCTACATAGAACCTAATGCTCCTACATGTTGGATTTTTCGAATAATAATAATATCACATAAAGCGCATTTCCTCAATTAAATCAAACAAAATGATTCTTATTCACATACGAATCTAATAATTATCACTTGATTCAAATCAAACATTCATTTCATTAGAATAAATATTCATTTTATAGAATCAAACAAAATTTTGTTTTTTAGAATCAAATCAAATTTGTCTTTACCCAAATAAATATCCATCAGATTTGTTTTCAACTGAATGTTTTATGTAGGTGTATAAAGAATAGAATACCCGACTTGAATTATATCCCAAGTAGAAATTACGCCTAGTCAATGGCTAGTGCCTCGTGAGTTTTTCTATACTCCTGACGAGGGCCTTTTGAGGAAAACTCACCAGGTACTTATTCGTAATGTAACGCTGTGTGTTATGAGGCACTTGCTAGTGGAATTCACAAGATACTGGTCAGTTACTATTTAGTTACTCTCTAAATACTAGTCAATTACCAACAAGTTTTTGACAGCAATTATATGCCAAAAAAATTGTGAAGTTATAATAATACATCAACAATGATTATTCAGTAAAATATGCATGCTTTGGCCCAAAATGTTTTTGAAAATAAAAAATTGAATTCTGAGCAAAAATCATGTTTCAGAGGAGACACTTGCAGATTACCACCAACGTTCACTTCGTGCTCAATGCGATGGAGAGAATATTGGAAACCTCGGAGAGAATCTGTCCTAACGCCCTAACGACCTAAGCTAAACCGGTACCTACGCGATGCAATAGAAAAGATCAATTAAAGTGACGTGTTCATCCGATTCAATCATCCGTCGGTTGAATATAATAATCTATGAGCCTGTGTGAAAATTGCAGTTCGGTTGACAGATGTGAGGTTGAATTTATGTGATCAAAACATGGATGAATTATTTTTGTGAAATGTGTGGTGGTTATTTCTTGAATAATGTGTATAAAAAAATCTGTTAGTAAGTGCAAAATGAATTAGTAAATCAGTCATAGCTGTTGTAACATGTCAAAAAATTGTAATTTGTTGATGCAGTGAGAATGAATTTTCTTCAAATACTTACATCAGTACTTCTAGGCAAAAACTCAGAGATCATATTAATTTTGTAATAAATATGAGTCATGAAGAACAAAAACCGAAGAATAGGATAGGGAAAAGAAACAACATTCTTCGAGTCGAAGCGTGGAATGTTAGATCACTGAGGCAAGCGGGAAAATTAGAAAATTTGAAATTAGACATGAATAGGTTGAATGTAGACGTAATGGGGATAAGCGAAATGAGATGGCCACAAGAGGGCGATTTCTGGAGTGGGGATTATAGAATAATTCATACAGGATCAAATAACGGTCAAGCAGGTGTAGGAATTGTAATGCATAAAAGAGTAGGAAATAGAATGGAAAATTATTTGCAACATAATGAACGTGTGATGATGGTTAGAATCAGAACAAAACCGGTAGACACAGTCATAGTCCAAGTATACATGCCCACATCTGCATATTCGGAGGAAGATATTGAAAAACGTACGAAGAAATAGAAGAAGTGATAGAATATGTGAAGGGAGAAGAGACTTTGATAGTGATGGGGGATTGGAACGCGGTAGTAGGACAAGGAAACGAGGACAACATTATAGGAGATTTCGCGTTAGGGAGGAGGAACGAGAGAGGACAACGTTTAGTCGAATTTTGTGGAAATCATAAGATGGTTATCACGAACACTTTATTCGAAAATCATCCAAGAAGAATCGACACTTGGGAAATGCCAGGAGTTACAGCAAGATACCAAATTGATTACATATCAGTGAAACAAAGATTTAGAAACCAAGTGAAAAACTGTAAAACTTATCCCGGTGCAGATATAGATAGTGATCATAATATGTTGATGATGAAATGTTCTCTGGAATTCAAATCTCTGAAGAAGAAACGGAAAATGCAGAAAAGATGGAATTTGAAGAACCCCAAGCAAAAACAAACACATGAGGCATTCGAGGAAATGTTGGATGAAAAATTGGGAGATCAAAAAGAGAAAGACTTGGGAATAGAAAGGAGATGGACAAAGATGAAGGGGAATATAAGAGAATGTGCGGATAAGATTTTGAAGAATGATGGAGTAGAACCTAAAAACCCATGGATAACGGGAGAAATTTTAGAATTGATAAATGAAAGAAGAAAATACAAGAATAATGATAGCCAAAAAGGCCAGCAACGATACAAATCATTGAGAAATAACATAATAAGAGAATCAAGGAAAGCAAAAGAACAGTGGTTAGACGAGAAATGTCAGGAAATAGAAATAAGATTGCATTTAGGAAAAATAGATGAAGCATATAGGATTATTAAAAGATTTTTCGGACAAATGAAATCTGGGAGCAATAAGATTAGAAACTCTCTAGGACGACAATTGATGAAAACGGAAGAGAAAATAGAACAGTGGATCAATCATTTGGAAGACTTGTATAGAGGAAACGATGATATAGCACTTGTAGAGAAGGAGGAGGATGTAGATGATGAAGAATTGGGAGATTCGATATTGAGATCAGAATTCGACAAGGCTTTGAAAGAATTGAAAAATAATAAAGCGCCAGGCATAGATGGCATAAGTGCGGACCTTATAAAAGCCTCCAGTGAAGGAACTCGCGACGGACTGTTTGAATTGATTAGAGATATGTACGAAAAAGGAGAAGTACCGGAAGATTTCCAAAAGAATAAAATTGTCGCTATCCCGAAAAAACAAGGGGCAGACAAATGCGAGAACTACAGAACGATCAGTTTAACTTCACATGCTTCAAAAATACTGACCAAAATTATATACAGGAGGATGGGAAATAAAATAGAGAGTAGATTGGCAGAAGATCAGTTTGGTTTTAGAAAAAATAGGAGAACGCGAGAAGCAATCTTAGCACTCAGGGCAGTAATAGAGAAAAGGATAGCGCTGAAGAAATCTGTGTACATAGGTTTTGTAGATATACAAAAGGCTTTCGATAATGTGGACTGGGAGAAGATGTTTGCGATCCTGAAGAAGGTGGGAATAAATTATAAAGATAGAAGAATAATATACGAATTATATAAGAATCAAAGTGCAATAATAGACATAGAGGGTCAGGAAGGAGAAGCATAGGCAATAATTCATTCATTTTTTAATCACATAAATTTGACCTCACATCTGTCAACCGAACTGCAATTTTCACACAGGCTCATAGATTACACTGCCATCTTCTGGCAAATAAATCTTAAAATGGCCTCAATGATTTCTGACGAGGCTTACAAGTGTAGTAACAGTCTAGATATACTTATAAAAAATTCTCCATAGTTTTTTGAGAGTTTCACTTGTCTAATATATATTGTAAGTAACCGGTGAGTAACTTGCTAGTTTATCTCAACTCGAAGTTCCCTATGAGATCCCTACAGGGGCCCCATATTGACTAGACAATGCCTTGTCAGATTTCTACTTGGGTAAGAGGAAATTAAAAACAAACTTATCAAATTACTCAAGTTCTTTTTTATTGACTGGCACTGTCACGTAAGCTTGATTATCAAAATGCATATAAATACAATCGGTAAGAAAACTTTCTCATATTTAATATGAAATAAATTCATGGTGTAGATGTACATATTTGAATATGACGGAGAAAATGATTATTAATATATTATCGTTGAATTAATTTGAATAAGCCTTCTCTCATGTACAAAAATATCTATTTCCACTATGAACTAATCGTTTCATCAGAGATTGCAATCGACTGAATACACGGAAACAATGCCGCTGGAAAATATGACTTTTTGAAAATTTTTTTAGTAAACCAGAAACAGAGGTTTGTAAAATGGATTCTTATATGAAAATATGGAAGCTTACGAATACTGTAGAAAAATTACGGGTTTAAAATCTGAATCCTAACCATTACGTTTTCTACAGCACCCGTGATCTTTTGTATCCTCATGGAAAAAATGCATTTTATAAATCTTGCTGTTACTGGTTCACTGAAAAAATGAAAAAAAGTAATCTTTTCGGGCGGCAGTATTCTCCGAGTAGGAGTGGTAGGGTCAAAGTAGAGGATGAATCTTGCACCTACTTTGCTCCTACAAGTGGTGAAATAGGAAATATCTACCACTAGTAGGGGCAAAGTAGGAGAAAATATCTCATTGAAACTGCTCTTACTTTACTATCTGATCTCCCTACTGAAAACAGCATTATTAGCAGCGAAGTAGGGGCAAAATTTCGACTCGGGTACCTTCAATATTATTGTTCGGTATCGACGTATATTGCAAATTATCTCCATTCGCTATAGGTCCTGATATGAAAGTTCTATTGTTTATCGATTCCATATTACTATTAGTTACAATGCGACTATTTGGATTTTCAAAACTTCCGTTACCACGGGTATTGCAATGGAAATTAACGTTCAATTCGTTACAATTGGTCCACGATGTATCAGTTAACATCATTGAATGCTCATCTTCAAAAACTATGGGGATGGATTCGGTATTTTCGTAACTTACCGATCCGAGTGCACGAATTTGATTGCTCATCGTTCGAACATCATTAATTTTATTATCGTTGAATTCATTCTCAGTGCGATTATCATGTGACACTCGTAACTGTATTTGCGTATTCGGATTCTTGGAGCATTAATTATCACGGATATCATCGCAATATACGTTCGATTCGATGCAATTGGTTTGCAATGTACGGATTGATATCGTTAAATGCACATTTTTCGTAACTATAGGGAGGAGTCCAGTATTTTCGGAATTCATCGATTCAGACGCACAAATTTGATTGCTCATCGATCGAATTTCATCATTGATTGTTTTTTGGTTGAATTCATTTGCAATGGGACCACCGTCTGGTTCTTGTGGATATATTTGCGTATTCGTATTCTCAGCGCATCGATTACCACGGATATCATCAACATTGATTGAGTCAATCGGTTCGCGATACATTGGCAGCCCAGACAGCATTAAATGTCCTGTGGACGTTTTAGAAACATAACCTTAGTTTTGCGCGCTTCGTCTCCGTGGAGTAGGTTTAAATACGTTCAGAGAACGTTCATTTTTGATGCACCTGAATACGTTCCCAGTACGTCTTTTTCATCTACCACGGGACGTTCTCGTTACGTTTCCCAAACGTACTTTCATGAAAACTAACCTATACAAACATACGCGTAGTATCGCAGAACGTCATTGACATATTCATTGAATACGTCCCTAGAATGTCGCATGGTGGACATAAATTGAACATCACAGAACATTTGTATGTCCCTGGGACGTACATGCGACGTTTTCAGAACATCCTGGGATTTCATTTGGACGTTTTCTGTGAGACGAAGTACGTTTTATGAACATTCAGAAAACCTCCCGATGCTATCCGGGAGGTATCGTTGATGGTGAAATTCCCGTTACTATCGGAACAAATTCGATATTCCCGTGATTCTTCGATCCGGATTCACGAATTTGATTATCTATCGGCTGCATCTCGCCATCGATCACATTTTGGCTGGATTCATTTTGGAGCACGCAATCACCATTCCGAAACGAACGACAACATTTATCATCTGTTACCATGATATTCCCTTCCTCAGATTTCATGAGAAAACAGTTAGTAGCTTCTACTTTTTTTATAATTGTCGTTATAGAAGCTTCCTGCATTTGTTCTGCGATCAACTGACATGCATAATCAGTGAAAAGTGTGGCGTACTGCTCTTCATCGGGATTTTGATCGGCATTGGTCTGTTTCTTCAAAAACATATCACAAATACTCCTATCTATTTCTTGATTGTGGATTTTGTAACATAAAAAGGAATTCTCAATGTGAACTACAAGACTAGCATTAGGTTTGCAACTGTTTTCATCTCATTATTGACAGGCTCTGGTCTATTTTTCTTTCTGTTTACTAAATTTCCATGTACCCCTTGGTAGACTGAGGAGGTCATCCTTTTGTGCAAGCTGGAGACCGAGAAAAGACCATTCGAAGACCCTCAAAAAAAGGGTAATATTGATGCGAAAAATGAACGTAGGAAGGAAAATAAAACGGAATACGGAAAGTTAGAGGTTCAATATAGCGAACACAACAAACGAGATTGTGGATCTCCGTAATTGAAAGTATGGATTAAGGGGACACTAGTGCTGGGACTTCAGCCACATCTTTCGTATGAGATTTCTTCACAATGCTTGAATATTTTCAAAATATAAAAGTATTCTGGAGAAATCTTATACTGAAAATTTGGCTAATGTCCCAGCGTTAGTATCTCCTTGACGATTTGGAAAACTTGAATTTATCGAAGTTATTCAGTACGGCAAAGCAGTGATCGACGAACGACGAGGCGTAGTGTGGCTGCCGAGTGGGGGAAGAACGTTCGGAGAATGGGGGAGAGTTGTAAACTAGGGTGGGCCGAAAAACCTGAGTTTTCGAATTCCGGAATCTAATAGTGCGCAAAAGTTCCCTTGAAGGAGTAGTAATCGAGCTCAAAAAAAAAATTCAAATCGGTTAAGATTTGGATTAGCGCATCGAATGTGAAAATCCTCATTTTTCACAATCTTCGGCGATTAACATGTATTTTCTTAAATATGTGTATATTTCACCATTCATTATAGACAAAAAAATGTTGAGCATATAAATAGAGTACATGTACATATATATTATATATACAATATACACGCATTCCAAAAGTGCCTTGCCGGTGCAGTTCTTGGCTCGACTTGAATATGTAACGCGACTCAGAACTCACCACGAGAAGGTGGCTGCACTTCGAGTTCCGCCCACGCCCTTCCAAACCAACAATCCAAATAGGGCGTACATAACATACATATTATCGAGTATGTACTTTTCTATCATCATTGGAAAGTAATCTCCTGCTCCTGAACAGGGGATTGTGCCTTGTTCGAGAACGAAGGCATACTTTTCCCGAACATGAAGGTGGCTTGGATAAAATCATCCCTATTCTTATACCCAACGGCTGTTTTTGCTGACTCTGTCACTAACTTGACACAGCACTCAACTGGTTGTGTATGACAAGGAAAGCCTTTGATATCTCAATCTGGGATAGATCTAGTTTCAATCAGCGAAGCTATGTGTTCAGTCGAGACATGACGTAAAAGGGGTGGCGAAGACGGTTTAGTGGAATTCCAATCGATACACTGTGAATATTCCATTGCAGCAAAGTTAATTTTTGGAATCACGAAGTTACGAAGTGGCTTCTCCTCCTTCAGAGTTGATTCTCTTGCTTCAATTATTTTGTTCAGGCCAAGTTCTCTTACATCTCTTCCATTATCCATTGCCATTGACAAGAGTAAGTTCTCCAGATGAGCAAAGTACGCATTTCGCTGAATAACAGGATCTATAATATCAAGGAGGTTCCTAGGTGAGTACCTTGAGGTTTCGGTAACTTTGAACACGTGTTCAAAGTTATCCATCTATAATGGAACTGTTTTTCTTTATGGCAAACCATACAGGCACATAGCAAGTAAGTATGAACTCACTATCTGTATCAGTTCATTGGAAGGATTGATTGTTGATATATATAACCTGAGAATTCGATTTGCAGTTCAGCCACCGAGCATGACACAGAGGACCAGGATCTGAAACAGCTTGATCTGGAGGACAGCATCCTGACTTGATCGTTGAAACGATATTCAGCATATACTTCTGATCCTTGCTAAGTTCTTTGAAAATTTCCTCATCGACAGATGGAATGTCACAATCAATGCTCCTGAACACAACGACGGGTGAACTTTCGCAACCCGAAAGACGCCCACGAATTGGACCAGAAAATGATTTTGGACCTGTAGTTTGGCCATCTAAATGCTCAAATAGATGTCTGAATGGGAGTTCTTCAGAGTGTAACAAGCAAATGATCCATTGGAGTGGTCTTCTAAGAATCATTTCTTCTTCCATTGTGAATTACACCACCCTCCCATCCAGTATTAGTTACTGTTCCATCACAACCAATTACATCTAAGTCCTCAAGCGAAATTTCCAACTCTTTTAGATGTGAGATAGTGGTATCCGAAATGTTTCTCGCAGAGCCTAATGTTGGAGACACATGGCTGATTTAATTGGACCCTGGCTCTTGACCAATGAAATGCGTTCCTCTTTCACCACTCTGCGAAAGTTTTTTGAATGTATAGTTTCAACAACCAGAGTATCGTCTTTCCTGCCATCAGAGTATAATCCTCGAACAACAATATTAGTACTTTTCTGTAAGTCCGATCTTAAACGTGCTTTTTTTCTTCTCAATTTATTGTTGTCAATGACAAGTGATTTCTCAGATTCATTTGTGATCTCTATATCCTTGAGAACACTTCAGGCGATTGCTGCAGTTGCCCTATCAGAAATTACGTACCAATCGCTTACCAACGCAGTCGATTTGAGTTCCATTCTCATCTGTGTGCTTGATGATAGCTTGGATTTTTTTGAGGGTGTAAAATCTTCATCCTTGTCATGCTGTTCAGAGTCAGAGCTTTGATGTTCCACTTTTTCTGAAGTCGATTCAAAAGCACTATCGGTCAAAACTATATCATCTGAGCTGATAGCATGAAATTGACTTGAAGACTCTGCCTTTTCGCTGAGGGAGTGAGAAGGTTGTCGCTCTTCTCTCATAATTTTTTCGGTAGGTTTCTCAGACTTTTTTCGTCAACTGCTCTCATTTTCCCAAATATCCCATTTCTTTGTTTATACATGAATCTGATTTCAAGATGTGGAATTTTCTTTGGTTCCTCACAACAACACCTCCTGGAAATTGGATATGTACAACTTTGAATGCTCTTCCTACAGATGCAATTCGAAGTCATTGGACATTTGCAGAATGCTATATCGAAAAGTCTCACAGCTTCGCTTTTAAACTTCATCAGCTTATCTTCATAAGTTTGCTTGTTTTGGTCTCTTTTGTGAGATTTCATTAATTTGCAATATGAATCATGGTACGATTGTATCATTTGTACGATTCGTGTTTCTGGAACTGTAGGGATAGATGCTAAATCGTGCAAAGCCATAATTTTTTGCGCAACTGGCTGAGCTACAGAAGAAGAACATAATGTTCTGTAATTGACTCTTGAATCGTTCTTCAAAACAGCATCTTAGAACTCCTTCGTACGTAGGAAGTTGGAAAGTTGGTAAATCTTTTGGATGACCGAAAATCGGACACTCCCATCTTTTTCTTGTCGCTTCCATCATTTATGGATGGCGAAGCCTTAGAACTACAAAATGCGGAGAGAACTCTATATAATATGGTGGAATGAAAATCTATGTTCTAAATATCGAGAATATCAGTAACAAGAAAATCAAATCGCATGAAGTAGTAATTTTTAGATTTATACGAAAAAAATACACGTCCGCTGTTTTAACTACTTTCGGAAACAGTACGCGTTTACTCCTCACCGAAACAAATGAAGTGCTTCTGATTTGGTCGTATATCTGATGGGTTGCGCAATAATTGATCCGAATGTCTGAGCAATACACTTGTGATCAACAAATCCAGGACGGACACGGAAACTCACGCATAGGGTAAAGTGCAGTCACCTGCTCGTGGTGAGTTCTGAGTGACATATTCGAGTTGAGCCAACAGCTGCACGAACAAGGCACTGTTGAAATGCGGGTATATTGGATATATGTACATATACTCTATTTATATGCTCAACAATTACTTTTTGATAACGAATAGTGGAATATACACATGGGACATTCTTTGTGAAACCGGCCACCCCCCCCCTGCACATCTCAATTTTGAAGATAGAGATCTCGGAGACCAATCAAAATTTTTGTTAAAGTGTCTCCTTTTCATTGCCGTATGGTGTTTTTCGAACATAGCGGCAATTTCGCCAATATGGTGGCTGAAACGAAGGGGAAACGTGTTGAGAATAATCAAAACCAGTCCTAGAAATATGATACGTGGGTTTTGGATAGTTCTGTGAACTGGGGCATATATTTCGAGCCTTCCGGATTAATTGCAAGCGGTTGGAATACTGAAATTGCAAATGACGGATCCAATATGGCGGCCGGAAATTCAAAATTGCTTCGAATTTTTCGAAACATGTGGAAAGGGGGTTTTTCAGGTCGCTGATGCGGAATCTGAACTCAGATTTCCGAAATTACGAATGGCGGATCCAATATGGCGGTCGGGAAAATTAAAAATCCCTTGGATTTGTGCAAACATTGTCATACTGAGGTTTTTGGGGTCGCGGAACAAGAATCCAAACCCAGATTTCCGGAATTACGAATGGCGAATCCAATATGGCGGCCGAAAATTGGGATATTGCTCCGAATTTTCTGAAACATTGGAGAAGGGGGTTTTTTGGGTCGCTGATGACGAATCCAAACTCAGATTTCCGGAATTACAAATAGCGGATCCAATATGGTGCTCGGAAGAATTATAAATCGCTTAAATTTGCGGAAACATTGGCATACTGGAGTTCTTGGGGTCGCTGATCAAGAACTCGGACTCAAATTTCCGGAATAGCGAATGGTTAATCCAATATGGCGGTCAGAAGAATTATCAATCTCTTGAATTTTTGGAAACAATGTCATACTGAGATTTTTGGGGTCGCTGATAGACATTCGAATCCGGATTCTTGGAATTATGAATGGAAGATTCGATATGACGCTCTGGATATGGGGAATCATCCGTCCTCTGACGTAAATCTTTGTTCCGAAGACGTTCTGGTCGTTCATTATGAACCTGAGGTCAGATTCCGAAAACCAGAACGAACGCACCACGTTCAATGATCCGCAAGCACATTTAATATGATGGGATCAAATATTATATTGATTTCAAGAATTATTTGGGGCCTAATCATACTCATCCTGGGATTTATTTCTGGAGTGCTGCTTCGCTCCGTCTCTGGTACGGATAATCCCATTCATTCTTCTCACATTCCGTTGAATTTGGAAAATTAACAAAGTCTGAATGGCATAAACAGAAAAGGTGTTGTGTTTTAGACTTTCTGATCAGAATACGTAACTCTTGTGCTCAAAATCGCGTCCTTGTGATAATAAATGGCAGGAAACACGGTGCGTTGTTCGGTATCGAAATTCGAATGCTTTTGAGGCATCCTGGCCAACATATACTTAGTTCTCGAAAAATCAAACGTAATCGGTGATTCGCCATCGCGAAGATTGTGTTTCCGTTCCTGGATGAAAAGATTCTGTCGCTCAGACATAAATGAATGAGGTTTGAGTATTGTCAGTCTATTGCACAATTGTTGTATAAAATTATCAATTTTCATCATTACTGTTTGTAGAGTTGAACGATCTGTTGCCGTCCAAACTGAATATTGAATACCTGTGATCAATGAATTCTCCAGTAGATCATGTAATATCTCCGAGAACTGCGAAACTCCTGGACAATCGAACCCTCAATACTTTCAATATTCTCACCTCTATCATTCAATTCATCAACCACCTCGTCATCTCGTAATTTGTACGATGAACCTTCTCCCATACATGCAGCTAGAATTCTGGAATTCGCGTATAAGTCAGGAAATTCCTGTAACTTAACCTTCGATATCTTTCGCGAATTTCTACCATTGTGTGCGGCTGTTTTGAGTGAATAAATCATTGGCTTTTTTGAAGGATTCGTGGCTTCGTATATGAGAATGTCGAATAAATCAGCTGAAAATGAACGAATAAATGCGTGAAATCGATTCTATCAACTGACAGTGTATTGTTCAGTAATGTCTGCACCTAATTTCATGTGGTTCCATTGTACCGTCAATTGTTTTTCTCGTCTCCTGTTATTTATCGTTTCACATTGTTACTTTATGAATGTTTGCGACGTTTGAACCTCGAAGTTTTTGTGTTTCAACTTATAAAATCGTACTAGAAGTTCGCATATTTTCATCTGATTCATCTGATCATCTAATACACGATGCCGCGAATTCTTCGAACGGACCGATGTGCAAATCCGTTCAAAACTGCCGGGTATGTTGGTAGAAATTTACGAAAGATATCGGAGGTTATGTTACAGCAATTTCCTGACTTATGCGCAGATTCGAGGATTTGTGCTGCATGTATAAAAGAGGGTTCATCGGACAAATTACAGAATGACGATGTGGTTCATGAATCAAATGATAGCGGTGAAAATATTCATAGTATTGAGAGTTCTATGAGGATGGATGTTCAATTGGAGAATGAGACACACGAAGGTCTTAATGATACACGCACGAACAGAGGGATTGAACTGGGAGGAATGCTGGATGAGCTCAAGGAGAAATTTTCAACCTTGGATCCCAACAATCCATTGAAATTACAAATTTCAACTATCGTCCCATCATCTTGGAGTGCGAGGAAAATCGCCCAAGAATTTGTTACAACGCGATATTTGGCCAACAAATCAAAGGAATTGATGATGAAAGCTGGTATTTTACCCGATAGTATTGCAAGGGGGAGGAGAAAACTCTCTCAAACAACTTTAGAAAAAGTACATGGATTTTATACGAGTGACATGAATAGCAGGATAATGCCTGCATCGAACGGTGTCGTTTCTGTGGAAATTGATGGAGAGCGAACGCTGAAACAGAAACGTCTCTTACTGATGGGTTTGAAAGACCTTTATACCGTGTTCAAACAGTCTCACCCAGAACATATTATCTGCTTCAGCGCGTTCGCTAAACTGAGACTAAAAAATTGCATACTCCCTTGTGCTTGTGGAACACATTCAGTTTGTGTTTGCACAATACATGAGAATCCGGAATTGATGTTGGATGCAATTGATATTCAATAGCTGACGTTGAATACACAAAAGCCACGAACTAATTACAAAGACTGCCTCAATGAGATTGTTTGTAAGAGACACCGCGCCTATTGTTATCTAGATGCATGTGATGACTGTCCAGGAGTTTCGCAGTTCTCGGAGAAATTGCATAATCTACTGGAGAATTCATTCATCACAGATATTCAATATTCAGTTCGAACAGCAACGGATCGTTCAACTCTACAAACAGAAGTAATGGAAATTGATGATTTTATACTTAAATTGTGTGAAAAACTGACAATCCTCAAACCTCATCCATTCATCTCTGAGCAACAGAGTCTTTTTATCCAAGAACGGAAACACAATCTTCGCGATGGCGAAGTACTGGTTACGTTTGATTTCTCTGAAAACTACGCATATGTCCGCCAGGATGCCTCACAAGCAGAAAATCCGCATTCGGATGTCTATCAGCGACCTCAAAAATCTCAGTATGACATTGTTTCCACAAATTCGGGAGATTCATAATCCTTCCAACCGCTATATTGGATCACCCATCTGCTGTTTCGAAATTCCAAGTCCGGATTCTTGATCAACCACCCCAAAAACCTCAGTATGACAATGTTCCCACGAATTCGAGCGATTTATAATGCTCCCGACCGCCATATTGGATTAGTCATTCGCTATTCCGGAAATTCGAGTTCGGATTCCTTATCAGCGACCCCAAAAACTCCAGTATGCCAATGTTTCCGCGAATTTGAGCGATTTATGATTCTTCCGAGCACCATATTGGATCCGAAATTTGTAATTCCGGAAATGTGAGTTCTGATTCGTCATCAGCGACCCAAAAAACCCCCTTCCTCAATGTTTCAGAAAATTCGAAGCAATATTTTAATTTCCGGCCGCCATATTGGATTCGCCATTTGCAATTCCGGGAATCTGGGTTTGGATCCTCCTTACGCGACCCCAAAAATCTCAGTATGACAATGTTTGCACAAATCCAAGGGATTTTTAATTTTCCCGACCGCCATATTGGATCCGCCATTCGTAATTTCGGAAATCTGAGTTTGATTCGTCATCAGCGACCCGAAAAACCTCCTTCCCTCATGTTTCAAGAAATTCGAAGCAATTCCGAATTTCCGGCTGCCATATTGGATCTGCCATTTGTAATTTCAGTATTCCAACCACATGCAATCAATCCGGAAGGCTCAAATCACATGCCTCAGTCCACAGAACTATCCAACACCCACGTATCATATTCCTAGGACTGGTTTTAATTATTCTCAACACGTTTCCCCTTCGTTTCAGCCGTCATATTGGCGAAATGGCCGCCATGTCCAAAAAACACCATACGGCAATGAAAAGTAGACACTTCAACGAAAATTTTGATTGTTTCCGAGATCTCTATCTCCAAAATTGAGATGTGCAAAGGGGGGGGGGGGGTGGCCGATTTCACAAAGAATGCCCCACATATTTAAGAAAATACATGTTAATCGCCGAAAATTGTGAAAAATGAGGATTTTCACATTCGATGTGCTAACTCAAGTCTTGATCGATTTGAATTTCTCTTTTTGGGCTTAATTTGTATTCCTCCAAGGCAACTTCCGCGCACTATTGGATTCCGGAATTCGAAAACTCGGGATTTTCGGCCCACTTCATTGTCAATGCCCACGGCATGAACTGTACACGAAGCAGGAAGATCAAACGGAGATCCTGCAATGACTGCTGAGAAATTCTCGTAATTGATGACACTAGTCTCTTTTTCCAATTAATGTATTGGTTTAAGCATGACGTTTACATTCACAGGTTATTATTCGTTTGCCCGATGTAAATCACGATCATTTTCCATCAGTACAGACGGACCTAATGATGATACATCAAATGAAATGCTTCGAAGACCCTCCAGAAGCCTTTGAAAGACTCTCGGGATGAATTGCATTTTACAGTCGTTCTTCCAACTCAAACGTTGGTCTGAGCCGAATTTGCACTTCCACGGATAATTATTGAATTGTTGAACGCTTTGAAGTCGTTTCTCCAACTCAAATGTATGTTTGTGCGGGATTATTACGCGCAGGGATCGTTAACTGATTGTGGAATGTAGATCAAAATCGATTTTTATGCTCAAAGACGGACTGAGTGATGAGAAAAAATCGAGAGGGATGCTTCGAAGACTCTCCGAAGGCCTTTGGAAGTCTCTCGTGATAAATTCCACTTCAAAATCGTTTTTCCGGCCCAAATGTTGGTCCAAGCAAAATTTTCACTCTCAAGGGTTATTATTGAGATGTCAAATGTCATTCACAATCATTTTTCATTCTCAAAGACGAACTGAGTAATCAAAAATCGAAGGAGGTGCTTCAAAGACCCTCCGAATATCTATGAAAGACTCTCGTAATGCATTTCACTTAGAAATCGTGTTCCAAACTCAAATGTCGGTCTGAGCGAGATTATTACCTTCACGAGTCATTATTGGATTGTTGAGTGTCACTCACAATCATTTTTGTAGCTCATAGGCGCACGCCCCGTGGGATGATTGCGGGTCTTCCAAGGGTATATCCTTGATACTTGTCCTTGATATCCTTTTTATCCATCCTGCGTAGTATCTGCTTCCTTTACGTGGTGGGGAGGATAAGTATCTCAGATTTGAGTTCCTTTTCCGGGTGGAATAAAGTACCCTGGTGGAAATGGGAGCGGGAAAGAGGAGTAAACGAAGCGTATGTTGAAGGGTAACTGAAACGCTGATGAAAAGTACACAAAGCTCGCATGAGAGGCATACAAAGAGTATGTGGAAAGGGAGTTGAAGCGAAGTAAGCGTATAAAATTCATGACACCTGAATCAAAAAATTCCCCCCCCCCTCTTGCGAGGATCGAACCGATAACTTTCATCATGGTAGACGAGGGTCTTATCCACTGAACCATGAATCATCAATGGGATCAATTGCTTGAAGATATCATTTGAAGTCAGAATGGGTATGATTTGCACACGCTTAATGGTAATGACTATTACTCCACACGAAGCGTGTGTGAAACGGGATCGAGAGCTTATGAAACGTATGATTTCATTACTTCACAGCAAGCAGACATCACGCGCTTCAGGAAGGGGGAATTAAAACATTTTTCGCTTCATATGCGCTTTCTTCGCGCTTCATTTTCACCAGGGTACTCGAAAGGGAAAATACAAACGGAGAAAATACAAATCATCCCAACGCCAGGAACATTGGCAAAAACGGAGATCAAGCAAGTGGAAACTACCTTCCTTGACATCTTTTGGTAGCCCGAGGAAATGGAATCTTTTTCCAAAGCTAGAATTTTGAAATTATAATTTGTTGAAAGAAAACAACAACATGATGGCGTTCTCCCGAGTCAAATATTCCGGAGGTAAAATAGCCTTCCGTTCGGATCTCCGAGTGGAGGCTGCTTGAGAGAGCCTCATCAAACAAGATAGAAAACCACGGAAGACAGGGAAGGAAGAGAACATTCTTCGAGTCAGAGCATGGAATGTTAAGTCACTGAGACAAACAGGAATATAAGAAGATTTGAAATTAGAAATGAATATGTTAGGTAACGATGTAACGGGGATTAGCGGAATAAGATGACTGCGAAGAGGGGATTTCTGGAGTGGTGGTTATAGAATCATTCATACAGCATCGAAGAATGGTCAAGCAGATGTGGGAATTATAATGCATAAAAGGATAGGGAATGGGATAGAAAACTATTTGCAACATAGCGAACGCGTAATGATGGTTAGAGTTAGAATAAAACCGGTAGTCACAGTTATGGTTTGTGACGTGATATCTCGTCACAAAGAGAATCGCGGGGTGGCACCCCGCACCATCGCTAGAGTTGTCATGTCATCTGCGCACACTTTAGTTCGCTAGAGAGAACACTGCTGTCGATCGCTCACATGAGAATCGGGAACACATTTCCCCTCCTCAACCAATCCCGACCTCCTCTAATCCCTGTCCTTCTATGATTGGTTGAGGTTCCCTGCCCCAAGGAGGCAACGCCATCTGCCACGAAGTGATACGACGGTCCCTTACCACCGGAGGATGATCCACCAATCACGGGAGTCCATCTTCTCTCACTCCAGGCCAACCAACAGCGGAGGGAGGAACGCCCTCTCGCCGAGGCCGTCAACCCGAAGGAAAGAAGCAGGACGCATACGCCGTTCAACGCCCTAGGAGAGAAGAAGAAACGGACGAGGGACGACCCGACACTTCACGTCACTCTCACACGAGAAAAATCAGCCAATTGGAGAAGGACAGAACCCCCGTCCCACCTATACCGACATTCACCCAGCGACCAATCAGAGACCATCACCGCCTGAACCAATGAAACGAGCTCAACAGGCGGGCTCCAACGGAAAGGCACCAACGGGGTTCCGTGTATCATTTTGCGAACTAACCCGTCGGTGAAGAAGAAGAAAGGGCCATCTTGGATTCTCACTTCTCATGCGACCGAGCCACGGTGACGTTTGTCTAAGAAAAGTTTCGTGAAAATATACCGGATACGGTGAGTGGACGGTGCCACTGGGGTTATATTTTGGATTAAGAAACAGTACCACGCATCTGCTCAACTGTTCATACGGAGTGAGAGTGCTAGTGTGGTGGATTTTGGTGGAGTATCGTGTCAAAGTTTTCCTTCTCGTGGCATCCTCCACGTGCTCCGTCGTTTGAATTTCCCTTCGCCCGTAGTGTTTGTTCCCTGGAATCACCCCCTCGTACGATTTAGTCCACCCTCGTGTACGATTTTATGGTCGCGGTTTCCCTGAGCCCTCCCGTTCTGTGCGAATGTGAACGGCGTGGTCCATATAGTATATTCCCTCGTGGTCATGCCCTCCCTGCTTATTCAGATTCCCAATGTTCCCCAAGTCGAATGGATAAACTTGTTTTGATTGTTCATGTTTTTCTTTTCGTGACAGAGTCGCATGTGTAACATAAAACCCTTAAAACTGAAAATATATATATATCCGTGCCCTGGCACATTGTTAATCATATGTCGAGTTGTTTGATTGAGCTGAATTGAAATCAACCCACCCCTCCCCCTGAGCTACCCTTATCCCTTGAACAGACCCACCTTATCGTGAACGTTTCACTTGTTCAGTTTCAATATATTTCAGGTGCCGCCACTACTTATAAATATCCACGACGGGAGTCGTGGAGGCGCTCAAACCTACATGCGCCTTTGTGTATGGGTTCAAGGAAGAACCATCACAAGTTTCAGTATACATGCCCATATCTGCGGACTCAGAGGAAGATATCGAAAAAACGTACGACGAAATAGAAGAAGTGATAGAATTCGTAAAGGGAGAAGAGAATCATGATCATAGGCGACTGAAATGCGGTAATAGGGCAAGGAAAAGGGGGCAACATAATAGATTTGTCGTTAGGAAAAAGAAATGAAAGTGGACAACGTTGAATCGCATTCTGTGAAAGTCATAAAATGGTTATTACCAACACATTATTCGAAAATCATTCAAGGAGAATCTATACTTGGAAAATGCCAGGAGATACACCAAGAAACCCAATTGATTACATATCAGTGAAACGAAGATTTAGAAATCAAGTGAGAAGCTGTAAAACTTATCGAGGCGCGGATATAGATAGTGATGACAATATGTTGCTGATGAAATGTTCTCTGATATCCAAAGCTCTGAAGAAGAAAAGGAGAATGCAAAAAAGATGGAATTTGGAGAATCTTAAATGAGAACAAACACAGGAGGTGTTCAAAGTGATAATGGATGAAAAATTGGAGGATCGACAAGAGAAAGACTTAGAAATACAAAGTACATGGACAAATATGAAGGGAAACATAGAACAGTGTGCAGATGGAATTTTGAAGAACGATGGAGTAGAACCTGAGAAACCATGAATAACAGAAGGAATCATCGATTTAATCAATGAAAGGAGGAAATACAAGAATCAGAGTAGTGAACAAGGCCAGCAGACATACAAGGCACTGAGGAATAAAATAATAAGAGAATCAAGGAAAGCAAAAGAACAATAGTCCAAAGAAAAATGTCAGGATATAGAATTAAGATCACATTTAGGGAGAATAGATAAGGCATATAGGATTGTTAAGAGATTTTTCGGACGAATGAAATCTAGAAGCGGTGAGATTGAAAATTCCCTAGGGTGACAAATGATGAGAACGGAGGGAGAAATAGAACAATCAATCAATCATTCAGAAGATCTGTATAAAGGGAGCGATAATATGGGACTCTTAGAGAGAAAGCAAGATGTTGATGAAGAAGAATTAGGGGATTCGATTTTGAGATCAGAATTCAGAAGATTAGGACCACTTCACATGCCTCTAAAATATTGACAGAGATTATATACAGGAGGATAGAGAATAAAATAGGGGGTAGATTGGCAGTTATATGAAGCAAATTATACAAGATAACGATTGTCGTAGATATGTAAAAATGAAGTGTCTAGCGGATGATAGACAGGGTTGGAGGATTTCATCAAACCAGTCATAAGACTGATTACTTCATGATGACGATGATGAGGCGGACTGTGTAAACGAAAATCGTAAGAGATGCTTCGAAGATCCTCCGAAGACCTTTGGGAAATTCTCGTTAATAATCACACTTTAAAGTCGTTTTCCCAACTCAAATGTGTGTTTGAGCAGAACTATTACGTTCAGCGGTCATTATCAGATTGAAGACTCTCGTAATAAATTCCACTTCAAAATGGTTTCCCCACCTCAATTGTTTGTTTGAGGAGAATTATCACGTTCAGGGGTCATTATAAGATTGTCAAAATCATTTTCTATGCACACATACGGACTCAGTAATTCAAAATCGAAAGAGATGCTTCAATGACACTCCGAAGACGTTTGAACGACTCTCGTAATAAATTTTACTTTCAAATCGTGTTTCCAACTTGAATGTTTGAGCGAAATTATTACGTTTATTGGTCATCATCTGATTGTAGAATGTGAATCACAATCATTTCTCATGCTCATAGACGGACTGAATAATTGAAAATCTAAAGGGACGCTCCGAAGACCCTCCTGTGACCTTTGAAAGATTCTCGGCATGAATTGCACTTCAAAAAAGTTTTTCCAATTCCATTGTTGGTCTGAGCCGGATTTACACATCCGCAGGTTATTATTGGATTGTCCAATGTTATTCACTGTCATTTTTTATGCTCATAGACGGACTGAGTGATCAGAAATCGGAAGAAATCCTTCGAAGATCCTCCGAAGACCTTTGAAACATTCCTCAATAAATTCAACTTTAAAATCGTTTTTCCAACTCGAATGATTATTTGAGCGAGATGATCACGTTCAGGAGTCATCATCAAATTGTCGAATGTGAATGACGATCACTTTCCATGCTCATAGACGGACTGCGTGAATAAAAATCACAGGAGATGCGCCGCAGGCCTTCCAAAGACCTCTGAAAGACACTAGTTATTGCTTTCTCGTTTAGAGGGAAGCTTTGTGATCGTTTCGAGGAGCCGAAAATTCTTTTGTCTCGAAATTGAAAATCTCCTAGACCGGAATGATCCTCAGAATTTGGACAACAATTTTGTTACCGTGTCTGTCTGTCTGTGTGGCTGTAGCTCCCCCCCCCCCAAGTTTCGTACGCGCATATCTCCCATTCTGCTCATTCAATCGTTTCGAAAGTTTTATCACAGTTGTGGACCAGGGTGATAGTGGTCCCATATAAGTTCCAACCTGATTTATCCAGAAGAATTGAGTGGATGAGAAGAACTCCGACAAAAAATGAACATTTTGTGTATGCGTGTATCTTTGCTTCCTATTATCCGAATCCAATCAAACTCCAACCACGTTTCAGTCATGACCCGATAGTGGCCCCATATGAGTTTTATCCAAATCGGTTGAAAACTGTGGAAATTTTTTTTTTTAAGCATGCCTTCCCCATGTCCACATTATCTGAATGTCTTGGAACTCTGAGTATATTCGATTTACGAGATGTCAGTTATATGATATGAATTTCAGGCACATTGGAATTGCGGGGCAAGAAAAAAGGAAATCAGGTTCCTTTTTGTCTGTCCGTTTGTCTGTGTGTATGTAACAAATGTGCGAACGTGTATATCTTCCGTTCGTATTATTCGATCGTAATTAAATTTCCACCACAGTCATGTGCAGTGTTGATAGTGGTTCCATATAAGTTTCAACCTTATCGTCACAGAAGAACGGTGGGAGGGGGGGGGGGGGTGAGGAGAAATTTTCCGAAAAATCGTGATTTTGCAAACGCGTATATCTCCGCTTCCTATTATCCGATTGCAATCAACTTATACCACGTTCTGGCGATGATCCTATAGTGGCCCCATATGAGTTTTATTCTAATTGATTGAAAACTCCGGAAAATTTTTGTTCCCCGATTCACATTATTTGACAATATTTTGAAAGCATGCCTTCCCCATGTCAGTATCATCCAAATGCCATGAAACTTGTAGCATGATCAGTTCAAGGGGGGTTAGTTGTATGGTGTGAATTTCAAACACATCGGAATTGGAGGAAGAAAGTGGTAAGCACTGAGCTTCGAAACAAAATTTGGGAATTTCGTAAACATCGTTAACATGCGGATAATTCCCGTTTCTATCATCCGATTGTCATGAAATTCCCACCACAGCTTTATGCAGTGTTGATCGCAGTCCTATATACTTTTCAACCTGATTCTCTAAGAAAAACGGGAAAGAGAAAGAAGTCATGTATCTTGTTTCAACACAAACGAGGAAGCCATGTGCCAATCGGCAGAGTTTTTTTTCACGTCAAAATCTTTTTTCCAACTCAAATGTCGGTTCCTGGGAGTTTTGACATTCAGGGGTCATCACTGGAGAGACTGAAATGTAAGAATTTTGCTCAATCCATCATTTCGGTTGGAAAAACGACTCCAGAGTGAAATTTTGTTACGAGCATCTTTCAACGGGATCTGGAAGATCCTCTGTGGAGCTCTTCCAATTTCCATTCACTCAGTCCGTCTATGAGCATTAAGAATAATCGTGATCCACATCCGACCATCTAATACCGACGACCGGATGTAATAATTCCCTTCAACCGCACAGTTGGGTTGGAAACACGATTTCAAAGTGAGAATTATTCCGAAAGTTTTCGAAAGTATCCGGAGGGTCTTCGAAGCATGTGTTTTGATTCTGGATTACTCAGTCTGTGTGTGAGCGAAAGAAAATGATTGTGATTCACATCTGATGATCTAATAATGACCCTCGGTGAAAGACTCTCGGAAAAGATCGCACTCACAGTCGTTTTTCCAAATCAAATGTTGGTCTGAGCCGAATTTGCACATCCTCCGATTATTAGCCGATTGTCTGATGTTATTCACAATCATTTACCATGCCCATAGAAGGACTGAGTAATCAAGGATCAAAATGGATGTTTCGAAGACCATCAGAAAACCTTGGAAAGACTCTAGTGATAAATTTTACTTTGAAATCGTTTTTCCAACTGAATTCTTTGTTAAGACAAAAATTATTCCGGTCCAAGGTTATTACTGGATTGTCGAGGGTGAATCATAATTCCTTTTCATGCACATTGACGAACTGAGTTATAGGGTGGATCAAAGAATTAATTTTCTTGAATCTTGTAACGCAATAGTGTGGAAAAGTTGCGAAATGTGACACAAAATACGTGTGCCGAACCCTAATCCGATGAGATAATATCTTTGGTCAGTGGCTTTGCTTTGAAGTTCCAGAAAATGTTCATTTTTTGACTGATTTTCAGTAGGTGGTATCCGTTTCCTTTGTCATTGGTGTTTAGACGTTCTCATCAAGATAAAAAACCTAAAAACACCTCTTTTGCACTGGATTCGGAATACATCTCGAACAGGATGATTGAGACTCAATATGATAACCCTAGAATTTCCAATGAGGCCATTTCGGATACTCATGGACTGAGCATGCTCATATAATTACTGTACGCATCATAATTCTCCCTTGTTCTGTTTGCGACGGCTCTCAGCTTATTTTACTCCACAAACTACCCAGAACTCACCACGAGGAGGTAGCCGTACATTAAGTCCCACCCTAAGCCCAGCCGAACCATGTGATTCAGTTTCAAAATATCGTAAAATTTGTCATTGTTTTAAAACGGTTCTGTCATATCCATCTCTCTCTTTTTAATTCACTCCTTTTACTGACAATTCCGTTATCAATTTGACACACCTTTCCACACTCTGTGTATGGTTAGGGAAGCGTGATAGATGTTCAAGATGAGGAGGAAGGTTTTCGAGATTGCCTTCAAAAAGTGAAAGATCTTCATTCGATATGTGGCGTAATGGGGGGGGGGGGGGGTTCTGTCACAGTTATCTGGTTCCAATATATTATGTCGACATAATCAACAGGTTCAAAGTTGAGTTTTGGAATAACAAATTTTCGAAGTTCTTTGTTTGGTCGTTTTCTTGCATCAAGAATCCGTCCCATAGCGATATTTCTAGCAGAAGAACGTTCGTCCCATAACATTGCGAATAGTAAATTTCTTGGATGGGCGGAGAATGCATTTCTTTGAATGACAGGGTCACGGTGTATAATATAGGTGATGATACTGAGGCCTTTTCCCCCTAGGATTTTTGTGATCTTCTTGGGGCCCTTCGCATTTTCGTCACTTCTGGCGCCACATGTATTTAGCGTCCACAATAGTTGACAATCAGTACCAATGTGGGTGATCAAAATGACATATAACCTCGTATTATAAGATGCATTGGTGAATGTAATTTGATTGAAGAACTTTTTGTTTCTGTATTCCTTATATACTTCCCATGTATAATTTGGTAAATCTGTGAATAATTTAAATAAATTCATTTGAAAATGAATTAACTTCTATGTTTATGAGTACATTATTCCTTCTCCCATTATTCGAGGTCGATTTGATTCCAATAGAATATCCAAATGGTTTGAACATGTGCAATCCCAACATGTAAATACAGATTAAAACCAGGGATAGAAGAGAGATCTATACTCAAAGTGCCAAAGAAAAATATTGAACGTTGGTCTAATGCTGTTAGAATATGTGGTATTGAATTATCTCAATACAGTTTCATCTGCGATAAACATTTTAAATGAACAGACATCGTTGAAGGTCTTCAATTCAATCATATGGAAGGAGATATGGAAGTTGACGTGAGTATGTTCGCAAATCACAAACTGAAATACATTTAACATTGGAAAATAATCTTTCTAAGCTATTGCATACATTACAAACAATGATCGCTGGTGTCTCATCGAATCATTGATGGTACAGGAATGCCAAAGAATATCCATCAATGGCTCTGGGGAATGTCAGCAGCTGTGTTTGCTAGGTTATAATTGTTATGCTTAATTGCAGAATTTTGTTGGAAGGACGAGATTGAAACCTAACATGGTTCCTACGATGTATCTCATCAGTACCAAAAAAAAAATTGTACGAAAGAAAGTGACTCAGAATCAACTGAGTATCATCATGCAAAACAGAATGTCCAGAAATTGATTGCAATGGTGAAAACAATCAAGATGATAGTAATGCTATGGATATTCCACCTGAGAATTTTAAAGTTCTACATGTCCCACCGAACTGTAATAATTTATGTGATACGAAACTTAATATTGTACCTGAAGTTCAAAAAGATAACATTTTTTCAATTATTTTTACACAGAAAGAAACAGTAATCTTACCAAATAATTCGTGGGAAATGGTTATTGGTCCTTCGTTAAAGGATCCTATCTGTTTCTTCACAGTACAGTATCCTTTAGGAAAATTCATGCAGTTTGAAAAGCAGGTATACGGTTTTTGAGAATTATACTAATTATTTATTTATTCAGGACTGTGGATCTGAATTTCATTTCTGTTTCTATGAAATTATTTACTTCATTCACATTCTTGTTGTTTTCCCAGGTGCTCTTATACAACCATGGAGGATTGGAGTTCTTTTTATTTAATCAACCTCAACATCAAGATAAATGTGTTATCACAAATCCTGAATCCATCTCCGATTCAAAAAAGCTACTCAGAGGGATTGACGACATTATATTGTGTAAGGGAGGCCCGTCTGTAGATATTTATAAAAATGTTCAACCACGCTTTGCGTATGAAGACATGAATGAAAGATGGTGACATAATTCCTGTTGTTTCAAGATTCACGGAGGAAGTATTTGCTTATACTGTAGTCGTATACCAAAGCTCCTGAACAAACACATAGAGCGTAAGCGAAAAAATGTCAGACCTCAGATTTTCTCAAGTCCTTCTGTTAAAAAAGATATTGAAATATTAAGAGAAGCAAAACGAAAGGAAGCCCAGTGTATCAAAAGGAATCGGATAAAAATATATCATTCCCAAAGGAGAATTGGAACACTGAAACAAGAAGTACAAAAAATATCCAACCAACAATTAGAAGATCCGTTAAAACAACTTAATCTGCCAGAAAACCAGGTGACGTACTATCATAGTTTTTCTGATCTTTTTATTCATCAAGAATCGAGAGTTTTCATTTCGTTCCAAATATGTTGAGAATTAATATTGATTCTGAAAAATCCATTGATGGTAATCTCCTGATACTGATGAACAACAATCTTCAGAAATCGAATGATTAATTGACTAATTAATTTAAACAGATCCATCTAAACAATCGACTAAATCCAGAGTTGACTTCGATTCTTGAGCAGATCAGCAACACATTACACAGCCAAAAAGGAGCATAGTTTTTTTATCAAAACCATGAGACTTTATTATTCGGTAGTTATAATGATTTATAAATGTGTGCAGTATTTTACTTGAGTGCACGAGTTGCTTGTTATAATGCGTGCAGATGTTGGATAATGGATGAATCATATTCACGAGCTTCATTCAGTTGGAATACCTTTTCTCCTTGAACAATTGCGATCGATCCACTCTAAAATAATTCCTAAATCCATTTGTCGCCTAGAGTCATGCCACAATATGTCCTCGATTTTATGTCTTTCCCTTGATTTTTCCTATGCAGTTGATATAATGGTTACGTATACTTTGAGGCGTTCAATACATGCCCTAACAGCACAGCAGTCTCTAACGTACTCATGGAGAATTCTTCATGAATTCTCATGGTTTATGAAGTGCTCTTTATGAACTCTATTGCGCTATCTGGGGGTGTCTTACAGTTGAATCAAATACAGTTCATGCGACGTAGAGCGTAGAGCGTATATATAACCCTTTGTTATAATCTTTTGTTACATGTAAAAAAGCCTTGATTTAAACGTAGTCATTAGTTTTTCCTTGCATGTAATAACAACCAAGTTTGGAATGTGGAATGTGTTTCCCTGGTACATTTTATATTCGAATTATTTGCATGGCTCATGTATTTCAACTAGTTTGAAACTCCATAGGTTCTTGTGATCAAAGAATGTGTGACTGCAAGTGAGCGTACTAGTGCGAAAGAGAATCGATACACAGGGAAGTGGATGATGTTGTGCTTACTATTGAATATCCGTAGTTCAGCAGCATATAACTTTTTGATTCATAATAATATCCTGCCACTGCCTTCATATAGAATTATTCGCCGGTACCTCAGTATGATTGATTTAAAATGTGGTTTCGACCGGAAATTCTTTGATTTGTTGGAAAAAAAATTTTCTCGTCTGGAAGAAAGGGCAGAATATGGAGTTTTATTATTCGATGAGGTGCAAGTATGAAAAAGTTTGGAAGTCAATTAGAAAACTCTTTCTCTCAAACGGTTGATTGATATGGGTTCAGATAACTAAATCCATTCTTCATACAGAAGACTTAGCAGATCATGCGCTAGTATTGATGTTTTCATCAAAAGGAGGAAAATTTAATCAACCTATTGCTACTCTCGCAAGTAAATATGCGACGGGAGGTACAATACTTGCAAGGTTAATACTTCAAGCTATATTAGAAGTAGAACAGGCTGGAGGCTATGTCGACGGAATAATTTGTGACGGCGCGTCAACGGATCGTAAAATGTGGTCGGAGCTTGGAATTTCTGGCGTTCTGGATTATACTGTGAATTATTTCCAATATCCAGTGGGAGAAACATCTAAAGTTTACGTATTCTCAGATACACCACACCTTCTGGAAACCATCAGAAATTGGTTGCTGAATGAAGAAAGATTGAAGGTGAATTATTTTCAATTTAATGGATGATTAATAAATTGACTCGGACTTGTTGGATGATTTATTTAGCTCAAAATTCAGAATCAAAATTGAATATACGTGAAAGAAGAATGGATTATATACACACAACCTGAAGTTTCAGAAGAAATTCTTGAGAATTTTCGACAAATTCCGCGAATCTTAATTGAATTCTTTCTGAATTAGGATGCTGTATAAATATTTCACTGCATAGTACAACAACAGATTTTTTAAGCTTCTGAATCGCAAATTGCGCAAACTTCATGTATTCATTATCATATACATATATTATTGCACTGGAGAAAAACTGTATTGATTTCATTATACGCAGAATGTCGAATTATTCATTATACAATTTTTGATTCAAAGACTGGAAACCTTTCATTATTGTAATACGTAGTCAATTTGTGCAATCTTTTTTTCTTCATTCGTTTCCTTTTTGTGAAGAAAAGTAACAGCAGTTTGTAACTTGATGGTAAAATCCGTTCGACAATTGTAAAAATCATCAGCTGAAATTTATGATAAATGGTTATGGAGTCTTCCGAAGTAGCTGATTCGACCAGATGATCAAGACCAGATCACTCCTTAACCAATCAAAGTGATCTGGTCTTGATCATTTGGTCAGATCAGCTACTTCGGAAGGCTGCTATATGTACATTGTACATATGGGGCAATCCACGTGTCACGTCCTGTATATTTCTATACAGAACGGCAGGTAGTTTTTATTTCCCCAATTTAACTATAACGTAAGGATGGGGTAGGCGATGAAATGAATAGAACTCAAGAATGAAATTACTTTGGGTAAATACATAAGTGTTTATTTCTAAAGGTTACAATTTAAAAGAATTGAATTTCTACAATTTCTTCAGGTTTTAGATCAATTCTTTTTAGCATGTCCAACGGCATACCTTCGTATATTTTCTTATATTTGGAGCATGCCTCACAATCAAAAAAATTTACTTTAAATTTGATACAGAGCTCGCATCTTTGAGGTACAGGGTATTCATTAATCTGGTGAAGCCATCTTAATGCTTTTAATTTCTTTTCTAATTTAAAAAGGTTCTTTTTATCTTTAACGTGGTTTGAAAAAAATTTCGAATAACATGCGTCCGTCTCCTTTACTTCTCCAGTCCGTAGGCTGCGTCTACGCTCTTCTAGGCGAGATTGAATCGCCTTAATTTTAATTCCGACCGCGGCGATTTCTTCCACTATTGAAAATAAAATGGAAAAAGAATTATTTATGATCGAATCAATGGAGATTGTGGATCATGATTCAAAATACGGGGGCCTAGGGTGACGTTAATGAACAGGCGAGAGATAAATACGCAAAAAAAAAGACTTTGAATTAATCTGCAGATGTAAGAGAGAGAGGAGAAAAAAAACATGGGGGTTTTTCTTTAAATACGCTACTCCAATCAGGACATGTATTTAGATACGAATATCCGTATTGATCGTAGACGTATTTATTTCTTGGTGAGTAAAAAGGACAGATGAATTGTCTGTACTTTTTACTATAGATTTTTCTTCATGCTGTAGTATGTATAAAATTAATATTTGATATACATACACAACAGAAGGTCCACCTTTACGCATGCATTCAATGCTACTACACAAAGGCAGAAAATACTTACTTGAAATTGCTGAATTTGTCCGAAGAAAAAGCAGATGAATTGTCCCTGTAGACGAGGGCGATTTTCCAGTCAGGATGGTGTTGGCGACTCGAATTTTGCCTTGGCTGGTTGAACCCTGGAGACGTGGATAGGCCAACCTGTGCTTCGTGTGGTTGTCGTGGTAGAATCCTTGTTCCAAAGGTTGTTTTAGTAAATACCAACTTCCTCGTTCAATGTTAAGTGAAAAAGTCGAGGCGTAGTTCTTTACTGGAGAGTAAAGATTATTCTTCTTGAGAGAAGAATAATTCTTCTTAAGAGAAGGGAGTTCTTCTTGAGAGAAGAGAATGGCTTAAAAGCAGAATTCTTAATGAATCGATTTTGGCTATGGTTTTCGCCTTTTTATGTGTTTTCTCGATTCTCTAATTCACCAATCGGAATGCTTCTTTTTCTTTGTACCCTTTAAGGGTAGAAGTACATGTAATTACTTCACGTTGACCATCCTTTCTCAAACGGTAAATTCGTCCGTTTGGGTTTTCTTATCCCTTCTCTTGGTGCCGTTTTCTTTACATCGAGATTTCCTCGTCGTGATAGTTTGATTCGCGTTTTATTTTAGTTTTATATTAGATATCTTATTATTGTTCACACTAATGGTTTACTAACATGTTAAGGAAGAAGGTTTTATAGTAAAGATCTTATATATGTATAAAAAAAAAGTTTAAAACTATACGTATGATTATGTATATATATATATATAGATATGTATATATATGTATATACGTATATATATATATAGGGATGTAGAATATATATATATATATATATGTAAAAAAGAGTATGAAACTATATATATATATTCATGGGGATATAGATAAAAAGGAGTTTAAAACTATGTTTTATGGGTTGACGAATAGGCATTTCGTCACATCTCCCCCGTTTTTTGACGAAGCTACGTAGGAGGTTTGTCACAATGTGAACTTCAGTTGTCGAGACCGTATGGTCTTCTGGGTTCTCCTATCTGGTGGTCATTTGAGCCTAATTTTTGGTATTTCAATTCTTGGACAGGATACATTGGTGTTGGTCCAGTTTTGTCTTCCGTCTCGATCTCGATGATCTCTGTTTGTTGTCCTTTTTCTTCGGTGGTGTTAGTTTGTGTGTAATGATTATTATTTCTTTGGTTTGCCAGGTGTAATAATAAATTGGTTAGAGAGTCCCATAAACTCCCTATTAAATAGATGGACCATCCATATGCACTGTGGAGTGCGAAGAAATGAATGATTGTATCCATGATAAGTTTGATTATTTTGAGGAGTGTGAGTATTCCAATGATACCCGCACTAAATAATCCAAATGTATGAAAATTTCTCCACATTTTAGTCCACGTAGATTTGGCTATTGTTTCCAGAGCTTGGTCGTTCAGTAGATTTCCAAATGTGAAACCTTGGAGGTTTTCTTGTATGCCGGTGGCGGCTCTCACTATTTTATTGATAATCGCTGGTTGTTCAAAGGGCAACATGATGTAGTCCCTAAGGTTTTCTAAGTCTTGGTCCGTGTATATCCCTTGTTTTGCTAAGTTTCCAGGATTCTGATAAGTCCAGGTTGGTTGGGTAAGGGGGGTCATTATTTGAGGTTCCCGTGTTTCAGATGGATGAGGTTGCATCCTGTACCAGATGCCATTCACTTCATACATCGGGGGTAAGACGGTGTTGCAGGGGATTTCGTAGCCCCTTAACTTTAAAATATGCGTTTTGGGCATCATAAAGTATTGTTGGTCTCCTTTTGTGACCGGTAGTTCCTGGAAACATTTGTCTAAGTTCGACATTTTTACTTCCACAGGAGTGCATTTGATAATTCTCGCGACTTCCCCAGTAATTATAGCAGTATAACCTGGGACTTTAAGGAAGATATATGCAAACTCCTCCGGTCTGATCAGTGCCAGTGTTTGGGCATTGCGTAATAAATCTTGTTCTATTCTGCATCGGTGTAACATTACGTCCTTGTAAAGTGAATTAATTTGGTTTCGTATGTGTTTCTCGACATATACAAACTTGCTATTAACGTAAGTGAATAGATCGAGTTCCTCGGTTTTGATTGGTGCAGGGCTTTTGAAGAAGTTTCCCTTTCTTCCTTCCAGAATATATAATTTAGGGTGTTGTGTTTTTATTAAATGATATCCACACAACAGTTGTGAATTTTCCGTAGATAGTGCGAAGGTTATGTCTTGAGTGTTAACAGTATAGATCGTTTCTTGATAGTGTTGAAGTTGATCTATCAATTTTTCTCCGTATCCTTCATATAGAACTCCATAGCGGTCGAATTTGCATGATTCTCTGGGAATAGCGTTCCAGTATGCATAACTACCGAATAAATCAATGCAAGTTCCAGAGTTGATCGAGCACTGGGTTCCAGATTTGAGGAAGATTTTTCCATCCTCTAAATGTGTTCTTGCTTCGTAATCGTTGAGAGTTATCTTAGCTTTTCCCATGACGATCACATTTTCCCAAGTTCCATATGGGTCGGTGTAGTAAGTTCCACTACAATCTCCTCCGGCGGTGATTGTTCCAGCTAATGTTATGGCATACGTTGTGGTTGCATTCTTATGAATTCCATCGATGACGCTATGTGCTATAGTGACTCTTCCTAATTCGTGCATGTTTCTGCATTGGTCTCGCGAAGTTTCCAAAATATACTCAGCTATTCCTCCGAGTACCGCTGACCCGTGGGAAAACATTCCGCAACGTTGGACTTCTCTGAATATTTCAATTTTGCATTCTTGAACGTGCACGGTGCCGTAATTGTTTACTTGCAAGAGTTGCATGTATATGGTGCTTCTATTGACTTTAGGTTCCGGTATGTCACAGCTTCCGATTGAATTCAAAGAAACCGTGGTTATGTTGGAATTTGGTGTTCCACAGTCATATCCGATCAGTCCGTGAGTTGTTTGTATCAGTATTAAGAAACTCAGGAGTTTTTGTAGACGGATATCCATGGTCTTCTTTTGACGCCTTTATCTCCTATAATTACATACAAATTCGAGGGTGTACTTATGATTACTTAAATTATTCTTCTTATGGGTTTAATTATTTATAAAATAGGATCAAAGAGTTGGGTAAGATGTGATTGGAAAATGAGTTCCTTATAAGTCTCATTGTTTCCTTAAAAAAAAAAAAAAAAAAAAAGACAATATGTCTAGTGAATTTTAAATCTAGTGAATTCTAAGTATAATGAATTTCAAATCTAGTAAATTTTAAGTCTAGTGAATTCCAAATCTAGTAAATTTTAAGTCTAGTGAAATCTAAGTATAATGAATTTCAAACCTAGTGAATTTTAAGTCTAGTGAATTCTAAGTATAATGAATTTCAAATCTAGTAAATTTTAAGTCTAGTGAATTTCAATCTAGTAGATTTTAAGTCTAGTGAAATCTAAGTATAATGAATTTCAAACCTAGTGAATTTTAAGTCTAGTGAAATCGTATCCACACCGACTGCAATAATTACGCAGAATAAAAGGTTTGACCTTGAAACCACAATTTGGGCAGTAATTTATTTCTAGTCTTCGTGGTTCAAGTACTGAAGTTTTTATACTCATCAAAGGTGGTATTTTAAGTTCCGTCCTTGTCTGATGAACGTGATTGGACTCTTCAGTTGGTCTGAATTCGTTCCGAGAGACATGGTTTACTTTCGTGTGTTCCGAAATACCTTTAATTGATTTTATGTTTTCAAATTTGGCAATTTCGCTAGTATTTTCTGTGGTTTCAAAGTTCAAATTTACATTGGTTTGCGTGTTATTGATTAGTGATTCCATTTTCAACAATTCTCTCTGTTTTATTTCCCTAGTGGGGACTTTTCGTTTCGGAACCACCCAGTTCAAAACGGGGTCGTACTCGTTTCCATAAAAGATGGGTTTAGGTGAGGAACTTGTTGCTGACAATCCTAATTTCTCGTAAATTGACGGATAATGTTCAGTTTTTGATTTGAATCTTCCCTCTAATTCGTGTAAGAACGAGGCCTTCTCTTTCTCGATTTTTTCATGATCTAAACCATCATCAACAAATACCTTGCCTTTGATTTTGTGTGTACGAGCAATAGCGATTTGCATGGTTTCTTTTCTCAAATTCCATTCTAGGGGGTACGAGTCACAACCGCATTTTGAACAGAAATCGTATGCGTCTAAACTATGGTAATCTGCTCGGTGTTGCAAATCTGTCCATTTATCGTGACTTGGGTCAGTGCACGTTAAATTATTGAATTTAACTCCCCTTAGACCTTTTATAAATCCATTTTCCCATAGTAATAAGTAACAAAATTCTGTCCTTTGATTTCTTGACAGAATGGGTTTAAATTGCGATGGGTTTTCAGGTGGGTGTATTAAAGGTGTTTCCATGGGTTGGAATGTTTTTGTGGCGGGATTGGTGGGCTTTGGTTCACCAACTCTTCGAACATCAATTCTCGGAGCAGTGCTGTCTTCGTGCGGCTTCTTATATTTGGAGGGGCTGCATTGGGTGGGCTTGGTTTTTCCCCCGATGTGAGAAAAACTTCTTTTCGTTGGTTCCCCTTCTCCTTGAAACGTGAGGGGTGTTTCTATGGCGAGAATTGGATCTAGTGTTCTTTCCACTGTAATTGAATGAGCAAAGAGGAGGGGTAGTTAGAAATGTAGAAGTATGGGAAATTGAGTTCTTGATTCATGTGATCTCTTTCCCTTTTTTGAGAGGCTGTAATCGAAGTTTTATATTAGTAACAATGGAAGAGAAAGAATAATGGATTATGATATTCGTTAATATTCTTGTATCATCATTATTTTTATTCTTTTATTCATTTGACGATATGTGTGCGTATGTTTGTGTTCATATATTCTTTCTCTTTGAAAATGTTCAAATTCATACAGTGATATTAGTGGGGATTAAACGATCATTTGAAATTATTTTTTCCTTTCTCCCGATCTGCAGTCTGACGTTTTTTTCATCGAGTACTTCCGTTATTCTATATGGACCTTCATTCATGTCGCTTAATTTGTTTGATTTTAAACCTTTTCTCAAAAATACGAAACTTCCTACCTTGAATTCGATTGGATTCAATTTTTGGTCATAATAGTGTTTCGATTTGATTTTTGCAATTTTCAAATTTTCTCTCGCCTCTTTTTGCAGTTCATCTAAACGTATCATTAATTTTATCAAATAATTATCATAAGTTGGGAGTTGTTCATAGATGGGTAGGGGTTGACTAGATGGAATAATAGCAGTTTTAGCAAAAACCAGTTCGTATGGGGTTTTGCGTGTGTTTTCATGAACACTGGTGTTGTATGAGAACATTGCCAACTCAATCCAATCGTCCCATTCGGCGTCTTTGCCTATAAATTGTCGTAAATATTCAACTAATGTTATGTGGGATCTCTCCAATGAACCGTTTGATTGGGGGTGATATGCGGTTGTATTAATTTGTTTTATATTCAAACGTTTGGTGAGTGTTTTCATTAGTTTCGACAAAAAGTTAGTTCCTTGATCCGTAAGGACGACTTTAGGAGCTCCATAGATACAAATAAAACGTTTCAGGAACACGTCCGCTACAGTTGATGCTATTGCATTGGGTATTGCTGCAGCTACACAGTATTTTGTTAATAAACACTGCATTGTGAGTATAAAACGATTTCCGTTATTTTCGGTGGGGGAAAAAGGACCTACTATATCAAGTGCTATTTTTTCGAAGGCTGTTCCCGGGGTATCCGTGATTGTCATTGGTTGTCTGACCTTCACTCTAGTTAGTTTCTTCAATTTACATTGCAGGCATTGATTGATAAAAAACTGTATGTCGGTTTTCATATTTTCCCAAAAGTAGTTGGATCTGAGCCGGAAATATGTTTTTGCAATCCCCTTATGCCCTCCTATTGATGAGCAATGTGCTTCTTCTATGAGCGTGTATCTTTCATTCTGTTTGGGTTGTTGTACTATATTTAGACAAAAAGTGATCTTGATATCACGATTACGAAAGTATTCATAAAATTGATCGGTTATTGCTTCCCAGGGTATTTGTTTTATTTCTTCTGTTTTGGACATGGAGATACTATTGATTCTTTGATCTAATGTGAAATTTTCCAACTCTTTAATTCCTTTACGAATGTAGCTGAAAGTTTCTTCTTTGTTTTGAGTATTTTTAGAGGAATGTACACAAATCCCTATATACCATTTAGTTCCCTTTTTGATAGGTTTGATTGTTCCTAAACTCATATCAGAGAAATGATCAATGTCGTATTTGATGGAAAGATTCTTTGTGGCTTCGTCTAGGGTTTACCCTCATCGTCTAGAAAAATACGTAGTTGTCTTTTCTCATGAACAATTGATCCCTATTTTCATATATGTTTTTCTTGTATATAAGTGTCTCCAAGTCTTGGATACATTCTTCGTCCCGTTCATTCTCTTCTTGTTCGTCCTCGCTTTTTGTCCCACGTTCATCTTCGTCTGAATCTTCATTTGAATTTTCATTCGCATCTTCGTCCGAATCTTCATTTGAGACTAGATTTTTGTCTTCATCCGTCTTTATATCCTTGTTTATTCTTCTCGGTTCTAAATTTCCCTCTTTATTTATTCTTTTGTCTCTATATCTTTCTCTGTTTTTGTGTAATTCCTCGTTCTCATCAGAACTTTGATCTCTACATATCATTCTATCTTTTCCTAATTCCTCATCTCCGTCTGAGCTTTCATATATATATATTTTCCTGTCTCTCTCTAGTTCTTTGTCTCCGTCTGAACTTTCGCTTGTAGACATGTATTTTGATTGTGGTGGGTCATTTTTTGATCTCCTTAATTTGGAAGGTTTGTAGTGTTGATTGTCATACCCTTCTTTTATTCGGTGTTTTGATCTCTGATTCTCGGATTTATTCAGTTTCTTTTCATCTTTAAGTTGTTGTAGCCTTATATCGTCTCTATATTGTTGTCCTTTGTCAGTAGGTTTTTTTACTCTGCTTGATCGTCTGGGAATTTGGTTCAAAATATATAACGTCCTGATTTTTTGAATTGGTTCATCGGATTGTTGTTCGTTTGTTTCGGGACTTTCTATGTCTATTTCCTCTATCGGGTTTCTAGAGAGTGCATCTGCATTCACATTGTTTTTTCCAGCTTTGTAAACAATGTCAAAGTTGTATTCTTCTAACTTTAGTCTCCATCGTGTGAGTCGAGACGTTGGGTCTTTGGCCGTTCTCATCCAAACCAAAGGACGATGGTCAGTTACAATTGTGAATTTTCGACCATAAAGATAGGGTCGGAATTGAGAAACACTATAGAGAATAGCGAGGGCTTCTTTTTCGTATGTACTATATTTTTGTTCGGTGGTATTCAATAATCGAGATACATAACCGCAAGGTTTGTCTTTTCCAATTGGACCTTGACTAAGTATTCCAGCAATCGCATAACCGCTTGCATCTGTGGTTAAAATGAAAGGTTTTTCAAAATCTGGATATTGGAGTATGGGTTCATTGCATAATTTTTCTTTCAGGTTTTGGAAGGCTACTTCTTGTTCCTCTCCCCAGGAAAAGGGGGCGTCTTTTTGTAATAATTTAGTGAGAGGTTTTGATATTTTAGAGAAATTATGGATAAATCTTCTATAGTATCCAGCGAGTCCTAGGAATTGTTTGATATTTTTACTATTTTTCGGTCTTGGAAAATTCTTTACAGCTATGAGCTTCTTTTCATCAGGTTTCAAGCCTTCTTCTGTAATTTGATGTCCCAAGTATATAATTTCTCGACATAAAAAATGACATTTGTCAGGCTGGAGTTTAAGATTTGCGTTTCGTAGTCGGGAAATTAAATTCAAATATTTTTTTCTGTGTTCGGATAGTGTTTTGGCGTATATAACAATGTCATCAAGGTATACGAATAATTCTACACCTTGAAGCCCGGTCAAAACTATGTCCATAAGGTGTTGGAATGTTGCGGGGGCATTTTTCAAGCCAAATGGCATCCTTGTGAACTCATAATGTCCTTGGGGGGTTGAAAAGGCGGTTTTATGGCAATCTCTTTCGCTTATTTTTATTTGATGAAATCCTGATGCCAAGTCAAACGTGCTAAAATATTTAGCTCCACCTAATTGGTCCAGGATTTCCACTATATTTGGAAGGGGGTATGCATTCCCTATAGTTTTTTCGTTCAGTGCTCTGAAGTCTAACACGAGTCTCCATCTCTTATTACCTTCGGAATCCTCCTTCTTTGGGACTATCCACACAGGTGTGTTGTATGGTGATTGAGATTCTTGAATTATTTCCTTTTCCAGTAATTCTTCCACTTGTTTCATTATTTCATTCTTCAATGTTGGGGGAAACCGATACTGTTTGGTGAAAATCGGTGTATCGTTTGTAGTAGTTATGAAATGTTCTACTAAATCTGTACAAGATAATTTATCTCCGGAGATATGAAAACAATCTAAACTTTCTTGTATCAATGTGTCTACCTCCGTTTTCTCTTCTTCATTCAAATGAGCTAGGTTAAGTAAGTTCTTTATCTTCTCGAATCTCTCTTTCTCTGTATTTGATAGAATCTTATGTTGAATTTTGAAAATATTGCGTTTTTTTCTATTCTTGATCCTGGTTTTATTTTCAATTTTTGGAGTTTGAGTTTTTTCAACTTCTTCTAATTTGATTGGGTGAATTTTCAATTCGAATTCTTCTTCCCGTGTGTTCACAATAGGTAAATAAGCGTGGTTATTATCGTTTTTAACAACTGCATTACCCATGAATATTCCCTCGCTAAATTCGACCAATGGTATTAAACCTTCTTTTAGATCCGTGTTTTCTATTGGTACTCGTATTATTTGTCTGGTACGTGGGGCTATCGCCAAAATTTCTTGGGTAAGTGGAGTATTTGTAAGGGAATTTCGTTTCTCTTCAAGGAAGGGTATGTTTCTACCTTGAATTTCGAGACAATTTGATTCCCAATTTAACTTGGTTTGATATTTTGAAAGGAAGGAAATTCCTATAATTCCGTCTTGTAGAATCGGAAATTCGCTAGTCACGACGTGGAATTCGAAGTTCAGATTATGATAGGGTACAATAATTTTCCCAATGGTGGGGACTGCTCCAGAAGATATTCCTACCAAGTATAGAATTTCACCTTTATCAATGATCATGTCTTTCGGAATTACATTTTGTTTAATTAAGCAAACGCCTGCGCCGGAATCTAACAGAAATATTGTTGGTTTGAATAAATCAATTTCAATGGATGGTGAATTTTGTTCCAGCGTTAATCCAACTTGTATCTGAGTCTTTGTTCTGGCAGAGGATTGGTCAACGGGTTTTATTGCCCTACGCGGTTCATTTGTTTCGACAAGTAATCGGTCCGTTGTGGATTGACCGCAAGATTGGCCTATTGTCGTTGTTTGTCGCGTATAGGGTTGGTCAGTTCTTGCCAAGGGGCGTATTTGGGTCTCTTTGGTTACTTGGATTTGTCTTTGGTTGGGGGGTATTTCTTTTTCATGTTCTTTTTCGTGTGGAAGTGTGCGGATTGGTCGGTTTTCGTACAACAAATCCGTAGGCTGTCTGTCTATATTTGATTGTCGGTGATTGATTCGTTGTTGGGGATCTCGGAGTATTGGTGATTCTCGATCACATTGATTCGTTGTCGTTGGTTTCCCTCCCCCCGTGGGAGGGCTAAAGAGTTTCCCTGAATTCTGCGTGGTTGAGAATTTTGTCGAATACTGCACGTTTCAACGGTGTGATCCGTTTTTTTACAGAAACTACAGTATGAGTTTGTATTGGGTGAAAATTTCAATTGGTAACAATTCTCTGCTGTATGTCCATTCTTCAAGCAATATTGACATTGTATATTTCTTTGGTTAATACGGGGACAATTTCTAGCGGAATGTCCATTGTTCTTGCAGATTTGACGAACGTTTTGATTGGTGCAATTTTTCGCCAAATGACCCGCAATATTACATCGGGGGCAGGGTCGATTTGCAATGCAATTTCGCGTCTCGTGTCCATTTTGTCCACATAATTGACAGGGTGTCATTGGTTGTGCTATCCGGATGGGGGCGTAATAGCGACATTCATCAGCCCTGTGTCCCACTTTTCGACATATCTGGCAGGTATCTCTACTCCTACTTAGGTTGTCCCTGCAGTTTCGTGCCTCGTGTCCTTGTCTATTACAGATCTGGCATTTGGTTTGAGGTTTATAACCGTTGTTTCGACAATCTCGAGCTTCATGGCCTCTTCGTTTGCACAGTTGGCATTGTAGAGATGGTTGGTTTTCTCTATGTGCATTTCCGCATCTGTTTGCACTGTGGCCTATCTCTTGGCATATTTGGCACTTTATTGTTTCCCCTTTGTTCTTTTGTATTTCCGGGCAATCCTTCACTTTATGTCCGGGTTTTTCGCATAGTATACACTTTTCAAATCCGCTTAGTGATAGGTTTTGAAGTGCTTCGCGAATTTCTAAACTACCTTCTATATTAATGGCTTCAGGTCCTGCTTTGTTGAGGTCTTCCTTTTCTTGCATTTTATCATGTATGTCTTTCTTCAATCCTAAAATAAAAGCCTTGCAGCAAGCTGTTTCGAGTTCTTTTTTCTGTGAGTTGGTTATTTGATCCTCGTGTCCGGCCTTGTATGCTTCGATTATTTGATTCCCTAACATGCGAGTTCGGTTAAAATAACTAGCAGCATCTTCATGAGTTTTTTGACATAAACGAGACAATTCTCCGAGGAGTGCCATACTCGATTCTCGCGGAGCATAAATACCTTTTAAGATTGTAATTAATTCTTTCACGGTTTGTGGTTGTCCGGTTCTTACTATTTGTAACGCACCATCTCTCAATTTTGATTTTATTAAATTTGTAAGATCTCCTTCTGCTGTTGGGGTTAACATATTCCTTGCATCTATACATGCTGCTGAAAATTCTTGGAAGGTACTGTGTTCTTTTGATCCCGAGAATACGAGTATCATTCCGACAACGTCGCGTACCTTCAGTGTTTGAGCCATATTAACTTGCTTTCTTGATTTATTTCCCTTTCTATTATTTTTAATGAGATTTGAAGTTTTTTGAATAGAATTCGAATTATCTCCAATAAAATTCGGATTGCTTTCAATAAAATTTGGATTATTTTCAATAATATTCCGATTATTTCCGATAGAATTTGTTGATAAATCTGAAATATCCGATTCGTAACCGTCCTTTTCTCGAGTTTCTGAATTTGTATTCTGAGTTAAAGTGGTTGCAGGGTTAGTTGGATTGGTTTCTTTGTCACTAGCTTCTCCTCGAGTGGTTGGATCTTTCAAATTCGGCCCTTCAGGTGGGTTACTTTGAAAAAGAGTTGAATTAGATCCTTCGTTATTGTCTTCTAAATTCAAATTTCGAGAGGAATTATCTAAAAATCTTATTGGTGAGCGTTCTATTCTACTTCTTGATAAAAAGGGGTGAGTATCTGTGTTTGAACGTTCCAAAGATGGATCTATGACTCTTTCCTTACAAGTTTTTGGTGAAAGACCTGTTCCCAAAACTGTTTCTTTGGTATCACTACTTAGATTTTTTGTGTTGCTTCTTAAAATTGGTTTCGACATTAGTTTGATTGGTTAGTAAAATACAGGACACGTGAAAGAGTTTTATTCTCTGCATGAATTGAATACATTCGGGCAAGGTTTGAATACAAAGGAAAGGAAGGATGATGTGGGATCTAGTGATTTTTTTTTTTTTTATTCGATGAATTCTTTAGGTGTTTAAAATCGATTCGTATTCTTTATATCTGTTTTGTGTAGAATTTTCCTCAAAAGAATTCCCCCTTTTTTTTTTTTTCTTTTTTTTTACCCTAGTGAAGGTGTAAATTGTTCCAGTTATTTAGATGAGAAGTTACCAGATTTAGTTATAACTGATTGGTTGGATTATTCAGCATTTGTTATTGTTTTGTCAAGATGATATACGTTTTTAGTTGTTTGAATTGATTTTTATATGATTACGTGATCAATTTCATTAATCAAACAATAGTCTGTTCGATTCGTGTCAAATAGATAGGTTATATATATGTGCCCGTAGATTGAATGGAACGTACCCTGTTTTTGATTCGACTATCTAGGGTGGTTGGCATGCATGACATATATATATATATATATATATATATATATATATATATATATATATATATATATATATGTATACTGTATATATATCTATACTGACAGATGTCAACAAATATCAACCTTCAAAAGAGGTAAGTTATTCTTTAACTTATTATTGTACTTATTTTTATGTTTGATTTCCCCCTTTTTTTTTTTACAAGTTTGATTTCAGATAGAGTGAAGCACATACTTGGATATGTCAAAAAAAAGATTCATATACATGTTGTCAGGTGAGTGTCATTTTGATTTAGTCTTATTTTCTTTGTTCTCTTCTTACATTTCTGTCTTATGAACCCTCAAATAGATATTCAATATACCAGTTGATTCAGTTTTCTTCTCCTTAATCTGAATTTATTTCCCTGTTTCTTATATTTTTTTGGATTTACAGATACGCTTATGTGAATTTTTTAAAGGATCGTCTCCATCCACCTAGTGTTCCAGCGTCTTGGTAAGAAGGAAGTATTCAAAGCGAATAAATATGATTCGACCCAATGAAGGAAGATATATACAATGACCTGTTAGATCCAGCAAAAATTAGGATATTCGGATAAGGTATTTGTACGGTGGAAGACACTGTCCATCTAGGTAAGGTCGTTAGTATATATTTGTATATTAATATTTAGGGATTCAAATATTCAATCTAAGAACTTATTAATGATTCTGTTTTCCAGGTGATAGCGTTACCTCATACCCTAATGAGATATATATATAGTACGTATTCCAGTACTCGTCTAGGTGAATCTAGATATGAACCTTCTGCGTCTCCGTGGGATTCCGATCACAGGATTTCAGTCAGCTTACTTGACAAGAATCGTCTGTCATCAATAAGGGTTAAACACAAGGACGATATCATCCCAACGAGAAGAGAGATGTGAAATCCTTTATTTGGTACCGCATAAACGGAGAAAAGAAGATCTTCTCGACATTGAACCTCTTACAAAATTTGGTGAATCCTCTTATATCAACTCTCTGGGAAATAGAAATGTGATTTGAGGAAGTGAGTGAAAGATTTTGTATTTGTAATAGCCGAAATATTCAGTTATCGGTTATTAGTTCATTTCAAAGAACGCTTCAAAGTTCAACAATGTGACAAGTGAATTTTCTTATAGTGTGTTATTATTCAAAACCAGTGGTGTTATTTTTTTGTGCTCAAAGTGTGTCGTGAGTGAAAGTTCTAAGTGTAAGAAGATTTGGAATAATAGATGTGTGAAAGTGTGAATTTTATGCTTGCGACTCTTGGGGTCGCTCTGAGAAATTTTCAAAGTTTCATAGGTTTTGACATTTTTCACAATCTCGTAACACAGTTTTAGTTCAAGAATGTAAAAGTTAACCTTTCGTTGCGGTTGCCATTAACTTTATACGTATATGAGCTTAATTCTTTTTTCGGATACTGTAAGTTAACCTTTCAGTACGGTTGTTTTTTCAACATTCCACAATATCTGAAAAGAGCAAGAATAAGAAGTATTTTGTAGTGCTATTAAAGAAATCTTAACATGATTTTTGAATTTTCATAGTGATTTGTAGAAATTTAGTTATCATTTCTTGTTATTCATTCCTTATTCTCATCATTTAAGCAAAGTTTTGGCAATCTACACTTTAGAATTGTTTGAAATACTCATTGATGAATTCTGTTAACGTGATTGGCCTCACGCTAATGATAACCTAGAAGTCATTAGATCTCCTCAAAGTGCATGAACACACAATGCAATGTGGATACACTACCCTTGAACACACTGCCCTTAAGCACGTGGACTCGGCTAGTAGAAGGAACAAGATGGCGGCCTCCGTTAGTTACCACGTGTGATGAAGGTAAACAAATCGGGCAACGCGATAATATAGTGAAGTGCAAATTATCAGGAATAATGAAGTGTATTAAACATTGATAAAACACGGAGTGAAAAAAATTTCAAGATTGGACACCGGGGTAGTTTTCGTCGCAAAGAGTTTATTTTCAGGTAAGTTCATAAACATTTAATAATAATTAAAAGGACTATTCCTTTGTGTGAAAGTTTTTCTTTCTTTTGCAGGATCTAAGAAAAAAAATATGGAAGAAATTTCAGAATGGACCTCAATGTATGAAGGAGGAATACTTTTATTCGCCTTAACTCCAGTACGGAAGACCAAAAATTGTGTATACGGTGAGTAAATGCATGTGTTTTAAACACCAAATATTTATATCAGTTCGTCAAACTTCAACTTTTGAACCAGGACAGTGTGTGTGTAATTTATTAATTTGTTTTTTTTTATATTAGAAAATAAAGTAATTGTGTAGCCAATAATTTCAATCAATGATATAACGAGTGTAGAACAAGTAGTATGTTTGGTATAAATGAACTGCGTATATCCACACCTGGTCAAAAATTGAATTACGTCAAGCAAAATATGCATTGAATGTAAGTCTAACACACGTGTATATTGTCCACAGCATTTGAGTTCAAAGATTGCTTGCCTCGGAAAGAAGGTATCCAGAACATATAATCAAAACCGAGGAGGAAAATATACCAGGAGAAACTCGTATGATCCAGCCAGGAAGGAAGGATGATATATATATATATATATATATGATCTAACAACACCCAGTTCTTTAAATCGGGTAATTGTATAATGACAAGATGTACTATATATCTAAGCCAGGTTTATGTATCAATTTTTTAATAAATTTCAAACACTTAACTTGAAAGATTAATATGGTTATACTTTTCAGATGATAGTGTATTCGATTCTTTGAATAGAATGTATTCACCAAATAGAGAACATGTTCCAGAGTTCATCACTTTAGAAATCTAGTTTTAAATTTCAAATTTCACTCTTCCGTGAGACAATATTATGAGATTCTGGCCAACATGAATAAAAGTCATCCATCACAAACAGGTGACAAAACAAGAAGATGATGTTTTCCTCGTTCCGTCAAACAGAGGGTGTAAGAATCATCGGTTCGGCCTGAGTCGTCACAACAACAACAGAATGCTGTGAAGTTTGTTTTTGCGTAGTGTTGTATTAAATGAGTGACTGTTTAGTGTTTGAAGTGTATTGTGGGTGAGAATTCCTAAATATCAAGGAATTTGAAGTAAAATTTTCATAGAAAAGTGTGTTTAGTGGTAGCGGTTCGTAAGTTCACTATAGTAATTTCTCAAGTGTTAATGATTTTAAAGTGCTTCTGATTGTGTTCTTTGACCATGCAGAATGATTATGACTCGTAAATCAGATTTCAAAAGATTGGAGGTGATGGATTTGTAGAAAAGTGTCTTTTGGGTTGCGGTTACCAGATCCGCTATAATAATTTTTCAAGTTTTGACTATTCTAAAGTTATAGAGTGTTTCTAATGATGTTTTTCGACTGTGTAGTGTAATTACAACTCGTAAATTAAATTTCAAAAGATTTGAGGTGATAGGTTATGAGAAGAGAAAAAAAAGTGTTTTATATAGTTGCGGTTTTCAAAGTTTTAGCGTTTATTTTCAAAGTTCTTATGATTTTCATATTGTTAAGTGCTTCTATTGGTTTCAATTGTTTGTATAGAGTGAATACAACTTGTAGTTTCAATCTAAGAGGACTTGAAGTGATAATTTAATGAAAAGGGACAATTTTGTTACACGGGTCTATGAATTGTGAATTTGAATTTCATAGATGTTGTAACTACAGTGTTGTCGAATATTTCTAACTGACCTTTTTTGTGTCTTGTGGTGATTGAGAAGAAAAAGATGAGTATTGGTTCTGCGACTCTGTTAGTCGCAACTTGAAATTGTGAGTTTTCGGTGTTATTTTATTCATTTGTGATTGTAATGTGTGTATCAAATCTTCTATTTATGAAGTGTTTTGTGGTAGTGATTCGCTGAATCTATTTTTAGGTTTGACGAGAAGGTAAGATAGATTTATTTGATTTTACTTAATTCTTGATATTTGTTGACGAGTTGATTTGATTCTATTCTTTTTGTAGAGATAGAATCTGTATTATTTTCAGTTATTCCTTGTTGAAGAATTGATTAAGTAACTTGGTCGATTACTTGAAGTTGTTTTTGGTAATTTGATTTCATTTGTTGTTTAATTTTGTTTTTATACGTTTGATTTCTTTATTTTGTTGTTTGGTTCTTTGATTTGTTGCTTGAAAGATTTCTAATGTTGATTGTATGTTTCATATAAATTTCAAAAGAATCCTTTTTGTTTTAATAATCTTGAATATTTCATTAGATTTTTAATTCTTTATCTTTTCTTTGAAAGTTTATTTCAGGTTCATTAGAATAAATTGTGGTGAAGGTATAGGTATGTGTATATACACGTTGGAATTTTTTGAAGGGAGGTGTACTCAGGTATGAAGGTATTCAATTCATCAAGAGAGTCTCTTTTGTCTTTTCATTTCATCACCTTGAGGTCCTACCGACTGCGCCAAAAATGTGTCACGTCCTGTATATTTCTATACAGAACGGCAGGTAGTTTTTATTTCCCCAATTTAACTATAACGTAAGGATGGGGTAGGCGATGAAATGAATAGAACTCAAGAATGAAATTACTTTGGGTAAATACATAAGTGTTTATTTCTAAAGGTTACAATTTAAAAGAATTGAATTTCTACAATTTCTTCAGGTTTTAGATCAATTCTTTTTAGCATGTCCAACGGCATACCTTCGTATATTTTCTTATATTTGGAGCATGCCTCACAATCAAAAAAATTTACTTTAAATTTGATACAGAGCTCGCATCTTTGAGGTACAGGGTATTCATTAATCTGGTGAAGCCATCTTAATGCTTTTAATTTCTTTTCTAATTTAAAAAGGTTCTTTTTATCTTTAACGTGGTTTGAAAAAAATTTCGAATAACATGCGTCCGTCTCCTTTACTTCTCCAGTCCGTAGGCTGCGTCTACGCTCTTCTAGGCGAGATTGAATCGCCTTAATTTTAATTCCGACCGCGGCGATTTCTTCCACTATTGAAAATAAAATGGAAAAAGAATTATTTATGATCGAATCAATGGAGATTGTGGATCATGATTCAAAATACGGGGGCCTAGGGTGACGTTAATGAACAGGCGAGAGATAAATACGCAAAAAAAAAGACTTTGAATTAATCTGCAGATGTAAGAGAGAGAAAAAAAAACATGGGGGTTTTTCTTTAAATACGCTACTCCAATCAGGACATGTATTTAGATACGAATATCCGTATTGATCGTAGACGTATTTATTTCTTGGTGAGTAAAAAGGACAGATGAATTGTCTGTACTTTTTACTATAGATTTTTCTTCATGCTGTAGTATGTATAAAATTAATATTTGATATACATACACAACAGAAGGTCCACCTTTACGCATGCATTCAATGCTACTACACAAAGGCAGAAAATACTTACTTGAAATTGCTGAATTTGTCCGAAGAAAAAGCAGATGAATTGTCCCTGTAGACGAGGGCGATTTTCCAGTCAGGATGGTGTTGGCGACTCGAATTTTGCCTTGGCTGGTTGAACCCTGGAGACGTGGATAGGCCAACCTGTGCTTCGTGTGGTTGTCGTGGTAGAATCCTTGTTCCAAAGGTTGTTTTAGTAAATACCAACTTCCTCGTTCAATGTTAAGTGAAAAAGTCGAGGCGTAGTTCTTTACTGGAGAGTAAAGATTATTCTTCTTGAGAGAAGAATAATTCTTCTTAAGAGAAGGGAGTTCTTCTTGAGAGAAGAGAATGGCTTAAAAGCAGAATTCTTAATGAATCGATTTTGGCTATGGTTTTCGCCTTTTTATGTGTTTTCTCGATTCTCTAATTCACCAATCGGAATGCTTCTTTTTCTTTGTACCCTTTAAGGGTAGAAGTACATGTAATTACTTCACGTTGACCATCCTTTCTCAAACGGTAAATTCGTCCGTTTGGGTTTTCTTATCCCTTCTCTTGGTGCCGTTTTCTTTACATCGAGATTTCCTCGTCGTGATAGTTTGATTCGCGTTTTATTTTAGTTTTATATTAGATATCTTATTATTGTTCACACTAATGGTTTACTAACATGTTAAGGAAGAAGGTTTTATAGTAAAGATCTTATATATGTATAAAAAAAAAGTTTAAAACTATACGTATGATTATGTATATATATATATATAGATATGTATATATATGTATATACGTATATATATATATAGGGATGTAGAATATATATATATATATATATGTAAAAAGGAGTATGAAACTATATATATATATATTCATGGGGATATAGATAAAAAGGAGTTTAAAACTATGTTTTATGGGTTGACGAATAGGCATTTCGTCACACACGTCAGATCGGCCGAAAAAAAGTGACATGTTCCCGATTTAGATCAAATTTGGTGGGGTGAAAGAATTGCTCGAGCAAAAACAAAACCCCGAGTATTAGCCTTTTCCATGTAGTTTTATGGGTCCAACAGTACAAACAAACAAAAATCACATTTTTATTCATTTCCAATTATCTCAACAAGGAGATGAGGTAAGATTCTGGAAAAATTCACACATCTGCTCAACTGAATTCTCTTTCCAAGAAAATTTTTAAGAGATTTTGTTTCCCAAAATTTTTTGGAAAAAAAATTATTTTTCTCAAAAAAGTCAATTTATCTCGAAAGGCCCGGTCTTCGGTATTTTTGAAGGAAATATATGTTGTAGCTGCGTTCTTCACGAACATTTTCCATGTATGAAATTCAAGGAGCCTTCAAAATTGTGGAAGTTATAAACGTTTCAGTGGAGCAACTCGCGTTAAAGCATGATTTTGCGCGAGACTGGAATTTCACAGTGCGAGGAAATTACATAATTTTTGGCTTGATTGTCGTTAATCATTTTGCACTCATTTTTTCTCAGTTTGTTATTGTGTAAATTATAATTTGAGGATATATCAATAAAATTTTATAACTACCAAATACGTTATTTACACAAATGTTGAAGTTACAATTTCTTCATTGTTGATTTCACATCATCCGAAGTAGTCTTGAATGCAACATTTCCACGGATCGGGGATGCGTGATGGAACGAATGTGTTCCTTTCACTGTTCCGCACTTTTCATGCCTAGTTTCCAAATACTCAGTTGCAACTTGGTAGCTGCCCTGAGAACAAAAGCATGGATGATAATTCTTTAAATTATCCGAAGCCCACTCATATAGTTTTGCAGCTGTGAGGATCTCATTTCTTGTCCTTCTCTGTAGGCAGTTTCGTCTTGCTAGGCGTTTTGATGTACCACCAATACCATCGCAAGCTCCTTTCCCATGAGCAGTGGCGAAAAAGTTCCACTCTGCTTCTACTTCAAAATCTTTTTTATGATGACTTAAATTACAAACATTTTTCTTATTTTTATACTGCTGTAGTGCACCGTCGGAAAAATAGACAATGTTTTTAACAACTGCGAACTTCTCTTTCAGAAAATGGATCATTTTTTTCTGGAACATGAACACAGCAATAGTATCATGTTCAAGACAATCCGATAATCCAACGTAGGATAGATGCTCTATCTTATTGGTTGAAATATCATGATAGTATATGACGAATGGGTGAACTGTCGCTTGATTATTATCCCAATGGAACCCTTGAACGGCTTCTTGTACAACAAATGCTAAGTTTCCTGGAAAATCAAGCGTCACCACAAATTCGCCTGTCTGTGAATTTTCTCTAATATTTTTGAAATAACGAGGTTGTTCCGTAGCAACGGAATCATGTAATTTAGATTTTTTCAATTTCTCCACGAGCGACGAAATAAATTCTTCCTCACTGTCAGTTATAATTTTCAAAGTGGATCTAAATTCAAATTATAATGATTGAGATACGTCATGACAAGAATTAATAACTTCGTTCCAATGTGAGAAAGAAGTGACCTATCGATGGAAATCGATTGTTTGTAAGTAATCTTATCAATTTCTGCATTATCAAAAGTTTCAATCAATTTATTGCATGAAATATTTTTGTCCGGGCACGATTTGCATTAGCCTTCGTAACATTCACTACTTGGTACTGAACACAACAAGTATTGAAGGAGCAATTTGTATGCGTTTTTCCCATGAATAGAAATGTCCTAAGTTCCAGTAAATTGACTCAATTTGCAACCTGCAAATGAATTTTTCAGTAGAATGTTGCTTAGAAATAATTCGAAGTTCCCGCTGTTCAAAAGTATGTATAATTTACCTTCGATCATCAGTTTAACATTTTGATGGAAAATGCAAATGCATACAGTGTGAGTTCCACTAGCCCCTGCCAAAATGCATTCGGTTGGCCGAAGTTCAGCAAATTTGGAAAATCCAACTTGCAAATCCGGTAACTCAAATTTGGAGCACTGGTATACTTCTTGTAAGTTGCAATGAAGAAGTCTTTTCTGGGTTTTTTCTTTGAAGCCATCACTATTTATAATCAAGACATGATCTTTTATTCCTGGGAGTTCTCTTGAGTTTTGCTCACATAGATGAACCTGCTTCATTGCAGCGATCGTTTCATTTGGGAGTCCTTTTCCGATTTGTGCGTCAGGCACAGGAAGCACTCCCTTTTCATTTCTTAATTTCATCGCTTGATTGGCCATGTATTCGGAGCAGTTAAATCGTTTTGTTATATCAGTGACTTTGAAAAAAGATGGCAAAGATGTTAAAATTCGGAACTTATCGTCTCTGAAATAGTCACAGTTTATTTCATTAATCAAACTACCGAATCACAAGTGGCGGTACGTACATAATTAAGGAAAGTATTGGGATTCGATACATTTCCATTCCATGTAATCATCGTTCAACAATATTTGAAGTTTCCAACTTTGAAATATTACCGGGATGCATTTTCGGCCTGTAACTTTTCTTGGTACGTGGTCATGACTTCTTCTTAAGCTTTCATTTTATCGTAATTCTCGATAGCAATTTTCACATTCGTGATTTCTTCGAATTCTCGCTTGATGGTTGCTTGTGCAGATTCTACTTTTTCACTCACATATTTTTTTTTAAAAAGTCTATCTAGATGAAGGAATCATTAATAGATAAGAATGATTATACTGAGAGGAATTTATATAGTTACTGTAACTAGAACGTTTCAACTGAAGATTCTTAATGGGATCTATTGGAAATTTGATTGATTCAATCAAAAACTCGGAGTTGATCCATTCCTCTAAAAATATATGGTTGAGACCTTTTAGTTACATTAATCATATAAATCTTCCCGTGTATGAGAAGAGTTTTTCAATGGAATAAAACATGTGATGCATTTACATACTTGCTATCGTCAAGTCGGCTCTCATCTAAAGCAGCAAGTGCAGTATTAAGTTTTTGTTTACGGACAATCTGTTCTGTGAATTCTTCTGTTTTATGGTCGTTGTCCGACAAGCATAATTCTGAGTGTGATTGGGGGGCTTGTTCTGGTTGGACCCCATCAATTTTTATCCTACATCTGGTGCGAACCACTGCATTATCAGGTACTGATTCAAATTTCTGTTGATTTTCTTCCAATAATCTTCTCAAGTCTTTTACACTACCTACAAAAAAGGAAAGAGATCACAACAATAGTGGAACGAGCTAAAAAGTGCCACGCCAATAATGCAAAAGAGCATTACTCAACAATTGGACAGTTGAACGCGTAAAAAAAGACTACTGATATACGAGAACTTACGGCCACTGCAGGTTCCGAATGGATTCCAGCAAAGCTTTTTCTTTGGCGGACTCATATCGATTCATAAGTAAAGTTGAATAATCTGAAAACTAAACGGAAATCCGCTATGAAAATTCGAAGGTTTCCACACAACTTTCGAACAAGAACAAACATTGGCCGGAAACAAATTGATTGTGATCTAAACAGACTAACCTCAGTCGCATCGACATATGAATAACGCGTAACAACAATTGAAATCAGCCGAATACAAGTTGATAGTTATCCAAATAAACTGAAGTTGATCGTATCGCAGCCGAATGGAACATTTTAAATGCACGAAGAAGTCATGACCACGTACCAAGAAAAGTTCCAGGCCGAAAATACATTCCGGTAATATTTCAAAGTTGGAAACTTCGAATATTGTTGAACGATAATTACATGAAATGGAAATGTATCGAGTCCCAATACTTCCCTTAATTATGTACGTATGGCCACTTGTGATTCGATAATTTGATTGATGAAATAAACTGTGACCTTTTCAGAGACGATAAGTTCCGAATTTCAACATCTTTGCCATCTTTGTTCAAATTCACTGATATAATGAAACGATTCAACCGCTCTAAATACATGGTCAATCAAGCGATAAAATTGAGGAATGAAAAGGGAGTACTTTCTGTGCCTGACGCACAAACCGGAGAAGGACTCCCAAATGAAACGATCGCTGCAATGAAGCAGGTTCATCTATGTGAGCAAAACTCAAGAGAACTCCCAGGAATGACATATCATGTCTTGATTGAAAATAGTGATGGCTTCAAAGAAAAAACCCAGAAAAGACTTCTTTATTGCAACTCACATTTGTGTGAATAACGTACTTGGTAGTTATAAAATTCTATTGGGATATTCTTAAATAATCATTTACACAATAACAAACTGAGAAAAAATGGTTACAAAATGATTATCGACAACCAAGCCAAAAATTGTTTAATTGCTCACACTGTGAAATTTCAGTCTCACGCAAAATGATGCCATAACGCGAGTTGTTCACTAAAACGTTCATAACTTCCACAATTTCGAAGGCTCCTTGAATTTCAAACATGGAAAATGTTCGTGAAGAATGCAGCTACAACATATATTCTTTTCAAAAAAATTGAAGACTGGGCCTTTCGAGATGAATTGACTTTTTTGAGAAAAATGATTTTTTCCCACAAATTTCCGGAAAAAAAACTTTCCAAAAATTTCCCCGAAAAGAGAATTCAGTTGAGCAGATGTGTGAATTTTTCCAGAATTTTATTCCATCTCCCTGTTGAAATAATATAAAATGAATAAAAATGTGATGTTTTTTTGTTTGTACTGTGAAATCCATACAACTGCATGGAAGAGGCCAATATTTGGGGTTCTGTCTTTGTTCGAGCACCTCTTTGACCCCACCAAATTTGGTCTGAATCGGAAACATGTCAGTTTTTTTTCGGCCGATCTGACGTGGAATGCCCCATATATACAATGGTTATGTGTGTTGAATGTATGGTTATATGTACATTTTCTCACGGAGAAAATGTTTGAATATTCAGTGTACCATCTCACTCAATCATTATTCTTTACAGATTAATGGCAAATACGTAGAGTGGAAGTTTTGTTCCCTCTTATATCATCAAGACTCTTTATGTCATGCTCATTTGAGAGTGTGTCCAAAACTCTCAATGAACCATATATATCCCGCTAAACAAATGCGTATGCGAGTGTTCTTAGCAACTCAGATATGAACAACACACCCTCAGGGGGTTTCATTGTACTCAGCAATTTTCTCGTTTTTTATTGATTTTCTTATAGGAAGCTTCCGAAGTAGCTGATCAAGTGATCTAGATCCCTTTTGCAGCTTTTGTATTGGTCAGAAAAGATCCAGATCACTTGGATCAGCTGCTTCGGGGGCCTGCATAATAACCTAAGGAATCAGATTAGATAATTAAAAGCATTGACCATCTCTTATTTCCTACAATGAATTTTAGAAGTTTGAATTTTCATACTTGTTCATTAGATCTTCAGCAACAGCTTTGCAGATGGTTTGGAGTTTTATAAAAAACGCAAAGAAACAATGTTCGAAGATTGTGAGGCAACCATAACTTTCACGCGTCAAATAAATCACCTATTCGATGCCTTGAATAGATCATTCCCTGCAGAAGCTATCAGAAAAAACAGCAAAGATTTTGCTGGACGTATAAATGAGGGATCGACCAAATGCTTGATCCGGGGGGCCTGGGACTGGGAGACTCAATCATGATCGAATGTAAAAAGATTTTGTTGAATCAAAATTGTGTTTCCAAGCCCTGGGTACTCCAGCTGGAACACTTAGAAGAAGTCCAAAAAAACAATATGAATCTAATTTTTCCGAAGTTGTTGGATGTATATTTAGAATTCTGACTTATTTCAGACACTGGACAATTCGCTCAACTGGCTAAATGAATGGGAAAGAGAAAAAGTTGCACGTACTATCCGAACTATTGAGTTTCTCACTGATCAAACTGCTCAAGGATTAAGAGTGACTATAATGTCAACTATATCATTATGCTCTGAGCTCTTGGAGAACGGTTATTTCAATTACATTCTGAGTGGGAAAATGAATCAAGACAAATTAGAAGTAATTTATATACTCATATCATCACTCTATATATTCAGTATCATTTGACGTCTACACAATGATGATAATTTTGTTTTTCCAGCAATTTTTCGGCATCATTCGACAATCAGGGTGTCAAAATGATCATCCAACTCTTCCAACTTTCCTACAATTGTACAAAATGCTTCCAATTCATCAAATTATCAAAGCACAAAAATTTGGAAATTGCAAAGTCCGTGAAATCTGTGAACCGATCCCAAAGATCAGCATGGATGAGTTAAAAACTGTTTTTTCTTGTTGACCCAGAAATACTTCAAGTGTTGATGAATTGAAGTTGAAACTCAGTAATATTATTGAGACATCTGAATGGGAAGCGGATGATATAATCGATTATGATTATTCAGTTCCGTATGTTGAAGAATGCATTTCATATTAAGTCACCGGATTTGTAAGTCGTGAATTGAAGAAACGAACAAATTGCGAAACTTGTCTTGAATTTTTTCGAGGAGACGCAATCAATTTTGTAAGCGAAGCAGAATTGGTCAATATTGAAACTAGAGGTGGTTTGATTCATCCCAACCAAGGGCTGTATCAACTTTTTGTGGCAGCTGAAAAAGATTTTGAACAACACATTGGAACTGAAAATCCAAACATCTATGAAGCTACCCTTCAAGATTTGTTAGATAAATATAATTTTCCACTCCCATGTGATTTACACAAAACTGAAGTGTAAGCATATAGCTTAGATTATTATTATATATTGTTGAGGATGAGGCAATATGCAAAAATTGCTAACACAGATTTGAAAAAAGTGAGTCAGATCAAGAGAAAAACCGCTAAGTTGTACGATACTTGAGAAGAAAAAAAAAGTATGGATCTGAGAATATAAACTGAGAAACACCAAATCATCCCAACGCCAGAAACATCGGGAGAAACGGAGGAAAAGCAAGAGGAAACTACCTTCCTTGATATCTTTTAATATTCCCGAGGAAATGAAATCTTTTCTCCAAACCTAGAACTTCAAATTTTAATTTATTGACAAAGGAAGCAACAACAACATGATGGCATTCTCTCGGGCAAAATATTCCGAAGGTGAGATAGCCTCCCGTTCGGATCTCCGGGTGGAGGCTGCTCGAGAGAGCCTCATCAAACAAGACAGAAAACCGAAGAAGATAGGGGAGAAAGAGAACATTCTTCGAGTCGGAGCGTGAAATGTTAGATCAATGAGACAAACAGGAAAATAAGAAGATTCGAAATTAGAAATGAATAGGTTAGGTATAACTGTAATGGGAATCAGTGAAATGAGATGGCCGCAAGGAATGGATTTCTGGAGTGGGGATTATAGAATCATTCATACAGAATCAGAGAAAGGTCAAGCAGGTGTGGGGATTATAATACATAAAAGGGCAGGGAATAGGATAGGAAATTATTTGCAACATAGCGAACGCGTGATGATTGTCAGAGTTAGAACACAACCGATAGACACTGTTATAGTTCAAGTATACATGCCCACATCTGCATACTCAGGGGAAGATATCGAGAAAACGTACGATGAGATAGGAGGAGTGATAGAATATGTAAAGGGAGGAGAAAATTCAATGATCATAGGTGACTGGAATGCGGTAGTGGGGCAAGGCAAAGAGGGCAACATGATAGGAGATTCTGCGTTTGGAAAAAGAAATGAAAGAGGACAACGTTTAACCGAATTCTGTGAAAGTCATGGAATGGTTATTACCAACACATTATCCAAGAATCATCCAAGAAGAATCTATACTCGGAAGATACAGCAAGATATCAAATTGATTTTATATGAGTGAAACGAAGATTCAGAAATCAAGTGAAAAGCTGTAGAACTTATCCAGGCACGAATATGAATAGTGATCACAATATGTTGCTGATGAACTGTTCTCTGAAATTCAAAGCTCTGAAAAAGAAAAGGAAAATGCAAAAAAGATGGAATTTGAAGAATCTAAAACAAGGAGAAACACGGGAGGTATTCAAAGTAATGTTGGACGGAAAATTGGAGGATCGACAAGAGAAAGACTTGGAAATAGAGAGTAGATGGACAAATATGAACGGGGACATAGGGCAATGTGCAGATGAAGATTTTGGATAATGATGGGATAGAGCCTAAGAAACCGTGAATAACAGAAGGAATCCTTGATTTAATTATAGAAAGGAGGGAATACAAGAATAAGAATAGTGAACAAGACCAGCAGACATACAAGGCACTGAGGAATAAAATGATCAGAGAATCAAGGGAAGCAAATGAACAATGGTTGGAGGGAAGATGTCAAGATATAGTGGTGAGGTCACACTTAGGGAAAATTGATGAGGCATATAGGAATGTTAAGAGATTTTTTGAACAAATGAAATCTAGAAGCAGTAAGACCAAGAATTCTCTAGGGAGACAATTGATAAGAACGGAGGAAGAAATAGAACAATGGATTGATCATTTAGAAGATCTGTACAAAGGAAGCGATAATATAGAATTTTGAGAGAGGGAGGAAGATGTCGACCAAGAAGAATTGGGAGATTCAATTTCAAGATCAGAATTCGACAGGGCTCTGAAAGAATTGAAAAATAATAGAGCGCCAGAAATAGATGGCATAAGTGCGGACCTTGTCAAAGCCTCCAGTCAGAGAACTCGTGACGCACTGTTTGAATTGGTCAGAGATATGTACGAAACAGGTGAAGTACCGAAAGATTTCCAGAATAATAAAACTGTCACCATTTTAAAAAAAACACGGAGCGGACAAATGCGAGAACTACGGAACGATTAGTTCGACTCCACATGTCTCGGAAATACTGACAAAAATCAGATATAGGAGAATAGAGAATAAAATAGGGAGTACATTAGCAGGAGATCAGTTCGGTTTTAGGCAAAATAGGGGAACGCGGGGAGCAAAATTAGCACCCAGAACAGTAGTAGAGAAAAGTCTAGAGTTGGAAAAGTCTATGTATATAGGTCTTGTAGATATACAAAAAGCATTCGATGATGTTGATTGGGAGAAGATGTTTACGATTTTGAAAAAGGTAAGAATTAATTTCAGGGATGGGAGAATAATATATGAATCATATAGGAATCGAACCGCAACAATGGAAATAGAGGGTCAAGAAGGAGGAGCACAAATCAGAAGAGGGGTGAGACAAGGATGCTCACTATCGCCATTGATTTCCAATTCATATATAGAAGAAGCGATGAACGAAGTGAAGGAGCAAGTGCGATTGAAATTACAGATTGAGATTACAGAGTGGCGCTGAGTTAGAAGATATTTTCAACACTATGGAAAAAATATTACTAGACAAATATTGTGAAGATATGAATAAGGACAAAACAAAATTCATGATTTGTACAACAGCAAAAACATCAAGAAGAACGAAAATCAAAACAGATGCAGAGACAATTCAGCAAGTCAAAGAATTTAAATATCCAGGAAGCATAATCACAGAAAACGGTAGAAGCGGAGGAGATAAAAGAGCGAAAATAGCACAAGGGAAACAGGCTTCCCACCACAAGCAACAGTTACTATTTTCGAAGAATATTAGCTTAGCAGTAAGGACGAAATTTTCGAAGAGTTACGTTTGGAGCACAGCATTATATGGTTGCGGAACTTGGACGATTGGACAAACGGACCAGCGAAGACTCGAGGCTTTTGAAATGTGGTGTTATAGAAGGATGCTTAGAGTGGAGTGGATAGAGGAAGTGGAGAATGAAGAAATACTTGAGAAGGTAAATGAAAAAAGAAGTATTTCGAAACAGGTCGTGAAAAGCAGAAGTAATCTGATAGGACACACATTGAGGAATGATAGCTTATTGAAAACAATATTGGAAGGAAAAATGAATGGTAAAACTCGAAGAGGTAGATCTAGATTGAGTTATATGAAGCAAATTATACAAGATAAGAGTTGTCGTAGATATGCAAGAATTAAGCGATAGCGGATAATAGACAGGGTTGGAGGATTTCATCAAACCAGTCGTAAGACTGATCACTTCATGATGATGATGTGTATATCGAGGTTCTGTTGTATTGGTCAAGGTTGATTTCGCTTTCACCACTGTAAGTGTTGTGCGTTATTCATTTTCCATATAAAGATCCTTGATAAATCAAAATCTTCTCGTAGAATACGTACACTTCATTGTCTTTACAAAAGAATTTTTATTGACCCGTAGACTGTTATGACACTATCGGAGTTGAATATGTTATTCGATTCAATCAAAGTGATTCCGAATACAAGACTACACAAAATGTAATTCCTCAGAGTATCTGCTTTCGTTACAAAGACCAACGATCATTGTCGTCAATGCCTTTCACAACACAACGCAGCACATATCGAGAGTTGTGTGTTCCACGACGTACAAATTCATTCTTCATTCCATTTTGTTTCTTTTCCTTTTTCCTCAATTGAAGCGAATGTTAGCTTGAATCAGCATCGCCAAAATGCGTATGCAATGGATTTGAAATTACTTGGTTTCGATCAATACTCATCCCAATATTATCAATTTGATAACGGGTGTGTTGCTTTTGTAAGTATGTATAGATTCTCATTGGATTTTCTTAGATATTGCAGGGAATACAAAAGGGAAGGGAAATTCAAATAGTTTCAGAAACCAAGGATACCGATGAAAACAACTGAAGATGTTGATTTCATTTCTTCCGTCTCGAACAATAAAGCAAGGAATACTATATAAACTTCCACTGAGGGGAACCTTACCTCGCACGTAACTTCCGACCTCCAGACAGAATCGGAGACAGAAGATTGACAGGAACAAGAACCGGATCCGTTATTCACGGGGGTCTGTTCCCCCATGCAATTCCCTGGAGGATCACAGTGTGCGAAATACACAGTGTAACGACTGTGTGGGAACTCCTCCTTGAACTGCGACTCTTTGAGACGTGTGGAGAAGAGAAAAAGAAAGCCCTCACCAAAGTAGATGAAGAGAGGTTGGATCATCCTACAGTGCAAGTGTAGCTCGGGGAGTTCCAATCTGAGCTCTTAACTCCACTTTCCCTCCCTCTACTAGGTTCGTCTCACATGAGTCGAGGCAATCAAGTGGAAGCGACTACGTCGGAGCACTCCTTCAACATATATACTGCTCCCTGGGGCTTGTCAGATGCGACGGTGGTCGGAATTCATACACAGGGCCTCACGTTGGGCGCCAAATTGTGATGGGTGAATCCTATACCCATACACAAAGGCGCAAGGATTGTTGAGCGCCTTCACGATCCCCGTCGTGGATATTTATGAGGAGCCGTGTGATCTGGAATATATTGGAAAGAAACAAGTAATTTGTCCACGATAGTTTGGAAGGGGTCAAGGGGCAGGGGGAAGCTCAGGGGGAGGGGGTGGTTTGGTTACGATTAATCAGAACCACTCAAAATCGATGAGTGAGGTGAACCACGTGCAATCAGCACGTACATATATTTCATGAAAACAAATGAAAATGGATATACAAAGAACTTGGTCGCTATATACAAAGAAGTGAATTGTCCTCAGAAAAAGGAAATAATGATAGGGAACACGTTGGAATCAATCTATCATACTACAGGAGGACACGAGCGAGGGGGGAAACCATGCGGACTTTGCCGTTCACATGAGTCAAGGTGAAAATACATGCGTGCGTTTGTCGCATGCGATGTCATTGGATGAAAAGAGAAGTCCTAGGGGAAAACACTTCACCTCTTCTTTCAACTAATAATGTCGCATGCAGCAAACGCACGCATGTAATATAAGCTTTACACGGAGGGAGGACTCAGAGAAATCGCGACCATGTAATTATATTTGAAGGAGGGCTAAATCGAACGAAGGGAATGAGTCAACGGTGTGAACATAAAGGGTGAAGGGAAATTCAAGAGAGGGAAGCACATGGAGGAGGCCACGAGAAAGGAGCTTTCTCACCATGAACAACACTGAATTTCATCGCACCAGCACTCTCACACTGGGGAAAACACCTTGGCGGATGCGTTTCACTGGTAATAATCCAAAAATGGGGTCCCGATGGCACCCCACACTCTCCGTATCCAAAACTTTCCCACCTCGAATTCCTTCGTATACTTTGCTGTCGCAAGAAGTGACAGGTAAGGTAGCCACTTCCTCCTCCTTCACCGACGGGTGAGTTCGTGAAGTGACAAACGGAACCCCATCGTTGACTTTCCGTTAGAGCTCACCTCTTGAACTTGTTTTACGTGTTTTGGCGCTGGTGGTCTCCAAATGATCGTTGAGTGAGTGTCAGTATATGTGGGGCGAGGGTTCTTCGGGCCGAGTGTTTCTGTCTTTTCCCAATTCCTTGGTTTCTTCTGAACGAGAGTGACGGGAAGTGTCGGGGTCCGTGTTGTCTCTCTCACTCCTTTCTTCTTCTCTTCTAGAGTCACGATGGGTGGCTAGGCAGTGCATATGGCTTGCTTATTTCTCCCAGGTCAGCAGCGTGGGTGGGAGAGCGATAGAGAGTGTTCCACCTTCCTCTGTTGGTCGGCCTAGGGGTGAGAGAAGGTGGACTCTGGTGGTTGGTGAATCGTCTTTCGGTGATGAGGGACCGCCGTGTCATCTCGTGGCGGATGGCGTTGCCTCCTCGGGGCGGGGAACCTCGACAAATCATAAGAGGGCAGGGATTAGAGGAGGGCAGGAATGACGAGGGGGGGGGGGTTATCCCCAATTCTTGCGTAAGCGAGCGACGGCTGTGTTATCTCACGCGAACTAATGTTTTCCCAAGTTACACGATTACTTTTCATAGGGGTCCTGCGCGGTGCTATCTCGCGACTCTTTTTGTGACTATGCATCACGTCATATGTTGCGTATTCTGAAGTATCCTTTTTTCTTTGTCCACCCTGTTTGTGTTGTTGTGTTTTTGTGTGTGTTTATTTTCCCCGTGTGGCTGTTATCCATTCTCCTATGGGGTCTTCGGGTGTTGGGTTAGATAGTCGCGTTCTTCTGCTCTGATTTTTTTTCTGTTTCTCTTCTCTTGGGACATCCCTCCAGGTGTTCGCCTGTATGTACTGTAGTTATCCAATGTTTGCAGTAGTTGCACTGTTGTTGTCCGTGGTCCATGTTTTCCTGTCCAGATACGTGGTGTTAGTCTTGTTCACGTCTTGTTGTGTCGGTTTCGTCTCTTATTGTTTGTACTCGTTATACTTTTTCAAGTCTTTCATGTGTATTTTGCCCATTGTGTTCCCTTGCCTGTTCATTAATTCATATATTATGGGTGAGTATTTTTTTATGATTGTGTATGGTCCTCTGTATTTCTTGTTCCATTTGCTGAGTATACCCACCTGTTTTGATGATAATATGTGGTTGAATTTTAGAACTTTGTCCCCTACTCGAAATTCTGCGTTTCTTCTCCTTGAATTGTAATGGGGTGTATAGGTCGGTTATAACTAGTATGTATTGGTGTTTATTTATTGTCATTGGTTTTGGCTCTATTATGTCCATTGCTACTACTGTCCAGGGTTCTTCAATTATTCTTTCACCCATGTATCCTATTGGTTTTTGCTGTTCAATTTTCGAGATTTTTCGCAGTTTCCCACGTAATTAATTGTGTCTCTATGTATTCCTGGCCGGAAAGAGTTTTTTGCGATTCTTGCATATGTTTTTTCCGTTGCCACGTGTCTTGCTTGTGGAGGGTCGTGATCTTCTGATAGTATTCTATTGTGTAAGTGTTCTGGTACTACTAGTTTCCATGCGTTATTGTCTGGTTATAGTCTTGTGTGTAGTGAGTATGGTCTGTAGGAGTATAAGTTTTCATTTATTATTGTCCAGTTCTCGTTTTCGTCTTTGTGGTTTTGTATTTTTTGTTTTTTGTAGTTGTACCATGTGTCTGTGGTTTGTGTTATGTGTACTGTTTTTTTGTGTGGTGTTGCGTAGTCTTGAGAGTGCGTCTGGGACGTAGTGTTCTTTACCTTTTCTTTGTATTATTTCATAATCGTGGTGTTGTAGTTCCAGAATCCATCTCGCCAGTCTGCCTATTGGGTTTTTGAGGTAATGTGGCCACTTAAGAGAGGCGTGATCTGTTATGACTGTGAGTTTTTCCCCTTTTATGTAGGGCCTGAATTTCTCCATCACCCCTTTTACTGCTAGGCATTCTTTTCCTGTTCCTGAATAGTTTTTTCCTGCCTCATTCAGCGTTCTGCTTGCATATGCCATTACGTATTCTGTGTCATCGATTGCCCGTGTGATCATTGCTCCCAAGCCCGTGTTGCTTGCGTCTGTGTGTATAAAAAATGGTTTCGCGGAGTCTGGTGGGTTTAGTACTGGTGGTGCTGTGAGTATGTGTTTTATGTTGTTTGGTGCATTTTCTCGTTCTTTCCCCCATCTCTCCTTACAGTTTGTCCTCGATAATCTGTTTATTGGTTCTGTTACTCTCGCGAAATTTGGTATAAATCTTCTGTACCAAGATGTCATTCCAATGAGTCTTCTGATTTGTCCCAATGTCTCAAGTTGTGTATAATTTAATATGAGTTGGATTTTCTCTGTATCTATATGACATCCGTTTCTATTCACTATGTATCCTAGATATTCCACTTGTGTGCACTCAAATTCGCATTTTCCTTCGATTATTGTTGATTTTCTGTCCCTGATCCTTTGTAGTATTGTTTTCAGCCAGTGTATGTGTTCGTCTAGTGTTTTTGCGCCGTTGCCACGTCTGCGTTACACACTATCACATATAGATTATATTCATGAACATATATGTTATATACTTTTCGGATACTCGAAATTCTACCAGATACTCGAAAAATTTCCGAGTACTCGGTGAGTACTCAGCTCTACTCGTTCGAAAAAACCACTACTCGCAAACCCCTGTGTATGAACATTATTTCCATGTGAACTTTACTGTATACTGCCCATTAGCCTCAACTACGATTTTATAATATTTGAGAGGAAATAAGTATTGAATTGTCAGAATTATGTGCACAGTTCTGAATATAGATTCAAAAATATACTACTCTCAGTATAAACTCATTGTGATCCTCTCAAGGATCCGTTTCTTGTTATCCCAATTATGGCAATCATCTCTTCATCCCACCAACACAAAATAATAACAGTTTTCTCCTTCTACTTTCATCAATCTTGTGATTCGTTGCTGAACACGATGGGACTGTGATGTGATAGTACAACCCGGGAGAATGATGATTTCAGAAATTCATACGAAGAACGGTAGAAAAACTCCCGGAATGCATCGGTTATACTGCTCAGCCCGATGCGACGGCAAAAATCGTCTGCTTGCCCTCTCCCCTTATCCCTTTGGAGTTGCGGCGAGCTCGATTCCAAAATCTAGTTCTCGTCGTAACATTCCCATGTGAAGAAAATTTTGTCGAGGCTTAATTTTCGAAAAATAAAGATTTTCAGATTTTTCTTGGAATCCAAAATGCTGGAGAGCGTAACTTGAACTGGACAGTAAGTTGGGAAACAGTGGGTTTTTGGAAAATAGTATATTGTTCATCAAGGGGGAAAGTGGGGAATTTCCGACGAGTGTGGAGTTTGTCTTCCCGAGCCGAAGGCGAGGGAGACAATCACACGAGTGAAAATTTCCCACTTCTCCCCGAGATGAACATACTATTCTTTCCCACAACTGCGAAGGAAGTGGAAATCGTCTGTTGAATTGCATATAAGATATTCATATGCATATTCCAGAACGAAAAGATAGTTTGTATTTTCCTCCCGCTGCGAGTGGGCGGAAAATATTTTCCTCCCGCTGTGACACATTCGCTTGGAATTCAGCACTTTCTCCCCTCAAAAGAGGTCAGGAAACATCAACTTTCCGTGCAGGTGTGGGAAAAAGAGTTGAACTATCCTATCAGTTTCCAATTCACAGTTATAACGATTCGAAATTTTTTGACTTCCAGCTAATCAGAATTCAGCAACTTTGTTTTCATTGCTCCGAAACCAAGCGGACGGAATGGTTCATTGTTTCTCCAGAGATTCACCGTCTTACAACTTAGCAGATGGTGTTCATAGCAGGTATGTAGTACACAATGCTTCTGAGTTATTTGGATTTGAGGAATAATATAAAAATGTCCTTATCTCAAGAACTAAGTCTCAAAAAAATTCCTTCCATACGTGCAATCATTGATTTTTGACTGAAGAATACGCTCTCAAAATATTATCCACCCAACTTGTACATACAGGCCCATACAGCACAAATCTCCCGGCGACGTCCTCAGGAGATCCTGGGCATATCGAATTTCCCAAAGAGACCCGTAGAATGTCTTCAGGAGATTCGTGCTATGTAAGGGTTTATATGATCCTTGAGGTAGAAAACTATTCTTCGAGTGTTGTAGGCTATAATGAGGGGAGTCCACCACCTATACTGACAACGAAGCGTGTGGAACTCCTGAGTGGAGGGGAGTGTAACAGTTCCATATATTCTGGATTTCATTGTGGAAAACAGATTCCAATCCCACCCAACGCAGTTTGTCACAGCAACGTAACGGCGACAAACAATTTTGTTACTGGTGATGTAACCTGTTTGTCACCGGCAATGTCCTGGTTGGTAGTAATTTCCTACTCAGCGAATGTGACCAGGATGTAACCACCACATTGCAGATGAAACATCATTATACTTCTGCGATGTTGGCGTTACGTGACAGGTGATGTTCTAAAATCACTGCAACATTCCAGTAACGGAGTCTGTTACATTTTACTTTCCCGAAAAAGTCTTCACTGTAACATCCCAGTAATGAAATTTTTTACATTTTCCTTTCCCGAAAAAATCGTCGCTGTAATATCCCAGTGATCAAGTTTGTGACATTGGAATTCCATGAAAATTTACGGATATTAGTGTGGATGATTGTTTCTTTGTGAGAGTTTGGAAGAGACAACTGAGGGAAAATTAAGGTTCTCGTTGCAGAATTTTATAGAATATTCTATCAATTCATTATGAACTTTGATTAGCGAATATAATTATTTCAAGTCGGATAATCAAATAAATTCTCATTATTGACATACATTATTATCCAACAGGGAACTTATAAAAGAAGGTATTACATTGGAATAAGTACATTATCATCGAAACATTAAATATTCAGCATATTCAAAAAATGAAAGGAACGCGTGTATAATATCAAATATGATACTCATCTACTTTGATCACCGGGGACTAGATTGATAGATATACATTTCAAAGGGTCCTTAAGGACGTATCAGTAAAGACCGAGGAAAATCAGACCCTTGATATTCGAGAGATCTCGAGCGATATATCATCCATCCTATCCCTCTTTCCTTTTTCTCTTTTTTATAAAAAAAAACTTAGAGTCGGATGAAACGATTATACACTAGAGTGAACTGAAAGGTTTTGAAAGAGAAGTTTGGGCCATATTTTTCGGGAATGATAATGATAATAAACGTAATAATTGAAACGACAAAAATAACAATAATAATAATAATAATAATAATAATAATAATAATAATAATAATAATGATGATAATGATAAGTGACAAATTATGCACCTGTGATTCCAAGTTGAATGAAAATTCAGGTATCTTAGTGACTGAATTGATATTTGAAAAATCATGGAAATATCTGAATTCATATTCAACGTTCGATCCTCTACGAAAAGGTTATAATGATATTGTGAATTTTTTTTCATTGGAGAATTTTTGGAGAAATTAATTACAAACTTGTGACCTCTTTGTTCGTACTTGGAGGCCATTCAGGTCCTTTCATTCTGTGAATATAATAAATATTTCATGTTTCGATGATAACGTACTTATTCCAATGTGATACCTCATTTCATAAGTTCCCTTTTTGATATTAATGTATGTCAATAATGAGAATTCATTCGATTATCCGACTTGAATTAATTATATTCGCCAATCAAAGTTAATAATGAATTGATAAAATATTTTATTAAATTCTGCAACGAGAACCTCAATTTCCCCTAAGTTGTCTTTTCTGAACTCTTATAAAGAAACAATCATTCATACTGATATTCGTAAATTCTCATGGAATTCCAATGTTACAAACTTGATCACTGGGATATTACAGCGACGATTTTTTCGGGAAAGGAAAATGTATGGAATGTTGCAGTGATTTTAGAACATCACCTGTTACGTAACGCCAACATTGCAGAAGTATAATGATGTTTCATCTGCAATGTGTTGGTTACAGCCTGGTTACATTTGTTGAGTAGGGAATTACTACCAACCAGAACATTGCCGGTAACAAATAGGTTACATCACCAGTAACAAAATTGTTTTTCGCCGTTACGTTGCTGTGACAAACTGCGTTGGGTGGGATACCACTATTGTTCTCATGAGACAGTCTACTTAAACATTCCATGAAGCCTCCAGATGATCGTCACGGGAAACCTCGTCATATAGTCGCAGGAAAGCACTAAACTTTTGTTTCAATCCAGAACAAACTCAAGTGGATTGAAATCATCTGGTTCTTCATTGATCTTTGACAATAGTATGAACATTAATGGTACGTACGATTTATGTAATGAAATATGCGGCGTAATATCCTGTTATTTGGTACGTTTTTAATAAATTTGTTCGGAATTGCATCTGGGCCTGATGCTTTTCCCGCTCTGATTTTCCCTGATACAAAAATTAATTCCATCTAATTGTATTGGTGCATCGCGGTCCGCATTCTCATTTTCTATGGAAAAAGAATTACTAACTTCTATCCTTGGGGTAACCATTGGTTTTAAGGAAACATACCAGTTTTCAATATCAATACAGTCTATGTTATTGGATGCTTCATATCTATAACTATTAATTATGTTCCAAAAATCTTTCGGGTTCTTTGCCCGATTCAAGGAATTCATAAAATCTTTGTTATATGACTTTTCTTCTTCCTTACACAGTTTCCTGAAGTCGTATTTCATATTAGTGTACTCTACTGTCATTTCTGTTGGGAACTTATTCTTTTTACATTCCCAGAACTTTTTATTCAGCAAGTGTTTTTTATTCTTACATTCGTTACAAAACCATTTTTTTGGGTTGAAACTATTTATTTTTCCGGGACAACTTATCATTCCAATGTTTTTCGCTACTTCTGTGATTTTTTCTTTGAAATTTAATGCTAATTGATCGATCGACATGTTAACTTCACCAACTCTGGGAGAAAACAGCATTGAATTTTTAAAGTTTTCCTTCAAATCATTCTTTCATTTTACGCAAGGGGCACGCTCTGTTTCTAGTACTGTGTTATCAAGAGTCACCGTGATTGGAAAGTGATCTGAACCAGTCGGAACTTGTAGAACGTTTAAGCCTTCTATTCCAGTACACCCTGCAATACTGCATAAGACTAGATCTATTACTGTAGAGCCTAAGTTACTAATTTGAGTGAAGTTCGCTGGAGAGTCACTTCTTGTTCTCCCATTTAGAATAACTAAGGCATTATCCTCTGCAAAACTCAGAAGTTTGTGCCCTGTGCTGGTCATTTTCAGCTCCATGCTAGATCTTTGCGCTGATAAATTAGTATTTTGAAGAATAAAGTCTTCGTAAATGCAATTTGATCTCGCAATTCTACTATTGTAATCCCCTCCCATAATAATCATTAACAGGCTATGCGAATGATTTTGATTGAACAAGGATAATGAATCATTTATGACATTCAAAGAGTGATCGATTTCTTCTGAAGGCCTGAAATATACTAGACCGATCATTACCTTACATGTGTTCGCAATTATTTATACAAATATATGATTTTCTGTAATTGATAATACATCTAATAACTCATTGATAGCGATTTGGAGATCTCCCTTCGCTCTTCCCCTTGCTGCTGTCTTCGTAGCCGGGCTGTGTATTATCATACGCAACCGGGCTTCATACGTTGGTTGTTGATATATTCTGAATGATGGTGAGTTGATTCTCCAAGTCTCGCATATACAAACAACGCCGGCGTTGTTGACATTTTCTAGTATATCCAATATATTCCCATATCCTCGTGTGTTCCAAAACAGAATATTACCACGACAAGTTAATTGCTATTCGATATTGGATGATAGGTCAGGATTACTGCTATCGTTTTTATTTTCCGGATGGGTAATAAAATTGACTTTTTGCTGGTCCCTTCCTTCGGGTTTTTCATTGATTTTTACCTTTGGAGAAATCTTCGATAGCCGTTTTCGTTTAAGTGATGTTTCAGACCTGGTTGAGTTTTCACTATCTGAGTCATAATTTATCGTATCTGCTAACTATAACGATTCACTTTCCGGTATCAAATTTTGTGCAGATTGTAAATTATGTTTCTTTCCATTTATGATTAGGAAGTTTCCTTTTATCTTCGCTTCTATGGTATGTTTTTCCAATTTTGATTTCATATTCTTCAATTTGTGATAGTGCTCTCTTTCCGTTCTTGTACGATCGCTTGCGATCACAATGCCTAGTGGATCGGAATTTCTCACTTTGTTGAAGATAATTTCCTTGGGATGACTTGAATTGAATGTTATGAGAATAGGACGGTTACCTTCTTTATTTCCAAGCCTTATTATTGATTCAATGTCCTTCCCCACAATATTTGTTTCTGTCTTATTCAATATTCCCAGCATCACAGACATCACATTCTCATTTGTTTCTTTTGAATCTGTCACGTTGTGCATTACAATGTTTTTTGCCTTGTCCTTCCTCCTGAGATACTCGATTTCTTTTTCCATAGCACTGACTTTTTCTTCAGAAGCACGGTCTCTTTTTGTACACTCTCACATTTCTTCTGCAGTCCTCAACTGATTGTACTATTCCATCATTCGTAATTTTCAGATTATTCACCATCTCTCCCAGATTAGACACTTCAGCTTTAATCTCCTTCAAATCACATGATACAGTTTGTAACATATCTTTGAGTTCATCCAACGATGTCATTCCGTATCATTTTTATTCTATTGGTAATCAGTCTATTGTAATTGATCTTGACGTGTTATTTGAATCTGTTCTCGCACGGAGCTATACTTATACACGTCCCTAGACTTTAATGGCTACGACCGAACTCCTCATGAACACATATATCGCTTCATTATTGAGAAAACAGGGAAAGAAGAAAACTTATGAAAAAAAAGAGAAGAGAAACATGATTTTGACTCCAATGGTCCAATTTTCTCCAGAAATCCACCGTTCTCCAACTTGGCCGATAGTATGAAGTTGAGGTTTGTAGCACACAATGCTTTTGAGTTATTTGGATTTTTGAAAGAATCTAAAAATGCTTGCATCTCAAGAACTAAGCCTCAATACCATTTTTTTTAAACGGGAACTCATCTAATTCTGACTGAAGAATATGCCTATGAAGTCCGGTGCACGAGTTTTGAATCATCCTGTATATTCCTATATACAAACTACATATCATTCTCTTACATGGGAAGGAGTATGATCGAGATCGATTCCCTCTGATGGAAAGTGACAAGGAATTGACGGCAGGTTCTGAATTGACCGAATAAACATAATTCGACAATCGCCAGTTACTTTCCAGTCATCGCTAGAAATTACTAGCTTTTGTCAAATTTCTTTTCGGTGAATTCACTCCCCCACTGGAATTCACGTCTGGGTAGTTCCAATTCTCTCTCATTTGATGACGCTTGTAACACATATATCGCTCCATTATTAAAACAACAGAAAAAGAGGAGAACTTATAGAAAAAAAAGAAAAAAGAAACATGATTTCAGGAAAAAAGGAAAACTTCATTCCAGATTCCAAGATGCAGCCAAAAGGAAATTCGTTAAATTTTAAGTCAGCCACTGGAAAACCTCCTCATATTCAACAATAATACAGCTTACATGAATCCCTGTTGAACTGAAATTGAAATTGGTTTCCAACTGAAATTCAAAATGATTAGATGCTTCCATCGTTTTTCTGTCCTGCTATATTCAACATGACGTTACTCACAGACGATGAGGAATATGTTTCTGTTTGTTCAGGAGATACAAGGAAAAGTTCCTGTTTCATGAATTCATTCACTTCGCATATTGACTGTTAAATTATATTGCAATCGTAGTCGTTGAAGATTGAAAATATCTTAACTCAAGTCGTTGCTGGGATTACTTGTCCTGATCTTTTGCGTTCGAGCACTCCGCCATGATAAGACCGCGATTGAGTAATGTCAAAAATCATTCCATCACATTATAATGCTTCAGTATATTTAATGTGAGGTCAAACATAAATTTTGACTGAGAGTTAGGACAAATGTGAATACTTCCGACAGTTTGAATAATTCCCAATTCGTGTTTTGATGTTAAAGTGGGAGTGATGAAATGAAGAATCCATTAACAAAGCGGGAAATCCAGTAACAATCGTTTACGGAGTTTATATTACAAATTTCCACCGAACTCATTACCCCATTAAGTTCCATGGCTAGTACAGCGCGAATAGCGTCAAACTATTCACGTCATTGATTGCATCTGCAAAAAATAAAATATATGTGTTTTTTTGTTGAACGATTTGAATGTTTATTGTAAAAATTGTTTAAACAAATCAGCTGAAACTTCTGAATTCCGGGAAACCGAGGGTGCCATTCGATTCTACGGGAATAATCATGGGGAGAAACGTATTTACTTCATTTGAGAGAAAATTTGTTCAGCCGTCAAAGTATTATAAACATTGATATAAGGAGAAATAGCGTTTTGTCCCATGGACACGCTATTGCTGATAGCGTCAAACTATTTACGTCATTGATTGCATTGGCAAAAAATCGAATATATGTGTTTTTTTGTTTGACGATTTGAATGTTGATTGCAAAAATTGTTTAAACAAATTAGCTAAAACTTATGAATTCCGGAGAACCGAGGGTGCCAATCGATTCTACGGGAAAAATCAGAAGAGGAAACGTATTCACTTCATTTGAAAATAAATTTGTTGAGCCGTCGAATTATTATAAACAATGATATAAGGAGAAATAACGTTTTGTCCCATGGACATGCTATTGCTAATAGCGTAAAATTATCCACGTCATTGATTGCATTGGCAAAAAATGAAATATATGTGTTTTTTTGTTCAACCATTCGAATGTTTATTGAAAGAATTGTTTCAATAAATTAGCCAAAACTTCCGAATTCCGGAAAACCGAGGAAGCCAATCGATTCTACGGGGGGAATCATGAAAGGAAACGTATTTACTTTATTTGAAAACAACTTTTTTTAGCCGTCAAATTATTATAAACAAAGATATAAGGAGAAATAGCGTTTTTTCCCATGGACACGTCATGACTGATAGCGCCAAACTATTTACGTGGTTGATCGCGTCGGCAAGAATACTTTGGCGCTATTAGTAATAGCGTGTCCATGGGACAGAACGCTATTCCTCCTTATATCATTGTTTATAATAATTCGACGGCTAAACAAATTTATTTTCAAATGAAGTGAATACGTTTCCTCTTCTGATTTTTCCCGTAGAATTGATTGGCACCCTCGGTTCTCCGGAATTCATAAGTTTTAGCTAATTTGTTTAAACAATTTTTGCAATCAACATTCAAATCGTCAAACAAAAAAACACATATATTCGATTTTTTGCCAATGCAATCAATGACGTAAATAGTTTGACGCTATCAGCAATAGCGTGTCCATGGGACAAAACGCTATTTCTCCTTATATCAATGTTTATAATACTTTGACGGCTGAACAAATTTTCTCTCAAATGAAGTAAATACGTTTCTCCCCATGATTATTCCCGTAGAATCGAATGGCACCCTCGGTTTCCCGGAATTCAGAAGTTTCAGCTGATTTGTTTAAACAATTTTTACAATAAACATTCAAATCGTTCAACAAAAAAACACATATATTTTATTTTTTGCAGATGCAATCAATGACGTGAATAGTTTGACGCTATTAGCAATAGCGTGTCCATGGGACAAAACGCTATTTCTCCTTATATCAATGTTTATAATACTTTGACGGCTGAACAAATTTTCTCTCAAATGAAGTAAATACGTTTCTCCCCATGATTATTCCCGTAGAATCGAATGGCACCCTCGGTTTCCCGGAATTCAGAAGTTTCAGCTGATTTGTTTAAACAATTTTTACAATAAACATTCAAATCGTTCAACAAAAAAACACATATATTTTATTTTTTGCAGATGCAATCAATGACGTGAATAGTTTGACGCTATTAGCAATAGCGTGTCCATGGGACAAAACGCTATTCCTCCTTATATCATTGTTTACATTAATTTGATGGCTAAACAAATTTTTTTCCAAAGAAACGAAATACGTTTCGTTTCATGATTTTTCCCGTAGAATCAATCGGCATCCTCGGTTTTCCGGAATTCGGAAGTTTCAGCTAATTTGTTTCAACGATGTTTGCAATAAACATTCGAATCGTCGGACAAAAAAATACGTATATCTTATTCTTCGCCAATGCAATCAATGGCGTCAATAGTTTGGCGCTGTCTGCGCTGTCCTCGCCATGTGGCTTAATGGGTTAATGTGTGTCCTATCAGATTACTCCTTTTTCTCACGACCTGTCTCAAAAGACTTCTTTTTTCATTTACTTTCTCAAGTACTTCCTCATTTTTTACTTTCTCTATCCACTTTACTCTAAGCATCCTCCTATAACACCACAATTCGAGAACTTCAAGTCTTCGTTGGTCCGCTTTTCCAATTGTCCAAGTTTCGCAACCGTATAATGCTGTGCTCCAAACGTAACTCTTCAAGAATTTCTTCCTTACTGCTGAGCTAATATTCTTCGAACATAGTAACTGTTTTTTTTGGTGGAAAGCCTATTTCCCTTGTGCTATTCTTGCTCTTATACCTCTTTCGCTTCCATTGTTTCCTGTAATTATGCTCCTCGGATATTTAAATTCTTTGACTTGCTGAATTGCCTCTGCATCTATTTTGATTTTCGTTCTTCTTGATGTTTTCGCTGTTGTACAAAGCATGAATTTTTTTTTGTCCTTATTCATATTCATACAATATTCGTCTATTAATATTTCTTCCATAGTGTTGAGAGTATTTTCTAACTCAGCACTACTCGTAGCTGATACAGCTATGACATCCGCAAATCTCAACATGCCTACATTTTCACCTGGAGTCTGTAATTTCGATGGTACTTGCTCCTTCACTCCGTTCAATGCTTCTTCTATATACAAATTGAAAATCAGTGGCGATAGTGAGCATCTTTCTCCCACCTCTCTTCTAATTTGTGCTTCTCCTTTTTGACCCTCTATTTTTATTATTGCGGTTTGATTCTTATATAATTCATATATTATTCTCCTATCCCTGAAATTGATTCCTACCTTTTCTTAAAATCGTAAACATCTTCTCCCAAATAACATTATCGAATGTCTTTTGTATATCTACAAAACCTATGTACACAGACTCTTCTAACTCTAGACTTTTCTCTACTACTGTTCTGAGTGCTAATATCGCTTCCCGCGTTCCCCTGTTTTTCCTGAAATCAAACTGATCTCCTGCTAATCTCCTCTCTATTTCATTCTCCAGTCTCCTGTATATGATTTTTGTCAGAATTTTCGAGGCATGTGAAGTTTAACTGATCGTTCTGTAGTTCTCGCATTTGTCTGCTCCTTGTTTTTTTGAAATGGCGACAATTTACTCCTCTGGAAATCTGTCGGTACTTCGCCTATTTCGTACATATCTCTGACCAATTCAAACAGTGCGTCACGAGTTCTCCGACTGGAGGCTTTCTGGATTCTTCGTGATCGACATCTTCCTCCCTCTTTGAAAATTTTATATTATCGCTTCCTTTATACAGATCTTCTGAATGATTAATCCATTGTTCTATTTTTCCCCCGTTCCTATCATTTGTCTCCCTAGAGAATTTTCGATCTTGCTGCTTCTAGATTTCATTTGTCCAAAAAATCTCTTGACAATCCCACACTGGAGAAAAAATTGGGGAGACTAGCTTCCGAAAATTGCCATAAATAGTGCTCCCAATGTATCGGTGTATCTGTTCTTCCACTTTGGGTGGTCAGATCCCCCAAGATGAGGAAATATCTCATCAGCTGAAGTTAGCTGAAGTTGCTGTTCTTCCATCTTGGGAAATCTGACCACCCAAAGTGGAAGAACAGATACGTCAGTATGGTGGGAGCACTATTCAAGGCAACTTTGGGAAGCTGGTTTTTCCAATTTTTTCCCAGTGTATATGCCTCATTATTTTCCCTAAATGTAATCTTACTTCTATATCTTGACATCTTCCCTCCAACCATTGTTCTTTTGCTTCCCTTGATTCTCTCATTATTTCATTCCTCAGTGCCTTGTATGTTTGCTAATCTTGTTCACTATTCTTATTATCGTATTTCCTCCTTTCATTGATTGAATCGAGAATTTCTTCTGTTGTCCATGGGTTCGTAGGCTCTATCCCATCGTTCTTCAAAAATTCATCTGCACATTGCTTCATATTCCCCTACATATTTGTCCATCCACTCTCTATTTCCAAGTGCTTCTCTTGTCGACCCTCCAATTTTTCGTCCAACATCACTGTTTAGTTTGACAATAAATACTTTATTTTCTCATAGAATGGTCGCTTCTTTTATTGTTCTTATACAAACTGTGGTTTCATTTATAACGTTCACTATAAATTGACTTTAATTTCGAACAGAACTTGATTAACAAAGTACGAACACAATACAAATATGAATTGACGTGTTTTCACGACGCAAGCTATCCAACGAGAGTGATGGTTGGCGTTCCTTTCTCATAGCTCTCAACACACGATGATTGCTGAGCTCACTCGAAGTTAAAACACAATAATTTAATGGGGCAAAATTCAAAACTCAAGGAAAGAAATCAGAAACTTAAACATCCCGCCAGCCTTGACCGGAGGAACCGGACAAAATTGGAGTTACAGTAGTTATGATACGAATTTTCAAACTTACTCAACCTTGTAACAGTAATACAATGCAATAACATGAATAATACAATGTGATTACATGTATAAAGAATGAAAACAAAAATGGAATGAATATAGAATTACAAGTACCACTCATTGTTATAATCAAAGGAAATACAACTTCAAAGTTCATTGTCATCTATGGGCAATGGGCATACTCTAAAAAAAGATCGTTGACATTCTCCATTGCGTGTTTTGATGGGAACGACACGTATCAGACCATCACTTCCAGGATGAACAGCAACAATCCTTCCTAACGGCCAAGACATGGGAGGAGAATGGTCATCGCGTGAAAGAACAATCATTCCAGGAATTATAGAAGGAGTAGGTTTCTTCCATTTATGACGCTGCTGGATCAAGCTCATATACTCTCGATACCATCTAGACCAAAACTGTTGTCTCAATTGCATTAATAATTCCCAACGACTTGAGCGATTCATCGGAGTTTGAGTTAGATTGGTCTCAGGTATGGCTGCCATAGGTCCTCCAATTAAGAAATGTGCTGGAGTGAGAACTTCTAGTTCGGGAGGGTCGTTTAAGATAGGAATTAGGGGTCGGGAATTGAGACAGGATTCAATTTGAGTGCATACAGTGTACAATTGCTCGGAATACAAAGAAGTCGAACCTAAAACCTTTTTGAAATGAGTTTTGGCAGACTTAATGACCGCCTCCCAAATTCCGCCCATTTGAGGTGAATACGGTGGTATGAAATGCCACTTCATGAAATGTTCAGAGAGGAAATCATGAATGACTGCTTGATTTAAAGATTCCAAAGTCTCCCTTAGCCATCTATCGGCTCCAACAAAATTTTTTCCATTGTCCGAATATATGGTATCGCATTTTCCTCTTCGTGCTATGAAGCGTTTAAGGGCGTTAATGAAAGATTCAGTACTCAAGCTAGATACAAGTTCTGAATGTACCACACGGGTACTGGAACAAATAAATAAACATAAATATGCTTTGCCGGTAACATTACGCGATATATTTATTTGAGAAGGACCGGCATAGTCGACTCCTGAGGTAAGAAACGCTCTTGTTGGTTGGAGTCGAGAAACTGGAAGATTGCCCATTTGTTGCTTATTTTGTGGTGGTCACGTACGAGAGCATACGATGCATTTTTGTAGAACTCTCCGAATTTAATGTTTTCTTGCGAGAATCCAATAGTTTAATCCTATTATGGCCATCAAAGCTTGAGTTCCCGCGTGCAAATGTTTATAGTGCTTATTACGGATCAATAAAGTAGTAAAATTGTGTTTACTGGGGAGGAGAATTGGATGTTTAAAATCATAATCAATGGGAGCATTTTTCAAACGTCCGCCAACTCCAATAATATTATCTTTGTCGATAAATGGGTTTAAAGACAAGAGTCTATTCTTAGGATGATATGCGTGGCCGGTTTGTAAGGCACGTATCCCCTCATAGAAGGCTTCTGATTACAGAAGCTTAATCAAACATAAAAGACTATTCTCAAGTTCAGATGCAGTCAATGGTCCAAATTTTCGAGACTGAGGTTTCCGAACGTTATGCACAAATATAAAACAATAAGCAATTGATCGCTTCAGTCTTGTTAACGAAGAAAATCGTGTAAAAATATCTAAGTCATGTTCCACATTGTTGGAGGAGACAACACTCATAACAATCGACCGCTTTCTGGCTTCTGGAATTTTATCGTCCTTGAACTGACAGTGGCATCTTATACATAAAATTCCAACTAGTGGCGGATTCGAATTCGGTGACAAAACAGAGATTCTGTATCAAAACTCTTCGTCATTGAACACTTCAAAGAAAGAGATAGATATCATATTTTCTATTCTTATCTGTTCTCACTCGTATCAACCCGTTTCGTTCTAAATCTAAATAGTATTCCAGAATAAGACGAGATCATGAATTTCTTCATTCTTTGACTGAAGATTGATATGGATCAAAGATCTAAAGTTTTTCTCTTGCAAGTTATAATCTACCGTTACGTCCAGAAAATTTCGATAATATATCAAGATCTTCCTCCGGTAGCTAGGAAAAGAATCGATGATGCATATCGATCCTTGTTAGTAAAGGAAACCCCTATTCATCGTGATTGCCAGAGGATAGGGGGAAAAACAGAGCTGATGGGGATAAATGGAAAGAATTGCGAAGAGAATTCATGAATATAACAACAATTTTTATTCTCAGTTTCAAATACATTTAAATAATTTTTCAAAATATATTTGAATACATTCGATAGTTGATAACTTCATTTCACTAATCTGTTCGTCGGATAAATTTACATAATGTGATAATAGTTCCTTGCAAGTTTCGTATTTATGAAGCTCAATGTTGTAGGTGGTACAATTTTTGCATCGCGACGGAATATTGTTTTTTATGTCGATGTGTGTATGTGGTTGAGCTATTATAATCTCATTTGAAGTTTGGGTGGATTGTCTTATGTGAATTCTAACTGTGTTAATATTCCTTCTGATTTTGGTTTTTTGTTTGTTGGTGAGGGAAAGTTCTCCGTCCTTAAGGGAAGTTTCCTCATTCCTTGATATTTTCTCGAAATTATTGATCTGGGAGAGTAATTGGGGGTCCCCATGCAATAACCACGTAGGCGCTCCAGAAGCGGCATAAGTAGGGGCAAAGGTGGAATAATGGGCCCCTGCTGGTAATATGGGCTCCCTCTGTATCTGATTATGTGAGTCACGAATTCTAGCGGTGAACACTCAAACTACTGGAACTAGTTCACAAACGACACTGTAGATCACGCTGATCGCTCAGCTGTTATGGTTGATGATATATCAAGCGATGAATTTTGTGCTCGTTATCAAAAGTTTGAAAGGTAAGAGTTGGACCTAATATTACTACAGTTTTTTCATTTCAACCGGTGAAACCAAGTTTGGGTATGTATTCAGTATGCTATAAAGATCGCGTTTCACATCAAGTAATGTCAATTTATTTACAAAGTCGAGGGTAGAAAAATTTTATTCTCCAAGATGGTCAGGGTGGATATACGGGCTCCCTGCACTGCGGGTATTATGGCCCCCGACTCTGAATCTGAACTGTGGGTCAAGTGTGTGGTTTGTGACATGTGGGCTCACAATGATTGTGCTGGTTGCGAAAAAGATGTTTACAATTGTGACTTCTGTAAATGAATCGAAACAAAAATGATTTTTCCAGTTGGTTTATGACAAGTCACTTTTCTTCATTTTGACGCAATATCCAAGCGGACTTTCAATTTATATCTAGATCCAACTCTATTCTATGTGGATTTATGAGTAAATGAAGACTTTCCTTTAATTGTTTCATTTCTTTGACAAAAATACCTTGGGCCCATATTACCCGCACAAATGTTGGTAATGAAAAAATGGGAAACTTTGGAAAAACGATTTCATTCCTTTAATGGCTGCGAAGAATGAAACGGGACTTCATGCAATCAGTGTTGGGTAGTTCATAGAAGAATTATGATTTATTTTAGATTTTTATGCTGAAAATAGAAGAAGTCATTACGAATAAAGAAAGTGGGGGCTCATATATCTACCCTTACCTCTATTGTCCAAGCCATGACGTCAAGGGTCGAAAAAAAAATTCGGAATTCCGAAAATCCAGAAATACTGGACAATAGGGCTTGAAAAATGAATATGAGTCTCCGTTGACGATTTTTTTCTAGGATCAGTAGTTTTCGAGAAAAAAAATAAAAACTATCTATTCTTTCGCACCACAAATCAATGTTTTCCAATATTAAACTCGTTCAAACTCGGTCATTTTTCGATGTATCTTGATGAATCTTCCGGATTCTGATTCGTAAGACTTCCCCGAAGACAACAGTGTATAAAAAATTCATAAAAGTTGATAATGAATCACCAATTTTTTAATCCGAAGTGAAAACCCTGTTTTCCATGCTTTGCATTGAAAAAGTGTCAGGAGAAGTATGAGCTACAAAAAACTTCCAGCGACAAAGTTGTTCACTAGTATATGGACAAACTTTGTGGGAAGTTTCAGATCGATTGGACTCTTAGTTCGCGAAATACAGCGGTTTATTTATTAACGCGCGACCGAAATTTTTCACCATTTTGCGTCATTCAGCAATTAAATATCAAGGTCCGTAGGAAAGATTGTGTTCGCTCAATATTTGAACCTGGGCTTATGTTTTTGGGGTTAGAAAATTCGAATATCGAACTATTTTCGCAAAATTCTGTATTCATTTCTCTTGAATGAACAATTCAATTTATGGAAATACTATTAACCAAAGAGAAACATTTGCTTGACAAGAAAAGTTTCAACATAATTATTATGAAAATCGGGACGGTACAACATTTTTCATAGACCAATCATCGACCGTACAGCATTTAGACGGAGCACCACTCACTGAACCAGTGGGCATTCCTAAAGAGAAACAGAATGATTTAAATTATCTTATGAAATATCTCTCTCCAGAGGGGGAAGAATTTTTTGATGCATCAATAGCTAAAGTTGGGGAAAAGGTGTAAAAATAATCGATTTGTGAAAGGCACAACATTACAAAGTTAATTGCAAACGTATTAGGAAGATGTATTATAAAATGTATTGTTTAAAAAACAATACATGTATTGTTTGTTTGTTGTATAATGTGTTGTTTAAAAAATTTGATACTTTATGTAATACAGGCCATGTGAATTTATTCAAATATACTTATGATACTCATGAAAATACAAGTGTTATTATACTCTTGGTCAATAGTATTTCCATAATAACGTTATAAACAATTGAACTGTTCATTCAAGAGAAATGAATACAGAATTTTGCGAAAATAGTTCGATATTCGAATTTTCTAACCCCAAAAACATAAGCCCAGGTTCAAATATTGAGCGAACACAATCTTTCCTACGGACCTTGATATTTAATTGATGAATGACGCAAAATGGTGAAAAATTTCGGTCGCGCGTTAATAAATAAACCGCTGTATTTCGCGAACTAAGAGTCCAATCGATCTGAAACTTCCCACAAAGTTTGTCCATATACTAGTGAACAACTTTGTCGCTGGAAGTTTTTTGTAGCTCATACTTCCCCTGACACTTTTTCAATGCAAAGCATGGAAAACAGGGTTTTCACTTCGGATTGAAAAATTGGTGATTTATTATCAACTTTTATGAATTTTTTATACACTGTTGTCTTCGGGGAAGTCTTACGAATCGGAATCCGGAAGATTCATCAAGATACATCGAAAAATGACCGAGTTTGAACGAGTTTAATATTGGAAAACATTGATTTGTGGTGCGAAAGAATAGATAGTTTTTATTTTTTTTCTCGAAAACTACTGATCCTAGAAAAAAATCGTCAACGGAGACTGATATTCATTTTTCAAGCCCTATTGTCCAGTATTCCTAGATTTTCGAAATTCCGAATTTTTTTTCGACCCTTGACGTCATGGCTTGGACAATACTTATGCCGCTTCTCGAGCGCCTACGTGGTTATTGCATGGGGACCCTCAATTCTGGTATCTCCACTAAAAAGAGGACACTATATGAGATTTGGAAATTTGATTGGTCACTCTATCGAAAAACGACAAGACTAAATTTTGATCTTTAATATTATTCCAACGATTATCTGGTAATATTAATCGTGGAAGTTAGGAAAATCGGAGGAATCATCTACTTGTTAGTCTTCGTGAAGAAAACTCGTAGACGGATATACGTTTGAGATGAAAAGAACAGAATATAATATTTTCGTGTATGTTTTGGAAGAGATTCCAGAGCTGTGTGCGAGACTCTGGATAGGATTGTGAGGAGGTTCTTCTGAGCTATATGGAAGACTCAAGAACAGGATAGGTAGGTGATTTTTCAGAGTTGTTCGCGAGACGCTGCGGGAAACAGTTGAAAGAATAGTTGAATTCGTTTGAGCCATCTTTTATTCTAAATTTTAAGCGTTAATTTTTAGTGAGGCCCATGGATTTTTCATGGAGGTGGTATAGATTTCCTCATATGGTCACGTAAGAGTTCATTATTGTATGTGACAAAAAATATGGACTATGCATCTGAAATATGGTTTTTGAGATTTTTTTATCGTCTGGTTGACCGAGTTGACCAAGGTTTCCTCATTAGAGATGCGTTGAGTTCATTAGAGGACGTGATGGCCATTCTGTTTAGTAGACTGTTGTATGGAGATTGTTGTTTTCACTTATTGTGAAATCGTTACCAACAAAAGGTTCCTACATCTAAAGATAAGGTATTACGTTGATTGATAATTATAGATTATTCGAAGAGTATCCAGGAATCACGTGAAAAAGAATGGACTATCGAAAAAGTGAAAGGTAGGCACGTGCATCTAGGATGACATCGGTCTTCGAGTTCGTGCCCTGCATCGGTCCCTTGTCATGCCGCTTCCGCGTGAAGCGCATATCTCTATAGGCCTGAGCACACAAGTCACGTGAACGTAAAAATGGATGCGCAGGAGCCGTATACGACATCTGCGCGGACTTCCGTTCCTTACGTTCACGTTTACGTAGCTTATGATGATGTTTAGGCCTTATAATCTTTGAAGGTCCGCGTGATAATTGGTGTGCATAGTACGTTGGACAATTTTCTCATTCGACTACGTGAGTGTATGGATACCTTCGTGCTTGAAAAAGAGGTACATAATGAACAAAAAAAATACGTAGAGTGATGTAATATATATATATATATATATATATATATATATATATATATATATCCAAAATTGCCGTACACTTTTCTGAGAGCAGATTCTTGATGAAATCCTGAAAAGATTTTGGTCCGGAGTATTGAGATCTGATCCTTAGATTCGGAGATATGAGCATTTTTCAATTTTTTGAAAAATCCAAATACCTCGAAAGTACCATATTTCTGACTTTTGGATCCAACACCATTCTCTAAGTCATATCACGGAGTATCCCTAGAACGAAATTAATCTAATTCAGCTTCTTTTGTTGGGGAGTTATAGCGATCCGGAGTTGTTGAATTCTGTTTGGCTTGAATGCAAAAAATTTCAAACCGATATAACTCCACAACGAAGGAAGCTGAATGAGATTTATTTTTTTTCAGAGATTCCACGTGTTCTGACTCAGAGAATGGTGTTGGATTTAAGAGTCAGAAATATGGTACTGTTGAGGTATTCGGATTTTTCAAAGAATTGAAAAATGCTCATATCTCCGGATTTAAGGACCAGATCTGAATATTCCGGACCAAAATCTCTCCAGAATCTCATCAAGAATCTGTTCTCAGACAAGTGTACGGCAATTTTGAATCATCCAGTATATATATATCCCAAAAACAAAGAATAAAGAAATCTAAGAACACATTCTAAAGGAAAATTCCACTGCATTCAGAATTTCGAGAGGATATAAAAGGATATGCTCCATTTGAAAAAAAAAGATATGAAATCAATATGAGCGACCAAGTACATTGGTTATCCAAAGGATATGTGAAAGATTTTTGGTATATTGTAACTTCAGTTTGTTCAAACTGTATTGAAGGTAAGTTATGATTTTCAAAAAAGCATTATTGTATTGAAAAAATAAATGAAACAAGCGTATCGTTCTGCCCGTATATATAGATACCAAAAAGTGAAAAAAAGTAGAATTCCACAAAACATACAAATGTCTCACAAAAACCCCTAAAAACTCCAACACAGTAAAAAATAACGTCAAATCCCAAAAACCATACAAACGCTTTACAATAACGCTTGAAAAAAAATCCTTGAAAAAAATACTTCACTCTTTCCGTAAGATTACTTGATATAACAAATATACCATTAAAAAAAAAGATGTGAAAGGCAACCCTGTTTCGGAATTCGCATCAACCAGCAATACTTGGCGTGGCCGATGGTAGAAGTTTTTAGCCTTTATTATATACAAATGAATTTCTATAGAACATTAAACAAGAAATTTAAATGATATAATTTCATAAAATCTTCTTCGGCCACGCCAAGTGTTACTGGTTGATGTGAATTCCGAAACAGGGTTGCCTTTCACATCTTTTTTTCAATGGTATATTTGTTATATCAAGTAATCTTACGGAAAGAGTGAAGTATTTTTTTCAAGGATTTTTTTTCAAGCGTTATTGTAAAACGTTTGTATGGTTTTTGGGATTCGACGTTATTTTTTACTGTGTTGGAGTTTTTAGGGGATTTTGTGAGACATTCGTATGTTTTGTGGAATTCTACTTTTTTTTCACTTTTTGGTATCTATATATGTATACGGGCAGAAGAGTCTATGACCATTGGTCGAAAGTAATCGATCGAAATCAAGTTTATTGAAAAAAGTAGACCGAATTCCAATTGATCGAAAAAAAAAAATAATCGAAAGAACGATTGATCGAATCAAAAATTTATCAACCACTGCAATTGGCCGAAAAACAACTTCATTTCACTCCCAGGCACCTCTCCCATTAACAATATTCACAAACAATTCGCAATAGCTTTCAAGTACTCTAGTTTATCAGCATGAACCACATCGTGATAACTCCCCACAATACTACTAAGCTTCTCAACGGCGGCACCTTGTTTCTTCCGTGGCGGGGTTGGTGGAACGTGATTCAAAATTTGCATAATCTGAAATTCATTCTTGGCCTGATCTTTTTTAATACATTCAATGAAACGCTTTATAGATTAATCTCGGCTGTCCTTTCTCACTTCCAACAAATTCAAGAGGTATACCGAATACGTACATCACGAATTCAAACGTTCAGTCCAACAATCAAAATCACACTGATACACCATATGAAGATACTCAAACACACAGAAACAACGAACCATTCAATCTCCATACATACCACATCAAATAACACTGATACATCATATGAAGATACTCAAACACACAGAAACAACGAACCATTCAATCCCCATACATACCACATCAAATAACATCTTTTCACTAGCGCGGTGTATTTACAAACAGACCAAGGTACAGATACATCTGACAATATGAACATTCCAACATGAATATGTTATACCGTCATTGAAATTATATTCTACTTTCGACCACATAATTTTCGATCAAAAAGCAACTTCGATCAACCATCATTCGATCAATTTAACATCGATGAATTTTTTTTTCGATGGACTGCATTTTTCGATCAATCACGAGTTTCGACCAATCATCGGTAACCCCGAGCAGAACGATGCGCTTGTTTTATTTATTTTTTCAATACAATAATGCTTTTTTTGAAAATCATAAATTACCTTCAATACAGTTTGAACAAACTGAAGTTACAATATACCAGAAATCTTTCACATATCCTTTGGATAACCAATGTACTTGGTCGCTCATATTGATTTCATATCTTTTTTTTTCAAATGGAGCATATCCTTTTATATCCTCACGAAATTCTGAATGCAGAGGAATTTTCCTTTAGAATGTGTTTTTAGATTTTTTTATTCTTTGTTTTTGGGATTTTCATGTACTTGGCGTTATTTTTTCACTTTTTTGGAGTTTTTTTGGGGGATTTCACTTCTTTTTCTGATTATGCTCCCAACTGAACCCAAATAGGAATGAAATACCCCTGTCGAGTTTATGGCAATCGTAGGAATGAAGGAAATGCCCTCAGATAACTTATGTGATATGGAAATCCACTTGATCATCGAAATAAAGAATGGAGAAAAGAAGGGGAGAAAAGCGAATTCCTATGAACAAATATACGTGTGAAGAATTCCGGAAACCAAATTTTCCTTCACTGATAAGTTGGCGCTCAAAGCGCTCAAAGTAGCTCACGCCGCTCGAAACAGCCCACGATATTGTGCTGAACATTTCTTGTGCGGAAATTTCCAGTGTTTTCAAGAAATCATTGTAAGAAAATCGAAACAACATAGATCTTCCAGACAGAGGAAACTTGCGTACAATATATTCAAGGTATCCAACAGGAATTTTTTTTGCAAGATAGAATTTGTACTGTTTAGCATAGAGCTAAGAATAGCTTTCCAGCAAACATTTTCCGGTCACTCTTTTGAATCATTGTGAAAAGTAGCAGATAGCAAAAGTTCCAAGAATTAAATCTCATTGAATTCTTTCGTGACCACAAAACGAACCACTGAAATGTCAGCAGAATAGAGTCCTTGGAGAATACAAATCGCCTTTTGTCATACTGTGTATTGTACTGTATATAGTATGACAAAAGGTGATTTTAATTCTCCAAGAACTCCATCCTACTGACATTTCAGTGATTCATTTTGTGGTTCCAGAAGGATTCAGTGGGATCTAGTTCTTGGAACTTTTGAATAATACCACTATCAGATTCTCCCAACAGAATCATAAGTGGATGAAGAAAAAGCAAAAAGGATGTAGATGTACCATACATCTGTACGTTAAATCCTACAATGATCATTAGGTAGCGTTGAAGGAAAATGCAGGAAAGATAGGATATTTGAGAATTGAATCATTCCAAAACCAAGATAAAAGGAGATAAGAATGAAGGTTTGTAAGAACACAAATATAATCCAGCTTGAATGGAACAACTGAAAAGATGGAATTTTGGAAGAAAACATTCAGAATGAATTGTCACATCCAGTCACATCAGGCAAGTTGGCCTGTAGTTGTTCTGCAACAATTTCTATAATCAGAATATTGTATCTGCTCAATTTTCGTTGAGTTGATCCTAAACAGTCTCTCTAATCATTCGTCAATTGGTCAGTGGAATGTACCCGATGCAAAGATTCGTGATATATCCACTGCGCTCCCATCTTTTCTGCATTTTCCTTCAACGCTACGTAATAATCATGGTAGGATTTAACGTACAGATGTATGGTACATCTACATCCTTTTTGCTTTCTCTTCATCCACCTATGATTCTGTTGGAAGAATCTGATAGTGGTATTATTCAATGCAAGGACTTGTATATCCACTGCACTTCTGCCTTTTCTTCATTTTCCTATGACGCTGTCTAATGACATTGATCATTGTGGTACGTAACATAAAGATGTATGGTGACATGTATCCTTCTCGCTGTTTCTTCATCTACCTGTGATTCTATTGGAAGAATCTGATAATAGTGTACCTAACGCAAGGACCTGTGGTATATCCACTGCACTCTTGCCTTTTCTTCATTTTCCTTCTACGCTACCTGATGATATTGATCGTGGTAGTAAGTAACATACAGATGTATAGTATACCTGCATCCTTTCTACTTCTTCTTGATCCACCTGTAATTTTACTCAAAGAATCTAGGGAAACCATTTTGTATATAGTCCATAATTTTGATTCAGGATGTCATATTTTAGTATACCTGAAGTGCTCGGTGACTAACCTTATTTTCGAATGTTTTTCAAACTTGCTATAATTGAATTCACATTTATCATCTATTCACCATTCTGTTTCATTATTTGTTCACGATTCTGATTGCAGAATAGTGGATTCCATTAGAGATTATGGTATATCCATCATACTTTTGCCTGTAAAAAAATAGCAAATAAACTCCAATAATCACCCTTGAGCAGGCTCGGTATGATCTTTCTCATCGATTGCCTATGATCCTAATTAGAGAAATCGACAGTGGAGCCTTCCGAAGCAGCTGGTCATCTGGTTTTGATCAGCTACTTCGGAAGGCTCCAGTAGTTGACTGTCCGTCAGAACTCATGATATATCTCTGACTTTCTGGTATGTGGAGGAATTGCAAATAAACTTGAATCTTTTCCCTTGAGCATGCTCGATATGATCCATTCGATCATTTTCCAACGACTCTAGCAGGAGAACCTGATAGTAGATTGTTTGTAAGGGGGTTATGGTATATCCGATAAGATTTCACCTAAAAAGTAATGCATAAATTTGAATCATTATTTTCGACTAGACCTTGTATGATTTATTTGATCATCAGCCCGTGGTTCTGGTGGTAAGAACCAACAGTAGCAGACTGTTCATAAGGGATTACGGTATCTCTGCTGAACTGTTGTCTGTAAAGGAATATTGTATTTTATGAATAATACACATCATACAGAGCTTACCTGTGTATACACCAATTTCCTGAATGTAGCAAATAGATTTATTTATACCTTCCCCAAACTTTTTCTGTTTTTTTCTACAAATAACCTCTTCATCAGTTATTCATTAATTCATTTATGAATTTTTTCAAGTCATATATAAAAGTTTATATAATTCCAGGTTATTTGTGTGCGTTTGATTGTTGTTATAATGACCTGTAATACCTGTAATGTAGTACCCAGCAATTTATCCATTTTTCAATTATTGTTTTAATATTATAATAACCTATCAACACATCGCCTCATTGACAGGTTATTTGTTCATGTTTCGACAATGTATAGACCACACCACACTGAAATCAACGCTATTGGATGTTTAGATTATAATATACATTAACTGAAGTGAATGCTATTGGATATTAGAAGGAAGGAAAAAGGACAGAATATTGGATGTCCCAAGGAGGGAAGAGACAGAATATCTCTATGCCAATGGAAGAAACCCTCTCGAATTCCGATTAAGAAAAACTATAGTCGCTATCGTGATTAAAATAAATCGAAAGTGGCGAGGATGATGAAGAAAAATCCTGATTTTCTGATCGCATGAAAATTTGAAACGTTTGTATCTCGGAATCGCGTGAACGGATCAACTTCGTAGTGTGCTTGATCGACAGTGTGTATTCGAAATATATAAAAGAAGTGTAATTATTTTTCCGTGAAATTCAATGCATGATGAGTTATTGTGGGTTAAAGATTTTTTGACTATAGAAAATCTTGGTTTTCGTGTAAAGATACACGGTAGCGCACGACTTATGCTTTTTCATTTTTTTTTCTTTCAGGGTTCTCATGTACTTGGCGTCGAGACGCTACCGCGTCTTTTGATGTATATATTCACATTTATTTGTATAGATTGATGTGTGTATATGCAAAAGAAGGATATTAGCGGAGTTGGATATATATTAGGATATTGGATTAGACGTATAACTTTGCTTCCGCCGTTTTGCAATAAATGGCTGTAGCGGTAAGTGGTAGTTGAAATGAATAGATCATAGATGTCATACAATGAGCTCAGGTATTTGTAAACATAACGCCATCGAAATATCGGTCGATTTGTGCCTGCATCATAAAGTTATTCTCGATTAAACATGTCAGCTTACAAGCTGAATTCTCGCCATTTGCGGAGGTTTGAATTTTCTGCATGATATGAAGGAATCTGCGGCTGAGGCTCATCGAATGTTCTCACATACCTATGGTGAGGCCGCTATTAGTGAACGAACGTGCCGAGAGTGGTTTCAACGCTCCAAGAACGGTGATTTCAACGTCGAAGACCAGCATGGCGGTGGGAGAGAGAAGGTTTTCGAAGATGCAGAATTGGAGGCATTACTTGATCAAGACTCGTGTCAAACGCAACAAGAATTGGGAGGATAATTGGGAGTGACGCAACCAGCCATTTCAAAATGCCTGAAAGTCATGGGAATGATTCAGAAACAAGGAAATTGGGTGCCGTACGAGTTGAAGCCGAGATATGTTGAACGGCGTTTGTTTCTCTGTGAACAGCTGCTTGTAAGGCGGAGACGGAAGGGATTTCTGCATCGCATTATGACTGAGGACGAAAAATGGGTTCATTACGATAATCCCAAGCGCAGACAGTTATGGGGATATCCCAGCCATGCTTCCACGTCGATGGCCAAATCGAATATTCACGGTTCCAAGGTTATGCTCAGTATTTGGTGGGAACAGCTCGGCGTAATGTATTATGAGTTGTTGAAACCGACTGAAACAATTACAGGTGATCGTTTTCGAACGCAATTAATGCGTTTGAGCTGAGGATTGGAAGACAAACGGCCGCGATACAACGAGAGACATGATAAAGTGATTTTACAGCATGACAATGCTCGACCCCATGTTGCGAAAGTGGTCAAGACATACTTGGAATTTTTACAATGAGAAGTCCTACCCCACCCGCGATTTTCTCCAGACGTTGCTCCTTCGGACTATCACTTGTTTCGATCAGTGACACACGGCCTAGCTGACCAGCACTTCCGGTCTTATGAAGAAGTGAAAAATTGGATCGATTCGTGGATCGCTTCAGAAGTGGACCAGTTTTTTCAACGCGGGATCCGTATGCTGCCTCGAAGATGGGAGAAAGTAGTGGCCAGCGATGGACAATATTTTGAATCATGAATGTATAACCAGTTTTTTACAATAAAGCCTTGAATTTCGGAAAAAAACGGCGGAAGCAAAGTTATACACCTAATATATATATGGGGCATTCTTTATGGAATCGGCCACCCCCCCCCCCTGCACAACTCAATTTTGAAGATAGAGATCTCGGGGACCAATCAAAATTTTTCTTGAAGTGTCTACTCTTCATTGCCGTATGGTGTTTTTTGAACATGGCGGACATTTCGCCAATATGGCGGCTAAGACGAAGGGGGAACCTGTTGAGAATAATCAAAACCAGTCCTAGGAATATGATACGTGGGTGTTGGATAGTTCTATGGACTGGAGCATGTAATTCGAGCCTTCCGAATTAATTGCATGCGGTTGGAATACTGAAATTGCGAATGGCGGATCCAATATGGCGCACAGTGGGGCCAAATGCCAAAAAGCTGGCCAAAACCCCAAAAATGAAGTTTGTAGTTGGGGATATTTGACCCTTGGGATGAGTAAGGTGATGTCCCAAGTATTGGAATTCTGATATAAGAAGATCTGATCCCCTCCCCCTGCCCTTGTGTACCAGTTGCAAAATACCCTCCTTGAAGTATAATCCGCGTGATTGAAAGACAGTAAAATAACGAGCATGTTCAAAAAGACGCTGTATCTCAAAAAATGAACCGATTTAACTTTTTCGAATTGGAGTCTATTACTGAAACTATGTAGAATACACTAAAAAGTAAGAGAATATCAATTTGATGAGTGGGAAATACTGACAGAGCAATGATTGGATGTAATTTCTATATCTATAAATGAGGAAATGTGTTTGGTTTTTGAAGGAATAGTAGAGAATTACGCAAAATTACGTCGTTCAACTTATTGGAGGTGGTAGATGGGACTCTTACCTAAACATCAGAAAAAAAAAACGGCTGCCCATGTCTGCCCCTAAGCAATTCCGCCATGTTTTTGTGCAGGAAATCACAAAAATTTAGACGGAGTGATGAGGAGTCCTTAGATCCGTCTGAAACTTGATATACAGAAGTTTGTGGGGTCGCTGATTATGAATCCGTTGTCTTCATTTGGGAATTCAAAATGGCGGATCCAATATGGCGGACGAAAATTGAAAGAAATCATCGGATTTTCTTCAAATTCGTTACCCAGGGGTTTCTGAGGTCGCTGATTACGAATCCGTTGTTTGAATTCCGGAATTCGAAATGGCAGATCCAATATGGCAGATGAAAATTGAAAAAATCATCGGATTGCCTTCAAACTCGGTACCCTGAGGTTTTTAAGGTCGCTGATTCCGAATCCGGTGTCTGAATTCCGGAATTCAGAATGGCGGATCCAGTTTGGCAGAAAAAAATTGAAAAAATCATCAGATTTCCTTCAAACTCGGTATCCAGGGTTTTGTGGGGTCATTGATTACGAATCAGTTGTCAAATTCCAAGAATCAAAGATAGCGTATCTAATATGGTGGACACACAACTCAGAATTCAGTAGATTCGCTTTGAATTTTATCTCAACGTTAGTATGTGTTTTATTTCCAGTGTACATTTGCTGCACGAGGAAAACTGTATGAGATTGATTACCATTCGTTTTTCTTCTCATCGCGGGCTTAGGGTACTCAAAAGCCAGAAATCATTGATATTTAGGAAGATGATGGACCATTGAGAGAAAAACAGTATTGCTGGAGAATATTCGTAGTGAATTTACTATGAGTTGATGAATTCACTATGGGAAATGACAATAAAACTATCAACATTTAGTATTATTACTACGAATTTTTGGTAACTTCACTGCTAACATTCTTCAGCGATGCTCTTTTTCCCTGAAGTAACCGTCATTTTCCTAAATGTTTATAAATGTTATTCAAGTATTGATATCTCTTTTCTTTTCGTGAACTGAATCATGACTCGCGATTTGGTGATCGTTCTTATGTTAACCTATCGTTTCCATGGCAACGTAAATAGTTGGTTGTAATCGGTCTGATTTCAGATGGTGCTCATCACAATTGTGCAATAGCTGTCACCGAATTCTCACTCCTGCTAGTAATCGTTACCGTAAACTTTTTTCCGCGTGCAAGTTTGGAGCTTGGTGAATATTTTTCGTTTTTCAAAATCATTCAATGTTAGCATACAATTCCGAATGAGATGGATTCCGCTGCCATAGGTGAGTGTTTCAACAGTGAGTGATGTACAATATTTTGAGGAGCAGTCCTCTACCTACGTTAGATGAAAAGTTCACTTTCCTTCAAGGAAAAATCATCGAGATAACGTGTTGTCCGGATAACAAAACTACAGAGATCTCTAACCTTTTATCTACTTTTAAATGTGTATTTGAAAAGAGATGGGAATCTTCTCAAAGGACCGAAGAACGATTTCTTAAAAATAATGAAGAATGGTTAAAACAAGAGGTGGTGTTTTGTACTTTCAGGAATCCCCATTCTGTAACTGTTCACACGCAAGTGGGAAGACCTCTTGTTGAATTCAACGAATGTTCAGAAAGAACGAAACGTAGGGAAACGGAGAATATCAGAGTAAATACTCCTATCTCAGAGCTGTCTTACGCCACACAAATGTGTTTGAGAGCGTCTGGACAGATCGAAGCCGCAAAAATTGTAAAGGATGTTACATCTTCTGATCCTGAGCTTGTCAAAATGTATATGAAAGGTTATCAAACTTCCAAGCGAGATGAGCCAAAGATGTTGAATGATGAAGATGCTCTAGCTCTCCTAGTAGATGCCGAGCTCTCAGAACATCAGTACTGCTTATTGCGTGAAGCTGATCCGCAGAAATTTCCACCTTATAAAAAAATTCAACTGGCCAAACGCATGTGTTTCCCTGACAAGGCATTTATTCAAATAACAGAAACCTGCGCTGTTGTGCAACTACAAGCACTTCTTGGTCACACAGCTACACGTATTTTAAAGCTACAGAATTCGGTTTTGTCAACTTTATCTGATGAAGAGTTACAAAACCTGGTACTTATTTCCAAATGGGGGTTTGATGGGAGCTCTGGCCACTCCTCATACAAACAAGCATATCAAAGTTCAGAAGCTAGTGCTTCCGCTGTGTTCATTACTTCACTTGTGCCTCTCCGCCTACACTGCAATTCGAAAATAATTTGGCAGAATCCAAGGCGATCATCAACCAGATTTTGTAGGCCAATCAAAATAGAGTTTGTGAAAGAATCAACTGAAGTTTCGGTCGCAGAGAAGCTACGGGTTGATAATGAAATAGAAAATCTGAGGGCTACTTCTTTCAGAACTGATGAAAAACATGTTTCAGTGACACATGAGATGATTTTTTCTATGGTGGACGGGAAGGTATGCAATGCCATAACTGAGACAACCTATACCCAGAAGTGCTATATATGTGGTGCCACATCTAAGGAATTCAACAAAATTGATGATATAGTATCCAGGCCGGTCAAAACCGAAAACCTCTAGTTTGGTTTGTCTTGTCTACACGGCTGGATACGATTTTTTGAGGGCCTCCTGCATTTGTCTTATAAGCTACCTATTCAGAAGTGGCAAGCACGAAAACAAGATAAAGCTTTGGTGGAAGAACGAAAAAAGGTTGTACAGAAAAGTTTTAAAGAAAAATGTGGCCTCATTGTCGATGTTCCTAAGCCAGGGTTTGGGAACTCAAATGATGGGAATACCGCTAGGCAATTTTTCGCACAACCCGAAGTTTCTGCCGAAATCACAGAGGTGGATGTCGACCTAATACATCGACTTCATGTAGTATTAGCTACCAATTCAAGTGGCCATGAAATAGACGTTGGAAAATTTCGGAGTTACGCTTCAGACACGGCACGCTACTACGCGACAAAATATCCGTGGTACCCAATGTCACCTACGATGCACAAGTTTTTGATCCACGGACCTGAAATCATTGCATCTGCTCTTCTACCTATAGGCCAATTGACTGAGGAAGCACAAGAGGCTCGTAACAAAGATTTTAAAAGGTGAAAATGATGTATATCACTTAATAATAGTCTATATTTGTCACAGTGGACTCGACACTTTGAAGGGAAAAATTTAACTTCTCAAGTACTGCAATCAGTTTGATACATTGCACAATACGTTTTTGATTACTAGGCAAACTATATATTTATGGTAACCACGAGAATATATGTTCGCGAAGATTGTTTTGTTCTGGTAAGGAATTCGGGGAATTATGAATATTCATATACTTTTTTTCATTAATAAGCCACATTGTTCATCCTCTGGAAACATAAATTCATAGACTAGAAAACAATTTTGAGAATCAAGTAAACTTATGAATTAGAGGATTTATTCAAAACTTTATACTGATGACCCCAAAGTGCAGCTGCTTTTTGTTTCCCCTTGATTTTGCTTGTCATGTTGAGATCAAAAGCTTTAACGGTGTCGATGAATACATAATTATATTCAAATATCTTAACAACATCCATTTCCAAAGGTACCGAGAGCATCACTCCAGGAAATGCAGTAGAGAAAAAACGAATGAAGACATTTTTAAATGGTTCCTTTTGAGTTCTGATCCAATGTTATAGAGTGAAAGACAGTTGCCCAAGAAAAAACTAAAGTTTCTCCCTAGAGACGTGTTAAGCCTGATCAAAACTCCGGATATACTCGATAGAGACAACGTAACTTTCCCATTATCTTCCTCTGAGTGTGAAGAAGAAAACTGATCTGAGTAAAAAAAGTGTGGCAAAAGTAAAAACCATTACGATTTCAGTTTTTTATATTATTGTATATATTGTGAATGTATATATCTTTCGATTTAACACATTTGGTGTGTTAATATCATTCGATAATTATATTAATAATGATTCAATGTTGGAAATAATAATAATAATGATCATAATAGGAACAACAAAATGGGCCGTTTAGTTCTTGTTTAATATTAAGTTATGAATGAAGTTTTGATTTTTGGCATCCGCCATCCTGAATTTCGGGATTCTGACAACGGATTCGTGATCAGCGATCCCGAAAACCCCTGGGTACCGAGTTTGAAGGGAATCCGATGATTTTTACAATTCTCGTCCGCTATATTGAGTCCGTTATTTTGAATTTTGAATTTCAGACCGTGGATCCGTAATCAGCGACCACAGAAACCCCTGAGTACCGAGTTTGAAGAAAATGCGATGATTTTCTTAATTTTTGTCCACCATATTGGATCCGCCATTCTGAATTTCAAAATTTTGACAACGGATTCGTAATTGGTGACCCCAAAAACTCCTGGATGCCGAGTTTGAAGAAAATCCGATGATCTTCTCGATTTTATTCCACTATATTGGATCCGCCATTTTGAATTTCGAAATGCAGACAACGGATTTGTAATCAGCAACCCCAAAAATCCCTGGGTACCCAATTTGAAAAGAATCCGATAATCTTTTCAATTTTCGTCCGCCATATTGGATTCGCCATTCTGAATTTGGGAACTCAGACAGCGGATTCGTAATCAGCGACCCCGAAAACCCTTGATCACCAAATTTGAAAAAAATCCGATGATTTCTTCCAATTTTCGTCCACCATATTGGATCCGCCATTTTGAATTTCGAAATGAGAACAACGGCTCCGTAATCAGCGACCCCAAAAACCGTTGGGTACCCAATTTGAGGAGAATCCGATGATTTTTAAGATTTTTGTCCGCCATATTGGATTCGCCATTCTGAATTTTGGAACTCAAACAGCAGATTCGTGATCAGCGACCCCGAAAACCCCTGATCACCGAGTTTGAAGAAAATCCGATGGTTTCTTTCAATTTTCGTCCGCCATATTGGATCCGCCATTTTGAATTTTGAAATTCTGACAACGGATTCGTAATCAGTGACCCCATAAACTTCCCGAGTACGAAGTCGCAAGCGAATTTGAGAGCCCCTTATAATTTTGTCCTGCTTTTTGGCATTTGGCCCCACTGTGTGGCGGCTGGAAGTTCAAAATTGCTTCGAATTTTTCGACAATGTGGGAAGGGGGTTTCTCAGGTCGCTGATGACGAATCCGAACTCAGATTCCCGGAATTACAAATGTCGGATCCAATATGGCGGTCGGAAAAATTAAAAATCTCTTGGATTTGTGCCAACATTATCATACTGAAGTTTTTGGGGTCTCGGAACAAGAATCCGAACCCAGATTTTCGGAATTGCGAATGGCGAATCCAATATGGCGGCCGTGAATTAAAATGTTGCTTCGAATTTTCTGAAACATCGGAGCAGGGGGTTTCCTGGGTCGCTGATGACGAATCCAAACTCACATTTCCGGAATTACAAATAGCGGATCCAATATGGCGCTTGGAAGAATTATCAATCTCTTGAATTTGTGGAGACAATGTCATACTGAGATTTTTGGGGTCGCTGATGGACATTCGAATCCGGATTCTCGGAATTATGAATGGAAGATTCGATATGACGGTCTGGATATGAGGAATCATCCGTCCTCTGACGTGAATCTTTGTTCCGAGGAAGTTCTGGTCGTTCATTATGAACCTGAGGTCAGATTCCGGAAACCGGAACGAACGCACCACGTTCAATGATCCGCAAGCACATTTAATATGATGGGATCAAATATTATATTGATTTCAAGAATTATTTGGGGCCTGAATATACTCATCCTGGAATTTATTTTTGGAGTGCTGCTTCGTCCGTCTCTGGTACGGATAACCCCATTCATTCTTCTCACATTCCGTTGAATTTGAGAAATTAATAGTCTGAATAGCATAAACAGCAAAGGTGTTGTGTTTCAGACTTTATGATCAGAATACGTAATATAAGCAGAAAAATGCTCTCTTCACATAAGTGGCAGTGGCTTGAGTGACAGAGCTTTGGCGTCCGACTCCGACGTCCCGCGTTCATATCTTGTGAAGGTGATTTTTTTTTTCAACGATCATGAACATGTGCATGAAATTTAAAGAACTTGTTATTGAATTTTCAATCATGATTTCTCTCCACAATCAAGAACATGTGCATGAAATTTAAAAAATTGGTTCTTGAATTTCCAAGTACAGTGCGAATTATTTTTCAATTACTTGAGTGGAAGTTCCTTCCATTACATGTTATTGAAAATTCAATCAGAAATTTCTAACAGTGTGTGATCAATGAATTCTCCAGTGGATCATGTAATTTCTCCGAAAACTGCGAAACTCCTGGACAATCGAACTCTCAATGCTTTCAATATTCCCACATCTATCATTCAATTAATCAACCACCTTGTCATCTCGTAATTTGTACGATGAACCTCCTTCCATACATGCAGCTCAAATTCTGGAATTTGCGTATAAGTCAGGAAATTCCTGTAACTTAATCTCCGATATCTTTCGCGAAATTCTACCATTGTGTGCGGCTGTTTCGAGTGAATAAATCATTGGCTTTTTTGAAGGATTCGCGGCTTCGTATATTGGAATGTCGAATAAATCAGCTGAAAATAAACGAATGAATGCGTGAAATCGATTCTTATCAACTGACAGTGTATTGTTCAGTAATGTCTGCACCTAATTTCATGTGGTTTCATTGTAACGTCAATTGTTTTTCTCGTCTCCTGTTATTTATCGTTTTACATTGGTACTTTATGAATGTTCGCGACGTTTAAACCTCAAAGTTTTTGTGTTTGAAATTATAAAATCGTACTAGGAGTTCGCATATTTTCATCTGATTTATCTGATCATCAGATAAACGATGCCGCGAATTCTTTGAACGGACCGATGTGCAAATCCATTCAAAACTGCCGGGTATGTTGGTAGAAATTTATGAAAGACATCGGAGGTTATGTTACAGCAATTTCGTGACTTATGCGCGAATTCGAGGATTTGTGCTGCATGTATGAAGAAGGGTTCATCGGACAAATTACAGAATGACGGTCTGGTTCATGAATCAAATGATAGCGGTGAAAATATTTGTAGTATTGAGAGTTCTATGAGAATGAATGTTCAATTGGAGACTGGGACACACGAAGGTCTCAATGATACACGCACGAACAGAGAAATTGAACTGGAAGGAATGCTGGATGAGCTCAAGAAGAAATTTTCAACCTTGAAACCCAACAATCCATTGAAATTACAAATTTTAACTGTCGCCTCATCATCTTGGAGTGCGAGGAAAATCGCCCAAGAATTCGTTACAACGCGATATTTGGCCAACAAATCAGAGGAATTGAAGATGAAAGCTGGCATTTCACCCGATAGTATTCCAAGGGAGGGGAGAAAACTCTCTCAAACAACTTTAAAAAAAGTACATGGATTCTATACGAGTGACATGAATAGCAGGATAATGCCTGCATCGAAAGATGTCGTTTCTGTGAAAATTGATGGAGAGCGAACGCTGAAACAGAAACGTCTCTTACTGATGGGTTTGAAAGAACTTTACACCGTATTCAAGCAGTCCCACCCAGAACATATTATCTGCTCCAGCGCGTTCGCTAAACTGAGACCAAAAAATTGCATACTCCCTGGGGCTTGTGGAACACATTCAGTTTGTGTTTGCACAATACATCAAAATCCGGAACTAATGTTGGAAGCAATTGATATTCAAAAGCTGACGTTGAATACACGGAAGCCACAAGAATTATGTATTCTAATCTGAAAGTTTAAAACACGACACTTCCGCTGTTCATGCTATCCAGACCTTGTTAATTCCTGAAATTCAACGCAATGTGAAAGAAGTGAATAAGATTATTTATATCAGTGGCGAAGCAAAGCAGCACTTCAAAAATGAATTTCAAATCGCGAATTTAGTTCATCACAAAGGAGATTTCAATATTGACGCTGAATGGCATTACAGTGCAACTGCTCATGGTAGAGGTGCTTGTGACGGGATCGGTGCTACTTTCAAAAGAGGAGCATACAGAGCGAGTCTGACTGCCAAACCTCAAAATGCTATATTGACGCCCCAAAAACTCTACAGCGGGGCGAAGAGTCATTTTGAAACCATAAGCATCATGTACTATGATAAAGTATTCCACGAAAAGATGAGACGGAAACTCAACAAACGATTCGAGAATGCCCAACCTGTACCTGAGATTCTGAAAAACCATGGGTTTTTGATGGGATCCGATAATGAAGTGCTCATCAAAAGGTACTCTAACGATGAACAAAACATCGAACAACAATAAAAAGTAAGAATTTCCATTTGAGAAATTGAAGTTGACCTCATTTTTACCGACCACAGCGCCATCTACTATGGAACTGATATCGCCATCGTGTCGTCCCCTCTCTTAACAACAACATTCGAATGAGATATTTCGGCTCTTGGATGCATTCCTCAAGATACCCGCATATTGTTTCATAGACTTTATTTTTCATCGATTGTGGCGCCATCTTCAGAAATTTAGAGGAACGTTTCAAGCAAAAGTTACTCAGTTTTTTGCGTAGAATCGAGATATGCAATGAAAAGTGGGGGTTCCCGTTCAAAAAAATGATGTTGACCCCATTTTAATCGATCATAACGCCATCTGTGATGAAACTGATATAGTAGTTTTGTGGCCCCCTCTTTGTATACTAACTTGGTCTGAAGTACTTTTGGTTTAAGATGCACTTTTTTGAGATATTCGCATTCAAAGATTAAAATGGGACACCCTGTATCAACATCCAACTTGATTCAAGCAAGTCTCATCTGGATCGGAGAAATTTCATTTCAATGGGATGAATCTTTCATTTTAATTGATTAACCCTTTCAGTGCGCTCACAGGTTGTCTTTGTCCAGGTGATTTCTTTCGAGACCAGTTTCCCGGTACATTCTCAATTCCTTAACCACGCGGAGAAAAAGAGAGCAGTGAATGATTACTGGAAATACGAGAGATCATCGCTAAAGAAGACAAAATTAGTAAATTGATGTTAACTGAACTTTTCTATCAACAGTTCCTTATCCGGAGATTAGTAATAGTCCCTATCTCCAGATGAAGATCACTGCCAACTTATTCAGTTCTCGTTACAATACGAATGAGACCAACATACTTATCATTCCTCACAAAACTTAGTGATCAATACAATCATTCAAAATGAAGATGCCGTGAATTATCCTCAAATGTTACGCAAAAAAAACTCATTCCTTTGGAATTCATACTTCCACGACGATTTTTCGCCCTATTGATCCGGATACAAGGCTATAGTAGAAATAAATTTCTTCTCAGTAATGAAGATGGGAAACTACCAACCTAACATCGCCGAAGTAACGTTTATATTGACTTAGGTAAACCGCACGTTTTAGATTTTCAACTTCCTGAAAGTTTCTAAATCATTTGTAGATTCATGCTTACACCTCAGTGATTCACTTTGTCACGTCCAGGGATTTTGTAACAATCAAAATACCTTTCTTTGACTTGAATCAGAATTGAAATTCTGGGGAATTTCAATGATTCAAATCGATAATTGTTTCAAGGACTGGAAGAAACGGTAGGTGAGACCAAATGGATTCAGATATTTGATTTATATGAAATAGAATATATGTATTTTATAAATTTCTCAAATTTACAATATCATCACTTAACTTAACTATTCTAAACCTTAGATATATTTTCATAGTAATCCCCGAAATATTTGTACGGTAAAATTCCCTTCCTTTCTCTCTCATTAAATTCAACTTCATCTAATATCTTGATCGTTAATTTTGCATATAATTTCCCGTGATCTTTACAAATTAGGCAACTGAGAAATTCTCTTTTAGTTATTGAACATTCCTGACACCTTTTAGGTGAATCAGGCCTAAGTTTAACCGATTGAACTATTGCAGGTTTTGGGCGTGGCGGTTGGTTGGTGTCGCAAAAATCTGGAAACACCTCCATAACTTTTGAACGGGGCATGATAATTGTATCAAATCTTCCTTCAATTAAAGGAGGGATCAAGGGCTCCATAGTTACGGGGGACTTTGAGCTTCCCAGCCCTGTAGGGAGCGCTGGGGGGGGAAGGGGGGCCAAAATTTTCAATGAGATGAGGAGGCTTGCGATACGTCTTCCAATAGTGTGTTCCAACCCGAACCCAGCGGTTTTTTGTTTTTTGAAATCGGACCATTTTTCGCTGAGTTATCGTAATTTTAATACTCTGATGTGGCAAAGTCTGGAAACACCCCCATCACTCTTGAACGGGGCATGATAATTGGATCAAATTTTTTTTGAATCGGAGGTTTTTTTATCCCAATCTTGGCATACCCCAGAATCAACGGCGTGGACGTGTCGGGAACCTGATTCCTTGTGTGTGTGTGTGTGTGTGAGTAGCTTTGTGTGGGTGCGGGTGGGTATGGGTGGGTGAGTGGTTGTGTGTGGGTGTGGTTGTGAGAAGGTGTGTGTGTGTGTGGTTGAGTGTGTGTATGTGTGTGCGCGCGGTTTTATGTCGGTTCGAACAATTATCATCAACGATCATGCGCTCGGCACACTATCGCAATTCTTCGAACCGGTGTCCTCCAACTTCCTGACAGCTCGCTCATCGCTCATAAAAACTCCGTTTGACACCTCCCAACATTTGTGGAGTGATCAACCCTGTTTCGTCGATGATATTCTGCCGCAACTCGTCCAAATTTGCAGGTTTTGTGCAGTACACTTGATCTTTTAGGAATCCCCACAAAAGAAATCCAACGGCGTAAGGTCTGGAGATCGGGGCGGCCACTCAATTTTTCCTCCCCACCCAATCCATTGGTTTGAAAATGTCTCATCGAGGAAATGCCTCACCTGAATGCCAAAATGAGCTGGTGCCCCATCTTGTTGGAACCACGCCGTATCGAAATTATCACCAGCAATATTCAAAATCGAAGGGACACTGTGATCCCGAAGCAAATCCAAATATTTCGCAGCTGTGAGATTCCCTTCAATGAAAAATGGCCCTATAACCTGATTCCCCATTATCCCCGTCCAAACATTCAATTTTTTTGGATATTGAGTTCTTGATTCGGTCGTCCAATGAGGATTCTTGTCGCTCCAATATCTGAAATTGTGTCTATCGACGTTATCATGCCCCGTTCAAGAGTTATGGGGGTGTTTCCAGACTTTTGCGCCACCCCGTATACCCACGCGATCTCATCGATGCTCATCACAAACTGATAAAATAACCATTTAATTTCTCAACAAAGCTAATCACCGTGCTCAGTACATCCTTGTAAGCATCACTCTTATCTTATTTTGTTCAAAAATTTCTATTCATCATAAAAATGCAACTTTCATTTTATCCATATATATAGATAAAATGTTCGTTTTATAATATAGATTTTACCCTCGAGTTTTATCATGATTGACTACTTGTCCGTGTACAGAACAGTATCAGGAACGTGATATCTGCAGGCATGGTACAATGTCACTTTTTCAACTTTTTGTCACTTCCTTTTGCAATGTCACTTTTTTGTCACTTTTTCCTAAATTTGTCACTTATTATCACTTTTTTAACAAAAATGCATCAATGAAAAAAAAAGTTATTTCACTTCGCGTCACTTCTTCTTCCCGAGAAAAAATAATTTACATCCAAGTGGACCGAATAAGATCTTTTTGGATCTCAAAAATGGAAAATGTAGCTCTGGTTAGATCTAAATAGTTCGATTTAGACCTGAATTAACAAGAATTTCACGGTAATTCATCGCAATTTGCGTGCATAACTGCACATTTTCTCTACTATTAGATGGTTCCTGAGACGTATTTTTGCGAAGAATTGACTCATCTTCTTAGATCCAAGTCGACCCGCACACGGAGAGGAATTTGATGGTTGAAAGTGTTAAAATACGTAGATAATATCATTATCAAAATTGGTGAACTACAACTATTGGGAATGGCTTAGAAATAAAGTTATGACGATGGTAAACTTCACTTTGTCAAAAATTTCAAAATTTCTTCAGGAAAACTAACAAAGGTAATATTGATGATTCCAGACAGGGCTGATACTTTTCAGCATCAGCGATCGTAATGTTCCTTTACACTTTATTTCAAGATTCTCACAATCAAGAGCTCTGAAAATCGAAGCAAAGACAATAATTTTTACCATCAATGATGGTCATATCATTCACTAGAATGAAAAAAAAAAAAATTCACTTGCAAGGACATATTTCCAGGCACATTTGTTAGTTCATGTTGTCCGACCCCCGAGTTATTTCCGCCATATTTGTTGATTGCAATCATGTTATTTTTAATACATTCTTGAGTACAGTTTATAATGAGAAATCGCGGAGGGGATTTGAACTTAAGAATAATGTCCTTATATCTACCTATGAACCTTACAATTAAAGCCGCTTTGCTATGCTCGCACTCACAAATTCGCGGTTTTGGAGTCTTATTGGAAGACTAAACGAGGGAACCTAAACTGGACAACTTGTTGTGTGTGATAATTGTGAGAAAATCTCGAGCGCTGTTGGAAAATATTACCATCAGCACTTGTATTATACCGACCCGTCATTGGTAGTAAATGTGATTTGTGGCTTTCAAAATTCAGAATAGTTGTTCAAACAGAACCTATTATTGTCAAGTGGTGATAATTTTCATCAGAAGAGGTATTTATTTCGTTTGTTCATAGTTGTTATTACTGAAATATATTTTCTCACGCTGAATCTTCATTTTTACCATCGTAGCTGACGGTTATTTACCACGTGCGTGGAAAATAATACACTTAGGTTACAAATCACTGTCAATATTTTCCAATAATACTAGTTTACGACAAAAAATAGTCATTTTCACAATCAAATTTTTCTGCGTGAACAGAAAGAATTTTTCCATTTTTCAAATCCACGTAGATCTGATTTGTTTTCTTCCGAGTCCTTCTTTTAACAGGTTAATTGAGATTAAGCCATCAAGTCCCATGGCTGGTACAGCACAAATAGCGCCAAACCATCGATGCCATTGATTGTATTAGTAAAAACTAAGATATACTTGTTTTTTGTTTGACGAATCGATTTCTCAATGCCGGAATTGTGTGAACTAATCAATTAAAAGTTTCCACATTCGAAAACAAAGAGTGCCACCGATTCTATGGGAAACATTATAGAAAGGAAGATATTCATTTCATCTGAAGAAAACGATTGTTTTGCAATGAACTTATGAACAATGATAATAGAAGAAATAGCGTTTATCCCATAGGCACGCTTGTGTTGGTAGGTTCAAACTAACAACGTCGTCGATTGTATCAGCGAGAAATGCGGTATATTTTCCTTATTTCACCAATCGATCATTTATTGCTAAAATGAGTCACAAAACGCTATCTCTCAAATTATTATTGTTCATAATAATTTCATTGCAGAACCATTTTTCCCAATCTCAGGTGAAAATCTTCTCTCTTATGATTTTTCCCGTACAGTCGATTGGCACCCTTCGTTTTTTAAAATTCGGAAGGTTCAACTAAGTTGTTTACACAATTAGAGCATTAAACAATCGTATCATCCAATAAAAAAACACGTATTTCTTATTTTTCGTCAATCCAATCGATGACGTTGTTGATTTGAACTTATTAACGATAGGGATCCTCAAGTGAGGGATAAGACAACGGGCCACCAATAATGGGATCACTAAAAAAAACATACTCAGTTGGTGCGTTATCTAAATAATGAAACTGAGTGATCTATTGAAAATATATCATAAATCCCATTGCTCTGCTCTACTCTAAATGGATAATTCATTATTTATTCATTGAATGACACGCAAACTAACGCCCATCCCATTAATGGCACCAAGTCTGAAGCTCGGTGTCTTATCCCTCACTTGAGGATCCGTAATCAACAATCGTGTGTCCCTGGAACAAGACGCTTCTTCTCTTATGATCATTGCTTGTAATAATTTTATGGCCAAACAATTTTTTTTCTTCGATAAAGTGAATACATTTCATCCTGTGATTTTTCCTCTAGAATCGATTGGCATCCCACTTTTTTCGAAATTTCCCACTAATTTGATTCAATGATTTCAGCAGTAAACAATTGAATCATCGAACAGGACATCCAATATATCTGACTCTTGCTAATGCGACCCTGTAAAAAAATTTCCAAAGTGAATTGTATTTGTGCATCGTAAATTCGCAATTGATTACGATTCACTGAAATTGCATGCAGAATATATCTATATATGAGTGTATATGGGGCATTCGACATCCCATGAAGAATCTAACACTTTCAGGAATTTTGAGTTTTGATTCCCTTCATTCTTTGACATTTTTCAGTACCCATCAAAGCACCTAGCCTGGTGAGATTCAAGATTTTTTTATAAACCCTCCAAAAGATATGTTTTTTCACAAAAATCGCGTTTTTTCAGTTATTTACTCATGACTGCCTCAAAAATGGTCCGAACTCAAACTGGTCAATCTCGATATTTCTATTTTCTTGTGTACTTCCAAGAGAAAATATGAGAAGAATTTCCAACGCGTTCTAATATGTAATTTTCAATTTTCAAAATTCAAGTCCCATTTCTCAAACTGTATGTACTCTTCAATTCCTTTATCACTTCTGATGATAGACTTCCATCAATTTCACGAATTCTGAGCTCGAATAGATCGTGGCATTATATATATTGTAACATATTGAATTGACAAATTCAAAAGAAGAGTTACACTGCATGGAGCCGTGTGAGTACGTGATACACGTACACAGGCAGGAGGGCAAGTGCGATATGATAACGGGTCGATTTGTTTCTCTGGTTGAGACGATTGAAAAGAGAAGGAAATAACAACATACAAGAACATAATAAGCCATACAAATTCTAATTAAACTCAACCACAGGAATGAATCGGAACGGAAAAGAATGTCAAAGTATGCAGCACGCATACAATAATGAATTGAATGTAAAATTAAGGAAAGTAGGGATAGATTTAAGATATATAAACCCGTGAAATCATGGTAAAATTGTCATTTGTTCAATTCGGAACGAACGACACTTGACTTAGAGCGAAGAGTCGACTTCGAGTAGTTAAGCGGTGCGAGAAATTGCTCTCAATCTTCATGACTCTCCTAGTCGACTTGGACGTAGAACAGTCGTAGTTTGGTGCTTTGAAATTTTCCAAGATATCTCAGTTAGGTGGTGCGAGAAATTGCTCTCAAACTTCAGGGCTGAGGTACAGTGAAAAATTCTAAGATAGACCGACAATACTTTGAAGGAGTTAGGCGGCTCACGAATCGCTCGCGGGCTTCATGGCCCTTGAAAGTATTTAAGTCTTGACTAAACGAAAACTAAGTTACTTCTCGAGATCATTGGGCGGAGTCAGCAATCGCGCGGGCTCTCCATGGTGGTGTCGAGAAGAAACTAGAGTGACCGTTGAAAATCAAACACCTGCAAGTGTTGTGCAATATTCCCTTGCGCGAGCTTGTAGGCGTATGATAAGTAAACACAGCTCGGAAGGTCGTGTGTCGGAGAGAAGGATGAACAAGCGACAACCTTGCGAGTGGAATAGCCACGAACCTCATGTTGAAACTGAGAGTCAAATTTTGAATTAGCGTGCCCAGTGCTCGAACTCATTCTTTCGTAAAAATCCCCTTCATGAATATCTTTTTTTTTTGTATTTTTCTATTTGCCCATTTTATGAATAAATGACGGTCGTGACACAGTTACCATTGAACACTGGAATATTGTTTTTCTTTATTTCATTCCCGAAACCATCATTTGCAGCGGAGGCCAATTGAAGGAGTTCTTAAATCCGGGTGTTCGTTCCATTCACATCAAGACAACATTAAAATTTTCAAAACTTGAACTTTTTGGAATAAACAAGAACGTTTCAATTGGCGCCCAACGTGGGGCACGCTAATTCAAAGTAAAATCAGGCAAAATGTCGAACGTAAGCGAAACCAGGTGCATAATAAAGGCGACAGTTGATGGGGAGGGAAGTAGCTCCAGTGATTCAGAAACAGAATCCATCTCGCAAATGAACACAGAAGACAAAATTGAGGCCCTAAAACAAATGTATGGTAAAATCAAGACACGAGTAAGCCGAACGAAGCATATTAGGGAAGAGTTAGAGCAGCTGATTCACGAAAGGTATTGCCAATTAGAGGGAAAGGTGGTGGAATTGGTGAATGAGGGAATCGATCATAGAGCTAGGGAATGCTTGCAACAAACCACAAAAACACTAGATTTGATTAGGGAACTTGAAGACAGAGTAGAATTGAACGAACAGGGACAAACGACCTCATTAACTTGCCAGACAGAGAATACGGAAAAAATTCAATTTAATACAAAAGAGATTGAGGAACTCGAGTTCAAACAACAGCAATTGAACCAGCGAATCCTCGAAATCAAAAGAATACAAGAGAACAGCAAAACGCAAGAAGCGTGTGCAGCTCACGGTGTACAGCGAGTACGACCAAAACCTCCGTCGTTTGATGGATCTGGACGGGAAAATCCAATGAAGTTCTTGAAAGAAATAGAGAGATACATCAAAATGGTAGGTATATCGGAGGAAGGAGTTGGATTTCTGCTTGACCAACAACTCACGGGTATGGCGGGAGACTGGTGGCAACTGATTCGAGAGACAATTAATGGGTTGGAACAATTTAAAGATAAGTTCAGAAAAAAATATTGGAATGACAATATCCAGCAAAAAGTCAAGAGGCATTTAGAATTTGGTTATCACGATTACAACGGTCAGCTTACTAAGATAGAATACGCTATCAAACAAATCAATAACGCGAGAGACGTAATGCCAGCAATGGCGGAAGAGGAAATTGTCAAAAAACTAGCGAGACATTTTAACCAAGAAATATATGCTGCCGTGATAGCCAGAGACATCCAACAAGTCGATGAGTTCATGGCGCTGATTGAGGCCTTTGAACAAGCTGGACGCACCAATAGAAACAGAAGACAGTTAAGCGAGGGAGGACCATATCACAATAACCTAAGATACCCTAGAGACAACAACGGAGACAATGGAATAAATCGGACAAATAGAAGACCAACGCATGAAAATCCCAATCAAAGATCAAATCCAGGAATTCAGGGACCCAGACCACCAGTGAGAGGCCTAATAGGAGAACTTCCAGTAGGAGGGAGCAAACAAATTATCCGATAAACAATCCACGAGCAAGAATTAATAATATTGAAGTCACCGAAAGAGACGAACTATCACCATTAGCCGAACCTTTCATGCCGACTGAACAGGGAAACTAAAGAAACCTGCGTCAGAAAATCAAAAAGAAATCTCATCGGAGTCTGACGCAGGATTGAAACAAAGAGAAAGGAAGGGAGTGGAGGAGACGAGACGGAGAGAGGAGGACCAGGTGATAAACAAAAACGTGGAGAAAGAAGAAATTATGGAGATAATAATGGAGAAAGGGGAAAAAGTGATGACTCGGTGTCCCGAGGTAGAAGTGTAGATGGGAGGAGTCCAAGTGAGAGCACTGATTGATACAGGCGCAGAAATCACATGTATTTCGGAGGAATTTTTCAATCCCCAACAGAGTGCGTTCAGGAATTGTCCAACATTGCCAATAAGGAGGGCAACGGTAGTGGGAGCAACGGGAGGGAAGCCAGTGAAGCTTAAAAAACAAATCTTTTGTGAAATCAATATTCAAGGAGAAAAAGAAAACCATACGGTGATAATAGTACCGGGTCTGAGGAGGGAGTGTATTCTGGGAATAGATTTGCTCAAGAAAATTAAAAGTAGAATAGATTGAGAAAAAGAAATATTAGAAATAGGCAATAGAGAGAAACCAATAGGGATTAGAATAACAGACGAGATCCATGATGAAGACAATGATGACATCGATATCGATGAAATAAATATCATAAATGTCTCTGATGTCTCGTTAGAATCTCACAAGTCAGTAGAAATCGAAGAGAAGGATATTGACGATAAATTAGCCGAGTGTCAAATAAAAAATCCGAGGATAGAAGAAAGTTTAAAGCAAATTATTATGGAAAACAAAAACATTTTCAGAAGAGAACCCAGTAGACTGCACGGATATGAAACGGTTTTGAAGGTTAAAGATTCGACAGCATTCGTGAAAAGATCGTATCCCATTCCCATGGCCCATCAGGCAAAAATAGACGAAGAAATTACCAAGATGATCGAAGCAGGGGTTATAAAAAAATCACAAAGCCAGTACATCAATCCTCTCGTGTCGGTGAGAAAAAAGGGAGGGGATGTACGTCCCTGTCTAGATGCTAGGAAATTAAATCAAATACTAGAAGATGATTTCGAATCAGTAGAACCAGTGGAAGTATTATTTCAAAGATCTAAAGAAGTAAAAGGAATGTCGGTAATTGATATGAGGAGTAGCTTTTGGCAAATTCCTCTACACCCAGATTCCAGAAAATATACCGCATTTCTATACAAAGGCGAATGTTATGAATTTCAAGTAACACCATTCGGGCTCAAAACTAGCACAGCTAATTTAATAAGAGCTTTAGGTAAAGTATTCGAGGGTTTGGGGGATAGGGTAATAAGTTTCGTGGATGACTCCCTGTGCCTATCATCTTCAGAAGAGGAGCATATTGAACTATTAAAAGAAATATTTGGGAGATTTAATGAATTTAATTTGACAATTATTTAGAAAAGTCAAAATTTTTCAAAAACAAGGTAAAGTTTCCAGGCCACATAATATCAACAGGAGGCATTTATCCAGACCCAGAAAGAGTAAGAGTAATCAAGGAATTTCCCAAACCAAAGAACGTAAAGCAGATGAGAGGGTTTTTGGGTTTGGTAAATTACTATTCGAAATTCACTAGTTAACATTCCCAAGAAGTAGTACCGCTCATAGAACTGATAAAAAAGGGGGTGAAATGGCGATGGACGGAAAGAGAGGCCCAAGCATTCGAAAGGGTGGAAACATTGTTTTGTGAATCGGTTGTTCTGAAATTCCCAGATGTGAATAAAGAGTATTATCTGCAAACGGATGCTAGCGATGTGGCTCTAGCAGCCGTATTATTTCAAAAGGATGAAAAGGGCGAGTTGGGAGTTATTTCATTTGCGAGTCGTACTTCAAAAGGTACGGAACTTACATACTTTACAACAGAAAAAGAGTTGCTAGCTATCGTGTGGTCACTGGAGAAATTTCGTACGTGTTTATTGGGCGCCAAAGTTAGAATAATAATGGATCACAAAGCCTTGGTATTTCTCAAAACTTGTAAACTAGTTAACCAGAGATTGTCCAGATGGATTTTAAGAATTCAGGATTATAACATCGAGATAACGCATTGTGAAGGAACAAAAAATGTCGTCGCGGACGTTTTGAGTAGGAATTGCCGAACTTCAGAAAAGAAGAAAGTAATGGAAGAAATCGGAATTAATGAATTAGTGAGAGAACCATCTGGACATTTTCTGGAGTTATTAAGAGACATTGAAAATTTGCAAAGAGGAGACGAATCCTTAAATAATGTAATAGAAAATTTGAGAGACCCCCAAGTCCCCAACGAAGAGGAACAGCCAAGATACAAACTTCGCAACGAAATCCTATACTTCAAAGGACGAGACAACGAATGGAAAATCTACCTACCACGAAGCTTGGTATCTTGCCTGATCAAGGAATGTCACGAGATTTACGGCCACCTTGGCCCAAAGGAAACGGAAATGATGATCAAGGAAGACTTTCACTTTCCTGAGCTAGGGAAAATTGTAAGAAAGAAAATTGCAGCGTGCATTTCGTGCCAGAAAAATAAGGTTTCAAATCAAACAGCGTTCGCACCGATGATGGACATTATACCGGCGGACAAATCGGAATTAATTTCTTTGGACTTCTATGGACCTCTTCCAACTGCGAGAGGTGGACTTAAATATATTCTGGCGATCATTGACGTATTCAGCAAAATCGTTAAAATATATCCATTGAGAAAAGCCAACGCCAAACTCGTGATACAAAGACTGTTCGATGATTATATTCCTACATATGGAAAACCGCGAAACATTTTAACGGATCGAGGAACCCAGTTTACGTCAGATACATGGATACAAAAACTAACATCAGAAGAGATCAAACCCATCTTAACATCCATACGACATCCGCAGGCGAATCCGGTGGAAAGGGTTAACCGAGAATTATCAAGGTTCTTTCGCACATTCCTAGGGAATAATCACGCGGAATGGATCAATTGGATTCCCATCATAGAGGATTGCATCAATGAGGTGTATCACGAATCCACGGAATTAACACCGAAAGAAATTCACTTTGGCGAAAAACCTATACGAATATGGGAACAATGGATACGAAATGAGGAGAAAATAGATCAACCACTAGAACAAAGTTTAATGCTAGTACGAGATCGTTTAAGAAATAAGGGAAGAAAAAGAGCAGAAAGATCTAACAGTAATCATGAAACTACGGAATTTGCAATAGAATCTAAAGTGTGGGTCAAAGCCCTCAATGTGTCAGATCGAAAAGGAAAGAGAATAGCAAAATTTATGGCAGTATATGAAGGTCCATACGTTGTCACAAAGAAAATCAGTACCGGTACATATGTATTGAGACATATCAATTCAGAAGAGATGAGAGGGATATTTCACAGTCAAGATATGAAGAGATTTCATGAAGTCGAGTAATAACCAGAACAAAAGGCAAGAAATTGATTTACAATCATCATTTTCGGACAAAAGTAGACATTCAAATTCCAAAGCAAAACAAGAGCAATTGATATGCGACATCGAACAGAAAAACCACCAAAATGGGCTTTATGAGGCAGGTGAAAATGAGGAAGGAAATCAGTAGAGTCAAAGTGAGCTATCAGAAGTGTCGTTCAACGGGAATCTAGTGCAAAATGGAAAAAGGTGCGCAAACCGGAGACCACACTAATCAGCGTACAGTAGGAATCCAAGGAAATTGTGTGGAAATCTGTAAATCAGAAACTGAAGGAAGAACAATCGTTGCAAGGAAATTCGAAGGAACGACCGGCAGGAGGAGAGGAAAAGGGAGGGCAGCTCAAACAGAGATGATACAAACAAAGAGTAAATCCTCGCAAGCCAAAGTATTCGAAGTCAGCGTGTCAAAACGCATGAGGAGGAAAAAGATACGATCAGCTAGGGAGAGAATAGCACAAGCAATATATGAAGAATATGGGTTGGAATCATCAAGCGAGGAAGAAGTAGAATTATTACAAGAGAACAAAGCGGCAGAAATACCAAGAAAAACGAAAAAAATTAGAAGACGAAAGGAAAGGACACAAATAGAAGAGAAGATGCATCAAATACTCAAACGATTCAATTTACACTCATCAAGCGAAGAAGAAGTAGAGATTGGAGAAGAAGAGATAAAGGAGGAAAAAACGAACAAACAAATTAATGTCGAAGGGGAGAAGGACGGAAAAACGAGACCAGTGATCAGGAGACGAAAGCCAAAAGTGACGATCAAACCCGTATATTATTGGCAAAAACTAATCAAGGGACCAACCAAATCAACGGAACGAGATACAAGTACTACGGAGAAAAAAGATCCACGAAAAGTCTAAAAAAAAAAAAAGGTACGAGAAAAGAGAATGAGAATCATCACATAAATTTTTTTTTTCTCTAGAAGTATAAGGTTTTGTCTAAATTTTAGAAAAAAGGAGAAAGGAGAAGAATTTCCACATCTTTGTTTCTCTCTTGTGGGAAACCAAAACAGAAGTGAATACGATATGTAGGGAAATAAGGGAAAATAACAAGTTTTTTTTTGTAATAAAGAGTAGTTTTTTTTTTGTAATGAAATTATCCAAATATGAAATTTTTGTTTGTGTGTTTGCAAGAGCATTGAAGAAAATGAAAGGCCGGAGATTTCAAAAATATTATGTGTTTTCTGCTTGGATACGGAAGAAAATTGATTTTTGTTTAGATCTGGAAAGGACGATGATATTGAAAGGAAGTGTAAAAAAATTTTTTGTTCGCACCGAATTATGATTGGAGGGATGTCACTGCCTTGGGCAAGGATTCAAGAAAAGAGAAACCTCGCACGACTCCGAAGCGGGAAGAAAATTAAAATTAAAATCAGTTTTTTTTTGGTGTTATTGAACAAAAGCAGAAGGTTTGCATGGATATAAAACTTCTACTTTTGTTCAGAGGAGGGTAGTTGTAACATATTGAATTGACAAATTCAAAAGAAGAGTTACACTGCATGGAGCCGTGTGAGTACGTGATACACGTACACAGGCAAGAGGGCAAGTGCGATATGATAACGGGTCGATTTGTTTCTCTGGTTGAGACGATTGAAAAGAGAAGGAAATAACAACATACAAGAACATAATAAGCCATACAAATTCTGATTAAACTCAACCACAGGAATGAATCGGAACGGAAAAGAATGTCAAAGTATGCAGCACGCATACAATAATGAATTGAATGTAAAATTAAGGAAAGTAGGGATAGATTTAAGATATATAAACCCGTGAAATCATGGTAAAATTGTCATTTGTTCAATTCGGAACGAACGACACTTGACTTAGAGCGAAGAGTCGACTTCGAGTAGTTAAGCGGTGCGAGAAATTGCTCTCAATCTTCATGACTCTCCTAGTCGACTTGGACGTAGAACAGTCGTAGTTTGGTGCTTTGAAATTTTCCAAGATATCTCAGTTAGGTGGTGCGAGAAATTGCTCTCAAACTTCAGGGCTGAGGTACAGTGAAAAATTCTAAGATAGACCGACAATACTTTGAAGGAGTTAGGCGGCTCACGAATCGCTCGCGGGCTTCATGGCCCTTGAAAGTATTTAAGTCTTGACTAAACGAAAACTAAGTTACTTCTCGAGATCATTGGGCGGAGTCAGCAATCGCGCGGGCTCTCCATGGTGGTGTCGAGAAGAAACTAGAGTGACCGTTGAAAATCAAACACCTGCAAGTGTTGTGCAATATTCCCTTGCGCGAGCTTGTAGGCGTATGATAAGTAAACACAGCTCGGAAGGTCGTGTGTCGGAGAGAAGGATGAACAAGCGACAACCTTGCGAGTGGAATAGCCACGAACCTCATGTTGAAACTGAGAGTCAAATTTTGAATTAGCGTGCCCAGTGCTCGAACTCATTCTTTCGTAAAAATCCCCTTCATGAATATCTTTTTTTTTTGTATTTTTCTATTTGCCCATTTTATGAATAAATGACGGTCGTGACACAGTTACCATTGAACACTGGAATATTGTTTTTCTTTATTTCATTCCCGAAACCATCATTTGCAGCGGAGGCCAATTGAAGGAGTTCTTAAATCCGGGTGTTCGTTCCATTCACATCAAGACAACATTAAAATTTTTAAAACTCGAACTTTTTGGAATAAACAAGAACGTTTCAATATATATAAATATACAGGGTGATTCAAAATTCCCGCACTCTTTTTTGGGAGTGGTTCCTGATGAAATTCCACAACAATTTGTCCTTTTGCACAATGCTCTCCGACGCATAATTTCCGAGATATTATCAATTAAAGCTGATCGGTATAATTGAGACGATTAACCAACATACAAATTGGTAAATTTCCTATGTGGAACGATTGAATTCGTCGACACTGTGGAAAAATTGAGTATTGTCATGAATTCTTATCACGATATGCTGTAGGTGAGAGTTGTAATTTAAGTAATGATTTTTATTACGCAGACAAATGTAAAATAGTGTTATTTCGTAGGGATAGGGATTCAAGTGGGAGAAAAAAGTATAAGTACTCGTTTTCATTCAGAATTTTCATGTAAAGAAGAAAACATGAGAATTTTCATCCATCCGATACCCAATTTGAACGGTTTGATTTTTAAGTTTAACACAAGAGATTGGATTCCGAATCCTGTATTCTGATTGGTCGAGAATCAATGTATGTTAGATCAATCCTCGGCTGTTTCAAATGATTCTCCTGAAGAATGTGTTTTTGACTTATCACTCAAGATCATTCATGTTTAAATCAAAATCTGATTCAAATTGTGTGCAAGTTCAAGCGCGTTTCTACGTTTAGAAAATGTATTCGTCCTAAAAAGGACGAATTTGGGTAATCTTCGAAGACAATTCTTTTTCCATTTGGTGTAACAATATGCCCTTTGAAGTTATATGTGCTTTGAATGGAACTGTTTCAAGCTGTCACCTGATTGGTCGATTCGTATCACGAATGGTTGATTTAAGCTCAACAAACCGTATGTGATTACAATGTCAATCAAGTGCAATGATTCGGTCGTATACGATGTCACACCTTGTATTCTCGTCAAAATTGATGGATTCTGCAAGTTGAAGTAAGTGATTAACGTTCGATAAACCCTTCATAATCATCGAATGATGTAAAAAGGGTGAATTCGAATAAATTCATCATTGTTGAATGTTGTAGTTGGGATAAGTCGACAACACATTCTTCAGAAGAATCACTTGAAACGGCCGAGGACTGATCTAACATACATTGATTCTCGACCAATCAGAATACAGGATTCGGAATCCAATCTCTTGTGTTAAACTTAAAAATCAAACCGTTCAAATTGGGTATCGAATGAATGAAAATTCTCATGTTTTCTTTTTTACATGAAAATTCTGAATGAAAACGAGTACTTATACTTTTTTCTCCCACTTGGATCCCTATCCCTACGAAATAACACTATTTTACATTTGTCTGCGTAATAAAAATCATTACTTAAATTACAACTCTCACCTACAGCATATCGTGATAAGAATTCATGACAATAATCAATTTTTCCACAGTGTCGACGAATTCAATCGTTCTACATGGAAAATTTACCAATTTGTATGTTGGTTAATCGTCTTGATTATACCGATCAGCTGATCGTATAACTCCCCCTGCAAGCACCTCCCTCTCTTGTTCTGTTATGACGCTCCTGAATGACCGATGGATCCACCTCATAATTAGTCAACTTTGATTGATTATATCTCGGAAATTATGCGTCGGAGAGGATTGTGCAAAAGGACAAATCGTTTCAGAATTCCATCAGGAATATACTCCCAAAAAACAGTGCGGGAATTTTGAATCACCCTGTATATATATATATATACAGGGTGGGGCATTTCAAGTGTCGCCTCAAATCTCATCTTCAATTTTCTCGTATCTCATTTTATTTTTGGAAAAAACGCCCGCGACACTTTAAATGCCCCACCCTGTATATACAGGGATAATGAGATACGAGAAAATTTTCTGGACGAAAATCGTAGGGTATCGAGGGGGACATCCGATGGTGGCCTTGGCTTTGACCTCAAATCTCATCTTCAAGGGCATTCTGAGGTCAACTCTTGTTTTTTAAATAGCATCTCATATTTTTTACTGCAGATTTGGATTCTAGGTCAAAAACCAAGAAACTTTTGTCTGAACCATTTTCCTGAAATCCGCAAAGATGGCGCTCTAATCGATATTGTTCCATACTGAATCTGACATTAGAATAACTCGAAAACGAAGGGTCTTGGAGGAGAATGTTTCGGACAAAAGTTGACTGATTCCAAGGGGGACCCCTTGAACTGAAACGGAGGTGATGGGGTATAACAGACAAAACACAACACATTTCAATCGTCTACATCACTTGGATAATTTTAATGCAGTAGATGCTCAAAATGATGGCCTCCGACTTCAATACACATTTCAAAACGTTTTACAAAAGATTGCTGAACTCGTGCTAAAATATCTTCATTGATGCTCGCGCATGCATTGATGATTCGTTGACGCATATTCTCAGGTGCAGTCGGTGCTTGTTAATAAACTGTTTCTTTTATGTATCCCCATAAAAAAAAATCTGGAGAAGTAAGATCCGGAGAACGGGCAGGCCAATGAACTGGTCCACGACGTCCTATCCATCGTCCAGGATAATCTCTGTCCAATATTTCTCGAGCTGTGACTGCATAATGGGATGGACAACCATCGTGTTGATACCACATATTCAATCGTTCCTGAATAGGTATGTCTTCAAGTAATGTTGGAAGTACTTGATCTAAGAAATGTCTGTACTTCTCTCCATTTAGCGTATCTGCAATGAAGTACGGTCCAATGACTCGAGATCGAAAAATACCACACCAAACATTCACAGCCCATTGTCTTTGATGCTCTACTTGACGTAACCATCTTGGATTTTCTGTCGCCCAGTAATGCATATTATGCCGATTTACTTGACCATGATTGGTGAACGTCGACTCATCAGAAAATAATATGTTGATGAAGTTGTTATTGTGCATTTGCGCTAGACCCCATCGACAAAACTGTACACGATTTTCGAAATCATCACCGTGAAGGTCTTGATGCAAACAAATGTGATACGGATGGAATTTGTGACGTTTCAGTATTCGAAGAACACTCCTTCGAGAAATTCCCGAATGGAGTTCAATTTCACGAGAGCTCACGTGTGGATTATTGGCTACTGCAACTAGTACATTAGCTTCCGCATTTTCTCCGCTAACAGTTCTCATTCGATGTCGTTTTTCCCTTGTAACACTTCCCGTTTCTGAGAATAATTTTGTAATGCGTTGAAAATACCTAATGGATGGCGTTGTTCTTTCAGGAAATCGTTCTGCATACAAGTCATATGCTTGTCTGGGGTTCTTATGCACTTCACCGTAAATGTAGATCATATCGATCTTTTCAGAAACCGTGTATCGGATATCCATGATTTTCAATTTGTCATAAACCAAGTAATAATCAAATGTAACTGACAAACTGACTTTCAGAATCGTGAATTTTCACTGAACCCCGTCGTTTGTTCACATCGCGTGAGCTCTGAATGGTGGTAATGGAGACGATTGAAATGTGTTGTGTATTGACAACTTTTGTACGGAACATTCTTTTGCAAGACCCTTCGTTTTCGAGTTATTCGAATGTCAGATTCAAAATGGAACAATATCGATTAGAGCGCCATTTTTGCGGATTTAAGGAAAATGGTTCAGACAAAAGTTTCTTGGTTTTTGACCTAGAATCCAAATCTGCAGTAAAAATCATGAGATGCTATTTAAAAAACAAGAGTTGATCTCAGAATGCCCTTGAAGATGAGATTTGAGGTCAACGCCAAGGCCACAATCGGATGTCCCCCTCGGTACCCTACAACTTTTGTCCGAAAAATTTTCTCGTATCTAACTTTATTTTTGGAAAAAACGCCCGCGACACTTCAAATGCCCCACCCTGTATATATATATATATATATATAATTCTTTATTTATATTAGGTGCTCTCCACAAATGTCTAGAGCGCCTCCCCCTTCACAACCACACAACCCTTACAATTTCCTCATATTCTAACCTCAACACTCACCTTAATTCTAACTCAACCTAACCTCAATCCTAACGCAACCGGACAATTCTTTTGTGCTGGTGTGTGTACGTGTGTGCTCCGTCCGCTCCATTCATCCTCACTCTCTCACTCACACTCTTCCCACCCTATACCCTTCTCCCTTTCCTCCCTCAACTTCTCAAATTCCTCCATCTAATTCTACCCTGAACCGTCATCTTCCAGAATCTTTCTCATTTTCTCCTGACTATTCTCATTACCCTCTTCTATTCTCTCACTACATCTCCCAATTACATGCTCCCACGTCTCAACTCTCCATCCACATATCCTGCACTCTCTCTCCTCTTCTTCGACCCAGTATTTCCCTCCCCTCATCTCGTTTCCTAGTCTGAATCTAGCTATTCTACACTTCCTCTTGTGTGATCCTCTTTTCTCTCTCAAATATCTAGGTCTTCCTATCGTTCATATCTGTCTGTACCACTTGTTATACCCCAACATGACTATTTTTCCCCAATTCTCTTGTCCCTGCACCTGCTTGTCTCTGTCCTCTGGTTCCCCATAAATATCCTCTCCTCTTTCTTCCCTGTTCCTCACTTCTGTCAACGAAAATCCTCTCTCTTCAGAAAACTGTCTCCTCTCTAATTCTCATCTTGACTCACCCTCATCTCTGTTCATTTCTCCCCAGCATAGCCTCGCTATTTCACTCTTCTTACCCATTCTCAATTTCATTTCGAAACCCCAACTCCTCTCTCCCATTTTTGTTCTCAATTTGTCTCTTTTTGTCTCCTCTCTCACCATATATCCCGTGCAGGTCCAATGTCCACCTTATATATTTTTCTTGTCATTTCTCAACCTCTTCTCTCTCCTCCTACTGTCTCTACGAGACAGTCGAACAACCACATTCTCCTCTCTCAATCCCCTCCGGACTCCCTTTTTCCTATCCCCCATACTTGTTTCATCACTCCGTACGCCTTTCTCACCCTGTCTCCGATATGTCCCTCCTGTCTCCCATTCCTCTGTATTATGTATCCTAGGTATTTGATCTCCTTCACCCCTTCTATTTCTTGCTTTCCCCATTTCCATTCTACCTTTTTGCTCCTACCACCCCCCTTTCTGAACCTAATCACCTCCGTCTTTTCAGTATTCACCTGTAAGTTTCTCTTTTCACAGTACCTCTTCAGGATCCCCATCACCCCCTTCATCTGTTCCTCATTTTCTGCCAACAAAACTATGTCGTCCGCATACGATAGAGATCTCACTCTCCTCCTCCCTATTCTGATTCCCCCCACATTCCTTTCTCCAGCTCTCCTTCTAAATCTGCTATGAAAATGTTGAACAAATCCGGGCTCAATGGGCATCCCTGCCTCACCCCTCTAGCTAACCAAACTACCTACCTAACCTACTAACCTAACCTAGCTAACCTACCCTCACCCACACCCTCGTCTCTTCATATAGTTTTTTCATTTTCTCGATTAACCCTATGTCTATCCCTCTCTTCTTCATTGACTCCCATAAGATCTCTCTGTTTACCGAGTCGAACGCTGCTTTCATATCCACAAAAAGCCGTTCCTCCTTCATTTCTCTTCCTATCAAGTAGTCCACCACATTGATGTTATCTATCGTTCCCATTCCTCTTCTAAACGCCGTCTGGTTGTTCGGCACTATCCTTTTCTTTTCCACCTCATCTCTCAATCGATTTGCTAATATTGTAGCATATATTCTGTACAATGTTGTCACGATTGTTACCCCTCTGTAATCCTGAACTTCATCACCCTTCCCCTTCTCCTTGATAGGAACTATTACCCCTCCTCTCCAATTCTCCAATATTCCTTGTCCTTCCTATATCTTCCTACAAATTTCAAACACTGCCTCCCCTACCCTTCCTCCTTCCCATACCCATACCTCATTTGGTATCCCATCTAATCCAATTGCCTTTTTTTTCTTCAGACCCTTAATCACCTCTCTAATCTCTTCGATCTTCAATTCTTCTATAGCTTCTCCCTCTCCTTGTTCCTCTTCCCATAAAGTTTCCTGTCCCATTTCTTTTCCCCTTCCCGTTCTAACTCTCCGACCCCCCCCCACCCCCCTAATACCTCTCCAAAATACTTGTTCCAATCACTCATACTTACATCTTCACTTATCTCTTCTCTCTTTTTCCTTTCCCTGTTTATAATATCCCACACTTCTTCATCCGACTTGACTGCTCCTATTCACTCCACATATCTCATTTTTTCTTCTTCTCTTTTCCTATCACACATTTCTCTGTATTTCTTCAACTCCCCTAAATACTCCCACCTATCAATTTTTCCTTCTCTCCATTTCCTACGCTCTTTCCTCACTTCTTTCTTCAATTCTTCACATTCATCATCACACCATCGCGCTTTCAAACCATTGTGCCCTTTTTTTACATCTTTCCATATGACCACTCCTTTGATTTTTTTTCCAATTCTCTCATCATTTCTTCATTCAAAAATCGATTCCAGTTTGCAATAAAATTGATTATTTTGAAGAATCGAATCGGAATCGCACACCCCTAATATACACATATAATTGTTCACTCTTCTCCTGACCATTTAATATTTTTCCTCATTATCCCTCCTTTATTATTCTCTTCTCCTTTTACTTCAATCGCTTCTATACCCTTTCTCATTCCCATCATCATCCCCCCTTTCACTCTTCCTTTCTTCTTCTTCCTATTCGCTGCTTGGTAGCCCCACTTGAAGTCCTGCGGCAGCTTCTTTTTAACTTCCTCCCAGTTTTCCTGTTCCCCCCACGTCTCCACTGAAGCTATTACATCCCACCTCTCTGTGTTCTCCTTCCAATCATCCCCTGAATATTTCAGCCCATCTACATCCCAGAAACCTATTCTCAATCCACCTTCTTCTTTCTCGCCCTGCCATCCACCTCTTGTCTTTCCTACGTCTTCCGTAAATCTAATCTCTTCCACTCCTTTGTCCCTCTCATTTCTGTTTCCTTCCACCCTTTTCCTCCCTCTTGCTTTATTCTTCTTCGAAAATCCATTCTCTTGAGCTCTTCCCAACTTATATCTCTTCCGTTTACTCTCAGTTTCCTATATCTTACCACTACATTATTCCCCTTTTCCTTCATCTTTTTTGCTATCCCCCTTAGATCTTTTCGGACCCCTCTTTCTTCCACAGTAAGATCATCATCTATGAGAATTCTCGTTACTTCCAACGTCGCCCTCCTTCCCATTGCTTCGCTCTTATCCTCAATACATTCCATCTCTACTAATACCATTTTATTTACTCCCTGTCCTGAGAATCTCGCGTTCTTTATCCCCTTCGGCATTCTCAGCCTATCTTTTATAACCTCATTCGCCACTTCCATTGCATCTCTCCCACCCACGACCCTTCTTATAATTCTATTTTTCCTTCTTCTTTCTCTCTCCTGTCTTCTCAGGTTTTTCCCTATGTCTCTAATTTCTTTTTCCAAATCTGATATTTCCTTTTGATCTTCTAGTCTTTCCGTACCCCCCTCACTTCCGGTTTGGATTCCCCTCACATCCAACCTCTTCCTGATATTCTCTAACTCAATTCCTAATTTTGACTCCGAGTTTACCATTTTATCATCACTCTCTTCCTCAATTCTTTCAATCCTGCCCTCAATCTTTTTTTCTATCACCATTGCCCTATGCTCTATTTTATTCTGTATCATTTCCGTTATCATTCCTTCAATCTCATTCCTCCATTTCTTCATTTCCTTTCCCCTCTCATCTCTTTCTAACTCATTCACCTTCTTGAATTCCTCAATCATCTCTCTTTTCATCTCTCCCATTTGTGCCCTAAAACTCTCCCAGTTCTCTCCCCCTTTCTGTGGTGATCTGCCCACCAGGGCGCTTCTCTTCAAGATCCTTCTTCCTTCTCCCATCTCCTCCTCTCTATTCCTTTTCAGATGATCTTCTAAATTTCCTGAAGACCCTGATCTTCCTTTGATTGTCCTCAATCTCTCTCCTTTCGGTGTGAATATTTCATCTACCTCATCTTTCCCATCTTTTTTTCCTCCTTTATCTTCCATTCCTCTCTCTCTCTCTCTGTGAGTATAAGCCTGCACGATCTTGCTTCGCTCTACTTTGTGAACTGTTTCACTGCATATTTTGTGGCCCTATCGGAGTCGACCTTGTTGCAGTGCATCCCTTATCGGCTCGGGCATTTTTTGAGCAACTAACGATAAGTAGCTGTTTTGTTGGCAGCCGATGGTGGATGTTTTGTGATTTGCATTTATCTGGTGTTGTTGGAGCATCTGCCAAGCGGGAAGACCCAGGCTGGTGTATTAGAAGTGCTTTTCGCGCGTTGCGCTTATCATTCACCTCTCATCATTGCTTGGTCTGTCTTCTCTACACGTCATCACGGGAACGTTGAGGTTTTGGCCATCGTAGCACATCCACACTCCACAGCATAAATCTTGCCTTTCAACGGGAGCCTTGACGACAACATCTTTGTTGGCATAGTAATTCGTATCACATCACTTTTCAACGAGGTTTTCGACACATGCTTTCTCTATCCTCATTTGCGGTCTACATAGATAATAATTCGTTGATGCATTTCTCAATAAAACTTCCATTACATCCATAATTATAATGCGCGATTATTTCATAGTGCCAGCGTTCGTTCGCATATACTGCGTTGTGTGTGTCACACATCTACTATGATACTGAGTGTATAGATACGTGCACACTGTTGTTGTGTTCTTTCTACGTTATTGCTCTCATCTCTGTCTCTCGAACTACTCGATGGTACTCTCTCTCACCCAACGTAGCGTATACTCATCTTAACCGTTCTTACAACGACTTCTATTCTATGTAATTTGTTTTTTATTTGGATTTTCACACATATTAGTACCAGATTTTTCTCTCTTTCATTATTATTACAATGGATCACATTTGCTCAATCTGCAGGAAATCTGTGAAAACGGATGTCATTAAGTGTTTACCGTGCATAAAATATTTCCATCCTGGTTGTGTGAAACCACATAAAACGTATAACCACAACAACGAGCTGGTACTTTGCAAAGGTCCCTTGGAATCCTTCAAAAAATCTGGAGATATCCCTCCCTCATCAATGGGAGTTGATTGTCCGTCAACTTCGATGGTTGATCGCAACACCAGTGGTGGTACTACTCCTGATACAACCTTTACTATAGATGATATTATGAGAGCTATTCAAATATCCTCAGATGAACTCGATAATTTCATTGAACGGCAAGAACGCAATAATACTGCGGTTCATGCTCGACTTCAACAACTGTCTTCCATCGAAAACAATGTCTCCTCTTTATCCAGCAAATTTTCAGGGCTTGAACAGGCTGTTATGACAGTCAATTAGGATGTGGAATCGCTCACTGAAGACTACCAGGAATTAAAAAGCCATAATGATATAACCGGCGTGTTATAACCCAATGGGAGATAACTCTCAATCTCACTCGGCACGCATCTCTGAATTGGAACAACGAAATACCAAGTTGCAGGAAGAACTTCGAGCGCTGCGCTCTCAATCAAATAGGAACCTTCTCACTCTTTCAGGATTACCTGAACTTCCTGATGAATTCATTCCAAGCCGTATTATGGATATCATGGCTCATCTTAATGTTCAGATCACCCAATCTAACATTGTCAGAGCATTTTGTCTTCGCTCCACCAAAACTACATCGCGTACACGTACCATCCTTATGGAGCTTGATTCTCCTTCTCTCCGAACGAAAATACTTGAGGCCAAACGTTGTACAGGATTAATTGACGCGTCTAATATTAATCCCTCTCTACCTAAGTCTAGGTTTTATCTTAATGAATATTTGCCTTCTGATATAGCCTATCTTCTCGCAGAAACTAAGAGATTTGCGAAGTCTAGAGGATATCTCCATATTTGGTCGAGGAATGGACGTATTCTGGTGAAAAAAGATGATACCTCAAATGTTATTGTCATCTCATCTAACGGGGACTTTGATCAACTTAGGTGACCCCCGATTCGACCCTCAAGCTCTCACTCTAATCAAGTTTTCCGTTCGTTCAAAATGTGTAATGTCAATGCACAATCACTTTTGGCTCATTTTGATGAATTCTCTGATTTTTTCTGCACTAAGAATCCGAATAAGTACGATGTTATTGCGGTATCTGAGACCTGGTTTAGGAGTGACATGGACGACTCATTCTGCTCATTGGATGGATATGTGGTCTTTCGTTGCGATAGGGTGGGTCGTATTGGCGGGGGGTCTGTCTCTATATTAAACAGAATCTCCAATACGAAATTATACAGAAATCTGAGGACGATGCCACTTGTCCACAACCCGAATATCTATTCGTCCAGGTTTCCAGCACGTGTATGCGCAAAGTACTCATTGGTGTAGTTTACAGACCTCCGAAAATAGGATTTGCTGATTTGGAAACGGTGATCTCTACACTGAGTACTGACTATCACGACAAAATCATTATGGATGACTGGAACACCGACTTGTGCCGTTCATCTCCTGATAGTACTTATCTCCGTAAAATACTCTCCAGTCTGAATCAAGCAATTGTCCCCTACGACCCCACTTATCACACGTCCATCCCTTCTACCTTGCTTGACTTATGTGTAGTGGACGATCTCTCCAAAGTGATTGACCACGAACAAAAGGAAATGCCTTTCCTATTTCGGCATGACATGATCTCAATTGAATACTCTTTCAATCTACCCATGAGTCAACAGCAGATCGTCTCTGTGCGTGATCACTCGCGTATCAATGGGCAAGATATTGATATACCATCGATTTTGCTGAACATCGGGAACTAGGGTATTACAAATATTGATGAGTGTGTTGAGGTTTCCCATGATTATCTCACTGATCTATACAATAGTGAAGTACCGCTCAGGAGGTTCACTCCCAGACGTCCTCCTTCTCCCTGGATAACTCAGGAGATTCGTAATCTCATCCGTGAACGTGACACTACGAGGAGGACATATCTCCGCACAAGAAATCCTGAATGTCATCTACTCTTCACACGACTAAGGAACAATGTTGTTACTCCTCTCAGGAATGCGGAGCGTCAATATTATAACGACAGATTGATGGGCCCTCCCGACTCACGCACACTTTGGAGAGAACTTCGTACCCTGAGAATGATTAAATCTAATAGTAATCATCCGCCCGCGGATAAATTTTGTGTGAACGAGCTTAGTTTACACTTCTCTGCTGGCTTTCATCCGGCCTGTCCTCCACCGCCCATTCTCGACCAAAGTCTCGGCTACAGTGATAACCTTTTCTTTTTCCCTCACTTGACTCCTCATGATCTGCTACATTTCTATCATTTTTCTAACTCAGATACTATTCCTCCAGATGGGCTTCCTGGTCGATCCATCAACCTGATCGCTCCGTCCATTTTTCCATTCCTACTGACCTCATTCAATTCCTCTCTCATGCTATCTCTCTTTCCTATGGCGTGGAAACGTTCCTTCATTACACCTATACCTGAAACAATATCTTCACAAACTCCACGTGATTTTCACCCTACCAAGAATTCTCAACTTGAGCAATATCAGTGTGAATTCATCAAACACCGCTCCACTCAAACTGCTCTTTTGAAATTGACTGATGATGTTCGCGAAAGGATTGATAAGCGCATGATCACTCTTTTGGTGGGGTTTGATTTCTCAAGAGGCTTTGATACCGTTAACTACTCTTTGCTTATACAAAAACTCGCTTGTTTCAATATATATACCCCCGTGTCGGAGTGGCTTTGATCCTATCTATCTGGCCGCACGCAAGCAGTTAGAGGCTCTAAAGGTTGCTCCGAATGGACTCCAGTTACCTCAGGTCTTCCCCAAGGCTCTCGCCTGGGCCCTCTCTCATTCGCACTGTATGTTACCGACATAAATTCGATTATTCACCATTGTAAACTCTTCAAATTCGCTGATGACTTTCATATTTATCTGCATACTTCACCTTTTCTCATAGACGAATGTATCACGATATACAGAGAATCGCCAGTCGGTGCTCCACCAACTATCTAATTCTGAACCCCTTCAAAACCAATTGCATGATCCTCGGTTCTCCACGTTACGTCAACGATATTTCTCTCCGCTCCTTACCGGACATCATACTTCAGGGCACCCCTATGAATCTTGTCTCTTCGCTTAAATCGCTTGGGATTATTCTGACACCTTCTCTTAATTGGAATGAGCAAGTCACTTCTGTCTGCAGGAAAGTCTCGTGCGCACTCTACCAATTGCGACTTAATGGCAACGCACTCTCTATCCAGATGAGAACTAAACTGATTTCAATGCTAGTTATACCCCATTTTGATTATTGTTGCTGAGTTCTCACTGATCTCTCCGAAGGAGACAGTATACGTCCGCAACGTAAACTGAATGCCTGCGTGCGGTTTATTTTCAATCTCAGGAAAGATGTCCACATCTCTCCTTTCTTCACAGGCCTCTATTTTCCTCTACACTTTCCTATACACTACTCTATAATTCACACCCTTTTCAACACCTATTTTCGAATTCTATACGGAGCTATTCTACATGCTCTTATCTTCACTACCGTCCAGCCGGAAGCGATGAAGAAAAAAACCTCGTGGCATTATGTTATCACCATTTTTTTTTTCAAATTAAAGAAAATTTTCCCCCCGTTTTCCTTAGTCTTCAAATTACTTTCCTGCATTGTGTAATCTTTTTTTCTGTCAATTCGAATCTGTTCTTCTATAATTATATCATTGAAGGGATATCAGTATACCATCTGAATAAACATTCTGTCTGTGAGATTTCTCTGAAACAAAATTCGAAAATTTCGTAAATATCGCTATCTCGCCGGATATCTTCCATTTCCATCATCCGATTGTCATGAAATTTTCACTACAGTTTCATGCAGTGCCGATAATGATCCCATGAAAGTTTTCAATCTGAGCCTGACAAAAAACGGGTGAGGGAAAGGAAACATCTTACCGGAAATTGTTATTTTGCGACAAAGCAAGTCTTCGCTTTCTGTTATCCGAATAAAATGAAATTTATACTACGATTCTTTTATGGTTCCATGTAAGTTCTCCCCAAATTGTTTGAGAAAAGTGGAAAAAGAGTCTTTCCTGGTTGAGAGAATCCATTGAATCTGACAAAGGAAATTCCATGGGATTTGGTCAGAACATTGTACAAGATTCGATGGGATTTGATAAAAATCAATGAGATTTGGCAAGAATCAATGGTTTTTATAACCAGGGTTTAACAATATGCATTTGACGATATTTTTGTCCAACATGCCATGTGCCAATTGGCAAAGTTCTTTCCAATCATGTATATCACTGATTCAATTGGATGTGATAATCCCAAATAATAAAACAAAAACGCTTCCTTTCCTTGTCTTATTTTATTCCCTTTCTTATTTGTATGTCACTTTGTATCACTTTTTCCTGACAACTTGTCACTCTCCTCACTGTTTTTGATGTGCCGAACCAGTACCATGCCTGTATCTGGTACATCGTTCCTTAATAAGAATTGAACAGCTTACAAGACGTGATATCTAGTACATCGTTCCATGGAAAAGATAAGGAACGTATTGAGAGCAGTATTAGATGAGTATTAGAAACGTAATATCTAGTACATCGTTTCTAAATGGGAATTGGAAAGCTGTCGAGACGTTGTATCTACAGGTTGGTTGAAAAGTTCCTGCGCTCACCAAGAGATAGCACTGCTAGCTCAAAACTTTTTTCTTCAAGTTGGTATATCTGTCCTGAGAACACATGCAAAGTTACAAGTCATCCTGTCAATCCATTCTTTGTTTACAAGCCATTTGAAGTTGACGTGTCATTGATTTTTCTGAATATGGAAAAAATCGAATATCGTGCAGTCATTAGATTCTTTGTTTTGAAGGGTTTAAAAGAAAAGAAAATTCATGAACGATTGTTAGAAGTGTATAAGGAGTCCTCACCTTCAAAACGCACCGTTGAATTCTGGGCTGGTGAATTTAAACGTGGTCGTACTAGCCTTGAAGACGATCCACGCGAAGGACGACCAAAAACTGCAACCACAGCGGAAATCATTGAGCATGTACATGATATGGTTAGTGAAGATCCAAGTTTGACTAAGCGTGAAATTGCGAATGCCATAGGCATCTCAGACGAACGAGTACTCCATATTTTACATGAAGAATCACGTATAAAAAAACTGTTTGGACAGTTAGTGCCGCACACGTTAACAATTCAACAAGAACTGGATCGAAAACAAATTTCTCAGCGTAATTTGGAGCGTTTCAAGCAGAATAAAACCGACTTCTTGCGTCGTTACCATTATAAGGATGGGATAAAATTATTGGAAGATCATTGGAACAAGTGTATTGAGCTTCTAGGAAATTATATTGAATGAAGAAATATATTTCGTAACAAAAACAGTATTCTCCCATTTTGAGCGCAGAAACTTTTCAGCCAACCTATAGTACATCGTCTCGTGGAAAAGATTAGAAAAGTAACAGAAATTTAGTATCTGGTACATTCGTTTCTGTGACTAAAGTTCTCTCGATATCACTTTGGGCGCTGTGTAATCATAATACTTACTCGTGAGTTGTAGATGAAGGGTTGATGCAAAAATACTGTTGCAGTTTATAAGTTCGAAAAATACGCGATTTTGTAAATTCAACGATTAGAAGAATTTTGGGTTATGTAGAAAACTTGTGAATGGTTGGAAAAATTGAGATTGGAAAAGTTGTGAGTTCAATGGTGAGTGCAATAATGGGAGAAGTTGTGAGTGTAACGATTGGAAAAATTGTGTGTGTCAAAGGGCACAACTTCGGCCTTTATATAGTCTTCTGGAAGCTGGCTTTTTAGTGGAGACCATCCGTTCGAGAAAGAAGAAAATATGTTTCCTTCCTTTCTTTGTCTTGGGGGTGTTCTTTCTGTATGCATTCTCCTATATACCAGCATTGGCTGAGGTATCAATGGTTTTAGATTACAATTTCTAATATAATCATTGTAAGAACTTGGAGTTCACAAAAATAATGGGTTTCCTCATGTTAAATTTCTGGAGTTGCATATTACTAACATAATTCCCAACTGTTGATGACCAAATTGAGTTCATAGGGTCCTAATTAATGGAAATATTTAATTTTATCTGAGGAATCATGCTTAGGCATAGGTGATTCCAAACTTTAGATGTTTTTTCACGCAGTCAAGATGGAAAATCATCTATTTCGCGAGATGAAAAATCAGAAAAGTCTGGTGATGTAATATCTCGCGAGTTCTCTGCGTGTAATTGTTTATGTTTCAAGACTAATTAATAATAATCCCAGTGAAATGGACGATGAAATATTATTTACGGAAATTCCGCAGATTTAACGTACTCTCTCGACGATCAAAATAAGTTGGATGATAACAAAGACATACGGCAGGTACAAATTAATGTGAGAAATATGGAAAATGAGTCTTCCATAGATCTGTTGACGCATGAAAGAAGAGAATAACAATGTCCTTGGAACGCTGAAAAGACAATTTTTCGATGGAGAATCGGCTACAAATGATGGAGTTATCAATATAACGTTCGATAATCTACTTTGTTCTAAAGATTTATGCCAAAAGTCTGCAACTGGTAAATAATTGAATAATGTTCCAAATTCCAATGCTGCTGATTGAGTGCATATTGACCAATCCAACCACTTCGATTGTACTAGAATTCCTACCGGTAGTGTCCTCTTAAGGAGATACCAGCGTACCATCCGAATAAACATTTTGTCGGCAAGATTTCTTCGAACTGAATTCATAAAATGATATGAAATTTTCAGGAAATGATCTTGGATACTTTACAAAGTGCTGTACATCGCCCGAATTTCAAATTTCGGAAAAAAAATCTAATTTACCGATTGAGAAAAAAATTTTTTTCCGAAATTTAAAATTCGGGCGATTTACAGCACTTTGTAAAGTATCAAAGATTATTCCCTGAAAATTTCATACCATATTATGGATTCAGTTTGGAGAAATCTTGCCGACAAAATGTTTACTCGGATGGTACGCTGGTATCCCCTTAAGGACTGTTTTTCCATCTTTGATGTCCTGTTTCGTGACGCTAATCAATCGATTCTTTACAAATGATTAGAATATAATCAGAACGTCGCTCTAAGAAGACCTCCCATCAATCACGGTGGTCCGAATAAAGTAATTCCACACAACACATCAGATCAGAAAGAGTTCATAATGGAACCATTTGGAAATGAAAATTTAAAATGAATGGATTGAGAACTCTCTCTGAACTGTTGTGCTGTGTGAGATATTTTGGTTTCGTTTTTTCAAATTTGAATTAATCGTGGAACACGATTCTATTAGTATCACGCCTGTTGATATTCCGCTGAGACATCCACACAAGACATGTCCAAGCCATTTGAGAGATATATCAAGATGCCACTCAATCCGCATGATTTTTGCAATTTGTCAGTTGTAAAAATGTCATATTAACTGCATATTTTCCATAATCTTTGCTTTAAAGAATGAGTTGACTTTTATGACGTCTGATGTTGATTTTAAATCATGAAAATTTCTGCAGATCGTCTTCATAGAGAAAAATCTCATATCGAATCTATTGAAGAATCTGGAACTCATCGTGATACTGAACTACATCTTGATAAGTGCAACATGGAACAACCAAGTTTTGAACGTGAAGAGTGTGAGAGTAATTCGGACATCGCCCAAATTTCATTCAATAGTGGTGAGTTTCACATTCTTAAAGTAGAACACTTTCAACATCTGTATGATGATTCTCCACGTTTAATTTCATCAACCACTTAGATATGCTTATCCCTCTGGTCAATTCGAGTGAAATCGAAACATCATCTCTAACTTTTGAAACTGATAAAATGGATAGTACAGTGCAAATAGAAACGTTGAAAGACCAAAACTCGAAGCATCATACAGACGAAGAATCATTCGCATTACCGGCATTTTATGAAGATGGTGAGTATCACCCACATAGCAAAAGTTTCAAAAATCAGATCTCATTGAATTCTTTTGGAACCACAAATTGCATTACTGAAATGTCAGCAGAATAGAGTCCTTGAAGGATTCAATCTACCTTTTGGCATAATATGTACAGTAAAATATATAGTATGACCAAAGGCGAATTGAATTCTCCAAGGACTATTTTGCTGAGATTTCGGTAATTCAATTTGTGGTTCCAAAAGCATTCAATGAGATATAGTGTTTGAAACTTTTGTTATTTGGGTCAACGTATTTGTGTAAAAATGTATATGAAGTAACATAATGGTATTTTGATAGTCCGATGTATAGAAACAAGCTTGCGATGATAGACCTTCAATAGCCCGACCGCCCGTTGACTCAAAGAGCTGTTATCCCGAAATTTTACATCCCGACTGAAGAAACTTCCGACTCATGATGCATCCTCAGATCTCTTTGATCTTTGCCTCCTTTTTCATCTTATAGTAATTATGAATTGGAGATGTATCTAGAGGCGGGATTATTTTTAGTCGGGATAACAGCCCTTCGGACCAACGGGCAGTCCAGCCAATGCAGGTCTACCCTTGCGATGAATATGTCATTGAGTACAGTTTTTTTCAGTGATCTAATTATGATGATATTTCATCAATGTTTTATCACAAGGGGTCGGTTTTGTAGTAACATTTCATGAATGTTATATTACAAAGTTATATTACGCTTCAGCAGGGTGTCTAGCAACCTAAGGGTTCAATATGGCCACTCGATAATAAACACTGCAATTGATCATATGTTCCATAAAGTCCCGTAGATGAAAGATAAGATGATTTCGAAACGTCAACATTAGAAGACTTCAAATTAACCAAGTTTTTTTTTCTCTAAATCTGTCCGTTACGTACATTTCTTCTGTCGTTACAGGAAATTTTCAACGTTCTTTTACATTATTCATGGGCATGACGACATACGTAAATCAAAATGAGCTTTCCAAATATCTTCCCGAAGGAAAAGGGTTTTGTTTTTGTTTAGGGAATCACCTTCTTGAAAGGGCAGAATGTCTTCTGAGAAACTCTGTATATTCATAGTTTTCCTCAGTATATTTGAAAATTCCAATAGATTCTCATTTTACCGCAGACTTCAGAAAATATTCCGACACATGTGAATGATAACGCGCCAGATCTTATCACAAATAGGGATTCACAAAATGTAACAGAAAAAATCAGCCTAGATGAGCGAAGCACATCATTGTTTACTGAATCAAGTCTGAGTGAATTTCTATTTACTATTTATTGACTTTATGTTATTGCATTCATCCTCTTATGTTTTTATAAAGTAGAATCGTTGATGCTCACATATTTCTTGACATAGGGGATGAACCTGAGAGCGAAAATGACGACCCTGAGAGCAAGAATGATGACCCTGAAAGTGAGAATGATGATTCTGATTATGTACCTCCAAATACAGAAGACTTTGAGGATTCCGAGAATGAAAGGGCTCAAATCGTGGAATCTACAAAAGGCGATTCCATTAACCGATCCAAAAATACTACAACTTCATCGAATGATATATCTGCATCTGTGAATCAAGTGGGTTCATCTGCGTGTGACGATCAAAATATGTTTATAGAATCATCCTCTAACAAGAGTAAAAGGCATAGTTGCTGGTATTGTGGTAAATTGGTGATAAAAATTGCCCGTCACCTAGAAAACGTGCATTCATCTGAACCAGAAGTAAAAAAGTTTTCATATTTACCTGAAGGAAACGTCGAACGGCAAGCTTTGATCGATAATTTGCGCAAAAAGGGAAACTATAAGTATAATGTAGCAGATGATGTTAAAAGCAATGAACAAAAAGAATTGATTGTGAGCAGACGCCCCACTCAAGTTGAAACCAAAACAGCCTCTGACTTCTCTGTATGTGCAAAATGCAAAGGATTTTCCGCAAAATCGAGTCTTTGGCGACATTCAAAGATATGCTTTGGAGGAGAAGTGGCTCATAGTAAATCTTCCATAACCATGGGTCGAAAAGTATTGGGACGTATCCATTCTACAGCCAGTCAGACGCTCAGAGCAATAGTCTTCCCTATCCTACGAGAGGATGACGTTATTTGTGCTGTAAGATATGATGAGCTTGTGATTTCATATGCGAATAAATTATGTGTGAAATATACACCAGAACATCAACACGATTTCATCCGTTCCCAAATTCGATTACTTGGCCGATTTTTCATTGCCATCAAGAGTCTTCCACATGTGAAAATCGGAAATTTAGCAGGAGTATATCATCTGAAATACTATGACGATAGCATCACCGCAGTTAGATTGGTAGCACGCTTTAATCCAGGAACCAAAATATTTGAAGCCCCTACAACTGCATCAAATCTCGGAACATTATTGCGAAAGGTTGGGAATTTGCTAATTACCATGTGTATCAAAAGGAATGACAGGGAAAAGAAAGGATTAGTAGAAGATTACTTGATTCTTCATGAAGACGACTTTGGTGTGAGTATCAACAAAGCTGTTACCGAAACGCAATTGAAAAATCGACGACATAAAATTGAAATCTTACCATCTGTAGAAGATATATCGAAATTATACAATCATCTGAAAACAAAGAGAACCGAGGCATACAGGCAAATTGAAATTGATTTTTCATATGAACCATGGCTCACTGTAGCTGAAACCACATTAATGGGCTTGCAGGTGTTTAATAGACGTAGAGCGGGAGAAATGCAACGGTTAGAAATCGAGGATTTGCAAAAATTTCACTACATTGATGGAAATATACATAAAGACCTATACAATTCTCTCTCAAAATAATCAAAAATGATTGCCAGGAAATATAGGCGTATTACTATCCGTGGCAAGAAAGTTCAAAATATGCCAGTTCTTTTAACAGAAGAGTTGTTTCAGTGCACTCGAATGATTTTCCGTTCTAGACGAAATGCTGAAGTTAGCAAACGAAATTGTTATGTTTTCGGTTTACCCAGTCTTGACCCGAAAAGATCCAATTACCTTCGTGCATGTGTCCTAATGAGAAAATTTTCTATAGCTTGTGAGGCACAAATGCCAGAAACCCTGAGAGGAACAAAACTCAGAAAACACATTGTGACTCATTGGGTACATTTGAATTTGAACCAAGTTGAAGTTTCCGATTTAGCGGCTTTTATGGGACATAAAGACAAGATTCATCGAGACTTTTATAGACAAGCTGTACCTACCCGAGAAATCTTACAAGAATCACGACTCTTGGAATACGCTCAAGATACAGATAAAGGAAACCAAACGGATGAAACAGGAAATCCGACCGACGAAGAAGATAGTGACTCCTCGGATGATTCAGATGATGAGATAGCGTGGAACTGAACGGCCATGAAACGACCGTCGTGTGGTTCAGTAAAGCGACCTAGGAACGACCATAAAGCGACTTTGAGAGAAATTCGTGTTTTTGAGGAATAATTGAGCGTAGGGAAAAAATCAAAAAAGCATCATTAAGTAGAGGCTTTGATCTATCAATTGACATAAACATCATGCTGAAATTCGATGATTGAGGTACTGTTTGGATCATTTGAGAAAGAGGAATTTTTGGAATGAAATCGGCTCGGTACAACGGAACACGTTGAGCGTGAGGGGCGGAGCTTGAGTGGAGGCACGTGGCGAAGAGGGGAGCGAGGGAGCAACTAATCACGCCTACCGAGGCAGGGACGCGGCAACGTAACAAGAACGACGAAACGACCCTGGAACGACTAACAAACGACTTTCACATAATGTTTAGGTTATATAAATTTGTCTTTCATATGATTGTTATTTCGGAATGCATGAGTATGTGTTCACTAAAAGGGCTATTGATATGTGAATTGAACGGATCGAAGCGGCTATGGAACGACCAACCGACGACTTTCGTATAAGTTTCAGGTTTCCCATTGTTTTTCATATTGTTACAATTTCAAATTGAATCAGCTGCTCACTGAATGTCCTATGGATATGTGAATCACGCGCATGGATAACAATCACGGGAAGAAATTGGAAAGAGTTCATTTTGGATTGGAAACAAGAAAACGACCGTAAAGCGACCAAAAGGTGACTTTTTCGGAAATTCACTGATACTTTCGTTTTTTGATTTGATCGCAAACTCGTTGACAATTTGTGATTGATATCTCACTTGAGGATGGGTGTAACCGCATCATAATCCTATTGAAAGATTCACCTCAAGGTTAATTGTACGCAAATCAAGTGCGGACATATAAAGCGACTATGGAACGACCAACCGACGACTTCCGTATAAGTTTCAGGTTTCCCGTTGTTTCTCATATTGTTACAATTTCAAATTGAATCAGCTGCACACTGGATGTCCTATGGATATGCGAATCACGCGTATGGATAACAATCACGGGAAGGAACCGGAAAGTGTTCATTTTGGATTGGTAACGAGAAAGCGACCAAAAGGTGACTTTTTCGGAATTCATTGATACTTTCGTTTTTTGATTTTATCGCGATCTCGTTGACAATTTGGGATTTATATCTTACTTGAGGAAGGCTGTAACCACATCATAAACCCATTGAAAGATTCACCTCAAGGTTAATTGTTCGCATATCGAGTACGAACATACAAAGCGACTATGAAACGACCAACCGACGACTTTCGTATAAGTTTTAGGTTTCCCACTCTTTTTCATATTGTTACAATCAGTGCTGCCAGAAATGAAGGAGCGCCAGCGTTTTATCCCCTCCATGTATCATCGCAGAGCACGCACGCTATAACTATATGTATGACATCTATAGTCATAGCGTGCGTGCTTTGCAATGGTATATGGAGAGGGTAAAACGCTGGAGCTTCTGGCAGCACTGGTTACAATTTCAAATTGAATCAGCTGCTCACTGGATGTCCTATGGATATGTGAATCACGCGCATGGATAACAATCACGAGAAGAAATCGGAAAGAGTTCATTTTGGATTGGAAACGAGAGAACGACCGTAAAGCGACCAAAAGGTGACTTTTTCGGAATTCATTGATACTTTCGTTTTTTGATTTGATCGCGGTCTCGTTGACAATTTGTGGTTCATATCTTACTTGGGGAAGGCTGTAACCGGATCATAATCCTATTGGAAGGATGACCTCGAGGTTAATTGTTCGCAAATCGAGTGCGAACATACAAAGCGACTATGAAACGACCAACCGACGACTTTCGTATGAGTTTCAGGTTTCCCATTGTTTTTCATATTGTTACAATTTCAAATTGAATCAGCTGCTCACTGAATGTCCTATGGATATGTGAATCACGCGAATGGATAACAAGCACGGAAAGTAACCGGAAAGTTTTCATTTTGGATTTGAAACGAGGAAACGACCGTAAAGCGACCTTAAAACGACCGAATGGTGACTTTTTCGGAAATTCACTAATACTTTCGGTTTTGGATTTGATCGCGGTCTCGTTGCGATTTGTGGTTTATATCCTACTTCGGAAAGGCTGTAACCGCATCATAATCCTATTGGAAGATTCACCTAAAGGTTATTTGTTCGCAAATCGAGTGCGAACATACAAAGCGACTATGAAACGACCAACCGACGACTTTCGTATAAGTTTCAGGTTTCCCATTGCTTTTCTTATTGTTACAATTTCAAATGGAATCAGCTGCTCACTAAATGTCCTATGGATATGTGAATCACGCTCATGGATAACAATCAGGGAAAGTGATCGGGAAAAGTTCGTTTTGGATTGGAAACGAGAAAACGACCGTAAAGCGACCTTACAACGACCAAAGGGTGACTTTTTCAAAAATTCACTGATACTTTCGTTTTCTGATTTGATCGCGATCTCGTTCACAATTTGTGGGTTATATCTCACTTCAGAAAGGCTGTAACGGCATCATAATTCTATTGGAAGATTCACCTCAGGGTTAATTATTAGCAAATCAAGTGCGGACATATAGAGCGACTATGGAACGACCAACCGACGGCTTTCAAATAAGTCTTAGGTTTTCCGATGGTTTTTCATATTGTTACAATTTCAAATTGAACGGGACATTCAGTGAGCAGCTGATGCAATTTGAGCTCGTACCAATATGAAAAACAATGGAAAACCTGAAACTCATACAAAAGTCATCGGTTGGTCGTTTCATAGTCGCTTTGTATGTTCGCACTCGATTTGCGAACAATTAACCTCGAGGTCATCCTTTCAATAGGATTATGATCCGGTTACAGCCTTCCCCAAGTAAGACATGAACCACAAATTGTCAACGAGATCGCGATCGAATCAAAAAACGAAAGTATCAGTGAATTTCCGAACAAGTCACCTTTTGGTCGCTCTACGGTCGTTCTCTCGTTTCCAATCCAAAATGAACTCTTTCCGATTTCTCCCCGTGATTGTTATCCATGCGCGTGATTAACATATCCATAGGACATTCAGTGAGCAGCTGATTCAATTTGAAATTGTAACCAGTGCTGCCAGAAATAAAGAAGCTCCAGCGTTTTACCCTCTCCATATACCATTGCAAAGCACGCACGCTATGACTATAGATGTCATACATATAGTTATAGCGTGCGTGCTCTGCGATGGTACATGGAGGGGGTAAAACGCTGGCGCTCCTTCATTTCTGGCAGCACTGATTGTAGCAATATTAAAAACAATGGGAAACCTGAAACTCATACAAAAGTCATCGGTTGGTCGTTTCATAGTCGCTTTGTATGTTCGCACTCGATTTGCGAACAATTAACCTCGAGGTCATCCTTTCAATAGGATTATGATCCGGTTACAGCCTTCCCCAAGTAAGACATGAACCACAAATTGTCAACGAGATCGCGATCGAATCAAAAAACGAAAGTATCAGTGAATTTCCGAAAAAGTCACCTTTTGGTCGCTCTACGGTCGTTCTCTCGTTTCCAATCCAAAATGAACTCTTTCCGATTTCTCCCCGTGATTGTTATCCATGCGCGTGATTAACATATCCATAGGACATTCAGTGAGCAGCTGATTCAATTTGAAATTAATTAGTGCTGCCAGAAATAAAGAAGCTCCAGCGTTTTACCCTCTCCATATACCATTGCAAAGCACGCACGCTATGACTATAGATGTCATACATATAGTTATAGCGTGCGTGCTCTGCGATGGTACATGGAGGGGGTAAAACGCTGGCGCTCCTTCATTTCTGGCAGCACTGATTGTAGCAATATTAAAAACAATGGGAAACCTAAAACGTATACGAAAGTCGTCGGTTGGTCGTTTCATAGTCGCTTTGTATGTTCGTACTCGATTTGCGAACAATTAACCTTGAGGTGAATCTTTCAATGGGTTTCTGATGTGGTTACAGCCTTCCTCAAGTAAGATATAAATCACAAATTGTCAACGAGATCGCGATAAAATCAAAAAACGAAAGTATCAATGAATTCCGAAAAAGTCACCTTTTGGTCGCTTTCTCGTTACCAATCCAAAATGAACACTTTTCGGTTCCTTCCCGTGATTGTCATCCATACGCGTGATTCACATATCCATAGGACATCCAGTGAGCAGCTGATTCAATTTGAAATTGTAACAATATGAAAAACAACGGGAAACCTGAAACTTATACGGAAGTCGTCGGTTGGTCGTTCCATAGTCGCTTTGTATGTTCGCACTCGATATGCGAACAATCAACCTTGAGGTCATCCTTCCAATAGGATTATGATCTGCTTACAGCCTTCCTCAAGTAAGATATCAACCACAAATCGTAACGAGATCACGATCAAATCAAAGAACGAAAGTAACAGTGAATTTCCGGAAAAGTCACCCTTTGGTCGTTTTAAGGTCGCTTTACGGTCGTTTTCTCGTTTCCAATCCAAAATGAACTCTTTCCGGTTACTTTCCGTGATTGTTATCCATGCGCATGATTTACATATTCATAGGACATTCAGTAAGCAACTGATTCAATTTGAAATTGTAACAATATGAGAAACCATCGGGAAACCTGAAACTTATACGAAAGTCGTCGGTTGGTCGTTCCATAGTCGCTTTATATGTCCGCACTTGATTTGCGAATAATTAACCTTCAGGTGAATCTTTCAATAGGATTATGATGCGGTTACACCCATCCTCAAGTGAGATATCAATCCCAAATTGTCAACGAGATCGCGATCAAATCAAAAAACGAAAGTATCAGTGAATTTCCGAAAAAATCACCCTTTGGTCGTTTCAAGGTCGCTTTACGGTCGTTTTCTCGTTTCCAATCCAAAATGAACTTTTTCCGGTTACTTTCCGTGATTGTTATCCATGCGCATGATTTACATATTCATAGGACATTCAGTAAGCAACTGATTCAATTTGAAATTGTAACAATATGAGAAACCATCGGGAAACCTGAAACTTATACGAAAGTCGTCGGTTGGTCGTTTCATAGTCGCTTTGTATGTTCGCACTCGATTTGCGTACAATTAACCTTGAGGTGAATCTTTCAATAGGATTACGATGCGGTTACAGCCTTCCTCAAGTGAGATATGAATCACAAATTGTCAACGAGATCGCGATCAAATCAAAAAACGAAAGTATCAGTGAATTTCCGAAAAAGTCACCCTTTGGTCGTTTTAAGGTCGCTTTACGGTCGTTTCCTCGTTCCCAATCCAAAATGAACTCTTTATGAGTTCTCCCCGTAATTAGTCTCGATCCGTTCAATTCACATATCAATAGCCCTTTCAGTGCACACATACTCATGCATTCCGAAATAACAATCATATGAAAGACAAATTTATTTAACCTAAACATTACGTGAAACTCGTTTGTTAGTCGTTCCAGGGTCGTTTCGTCGTTCTTGTTACGTTGCCGCGTCCCTGCCTCGGTAGGCGTGATTAGTTGCTCCCTCGCTCCCCTCTTCGCCACGTGCCTCCACTCAAGCTCCGCCCCTCACGCTCAACGCGTTCCGTTGTACCGAGCCGATTTCCTTTCAAAAATTCCTCTTTTTCAAATGATCCAAACAGTACCTCAATCATCGAATTTCAGCATGATGTTTATGTCAATTGATAGATCAAAGCCTCTACTTGATGATCCTTCTTTGATTTTTTCTCTACGCTGTATTATTCTTAAAAAACACGAATTCTTCCCAAAGTCGCTTCATGGTCGTTCCTAGGTCGCTTTATTGAATAAAACGACGGTCGCTTTGTTCCACCAGGGGAGAAGAAACGTGTGAAAAAAGTCATAACGATGATTCACTTCCAAGCCAAGGTAATGGAATTCACATAATTTTTCATGAAATAATTCAGAATGACAAATTATAATGAACAAGATAAATCCTATCAGTGTGTATTTTATACGACTTCCAAACGATTTAAACCATTCAAACATTCACAAAAACAAATTTCAAGTCATACACGCGGAGAGAAACATCCCACAAAGCACATACGTTCGAAAACAAGTCGAAAAGAGTTCTTAAAAAGTATTCTAAATTAACTATTCATTCCTAATTCTTTTCAATTTCTTTATGAACACATAGAATACGTAAAGAATCCTTTAAAAGTTCTGCACAGAATTCATAAAACGTCCAGAAAGAAATACGTATGAATATCATAAACGTATTTGTAGTACTCTCAAATGTCTGACATTTTGAATTCTTGCAATATTCGTTTTTGTATTTCCTCGAGCTCTCTATTAACTCATGTGGAAATAGATTGCGAATACAGTTTTTCTTATTTGCACAGAAGAATATCGACGAAACACTCAAGCATCAGGAGAAGCAGGTAATATTTTGCATCGACTTTTTTCATAAATTACCGGATGAATTCAAATTTAAAATAGATAATAATTCAGTGTATACTTGAGATTAGATTCTAAGTATAAAATACAGTTCCTTTATGGTCTGTAATTATTTGAAAACGATCGATAAAGAATTTTTGACATTCGCAGGTTATGATTCTTTGAAATTCTTTTATACTTAACAGGGATCAATAAAAGACTGTAACTTATACTTACCCACTGAGCATTTCCGTTAGAACCTTGCATTAACATTCCATCGATGTTGCGATCTTGAAAGTACCTGTTATGAGAATCACAACAGAAATATTACAACATCCAACTCTACGAGTATTCATTCGATACTTTCGATATCCTTGAAGAATTCTTTTCGAGGATCCGTAATTCTTTTCAAATTCTTATGGAACTTGTTGTGCTGTCTGGGATTACATCATAAATTACTATATTTGCCAGCACGTACAGGACAAATTTGCTCCATCCTAACATTGAGTCAGATACTCACTGCAAAATTACTATTCGCGAGAAAATCACTGAAAAATATCGAAGAGTCTGACCTATGATGCAGAAAATGAGTCTGTTGAAAGGTGAAAACAAAAACAGAGTACCATCACCTCAGAATCATAATTGGAATTGTTTAATCGTTTGTAATACATGTATTATTTCAAGAATATCGAAAAACATGAGCAAAAAGTATTGTTCAGGGCCTGACTGTTGAACCTACAAAAGATATGGCATATCCATGCATTATTTTTCGAGAAATGAAGAGATATGTGAAACTGAACCTATTTGCCAAATCATATATACTTATATCTATTGATGTTTTTGTTTCCCACCTTTGATGCGGCTGCCATTTTGAATTCCCTTGAATCTGCACTGCCCTCTATAAGGTCGTTTTTTCACGAATATCTGACAATATAATATAGGAAAATTCTTCAAAATTATACTATCAGATGCAATAATTTTCAAGGAATGATCTGACTAAATGATACAAGGCAAGTCTGTTCTGTACGTGCTAGCAAATGTAGTATTTTATGATTAATATTTCTCTCCTTGTAATGTATAGAGTGTCCCAGAACAAAGTATCAGCCTTTCACCAGCATATTCCTGAGAGAAAATTGAACAATTATTTCATTCAACATTTTTCATTCGAAGCTTGGTTTCAGAGTTGATTTTAACCAATCAAGTGGGTGCTACATCAGTATACTCTTCGATCATTGGAGTAGCTAATGTTACATACTTATTCCCGCCTGAATCAACGTATTTCGTTGATAACTTAAAAACTATTTTCCGGATCAAAAAATGTTGAATGGAAAAGTTGTTCAGTTTTCTCTCAGAAATAAGCTGGTGAAAAGGTAAGGGTTCTGGGACAACCAGTATATTTACGTATTTACATATTATCAGAGATATACTTCTCAAATGTAAGGGGATACTGGGCGCCGGGCCGCTAGTCAAATCTTTCACGTGAGATTTCTCAGAAATACTTCAATATTCATAAAATATCGATTTATACTGCATCCTCTGTGCGAAAAAACCAATAGAAACTGATAAGCCAAATCTTATCGGAATCGCGATGATATCCTATCGATTTCTATGCGATTATTGTCACAGACCTTGAGGGTTTCCGTGAGATTCTATGGGAAATCCGATGTTCTGTGGGCTTCTATCGGTATGATCGGCAAAATCTGAAAAATACTGATAAAAATAAAATCTTATTAGTTTCTATGCGATTATTGTCACAACACCTATGGAAATTGATGGGAATCTATCGGAGTTTTCAGACAGGGTTTGTTGAATGTCCACAATGTCATATAGAGCGATAGTTTGGAAATATTGGAGTATTTTTCAGAAATCTCACACGAAAGATTTGGCTAGCGTCCCAGCGCTAGTATCTACTTGATACTACAAATTGAATTGAACATATCTTTGTATAAATGTGATTTCTTCGATGGAGCTGATTTCAAAATTTTCAAATCATAATATTTCATAACTTCGGAGGAGATAATAGGTTTAATATCATCTTTGTTTTCCATAAATCTCGGAATTTTTGCAATTCAGGAATTCGTCATCGATTTCTTAGCCACCCAAACGATTTTGCTCCTCACTTTCATTCGAACCACTGAGAAATTTTGTATTTCGAAGCTTGATCCGATGCGTATAAATTCATTGTATTAGTACAAAAAAGTTCAGACCCCCCGTTCTATTTATTATAATTATTATGAGGTCCAGAATTTTTTTCACTCACTGTTCATAGTTTGTAGGACTGAAATCTGATAATATCATTGATTTCACTTCCATTCAAAAGTATTATAAAATCACAAATGTTTTCCGTTTCATGATGGAGCCTTCCGAAGTAGCTGACCGTGACCAGATGGTCATGACCACATTGATTTGATTGGTTGAGAAGTGATCTGGTCTTGACCATCTGGTCAGGTCAGCTACTTCGGAAGGATCCAATGACAGCTTTATAAAATTCCCTAATAAATAGACAATTATCTGAAATTTTGATCTTAAAATATCTATGATTGGGAAATCTTCTGGGGGATGTGAATCACTCTTGAAGAAAAAATTCGGATGATTGAATTGTATATACTTTTCAGGTACAAAATCGAAGTCTACTCTCTTGGGTGAATGTCGTCGTCGATCCAGTAGATTTTCAGCATTATTAAGTACATGCTGTAATTTAGAGACAATTGGGATACCTTTAGGGAGGCTGATCCAATTGATCCGGATCACTTTTCCAGCTGTTTGATTTGTTGAAAAGTGATCCGGATCACTCGGATCGGCTACTTTGGAAGCCTCCGAGATGAGCAGCATGCATGTGAATAGGAGAGAAAAGGGGTGAAATGACAGGTCTTCTTCATTACTTTATTCATTGATCTCTCGTGCTCTCATGCTTGCCGCTTGCAGCATGTTGCCTCAGATCCAGATTCATTCATCAGCCAATAGCAAACTCGAACCAATACTGATTGGTACAAAAAAAATGTCATTCAGAAGCGAAGTATTTCAATCGAATAACGAATACAATTAATGCATGTCCCTGCTTGAAGGAATACGAGCGTTATCTTCCAAGCACATTGGTTAGGAAAGAACACGCCTATACGATAGAAAGAGAGATGTGAAGTCACGCTGGTATCCGCTTGAAGGATCTCATTGAACCGATTGATTCTCATTGATTCCGATGCAATAAACTGATTCAAACCCATTGAAAATCAATTCTTAATAAGTTGTTTGAATTAGTTTCCTGCATCGGAATGAATGATAATCAATCGGTCCAATGAGATTCTTTAAGTAGGGGTGCGTTGCTCAATGTGGCGAATACAATCATTCGTACGAATCTATATCCTTAATAATCACGATTCTCCACTCCGTGTATAGATTTGATGAAGACAGTTGAGGGTCTGGATGCAATAATCGGGCGAGCGCTCGAACTCGTTTCAGGTCTAACACGGCAGACCAGCAGAACGAGAAAACAAAATTCGCCAAAATGAAAAATAAAAAATATAGCCTGTTAGAACTCATTGAGACAAACGTTTTCCCCGTAGAAAAATCTTTCCTATCATCAATAGTTTGTGAGATAAAAATTGAAAATTTTTCATTCCCTCAAAATCAATACAATTCAAATTATATATTGCGATTACTCGGCGAGAAGTCATGAGAATGACTCAAAATTTAGTATACGCATTTATCATTGATCCCCAAAGACAACTAGTGAGTGAAAGTTGTCAAGATATTTCATCAACCGATGAATATTTAATAATAAAGAAATGCTTTCGAGAACACGCGCTCGCTAGGTTCCACGGAAAAAAGTGTCGAGGGAATTTTCAATTTGAGAAAACTCAAAGCGATGAACTTGTTCATCGATGTTCGAAGAAGTTCTCCTGAAATTTTCAGATCAATCGAGTGGAAAATCTGGGAGTTATTGAACAATGTTTACGGTGCCGCGACTCGCTTACCGTTGCTATGAGAGCCTGGGTGCAATAACCGGGCGAGCGCTTGAACTGAGGTGAAAGTATTGTCCAAGCTGTGGGAAAAATACTGAGAGATAGGTGTTGGAAAATCAATTCAAGTCTCTTGTTATGGTTTTTTCCTATGATCGATAGTTTTTGAGAAGAAAAAATAAAAATTACCTATTGTTTTAGAACAAAAATCAATGTTTTTCAACATTGAACTCGTTCTGACTCTATCATTTTTCAACGTATTAGGATGAATCTCACGTATTCTGATTCGTAAGACTTCCCCGAAGTCGACAATGTCGAAAAGATTTGTAAAAATTGATAACAAATTCATAAATTTTTAATTCAAAGTGAAAACGACGTTTTGCATGATTTGCATTAAAAAAACGTGCAATGCTTTGCATCAAACGTTATAAACAATCCAATTGCTCATAACGTTTTTATAGGTAAACTGTTCACTTTGGAGAAAAATCGTCTTGACAAAAAGAGTTTCTTATCTTGTGAAAGATAAGTTGTGTAACGTAACAAACATGTTGTGTACAAAACGTATCTTTCACAAGATGAGAAACTCTTTTTGTCAAGACGATTGTTCTCCAAAGTGAACAGTTTGCCCATAAAAACGTTATGAACAATTGAATTGTTTATAACGTTGGATGCAAAGCATTGCACGTTTTTTCAATGCAAATCATGCAAACGTTGTTTTTACTTCGAATTAAAAATTTATGAATTTGTTATCAATTTTTACAAATCTTTTCGACATTGTCGACTTCGGGGAAGTCTTACGAATCAGAATACGTGAGATTCATCCTAATACGTTGAAAAATGATAGAGTCAGAACGAGTTCAATGTTGAAAAACATTGATTTTTGTTCTAAAACAATAGGTAATTTTTATTTTTTCTTCTCAAAAACTATCGATCATAGGAAAAAACCATAACAAGAGACTTGAATTGATTTTCCAACACCTATCTCTCAGTATTTTTCCCACAGCTTGGACAATACTTTCACCTCAGTTCAAGCGCTCGCCCGGTTATTGCACCCAGGCTCTCATAGCAACGGTAAGCGAGTCGCGGCACCGTAAACATTGTTCAATAACTCCCAGATTTTCCACTCGATTGATCTGAAAATTTCAGGAGAACTTCTTCGAACATCGATGAACAAGTTCATCGCTTTGAGTTTTCTCAAATTGAAAATTCCCTCGACACTTTTTTCCGTGGAACCTAGCGAGCGCGTGTTCTCGAAAGCATTTCTTTATTATTAAATATTCATCGGTTGATGAAATATCTTGACAACTTTCACTCACTAGTTGTCTTTGGGGATCAATGATAAAGGCGTATACTAAATTTCGAGTCATTCCCATGACTTCTCGTCGAGTAATCGCAATATATAATTTGAATTGTATTGATTTTGAGGGAATGAAAAATTTTCAATTTTTATCTCACAAACTATTGATGATAGGAAAGATTTTTCTACGGGGAAAACGTTTGTCTCAATGAGTTCTAACAGGCTATATTTTTTATTTTTCATTTTGGCGAATTTTTTTTTCTCGTTTTGCTGGTCTCCCGTGTCAGACCTGAAACGAGTTCGAGCGCTCGCCCGGTTATTGCATCCAGACCCTCAGTTGAACTTTGAAGCAAATATTCTCTTATCTCAAAATTGACTGAAAAATGTATCTAATCTTGCACTCCAGATAATTATCAAGACTTCCCAAAAATGAACTCGATTCTTTTTCGAGGAGGATAATTTTATCAAAAAAGCACAGTTTGGTATCTTTCACCTTCATATTTCAAAATGCTTCATTCCTACCTTACTATTAATCCTCCAATCTTCCTATTTTTTCAGCTTCTCCATATGGGAAAACAAAAAGGAGACGTTGGACTGAAAATGAAAAAGATGTCGTATTGAATGCGTTCCAAGAAAAATTAAACGGCGAAAAACTACCTTCAGTGAAGGAGGTCCAATTGATGATTAATGAGTATCATTTGAACCGTACTCCAGCTCAAGTGAGAACATGGCTGCATAATCAGCTCAAGGAATCGCCTGATTATAGAAACGAGTAATTTCCCACTCATTTTATTAACAGAATAATTTAGTACTACGCGCAACTCTAACATACACCTATATACAGGGTGGTTCAAAATTCCCGCACTCTTTTTTGGGAGTAGATTCCTGATGAAATTCTAAAACGATTTGTCCTTTTGCACAATGCTCTCCAACGCATGATTTTCGAGATATAATTAATTGAAGTTGACTAATTATGAGGTGGATCCATCGTTCATTCAGGAGCGTCATAACAGAACAAGAGAGGAAGGTGCTTGCAGAGGGCGCTCATACGATCAGCTGATCGGTATAATCGATACGATTTACCAACATACAAATTGGTAAATTTTCTATGTAGAACGATTGAATTCGTCGACAATGTGGAAAAATTGATTATTGTCATGAACTCTTATCACGATATGCTGTAGGTGAAAGTTGTAATTTCACTAATGATTTTTAATACGCAGACAAATGTAAAATAGTGTTATTTCGTAGGGATAGGGATTCAAGTGGGAGAAAAAAGTATAACTACTCGTTTTCAATCAGAATTTTCATGTAAAGAAGAAAACATGAGAATTTTCATTCATCCGATACCCAATTTGAACGGTTTGATTAGTAAGTTTAACACAAGAGATTGGATTCCGAATCCTGTATTCTGATTGGTCGAGAATCAATGTATATTAGATCAATCCTCGGCCGTTTCAAATGATTCTTCTGGAGAATGTGTTTTCGACTCATCCCAACCACAACATTGAACAATGATGAACTCATTCGAATTCACCCTTTTTACATCATTCGATGATTATAAAGGGTTTATCGAACGTTGATAACTTACTTGAGATCACTCAAGATCATTCATGTTTAAATCAAAATCTAATTCAAATTGTGTGCAAGTTCGAGCGCGTTTCTACATTGAGAAAATGTATTCGTCCTAAAAAGGACGGAGTTGGTTAATGTTCAAAGACAATTCTTTTTCCATTTGGAATAACAATATGCCCTTTGAAGTCATATGTGCTTCAAATGAAACTGTTTCGAACTGTCACCTGATTTTGCTCGTATCACGAATGGTTGATTCAAGCTAAACAAACCGTATGTGATTACAATGTCAATCAAGTGCAATGATTGGGTCGTATACGATGTCACACCTTGTATTTTCGTCAAAATTGATGGATTCTGCAAGTTGAAGTAAGTTATTAACGTTCGATAAACCCTTCATAATCATCGAATGATGTAAAAAGGGTGAATTCAAATAAATTCATCATTGTTCAATATTGTGGTCGGGATGAGTCGAAAACACATTCTCCAGAAGAATCATTTGAAACGGCCGAGGATTGATCTAACATACATTGATTCTCGACCAATCAGAATACAGGATTCGGAATCCAATCTCTTGTGTTAAACTTACTAATCAAACCGTTCAAATTGGGTATCGGATGAATGAAAATTCTCATGTTTTCTTCTTTACATGAAAATTCTGATTGAAAACGAGTAGTTATACTTTTTTCTCCCACTTGAATCCCTATCCCTACGAAATGACACTATTTTACATTCGTCTGCGTATTAAAAATCATTACTGAAACTACAACTTTCACCTACAGCATATCGTGATAAGAGTTCATGACAATAATCAATTTTTCCACATTGTCGACGAATTCAATCGTTCTACATAGAAAATTTACCAATTTGTATGTTGGTAAATCGTATCGATTATACCGATCAGCTGATCGTATGAGCGCCCTCTGCAAGCACCTTCCTCTCTTGTTCTGTTATGACGCTCCTGAATGACCGATGGATCCACCTCATAATTAGTCAACTTCAATTAATTATATCTCGGAAATTATGCGTCGGAGAGCATTGTGCAAAAGGACAAATCGTTTTAGAATTTCATCAGGAATCTACTCCCAAAAAAGAGTGCGGGAATTTTGAACCACCCTGTATATATATATTTATTATAATATATTCATATCATATACAGGGCGTCCCATTTGAAACAGGACAGCTGAATAACTCTTCAGGGAATGGAGGGGGAAAGAAATTGTTCACATAAAAGTTGTAGGGTTCGAAGGGGGCCATAAGATGGTGACCTTGAATTTGACCTTGAGGTCAATTTTAAGCATAATTGATGGTCAAAGTATGTTTCTTCAAATGGAAAACCCTACGTTCGACCTCAGAAATGCAAAGAGCGGAAAATTTTACGTCCGAATATGTTAACATATCAGGTCATTTAGAGGTCATTTGAAGGTCAAAAAACCATTTTCTATGGATTTTCACGGAAAAGCCTCAAACGAGTTGTTTCTCTGACCAAAGTTATTGAAGTTAAAGTGAAACCCCACGTTCCAACCTTGAATTGAAAGTAAACAGAACTAACCTTCAGAGTTTATTCTTCATATCAGTACGAAAATGATCATTAAGAAGTTTTTATCGTTTACGGTGTAAGTGCGGGTTCAAAATGGTTTATTCACCTAACGAATGTGTTGATATTTTAATAATCTTGGGTGAGTGTCGTGGAGTGTATCAGAGAGCGTCACGATTGTACAGACAGCGGTTTGGAGATCGGCAGCATCATCCTTCTCCAGAAGTCATTCGCCAAGTTAAAAGAAATTGTCGACAAGGGAGGATTGGTCAACGCCGAAACAATCAAGGTTTCAACTTCAACGACCCTCGATGCGTTCCTGTTTTAGCAATAATACACATGAATCCTCATGTTAGTTTACGTGATATTGGACGCGATTTGGCTATTCCAGCACACAGAATTCTACAAGCTGCTCAATATCATCCGTACCACATCACACTGACCCAAGAATTATCTCAACAAGATATGCAGAATCGGGTTAACTTTTGCCATTGGGCTTCACAGAGGTTGAACGAAGCGCCCGATTTCTTTCGATATGTTCTTTTCAGTGATGAATCAACGTTTCAAAGTACTGGCTTGTTAAATCGTCACAATAGTCACTATTGGTCAGCGCAAAACCCGCACTGGACTCAATAAGTTGATCATCAGCATCGGTGGAGTATAAATGTTTGGTGTGGAATTCTAGACAATCAAGTTATTGGGCCGTATTTTTTTGATGGAACTGTTAACGGTCCTAATTATCTACAGTTTTTACAGAATGAATTACCAGTTCTCATGGAAGATGTGACATTAGCAACTAGGCAGAGGATGTGGTATCAGCAAGACGGTGCACCACCACACTTTGCTCGATGTGTGAGGGATCATCTAAATATCCTTCTCCCCAATCGTTGGATTGGTCAAGGTGGATTTGTACTGTGGCCGGCAAGATCTCCTGATCTCATCCCTCTAAATTTTTGTTTGTGGGGTTACGTAAAAAATGTCGTTTATACCAACCGACCAACAACACCTGTGGATCTACAACAACGCATCAGATACGCAATTGCGAATATTCGTGCAGAAGTTTTTCAGTCTGTTCATGGAAACTTTCGACGCCGGCTGGAGTTATGTATTGGAGTAAATGGCGGTCAATTCGAACATCTCCTGCAATAAATGTGTCTTACCCGTCAACGGATTTGTGCCATCTGTAATCATAAAAGGACGAACTAGAAGAATAAATAATTTTTTAATTATTGTTTCAAATTTGGCATTCATTATCGTTCTCAAGGTCGAATTCAAGGTCGAAACGTGGGGTTTCACTTCAACTTTGATAACTTTGGTTAGAGAAACAACTCGTTTGAGGCTTTTCCGTGAAAATCCATAGAAGATGGTTTTTTGACCTCCAAATGACCTCTAAATGACCTGATATGTTAACATATTCGGACGTAAAATTTTCCGCTCTTTCCATTTCTGAGGTCGAACGTAGAGTTTTCCATCTGAAAAAACATACTTTGACTATCAATTATGCTCGAAATTGACCTCAAGGTCAAATTCAAGGTCACCATCTTATGGCCCCCTTCGAACCCTACAACTTTTACCCTAACAATTTTTTTCCCCCTCCATTCCCTGAAGAGTTATTCAGCTGTCCTGTTTCAAATGGGACGCCCTGTATAGTGAAAAATATATTACACGTATAATAATGATGATCTATAGGAGATCCCAGAATATACAGGGTGGGGCATTCAAAGTGTCGCGGGCGTTTTTTCCAAATATAAAGTGAGATACGAGAAAATTTTTCGGACAAAAGTTGTAGGGTACCGAGGGGGACATCCGATGGTGGCCTTGGCTCTGACCTCAAATCTCATCTTCAAGCGCATTCTGAGATCAACTCTTGTTTTTTAAATAGCATCTCATATTTTCTACTGCAGATTTGGATTCTAGGTCAAAAACCAAGAAACTTTTGTCTGAACCATTTTCCTGAAATCCGCAAAAATGGCGCTCTAATCGATATTGTTCCATTTTGAATCTGACATTCGAATAACTCGAAAACGAAGGGTCTTGCAAAAGAATGTTTCGTACAAAAGTTGTCAATACACGACACATTTAAATCGTCTACATTACCACCATTCAGAGCTCACGCGATGTAAACAAACGACGGGGTTCAGTGAAAATTCACGATTTTGAAAGTCAGCTTGTCAGTTACATTTGATTATTACTTGGTTTATGACAAATTGAAAATCATGGATATCCGATACACGGTTTCTGAAAAGATCGATATGATCTACATTTACGGTGAAGTGCATAAGAACCCCAGACAAGCATATGACTTGTATGCAGAACGATTTCCTGAAAGAACAACGCCATCCATTAGGTATTTTCAACGCATTACAAAATTATTCTCAGAAACGGGAAGTGTTACAAGGGAAAAACGACATTGAATGAGAACTGTTAGCGGAGAAAATGCGGAAGTTAATGTACTAGCTGCAGTAGCCAATAATCCACACGTGAGCTCTCGTGAAATTGAACTCCATTCGGGAATTTCTCGAAGAAGTGTTCTTCGAATACTGAAACGTCACAAATTCCATCCGTATCACATTCGTTTGCATCAAGACCTTCACGGTTATGATTTCGAAACTCGTGTACAGTTTTGTCGATGGGGTCTAGCGCAAATGCACAATAACAACTTCATCAACATATTATTTTCTGATGAGTCGACGTTCACCAATCATGGTCAAGTAAATCGACATAATATGCATTACTGGGCGACAGAAAATCCAAGATGGTTACGTCAAGTAGAGCATCAAAGACAATGGGCTGTGAATGTTTGGTGTGGTATTTTTCGATCTCGAGTAATTGGACCGTACTTCATTGCAGATACGCTAAATGGAGAGAAGTACAGACATTTCTTAGATCAAGTACTTCCAACAACACTTGAAGACATACCTATTCAGGAACGATTGAATATGTGGTATCAACACGATGGTTGTCCATCCCATTATGCAGTCACAGCTCGAGAAATATTGGACAGAGATTATCCTGGACGATGGATAGGACGTCGTGGACCAGTTCATTGGCCTGCTCGTTCTCCGGATCTTACTTCTCCAGATTTTTTTTTATGGGGATACATAAAAGATACAGTTTATCAACAAGCACCGACTGCACCTGAGGATATGCGTCAACGAATCATCAATGCATGCGCGAGCATCAATGAAGATATTTTAGCACGATTTCAGCAATCTTTTGTAAAACGTTTTGAAATGTGTATTGAAGTCGAAGGCCATCATTTTGAGCATCTACTCCATTAAAATTATCCAAGTGTTGTAGACGATTGAAATGTGTTGTGTTTTGTCTGTTATACCCCATGACCTCCGTTTCAGTTCAAGGGGTCCCCCTTGGAATCAGACAACTTTTGTCCGAAACATTCTCCTCCAAGACCCTTCGTTTTCGAGTTATTCTAATGTCAGATTCAGTATGGAACAATATCGATTAGAGCGCCATCTTTGCGGATTTCAGGAAAATGGTTCAGACAAAAGTTTCTTGGTTCTTGACCTAGAATCCAAATCTGCAGTGAAAAATATGAGATGCTATTCAAAAAACAAGAGTTGACCTCAGAATGCCCTTGGAGATGACATTTGAGGTCAAAGCCAAGGCCACCATCGGATGTCCCCCTTGATACCCCACAATTTTTGTCGGAAAAATTTTCTCGTATCTCATTTTATTTTTGGAAAAAACGCCCGCGACACTTTAAATGCCCCACCCTGTATATAATATATATCTGAATTTATATATATAGATTGTTTGAAAAAAACTAGTTTTTGTTTATACGAGGGTGGATTGATAAGTTTCCGGCCTGACCAAGAAAAACAACGTTTTTAAGAATTTTTTTTCTTTATTTCTCAACATAATCTCCTCCAAGGCTGATACATCTCTCATAGCGGTGTTCTAGTCTAGTAATGCCATCTCTATAGACTGATTCGTCAAACTCGTCAAAATACCCATTTACAGCTTCGATTACTTCTTCATTGTCCGCAAATCTCTTACCGTCAAGCCATTTTTTTAGGTTAGGAAACAGATAATAGTCACTCGGGGCTAGGTCTGGAGAGTAGGGAGGGTGCGGCATTAATTCAAACTTCAGATCGTTGATTTTAGCCATCGCAACGATTGACGTGTGCGCTGGTGCGTTATCGTGATGAAACAAGATTTTTTTCTTCGCCAGATGAGGTCGTTTAATTTTCACTTCGTGGCTCAAACGTTGCAATAAGTCTGCGTAGTATTGACCAGTGATAGTTTTACCCTTTTCAAGGTAATCAATGTATATAATACCTCTTGCATCCCAAAAAACAGTAGCCATAACCTTGTTCGCCGAAAAAATTGTTTTTGCCTTCTTTGGAGTTGGTTCTCCTGGTCCAATCCACTGTTTAGACTGTTCTTTGGTTTCAGGAGTGTAGTGGTGGACCCAAGTTTCGTCAACGGTTACGAATCGACGCAAAAATTCGCTTGGATTACGCTTATACAACGCCAAATTGGCGGTAGAAATGTTCGTTCGAATCAATTTTTGGTCGACTGTTAGCAAACGCGGCACCCATCTTGCACAGAGCTTTTCCATATACAAATGTTGGTGCAAAATATTTTGTACACGTTCATATGACATCTTACAGGTCTCAGCTATCTCACGAACTTTTAATCTGCGATCTTTCAGCACTATTTGATGGATTTTTTCGATCATATCTGGAGTTGTGACCTCAATGGGGCGTCCTGAGCGAGGCTCATCAGAGGTGCTCACACGACCCTTTTTAAACTCGGAGCCCACTGCTTAACGGTTGAATATGATGGGGAGGATGTCCCCAGTGTTGAGTCCATCTCTTCTTTAATTTCCTTCGGCGTTAACCCCTTCAAATAAAAGTATTTGATGACAGCACGATTTTCCAGCTTTTCCATTTTTACGAAAAACACAGAGGCGCCTTGGTCAGCGTGCTCTCAAAACTAAACCAACATGGCGATCGGACTGAAACTATAGCTACAAGCTATCTAAGGATGGTACTATAGAACGCCACCTCAAGGTAGGCCTAGTGGCGCCATCTCTTGGTCAGGCCGGAAACTTATCAATCCACCCTCGTAGTACAGAAGAATCATTCTCCTATATCAAAATTGAATACACAATAATTTTCTTCCACCCTTCAATCTCTCGAGAATCAGTATCACTTTCGCATCAAGTTTAATTCTTCTCAGCCCTCCACTGAATTTATTTGAACAACATGATTCATTACAAACCAATAAATGTATGTTAGTCGTTTTGTATGCGTTTGGTATGATTCAAATTTCATTCCATCTACTTGAATATTAATCAGCTGATGCATGTTTATGAATTATAATTCCCAACTCTTCTATTGAAGGAGTGATAGACGCATTATGAATCAAAATATCGCTCTGTGCAACAATCCCTGCCAAAAGCTCCCAGTACAAAACGATAAAAAAACAATGAATTTTTCCTATCATTCTCAATGAAGTTTCCGAATATGGAATTTACAATGTTATATCGTTATCAAAAGACGAAACTCTATCGCTTCTTATCGTTCTTGATAGGATTTAAGGAGACTCGAGCAGAGATAGGGGAGCCCTGATGAAAAAAATTTACCTGAAAATCTCTGGAAATTTCTCTGAATTTCACTGAAAATGAGGCTCACTGAAGAACTTTAGAAAATTCTGAAAAACTCTACAAATCTATGAAAATTAATTTGAACTGAAAAACTCTGAAGATCTCTGAAAAACTATTACTTATCGGGAACGTTGTTCAACTTGAAATCTTTCTGGATTTCTATGAATATTTCTGGAGAATTCTGAAGTTTTCTTGAAATCACTGAAACTCTTCGAGAACTATGAACACGACTGAAATCCTCTGAAAAACTCTTCACTGAAAATCGCTGAAATTTTCAGCGATTTTTAGTAAAATTTTTCCACTGAGGAGGGCCTGTTGAAGGTGCCCTTTCCTGGTACATAAGATCCAATCGTTTCCTAACGGATGTCTTTTACCAGGGTTGACAGCATGCAGAACATTTCCACGAGTACTCAAGTTCCGTATTGTATAAGAGTCCTCGAAATGACCGCTGTACATATATGAAATTCGATATACACATCAGAGTTCTCAAACTGCGTGATGTATCAGAAAGTTCTCAAACTGCAAATGTATCACAAAGTCCCCAAAATGCGGTGTACCTCTGACATAAACTGTGATGGGTCCTTGTTTTGCGAGATATATAAAAACGTCCTCGGAATGACTGCTGTACATATATAAAATTCGAATATTGCTGAAGTGTGAACCGATTATTGGAACGAATTGACAATCGAATAACGAAATACTTAGCTGTTGATGGCCTGATATCTTGCAGTACATTCTTTGAACAATGTTTCTAGTTCCAAGGAGTTGATTTGTGAAGATGAACACCCACAATTTATCAGATTTTGTCAGGTTTCTTTTTCGTTTCGTTTTTATGAACGATTCAAACTTCAAGAACATAAATTCGATATACATTTCAGAGTTCTTGACCTGCGTGATGCATCAGAGAGTCCCCAAAATGCGGTGTACCTCTGACATAAACTGTGATGGGTCCTCGTTTTGTGGAATGTATGAAAACGTCCTCGAAATGACTGCTGTACATATATGAAATTCGATATACATTTCAGAGTTCTCAAACTGCAAAATGTATCAAAAAGTCCTCAAACTGCAAATGTATCACAAAGTCCCCAAAATGCGGTGTACCTCTGCCATAAACTGTGATGGGTCCTTGTTTTGCGGGATGTATAAAAACGTCCTCAGAATGACTGCTGTACATATATAAAATTCGATATACACATCAGAGTTCTCAAACTGCGTGATGTATCAGAAAGTCCTCAAACTGCAAATGTATCACAGAGTCCCCAAAATGCGGTGTACCTCTGACATAAACTGTGATGGGTCCTTGTTTTACGGGATGTATAAAAACTTCCTCGAAATGACTGGCCTAAAGACAATGTCCCGTACAGTGAGTGTGATAAATCCGTTTCCATCTTTCCGATGGATCCTTGTAGGCAATTCATCGTTAGTGCACTTCAAACATTCAGAGCCGGCACTTCGTTTCTCTCTGTCTCTCTCTTCGTCCATTCACATTTGCGGGTTAATCAAGGATGGAATGGTGGGCGAATTCACCCACCTTTCCCATTCTTTATTAACCCGCATATGTGAATGGACGAAGAGAAAGATAGAGAGAAACGAAGTGCCGGCCTTGCAAACATTTATGATTACTTTTCCATGTTCAAAATATTATTCCTCACATATTTATTCACTTGAAAATGTTCCCAATTGATCAACGATGAATTGGCAACAAGGATCTACCAGAAAGATGGAAACGGATTCATTAAACTATATACATACTGGAATGAGCACTCCCTAGATTAGCGCGGTCAGAGTGGTATAGTTTATTGCATGAGCAAGAGAGAATAAGACATCTCCAAAATGGATGGGGGCCAACTCAACGGAACCATTGGTTGAGAAGGGAGAGTATGATGTATTATCCTTTCCAACTAACGGTTTCGTTGATTTGGCCCTCATCCCCCAAAATATTTCCTCCCCCTCTCTAAAACGCATTTATTAGAAAGAGATACTATCTTCCCAAAATACCGAACTCTCTCTCCCTCTCTCTCTCTCTGACCGATCGGTACTATAGAAGAAGCAGAGAGTGCTCATTCCAGTATAATATTGAGTTCAATGGATTTATTACACCAACTGTACATTCACCATACATCGCTCTGACTCTAAATTATTTGAAATTAAACAAAATCAGAAATGCGGATATGCAATGAAAAATCCCGTGTTTGAGAGTAAGGATATTTCGGAATAATATAGATGGTCAATTGAACTCTACGGATTCTTCTGAAATGGCGCACGAAAGTCCCAACAGAATTTTGACAGAAGAACTATTTGGAGCCTCCCAGTTTTTAAAGAGGTTCAAAAAGAATCCGATTCGTCAGACATTTGCAAGTTGGGGTAAAATTTCTTAAACAATACAATCGTGTGAAGCTTACCTTTTTTTACTCCTATACTTTACAAACGCACCGGTAAATGGGTGAGCAGAGTATTCATGATTAACTCGATGAAAATTGAACATATAACACCGATAGCATGAGTCTTGATTATATTCAGAGATGGGCATTTTTGTACTGGGGGAGTACTTTTAGTTTAAGTACTTTTTTCGTGTGTAAACATGTTTTCAAAGTAAAATATGGGGTTGAGATCTTGATTATATTCAAGAAAATTTGTGAAGAGCATCAAGATCGAAATTTGAATGATATGATTTCACAAAATCATGATCATCCACGCCAAATATTCCGCATGAACGTGGATTTCAAAACACATTTGAAACAACCAACGCGTTTGGTTTAGAGTAACTCAGAGTTGTTTCTAGTGTCTGAAGTGGATGAACCCAACTTTTGTTTTATTTTCTCCATACATATTCTGAAGATGAGGATGGTTTTTAGAAATTACAAACCACTATGAATGAATTTTTGACGAATTTAAATCACAATATACCAGAAATTGTTCACATATCATTTGGATCACCAAACGTACTTGGTAACTGATATGGCTTTCACATCCCTTCGTTCGTTTCTATGAACGATTCAAACTTCAAGGACATTTTTTTTAATGGTATATATTTGCTGGTTCAAGTAAAATTCTTGACACAGTGAAATTTTCATTCAAAGAATTTTTTGTCAGTTGTTATTCTGAGAGATTGATATATTTTCATGGACTTGGCGTTCTTTTACTTCTATGTTCCTCATATTTGAGGAAACGGAAGTATTGTAATAGGGTGAACAATCGATGATGCAGAAGGGGATATTCCACCTTTGCCTAACGCTTCAGAACGTCGAAAAAACGCGATGCTCAGAAATGTCTGCATGCGCGCGCGTGTGTGTGTGTATGTGTGTGTGTGTGTATGTATGTGCACTCTTTGTTGGCGTACGATAACCTCCCTCAGAATGCACTGATCAGGATGATTCTTTTCTCAATATTTTCGTCTCAGAGATGCATTGAGGCCTATTGATTCTGGTTCTGATCAGATAACACGTTTTGAAAATAGCGCGTAATATGTTTCTGAAAATTGTGATTTTTGTGTATGGCGTGCGATAACTCTCCTCAAAATGCACTGATTTGATTAATTTTCCTTTTCAAATGTTCGTCTCGGAGAGTACACGAGGCCTCTTGATTTTGGTCTCGATCGGATAACACGTTTTAAAAATATTGCAGAATACGTTTTTGAAAATCATGATTCTGCGACCGCTCATATCTCCGCTTCCTATTATCCGATTGCGATGAAATTCGTACCACGTTTTAGTTATGATCCGACAGTGCTTCCATACGAGTTTCATCTCCATTGGGTGAAAACTGTAAAGAAAATTTTTTTGAGATCCGCATTATTGGACCATGTTTTAGAAGCGTGCCTTCTCTGTGTTTGTATCATCCGAATTTCGTGGAACTTTGGGCATACTCAATTCGTGGGGGTGGTGATTTGGTGATATGAATTTCAAGCAAATTGGAATGGAGGGAATAAAAAGGTGAGCACTAAAGTTTGGAACAACTTTTGAAAATTTCGTGAATACCGTTTGTATCAGGATACAAATTCAAATTCAACAACCGAAAAGGTGCAATGAACATGTATTTCCATTCTCATTGAAAACATGAAAGTACTGTACAGTTCCCCATACCGATTTTCCATAGTTTTTTTGAGTTTATTGATATACAGAATAATTAAAGCTCCCCACCTAGCAGAGAATTCCAAAAAGAATTCTTGAGAATTCATAATGAGCTCCTCAATCCCCAATTGAACTCCTTATGCATTCTTCCTGAATTACCTGTTAGCTACGGGTGAGTTTGTCTGAAGGGACTGGACATACGATTTATTCTCAATTGATCTTTGAACGGTTTATGTCTCCTGTTATTCCATTCCAGCTGAATTATATATTCTAATAAGGATAATTTTCTACAAGTCCCCAAAGTCTCCCATGTATGTTTAAGTCATCGAAGGGATTGGTCTGTTTAAGGTGCCTTTCCCTAGTGAATAAAATCCGATAAAAAACGATTGGATTGATCAAAAACCGCATAGCAACCGCTAGAATGTTATCGTGCTTTATGCGGTTTTTGACCCATTCAATCGTTTTACATAACATTTTTCCACCTGGGATACAGCATGCACGGATTTCCATGAGTCCTCAAATTTCATGATGTACAAGAGAGTCCTCGAAATGTCAGCTGTATATGGAATTCCATATACATTTCAAAGAGTTCTCAGACTGCGTAGTACATCAAAAAGTCCTCAGACTGCGTAATGTATCACAAAGTCCCCAAAATGCAGTGTTTTGTGAGATGTATGAAAATGTCCTCAAAATGACTGGCCTATAGACGAAGTCATGTACATCCACCATAAACTGTTTTGACGCTAAATAATTATGATGTATACTATATTGAACTCGGTACGAACAAATGTATATCATGAAATTGGGATGTATAAGAAGGTCCCTGAACTGTCAGATTGATATATATATATATATATATATATATGTATGTATGACCGCTTGCTAAAGCAAATGAAGTACTTGCTGGAAAAAATGCAACGCTTCTGCTGTGCTCGTATATTTCTGTGCCGTTCGCGTTACGTGAGTGAGGTAAGCAGTCGATCCGAATATCTGAGCAGTACACTTCTGATCAGCGTGTCCGCAACGAATACGAGAACTTACGCATACGGTGCACACGCAAAACTTCTATATTGCGTATATGTATGTATGTATGTATATCATATGTATATATATATATATATATACATATCAATGAAGTGTACTGAGAAGTGTACTGCTCAGATATTCGGATCGACTGCTTACCTCACTCACGTGACGCGAACGGCACAGAAATATACGAGCACAGCAGAAGCGTTGCATTTTTTCCAGCAAGTACTTCATTTGCTTTAGCAAGCGGTCATACTGGCAGTTGCTGATTTTTTTTCATAGAGATCCAGAAATTATTACCTCAACAACTTTGTTATTTTTTCACTTATATTCACGGTATTTATGGCGTAGTAGGCCTTCATTCCATCTGATTATATTGGGTACATTTCGTAGTTCCAAGGTTTTCCCATCATTGGAAGATGGAAGCGCCAAGGAAACACATGGGTCGGAAAGTATTTTCTTGTCCAATTTTCGGGAGTCCAAAGGACCTACCAACTCCCCAACTTCCTACGTACGAGGAAGTTTTGAGATGTTGTTTTGAAGAACGATTTAAGCTGGCTTCAGAAGTCACTTACGGAACAGTTAGTTTTTCCACTGTAGCTGGAGCAGTTGCACGAAACATTATGGCTCAGTACGATTTAGTAACTGTCCTCACAGTTACAGAAACAAGAATCATACAAATGATAAAATCATACCACGATTCATATCACAGAATACGAAAATCTTACACCAGGGACAAAGGAAGAGAAAGGTATAAAGTTAAGCTGGGAAAGTTCAAGAAAGAAGCTGTACAACTTTTCGATGTAGCACACTGTAAATGTCCAATGACTCGGAACTGCATCTGTAAAAAAAGCATTCAAAGTTGTACATGTCCAATTTCCATTAATCGTGATTGTGAGAAATCAAAGAAAATTCCATTTCTTGAAATTAGATTTATGTACGGACAAAGGAATGGGAGATTTAGAAAAATAGGACAAGTTGACAAAACAGAATCTACGAGATTTACCAAAGGACTTCTAAGGCAAGAGCGAGACCTCACTCACTTCGATAGAGAAATGTCAGAATCTTCGTGCCAATTTCATGTCATGAACTTAGATGAAATAGACTTGCACGATAGTTCTCTTAAACCGACTTCAGCAAAAGTCGAACACCAAGAGCCTGCATCTGGAGAGAATTATGGAAATGAAACTTTTGTCCCTGCAAAAAAATATAAGCCATCAACAAGCACACAGATGAGGATTCCACTCAAATCGACTGCGTTAGTGAGCGATAGGTACGGAATTTCTGACAGGGCAACAGCAGCAATCGCCTCGAGTGTTCTTAAGGATATAGGGATTATAAATGAATCTGACAAATCACTCGTTATTGACAAGAATGAATTAAGGAGAGAAAAGACACGTGTAAGATCCAACTTACAGAATAGTATTGATATTATCGTTCGAGGGTTATACTTTGATGGCAGGAAAGATGATACTCTGGTTGTTGAAACAATGCATGCCAAGAACTTTCGCAGGCTGGTGAAAGAGGAACACATTTAATTGATTCAAAAGCCAGGGTCTAATTACATCAGTCATGTGTCTCCAATGTCAGGCTCTGAAAGAAATATTACTGATAGCATTATGTCACATCTAAATGAATGTCACATTTCTCTCGAGGACTTAGATGTGATTGGTTGTGATGGAACAACAACTAATACTGGATGGAAGAATGGTGTAATTCACAAAATAGAAATGATTCTCAGAAGACCCTTCCAATGGATCATTTGCTTGTTACATTTCAATGAGCTTCCATTAGGACATTTATTTGAGCATTTAGATGGCCGAACTTTAGGTCCAAAATCGTTTCCTGGTCCAATTGGTAAATGTCTTGTGGGTTGCGAAAGTTTACCTGTCGTTGAGTTCGATAGCATTGATTGTGACATCCCATCTCTTGATGAGGAAATTTTCAAACAACTTAGCAAGGATCAGAAGTATCTGTTGAATATCATTTCAGTTCAAATCAGGATACTGTCCCGCAGATTTAGCTGTTTCAGATCCTGGCCCGCTGTGTCATGCTCGGTGGCTCACAGCTGCAAATCAAACTCTTAGGTTATACATATCAACAACCAATCCATCCAAAGAACTAATACAGATAGTGAGGTTCATACTTGTTATATGCATGGTTCGCCATCAAGAAGAATAGTTCTATCCTAGATGGGCCTAAACATGTGTTCAAGGTTATCGAAACCTCAAGGTACTTACCTGAAAATCTCCTCCAAATCATAGATCCTGTTATCCAACGCAACGCGTACTTCGCTCATCCAGAGAACTTACTCTCATCAATGGCAATGGATGACAGGAGAGATATTAGAGAACTTGGCCTGAAAAAAATAATTGAGGCAAGAACAGCAAATCCAAAGCAAAAGAAGCCAGTGCGTGATTTTTTTATCCCAAAAATGAATTTTGCTGCGACAGATTATTCACAATATATTGACTGGAACTCCACTAAACCGGCTTCGCCACCCCTTTTACGCTATGTCTCAACTGAATACAAAACCTCGCAAATAGAATCTACATCTATCCCAGATTGGGATATTGGAGGATTTCGTTGCCATACTCAATCAGTTGAGCGCTGTGTTAAGTTGGTGGCGGAGGCAGCAGGAAAAGTTGTTGAGTATAAGAATAGGGATGGTTTTATCCGAACCACTTTGATGTCCAGAAAAATCATGCCTTCGTTCTCGAACAAGGCACAATTCCCTGTTTAGGCGTAGAAGTTCACTTTTAATTGACAATAAACCATTACATATTCAATAATATGTATGTTATGTATGCCCTTATGAAAAAATAAAAAACATAAGAATAAAAAAAAAACATGTATGCCCTTTTTGGATGGTTGGTTGGGAAGGGTGTGGGCGGAACTCGAAGTGTAGCTACCTTCCCGTGGCGAGTTCTGAGTCGCTTGAGATATTCAAGTCGAGCCAAGAGCTGGACGAGCAAGAACTTTCATATTGTATACAAGATGATTTTGAAATAATTAAAATTTGTCCAGGAGCCCAATCCTCACGAAAATTCATTCGATTCTTCCTTTGGCATTTTTTGATTTGAAGCTTTCCTGCGGAGTTATGAGGGATTGCAAACTCTTTTCTATACTCAACAATCATTTCCTCATACTAGATAGTGAAACATGAATTTTTCCGACTAAATATATTGCATTCGCTAAAGATTGTAAAAACTGAAAAACTTCAAGCTCGATGCGCGAGGGTCAAATGTTGACCGATTTGAATGATCGTTTTTTCATTCGATTTGTGTTCCTCCAGACCGTCTTTTCCGCACTATTACGTTCCGGATTCCGAAAATTTTGGTTTTTCGGCCCACCCTATTGTATAGTTCATACAAAACAGCATCTATGTTATATGCATTAAATATTGATACAACTAGAACTGTGGGATTGATGCAAATTTTATAATTCACTTGGAAAAATGTCAGTGAATGTTACTGAAAACATTGTTGTTCCTCTAAATAATTCACATAATACAGACTTTTTTAGTTGTGATTAATCATCCCACCTCGTTCAGGAATTCAAAGTCAAGAAACATGCATGCATTGTCTGTGTATCAAGTATGAAACAAGGTAAGATAACTGGAATTCGAACTCAACTGAAAAATTGTCTTGACGATACCAATTATGTGTTTGGCAATGCCTGTGTTATGTGTGAAAATCACCACGCTGCGATTGTATTTTGTGGATTGCTCATCGGTGGAGGTTTTTATTGGAACATTATTCATTTGAATAAACTATAATTCAGCACATTGACCCATGAATTGGTAATATAATTACATTTTAGTGCCACTGTATTTGAACGATGTCCGTAAAGCGAGGAAGAAGAATTGACTTGGATGGTTTTGAACGGAGCACGAGGAGAAATAACGTGCGCGACACTTGAACAATGTACTGTTTCACTCCGAATTCTTTATTTCTTGTAGAAACAACGAGTTCTTGAAATGAAGCCGTGGCAGTATGATTCAGAATCGAATCAAGCAAACATGGGTTGCTATCGGCCGTTCGGCACACACAATACACAATGTTTACCAGGTGTGTTACAGAGCGCGGTTGATTTCTACGGTCGGACCGACAACGATTTGAAGGAACTTTTCAAACCAGATTGAGTTCGCGTAGTAACAAGAGCTATGCGAACCCTCATGACCCCAACACTCTTGTAATCTCGAAACGGGTACTAAAACTAATGAACTCGTGTTCAAATTATGTACATTTCATAGGTTTGGCGGCAACATACCGCCCGCCTCGTTCCGTAATGAGGGACGAAATTCTTACATGGTTGGCCGAGTCCAGATGTTACTTAACCTAATGTCTAGATCCTAGCGCTAGTAGCGATGGTGAGGCCAGTGTAACAATAATAAATCAGTCGTTGTGACCTTATTCGGAACCGCCCGCCATAGCGGCTTGATACACTCAAAAAGTCGTATGTCGTTATTGATTTATGTACAATGAAATGCGGTGCAGTGTCCTTTCCACAACTACTTAAAAACTATGCTTAACGAGCTAGGGTGTTGGAGAATGCACCGGAAGTCTGCACAAACGAGTCACAGCGCATTTGTATTCAGAATGAGCCGTGCGGACGGTAACTACTCCGACCAGTTGATCGGCTCCAGGATGAAGCGAAATGACTCTACCCAATTCCCACTTCCTTGAAGGCAATAAGTTGTTTCGGAGCAACAATACGTCGCCCACCTTCAGGTTATCTTGTGATTCACCTCATTTGCTTCTTTGGTGCAACTGCAGTACATAATCCTTCCGCCAGACGTTCCAAAATCTCTCGTGCATTCGCTGCAACAACTGCCATCGACTGAGACGGTTTTCAGGCAGCGCCTGCACAGAAGGTTCGGGGGGCGCTAACAGCGGCCGACCAACGAGGAAGTGACCTGAGGTTAGATATGATAAATCGTGAGTATCGGCTGACAGGGAGCAAAGAGGTCGCGAATTAGGAGTGGCTTCTATCTGGCACAGCAGCGTCTGGAATTCTTCTAGCGTGAGGGTATGTGAGCCTACGATTCTGCGGAGGTGGTGCTTAACACTTTTGACACCGACCTTCCAAATACCGCCGAAGTGAGGGGCGTTAGGAGGGATAAATTGCCAACAGATGCCTTCTGTTCCCCAATAAGCTGACAATTCGCGATCCTGACGAATGTGAAGGGAAGCCGCACGTAACGCCTTCCCCGCACCCTGAGAGGTTGTGCCATTGTCGCTGTGAACTGAATGTGAGAGTCCTCTGCGCGCACAGAAGCGTTTGAAACTGGCTGAAAAGGCGGCACTCGAATAGTCCGTTCCAAATTCTAAGTGAATAGCGCGGGTAGCTAGACAGACGTAAAGCGCGATGTAGCCCTTGCGATATTGGTGACCCCGACCAGCTCGAAGGCGTACGAAGAAGGGGCCAGCGTAGTCCACCCCAGTATTTGTGAAAGCCCAACCAAGAGTGACATGAGCCGTCGGGAGTTCTCCCATGAGTTGGTCAGCGGGTTGTTGAGAATATCGGGCGCAAACTGCACAGGTTTTCAGAACTTTACGCGCCAGATTACGTGCTCGTAGAATCAAGTATTCCTCTCGCAGAATACGCCACAACAGTTGCGGGCCACCATGTAACGAACGAACGTGCGCACGGCGCGTGATGAGAGTGGTGACTGGATGAGGCCCCAGTGCTATCGGATGTTTGGAGGTGTAAGAAATCGGAGCAGCCCTCAGACATCCACCAATGCGAAGAATGCAATCTGTATCCAAGAATGGCTCCAGAGCCAGAAGTTTGCTACGCCGAGGCAACTGCTTAGAACGCCGAATACATTGGATTTCTTCGCCGAAACACTGCTGATGCACGTGCTTTATCAAAAACATACGATCCCGAACAAGTGCTGCGCAACGATACAATGAATGATCTACGGGGTCATTCCGGAGTCGATCCCGGAACCTAAATAACACCGCAGTGCCTCTCAAAAATCGAGGGCAAGACAAAAACCTCTCAATGAAAGCGAAATCTGCTGGGGGTGCTGTTACATGGAAAACCTCAATCCGTCGCTCAGGATCAGTAGCGGAGTCGTGAGTGAAGGAATTCACAGGCCGAGCTACTTCAGGTTCCGTCAGCCAGGAGGGACCGCTCCACCAGTCTGGGTGCTCGATCAGGTCTGAAGCCAGACAACCACGTGATGCCAAGTCGGCTGGATTTTCCAACGAAGGCACGTATATCCAAACTGCCTGGGGCACCCTGGTTTGTATGTTACCGACTCGGTTTGCCACAAAAACTCGCCACAGATCAGGTGGTTGGGTCACCCAGTGTGACGCCACGGCCAAATCCGACCAACCGAAAAAGGGGACATTCGAGATGGGAAACTGCGAAATGATTCCCTTAGCCAATCGGGACAACAAGTCAATGGCGCATAACTCCAGCCTTGAAATGGTAAGGGATTTGATTGGAGCTACACGGGTCTTAGCCATGACTAAACAAACTTTGGTTGATGAGGGCGCCTGGACCCTCAAATAAAAAACTGCCGCGTAGCCCAATAATGATGCGTCCGCGAATCCGTGGAACTGGCAGCTGCAAACTGGACCGGTGGTGGTGAACCATCTAGGAGTTCGCACCTGATTCAACCCTGGAAGGTCTCGGCAATACTTGTCTCAGCGGGAGACTACTGTTTGTGGGATTGAATCGTCCCAATCCAAATTCAACAACCATAATTTCCTAATCAAACACTTGGCCACAAAAACCACCGGAGAGGCCCAGCCTGAAGGGTCAAAAAGGCGAGCGATAAACGAAAGGATTGATCGCTCCGTGTAAGAAGATGAGGCACCGCACTGTACCCGAAATCCAAAGTCAGCCGACGCCGGATGCCAATCAACTCCAAGGATTTTCAAACTTGAGTCTTCCTCAAGTGTTCTGTGCAGAATAGGAGCCACATCTTTAGGCGGTAAGTCTGCCAACAACTCTGGCTCATTAGAAGCTCATTCCCTCAATTTAGATCCGCCAGGGGCCAGACAATCAACCAGCTCATTTCGAATTCTCCCACAGTCCTCGACATCATCTGCACCAAATAGAAAGTCATCAGCGTAGAGGTTAGAACTCAGCGGATCGCTGGTGCATGGAAAACGACGCGGTTCGTCTACGGCAAGCTGCTTTAAAACACGCAGCGCTGAGTAGGGGGCAGGGGCCGTCCCATAGGTGACGGTAACCAACCGGTAAATTCCCAATTCATGTCCCACCGGGGGACGCCAGAGTATGCATTGAAAAAAACTATCAGAGTCAGCCACAGATATTCGGCATTTTTCCAACATCAGTCGTGCAGACCACACGGTGCCTTCGCCAACGTAAAATAATAATAGCTAAATCATCCTGCAATTTGGGTCGCGAATGTGAACAATCGTTCAAAGTTTTCCTGTTAGACGTCTTACTCGACGCATTAAAAACCACTCTAATATTATTGGAACTTGAGCCCTTCAAAATGGGATGGTGTGGCAGGTAACAGTGCTCAGAATTGTTGGGAGACGCTGGATCCACTCGTACCATACAGCTCAAATCTAAATATTCCTGAAGAAATGCGTGATCACTATTGGCCAATTGTGGATCTCGAATAAATCTTTTTTCTAATCTCGCATAGCATTTCGAAGCGGCCCAATCTGAATGGCCAATGTCCACCGGCGGTCCCATTTTGAAGGGCAGTTTGACCTGGTACCGGCCTAAAGAAGTTCGAGTATAATCAGCTTGAAAATGATTTTCGCAGGCCAGATCATCAGGATGCTTAAGTAGTGAGTTATCAGCGGGCGCATCTTCAATCTCCCAAAATCTCTCCACGGAATCATTCAGCTCTTCTTTAGATACCACGTGTAAAACACGCACTCCCTGATGATTTGCTCTGCTCGTGCTGTCGACTGGCCCAAACAAAACCCAGTCAAATATAGTTCTTTGTGCTATGGAACCACCAGTTTGTCCCTGAACCAGGCCGGCACGTGAGACAGACGCATACACATCAGCGGCCAGAATTAAATCTATACTATGACCACATAAGAGGTCAATTTATTACAAATCAGAACCTCACAATCTAATTTAAATGCATCATCGTCGCGTGAATGCAGCCAAAGAGAACTTATATGACGCACATGGCAAATTTTTGAGCTACCGAGTCTCGTGACTGTGACTTGAGCTGGGCTTTGATTCAGCTTCAGCATTTGCGCTGCAGCTTCCGACACAAACGATGACTCTGACCCTTGGTTAAGCAATGCGCGCAGAGACAGTGCACTACCAGAAGAAGCAGAAACGCGAACCCAAGCTGTAGCTAGAAGAATCGTGGGAGTTCGCGAATACACGGTAGCAGCCACAAGAGCTGTGGTAGTACCCGAATTACAAGCAGCATCGATCCCTGTATGTGTGCTCGAAGAATTTCCTTCAATGATTTGGCAAAGAGAATCGTGTAGCAAAGGATGGTGTCTACGCCTGCATTGCTTACAAGAAGGCTTTTCACCACATCTTGGCGGAAAATGCCCAGTTCTCAAACAATTGAAACAAGCTTCCGCATTTCCAATGATACCCAATCTATCATCCGGAGATGATGATCTAAATTCATCACATTGAGGAATACCATGATTATTATTGCATGCGACACATTTGGGAGAGACCGTACATACGTGTGACTTCGTATCTCTTCTGCGCCAATGATCTTTATGATCAGAAGATAATTTGGAATCCCCGGGTTCCAAAGAAGTCTTACACAATCCCAATGCACGGATCCGAGCCCGAATAAAATCCTCAAGTTCAAAAAAGGTAGGAATATCGGACCTGTTTTTCAATTCCCAACTCCCAATCTCGACGCGTCGTGTTATCTAATTTATCCACGATTATGGGAATCAAAATTGCATTTCAAGTATCAACGTTTTCTCCCAGGTTACGGAACGAATCGAGAATTTCACGACTAATATTTATAATTGATTGCAAATCCTTTCCCTCATTGGAGGGAGCAACTGGAATATCTAACAATCTATTTACTTGTGAAAAAACTAAAATACGTTTATTTTCATACCGTGACTTTAACAAATCCCAAGAACTTCGAAAATTACCATCAGTTATGCTGACATTTTTAACTAAGACAAGCGCGTCATCGGAAAGACAAGATTTCAAATGATGTAGCTTCTCAACATTAGTCAACTTATCGTTATCGATGATCATCGATGTGGAGAGGTCACGGAAATTCTCCCAATCCTGTAGCCGTCCGTCGAAGCGAGGCAGCGGAATACGCGGCAAATTCGCATGGCCCGTCGACTCAAGGTGCTCCGCGATTGTGCTGGTGGTAGCGCTAATGGAAGCACCTGCAGTGGGTACGCTGGGGAACTCTGCCATCTTCGCGTGAAGCTGATCCGTTATGTCAATAAATGCATCCTCTGCCTGCTCGTATTCACGGTCTCGAAAATGATCTAGATCTGCTCACTCACCTGTTTCACTCCGAATCCTTTATTCTTGTAGAAACAACGAGTTCTTACAATGAAGTCGTGGCAGTATAATTCAGAATCGAATCAAGTAAACATGGGTTGCTATCGACCGTTCGGCACACACAATACACAATGTTCACCACGTGTGTTACAGAGCGCGGTTGATTTCTACGGTCGGACCGACAACGATTCGGAGGAACTTTTCGAACCAGATTGAGTTCGCGTAATAACAAGAGCTATGCGAACCCTCATGACCCCAACACTCTTGTAATCTCGAAACGGTTACTAAAACTAATGAACTCGAGTTCAAATTATGTACATTTTATAGGTTTGGCGGCAACAGTATGGAAGTATGGTTGTGTGGACTGGATATTTCCAGATTCAAATTCTATCGATGACAGATTTATAACATGCAGGGGGAGCATAATGATCTCCACATGACAAAGGCATTGCAAAACACACCATTACAAGGATGTCTTTGAAGTTTGAATCGTTTATAGAAACGGATCGAAATTTTGAACTCATAAAACCTGATGAACAATTGCTATTTTTCATTTCGAACCAACTCCTTGGAACTGACAACATCGTTTGAAGAATGTACTTCAAGATTTTAGGTCTCTAACAGCTGAATATTGTGTCGTTCTAGCACTAATTCGTTTCAATAAACGATTCAAACTTCAGCAATATATTACAAGGGACAAAATGAATTTTCGATGCAAACTGAATACAAATCTCATTATTCTTGTTCTATATGTAATAAGCAGAAATTGCACGTTGCAAGATTTTGAGGTCCCTTTTGGAGTGAGACGATGGATCAAAACTGAAAACATCTATGTTATATGCATTGAATATTGATACAACTAAAAGTGTGGGATTGATGCAAATTTGATAATTCACTTGGAAAAATGTCAGTAAATGTTGCTGGAAGCATTGTTGTTTTACTAAGTAATTCACATAGTACACTTCCCTTTTTCAGTTTTGATTCATCGTCAATGCAAAACAAAATAATCTGAATTATCTTCCGAATGTAATTCACTCGAAACAGATGAGGTGTCTAAAACAAATTTGGGCAATTCGTAGTTGAAGTTGAAATGGTTTGGGAAAAATTCATTCTTGTTGGCATTACAAATATCGGAGTGTAAATATTTTCAATTCCCCATAGTTATATTCAATCAAATGAGATCATTTTCCAACAATCGTTAGTTGCGAATTAGATTTTTCAATACGTAATTTGGAATTTGTTTAACCTTGAGCGGACGGGACTGGTCCCAAAAGAGACCACTCTCGCAAACAAAGTCTTTCATCTCTTCCAGGGATAATTTGATGTTCTGAGTGCGGGAAAATGGTGAAAAAGTTCTTGAGTTTCCCCGTCCTCTAAAGGTTAACAAACGATTCAATCTCCAACATTTTTATAATATAAGATTTTTTCAAACTCTTTATTCGATACATACTTCGATGTGAGAATGAGAACAAATTCTGATATATTTTCGAAATCCAAGAATGAGCTGGTCCCAGTCTACTCTGTACGAGATGTTGCAAGCAAGTTGAAGGATGTGAAGACTGGTAGAGAAAAAATTATTGGTAACTGACGTACCAATTGCATATTTTATTCCAAGAGAATAGCCAATGAGAAAAGCAAAATAATTCTCCAATTCTACGTAGACGTTCCCGCCACATAACTCCTCAGATGGCGCGGAAAATTTTCAGCAGAAAATGGATTCCAAGTAAAGGCCTGTCTACACAAGCTTCGGAGATGTGGACGTAACGAACGGAAGGCTGCGCGGAAAACCATATGTGAGATCTGCGCAGCCGTTTATGTCTACGTTCTCCGTCTTCTGTTCAAATCACTGATCTCCAGGGTTGGGTACACTGTAGGAAGAATTTTCTGTAAATTTTCTTCATAAGAATTGAAAATCACAAACGTTTCGTAAAAACACTACGTTCAGCGTAAGGAGAATGCATTTAAACTGGCAAAAGTGATATGTTCAGGGTAGTAATATTCACGACGGTTAGTAAATTGTTCCTACTCAATACAGCAAAAAAAATCACCTATACTCAGTATGAACAATTTACTACTCGCCGTAAATATCACTACTCTGAACAAAGAACTTTTGGAAGTTTGAATTCATTTTCCCCACGCTAAACGTAGTGATTTTACAACACGTCTGTGACTTTCAAGTCTTATATAGAAAAATTACAAAAAATTCTTTTTAAAATTTTCCCCACCCTGGAGATCAGTGACTTGGACAGAAGACGGAGAACGTAGACATAAACGGCTGCGCAGATCTCACATATGGTTTTCTGCGCAGCCTTCCGTTCGTTACGTCCACATTAGGGGTGTGCGATTCCGATCCGATTTTTCAAAATAATCGATTTTATTGCAAACTAAAATCGATTTTCGAATCGATTCTTTTATAAACGATTTTTTCATGAATCGATTCTCTTTTATCCGGTCCTCCAAAAAATCGTACTCTATTCTCCAAATGTGAAATGAATGTAAGAGGAACTTCTGTCAGAATTTTCAATTTCGTGGAGTACGATGTATTACATAACGTCAAATGATCACCATTAGTAAATTCCTAGTCATTTTCAAATAATACTAGAAGCTGACCAATCATGATTGTTTCGTATCGCAATGTTCCGCTCCATGAGAGAGCAGCTCAAAGGCCTGAGCATACGAATGCATAAACGTGCAGTATAAGGCCATGAGGTCCCATGCAGCCAATCTTATTCTGGAGGAACTGAAGAAACATAAAAAAATGATGTGTAACGTAGACGCAAATTTTTCGAATTTTTCCGCCTAACGCAAACACACGCGCACGAAATGATTCACGGTATAGGGCCCAACTATGCCAATTACATAGAATATGTACAGAATGCACATGATTTACCGACCGTTGGGAGAGTGGTGTACTCACTTACCGGAACCTATGCTTCAAAGGTAACGGAAACGAACTGGTTTGGCGCCTCCAAGCACATTCGAGAGTACCGTTATTTCCAAGAGATTGGAAAAACCGAGAACCCTCTCCTCACCCTCATTTATGACCTCCTCACCGGAACGGAGGCGCGCACTTTATTGCGCTCGTCATAAAGGGCTCATTGAGGATAGACACCTGAGCACTTGTTTATGGCCTCCTTACCGGAACGGAGGCGCACACTTTATTGCCCCTGCCATTAAAGGTCATTAAGTGTAGACATTTGGGCATTTGTGCGAAGAATTGTGTCGCCAATCTAAATAATGAAATTTGAAAAGAGAATCATCATCGCATTGTTGAACGATTTGTTTTTGTTCAATGATGAATCGTTCATTTTTACGAAGAAAATTTATAAACAAAGTTTATTCAAGTTGTGCGAGTTGAATTCCTGAATTTTATTCATACATGTGAAATGTGATTACCAATTTCACATTACAGCATAACTAGTCCTCAAACAGTTTTTGGAGAATGCCATTTGAATGCCACACTTTTTGAGAGAGTTCTTCAAGAATACGCACCATCATTGATTTGAATCCAAAAATGATTCCAAAGATATGCCTGTTGTGTCAGTGGGAATGAAGACATATGGAGGTTTGGAAGGAACACGTAATCTGCTCAAAGGAATTCATAATGCATTCACATCTGAATTCATTCAGTATAAATAAATTATACCGCAAAACAGGCATCCTGAACTTCCTCCTAATTGAATGAAATTTGTGATTAAATATCAATTCCTGTACAAATTTCTTATCGAAAGGGATGGAAATCACAGAGTTTTCCCAACGTTTTCTATAAGGGATTTCCCACACTCGATACAATCGATTAGTTTTTCCATACACGAAAGATCGTTTGTATGAATGCATTCTTACAGCCAATATTCGCATATTTTGAGGTAATCAATGATTCACTTCATTATCCACAAACAATTCATGAATCTTCACACACTTCTCTTCTTTAAAGTGACAATACTTTGTGGTATACAAACTTCAACCTTAAAACCATATGATATGTCATTTATTCTCACGTATCATATGTTTCTTGCACCGGAATGAGTTATTCACTGGTTATTACATTGCATAATTGATTTCACTTCATTAAGCACTCTTCAAATCTCGTACACGCACCTATTCAATAAATTTATGAGAGAAAATATACTATCAATTGTACCTAGGACATTTTTTTTATCCAAAAACGTTTACAAATTCAGGAAGAGTCTGATTGAATTCTTGTTGATCGAAGTTCATGGTATTCGTTATGAATCCTTTCTGAGCGGAACAGGACTACATTTTGAACTTCCATGGAGATTCATGTTCACTGTCATGACGAATAGTCTTTACGAATACTTCATGCATTTTCTATGTGTGATTCAAGACCTCCCACATGTACTCATTAAGAATTTTTCGGGAATTCTTTTGATACTCTGTGTGTTCATTTGGAACGCTTCTTTAAATTCATAGGAATGCATTCCATGCACTGTAAGGAATATTCTGAAATTTCCGATATCAGATGTATATGAAAATTCTGAAACTTGTAATTGAAATCAAGTTCAATCATGAATTCATGAAATTTAATGCAAAATGTGTGAAAATTCATATAACGATGCATGAAAAATCGTAACTCTGTATGAGATATCATAAAATCTCATATGAAAAGCCAGAGAAGTTTTGAAAATCCAATACAAAATGTATATGTTGATTGCTTCACATACATTTCTATGGAATTTAGGAAGCAATTTTTTGCAGTGTAGATATTCTTTACTCTGAATTCTCTGCAAACTCGAAAGGAACTTGTGTGCTGTGATACAAGCGTCTTGAATTCAAAAGCTATATTTTTTTGTATAAACATTATGTAAACAATGTAATACCATACTGACTCATAATTGTACGAAGAGAGATTCGGAAAAATTTCAATTGAGGGAAAAATAATCTCAGATATTAGACTCCAAAAGTAAGAGATAGATATAAACATACTGCTATGGATATGGAGACGACGAAGAGGGTACCCGTCACCTCCGAGCGGGAGTTGAGCGCGAAGTCCGTTAACTCGCGACTTTCCCGACAGGCGGCGCTCGCGTATACCGCTAGGTTTGAATCAGCGGCAACCGTCGAGAGCAGAAACCTCGGATTCTCATTGATTTAGAGTTTGGAAAACCCTTCCAGGGAACCTCTGACCAATCACGGCGCTCACCAAGGAAATTCGTGTGTATAAATATCGCGACATTTCCTTAGCTGCACAGATCAGATCAGGAATCAATTCGTAGGAGCTCGTTCAAACTCGTGACATCAACTATACGCGCGAGAAGTGAATAGAGAAAATAAAAATCCAATTGATTCGCGATCCGTCAGGATGCGCGCCAAACGAAAAGGACAAGCAGTTTCCAGCAAAACTGCTGGAATCCAAAAATCTATTCCGATATCGACCCAAAATAGATTCGACACTTTACTTGAGTCAAGTGATGATGATAGCGAACAAGAACTAATGGAACAGGATCTCAACAAGGAAAATATAACTAAAACTGTTAAAATTTCTCCAGTAATTATTACAACCGAACTTGACCATCAACAAAGAATTATACAATTCGTTAAAACCTTATCAAACGAATTTACATTGAAACATTCATCAAAGCAACTTACGCTTCAAGTATCAACAGAAGAAATCAAAAACCAATTCTTAGTATATCTACAAAAAAATCAGTTTCAATTTCATACCTTTATGAACAAAAACGAAAGATGTAAGAAGCTAGTTATCAAAGGACTTGCGCCAACTAACACAGAGGATGTTCCAGAAGATTTGAAGACTAAGGGTGTTAATCGAATAAGATGTGTGTTGCTGAAGCAGGAAAAACCACCTCCGTACCTGTTTCCCATTTTCATGGTAGAATTTAAAAGTGAAGAAGTGATCAAAAATGTTCTTAATATTAAATATATTTGTCATACAGCGATCAGATGGGAAAAGTATCGGAATACGCGACCGTCACAGTGCCATAAGTGTCGGCGTTTCGGACATGGATCCAAAAATTGTTATAATTCACCACGTTGCGTGAAATGTAATCAATCACATCTAACGTCGGACTATGATAAAGTTGAAGAAACGCCACCGAAATGTGTGAATTGTGGTGATAACCATCCTGCAAATTTTGGTGGGTGCCCAGCGTTTCAAGCGGCCATCAATAAGGCAAAAAATAATTCTGAAGCAGCCAAAGCTAAAGTAGCTGCAAAAGCTAAACAAACGCCGGTACGAGCATTGGAGCAGAGGGATTTCCCGCAACTTAGAGCAACAAAGAATCGCTTGCATAATGCTTAAACAACCGTAACTACAAGATCAACATCGTACGCGGCTACAACATCTAACGTCACGCAGGAACAATCAAACGGCGACATCCACGGACGAGAAATCATGGATACCACTGAGGTAGATGAAATTTTAGATAGTGTTAATATACTTAACGAATTACAAGGACAAATCAAGATTTTAAACTCAATATGCGATTTGAAACAAATGCTTTTAATAGTTGAACAGCTTAACCATAAATTAAAAGGTACTACAGATAGAGTCACGCAGTGCCAAATATTCTATGAATGTTTACTCAGCGTAGATGGCAATTGAAAAAATTATGGAAAGAAAAATCAGAATAGCATGCTGAAATGCTAACGGAATAAATGGTCAAATTTTGGAATCGAATTATTTTATGGTTAGGCACAAAATAGATATTATGGTTGTCACTGAAACTAAACTGTTGAACGGGGATAAATGTTACATCAAAGGTTACAGATGTCTCAGACAAGATAGAGATACCCCTCACAGAGGGGAAGGACTTGCTATATTCTTAAAACCAGATATTGAATTCATGAAAATTGATTCACAAAAGACTAATATTGAAACTTTAGCAGTTACTTTGATAAATAATTATATCCTGGTAGCAGTTTATAATAAACCTAAAAATAAATTCTGCAAAAAAGATTCAGACAGTATTTTTGGCTCAGGACAGAGGGTCCTTGCAATGGGGGATTGGAATGCTAAAAACACAAATTGGAACTGCCACAACAATAATAGCTACGGTAATAAACTTTATAAATATACAAGAAATAATATGATCAATATAGAAATTCCCAATAGTTTCACACTAATTCCGTACAATTCAAATTTATCAAGCACAGTAGACCTAGTATTGAATAAAAATATGAACTCTGTCTCTGAAGTAGAAGTTTATGATGACTTGAATTCAGATCACTTACCAATTCTTTTCACTCTAGGGAAAACACAAATCAATGAACGTCCTCGCTTTCAAATACTAGATTATGGCAATGCTGATTGGGACAAATTCAGAACACATACAAACAGTAATTGCTTAATTAACAACAGAATGACAGATAAATTTAGTATTAATCATAATATCAAACAACTCACTAGAACAATAAAACAATCGATAAAATTGGCAATACCTTATTTGAAGTTTAAAGACAATGAAGATATTTTACCAAATCACATCCTCAATAAGATTAAAGAACGAAATAGGATTAGAAGAAAATATCAAAAAAGTAGAAATGGAAAGTACAAAAGAGTTAAAAATAGATTAACTAATGAAATTAGAGAGGAAATTATAGAATTCCGCAATCAAAAATGGGAAAGAAAATTAGCAAAAATCGAAGAAAATGATAATAATTTATGGAAATTAGTAAAGAAATTGAAAAAGAAAAGCAATACCATTCCCACGTTGCAAGGACCTAGAGGATTAGTTTTCAGAAACAAAGACAAGTGTGAGTTACTTGCAGAAAATTTTGAAAATAATCATACTTTAACTCAAAACATGGGAAATAGGAAATTAAATGAAGTTGTTAAAAGAAAATATGAACGTATTAAAAATTCAAAAATAGATATCCAAGAAATCAAATATACCTTCCCCAGAGAAGGGGCTATTGAAATCAAATCTCTTAAAAATTTGAAAGCGCCTGGCATTGATAGTATACAGAACATAGTTATCAAAAATTTACCCAGAAAAGCAATAGTCCAACTCACAAATATATTTGATGCATGTCTGAGAATAGGTTACTCCCCAAAACATTGGGAAGAAGCTAAAATTCTGGCTTTTCCCAAGCCGGGTAAAGACTCTAAATTTTCACAAAATTACAGACCAATCAGTTTGCTGTCCTCACTGAGTAAACTAGATAGATAGATAGATAGATTTTTTATTGTATATAAAGAAATGCATTCCTCATTATAAGGGGGTGTAGATATGAACAGAATCACTCATTTAAACAAAACGCATGCAATTTACAGCTATTTACAACGTAATAATAAATAGCCTTTATAGCCTTTATACAGTCTAGGCTATTCACTATGAATAAGTTTTCTATATTATCAATTTTGTATTCAGTTATGAATTTATTCAAATATATTCCTCTATAATGACGATATATAGGACATCTTAAAAAGAAATGTGACAGGTTTTCGGGTTCCTGTAGATTACATATCTGACAATTTTCTGTTTGTTTTAATCTATAACAATGGCTATTGCATACGAATTTTATGTCACCATATTTGGATGCAAGGCGACATTGAAGAAAAATCCTGATCATATGAATAGGTACTCTCTGAGTGAGAAAATTTATCATGTCAAGTTTGTCCCTAGGCACTTTGCAGTGCAATGATTCTAGTTTTCTATATTTTTCTTCATCTTGCCGCACCATATAATTTTCAAGACTCTGAAAAACTTCATTTGAGGCATTCTCCCAGGTGGATACTCTAAGATCTAATAAGTGTTCCTCATATTCAGTCTTTTTTAAAATTTCTGCAAACATACTTATCCAATTATATTTGTTCCTAATTCCTTTTTTTTTTATACATCTCTACTTGTTTCAAAAGATATATTCTAGGAAATCTATGATCCGCCATTTTCAACATTTTTATAAACCAGTTCCAAGTCAAATTAAATATTTTTAGCATAATACTTTTTATTCCTAATTCCAATCTCAATGCAACATGACTAGTGTTTCTCGGTAAATGAGAAATTCTTTTAAAGAATTCCATCTGTGCTTTCTCTGCAAAGTTTAGATATTGAAGCCCCCATATTTGGGATCCATATAATAATACTGATGTACATAAGCTTAACCGGTCTATGTCCAATCCTCTGAGACCCCTACGTCTGAAGAAATCTTCCATATCCGCCAGAAAGAGAGAGAAGAGAAGAGGGCTCAGCATCTCCCCCTGCAAGACACCCTGAGTAATGTCTATAGTTTTAGTGTACTGGTTCCCTCGTTTGATTTGCATTGTAGCCACATTATACAATTGACTCAAGATTCGAATTATCTTTGGGCTAATTCCTAGTTTGTAAAGTTTTTCCCACAGGATGTTATGAGGTATTGAGTCGAAAGCTCTTTTAAAATCAACAAACGTTACCATAATCTTTTTACCTCTACCAGCATATAGCTGAAGTATTGATTGCAGGGTGAAGATGTTATCTAAGCATCCCCTTCCCTTCCTGAATCCTGATTGATTCTCTGGTATGATATGATTAATTTCCACCCAATGTACTAGTCTTTCCCGTATGATATTAGTGAATAACTTCGTTACGCTGCTCACTAGAGCTATACCTCTATAGTTACCAGGGTCAGTCTTCTCCCCTTTTTTATAGATCATAGTTAAGATGATTTCTGACCAAGCTGTTGGTGTTATCTCCTCTCTTAGAATTTTATTGAACATCGTATTCAGGTATAAGGTCCAGTTTTCGGGGAGATTTTTGAGAAATTCATTTGTAATTAGATCATACCCTGGAGCTTTTTTTAACTTACTGCGAATTAATGCTGCGTCCAATTCATTGGCTGTAATAACTGCATCAAGGATTGGGTCATACACTCCGTAATATTCAAAAATAACATCAGATCTTGGGTCATAAATTCCATCAAGGAATGCTTCCCATTCCTTGAAAGTAATCACCGGTTTGTTGTATATTTTACTTCTATATTTGTTTATCGTCGCCCAAAATTCAGATGGTCTGCTAGTACAATTTAGTTGGTTAATTATTTCTTGATCGTGATTTCTTTTCTTTGATGCAATTAAGTTTTCATACTGCTTTTTCAAACCAATATACGTTAACCTATTTTGATTTTCAAAATTTGTTTTCCTGCACGTTTTCAACTGTTTTTTAACTAATGAATTCATTACATGGCATTCTGAGTCAAACCTTTGCTTATACTTATTTGCTTCAATCGCTTTCTTTTTATTCCCGTCTTTTCTCTCTTTATACATATGAGAATCATTAGCTGCTGACGTAATAGCCTTGCGAAAATTCTCATAGATATTCTCAATTGATTCAATGTTAAAATTAATGCATAGCAATTCCGAAAATCTTAACTCATTCATATATGACAAGACATGATCCTGATTCCAGTTGAGTGTTGACCCTTTTGCCTCTAAACTCACCTCTGTCGATACATCTATCTCATCTGACATTGAATTGTTGCCTAAATTATTTATCTCTAATAATACTTGGAAGTGATCAGAGATATCGCAATTCTGATTCACCCTCAAGTCTTTGATAACTTCAAGACCAATTGAGTTACTCCAAACAAGATCTATGGTACTTGTTCCAGCTGATGAACAGAATGTAATTCTTCCTGGTATGTCACCTGGGAGTCTCCCATTTATCAGCACCATTCCGTATTCCTGCATGAAATCAAGCAATGTTTCCCCTCTTGAGTTGACGGTTTTATGATTGGACATTCTGGATTCTGGAATATTGGAAAGTTCCGCAATTTCTTGTGGTAGTTGGTTCCTTTCCCCGACGCGTGCATTGAAATCTCCCAGTAATAAAAGTTGGTAATTTGGGTATTTAGTTTGAACATTCTCCATAGACTCCTTGAATAGATCCAATTGAATTTTTATCTTCAAACTGGGCTTTAAATATACAAATCCGACTATGAATTTTTGGTTGCCATTTACTATTTTGATAAATGCCCAATCTTCAGAGTAATCTAACGTTCCAAACTTCAGGTGTTTTTTTATTAGTATTAGGTATCCACCACTGGCTCTACCTCTACTCTTCTCTTTTATAGCGTTTGACCAAATTGTATTATAATCTTCTTTCAAATTAAGGTGATCTTGAGGTTTAGTGAGCCAAGTTTCAACAATACACATTATATCCATTCTTTCATTTTTCCCTATCTCTTAGAAGTTTTTGAATCCTTGAATATTCCAAAATACTACATGCAGGGAGTCTGATCTCATAAAAAATTCTTCGCTTGCGTACTTCCTGACCCTTTCGATGGATTTCCCTGGTAGTTTGAGTCTAATTTCGTACTTACTGGCGTTATAGTTTCTTGTCTCTTACCTCTTGGCGTTCGTGACAGTCTTTTATTCATGCCTTGCGTTCATTGATTACCAGATATAATTTTATTTCCTCTTATCTGCACACGTTCGCCCTTCTCTCTCCGTTCTTTAACTTGTTTACGTGAATCTCGTTGAACTTCTCTATCACTCCACGACAGGTCATTTTCGATGAAAACTTTCTCACCTCTCAATTTCTTCGACTTTGTTCTCATGATATTTAATTTATCTTCGTATTCCGAGAGTTTCACTTTTGAAATTTGTTTATTTTTCCCCATTGCACTTACATCCAGAACTATGCCTTGTATTTCAAAATGATCTTTAAGAAAGGAGTCTGCTATTTGTTTCAGATTGGAGCTAGAGAGCTCTAATCCTTTAATGATTAAATTCATTTTCCTACGTTGTTTTTCTTGAGCTTCGATGATTTTCTCCATATTTTCTGTTTTTTGTTCCAGCAATTTGATATTTTCTTCCAAATTTGTCACGTGTGAAGTACTTTTGTTTATATCGGTATTCGTAGTTGTTTCTTGGAGAGAGTTTCTATTTGACAATTCCTCTAAATTCGAGATTCTACCGTTCAATTCTTCCCATTTATTCTTCCATTCAGTATCTTTTTTGTGAAGTTCTAATTTCAAATTCTCCAAGTTATTATCTATTTTCGATTCTAGAATATTGAACTTTTCATTATTCTTTTGTCTCATCTCTTTGATTTCAGTGATGAGTTCCAAAATATTTGAATCTACAGAGTTTGAAACAGTGTTTTCATTCCCTTTAAACTTAATTTGATTCATATTTGTTATTGTTGAGGTTTTTCCTTCCGTGACCTCAGGAGTGAGGTCGCTGTTAGGTAAAGTCGAGGTAGTTGTATCTAAAGACTTCTTCCATCTCTCTCCTATTTGTGTTTTCTTTTTTCCTTTAAATTCAAACAGTGAAGATATAGAATTTGTCCTGGTTCTATTTGCCATCAATGAATCTACATGTTTTGGACGACCTCTTTTCCGTTTTTTATTCTCCTGCATAGGTGTGTGGTAAGATTCATTATCTTCATCATCAGTCTCATCTTCCACCTGATGATTACCATGGGTAGATACATCCGTAGTAGGGTTTGATAACTCCAAGTTAGGTGAAGATAAGGCAGATGCCATCTTATCGACCTGTGAATTGATTTGTTCTCCCATGATCTAATATGTCGGCGTTTGTTGATTATCGAAATATGTAGAATATTTTGTCGCATCAAACCCACTATGAAACATGTGCGACAAAACCAATTTCACAGATGAGATACACAAGGACTGAAACACCTTTAGCACATCACTATACAAAAAACGAAGAACTGCAACACACTTATTTTATATAAAATTCGAGAGCTGATGTCTACACGTATTGACCGTTTGGATACCGTTCGTATCCCCCCCACTGAGTAAACTATCTGAAAAAATGTTATTAAAAAGGGTTAAGAAACAGTTGGATGAACGCAATATCCTTATTCCACAGCAGTTTGGGTTCAGAAATGCACACAATACGGTACATCAACTTTTGAGAATATCTGAGCATATATCTAGAAACTTCAACTTGAATAAAGACACTTCAGTCGTTCTACTCGATATAGAAAAAGCGTTTGATACTGTTCGGCATAAAGGACTAATACGAGGGTGGATTGATAAGTTTCCGGCCTGACCAAGAAAAACAACGTTTTTGAGAATTTTTTTTTTCATTTCTCAACATAATCTTCTCCAAGGCTGATACATTTCTCATAGCGGTGTTCTAGTCTGGTAATGCCATCTCTATAGACTGATTCGTCAAGCTCCTCAAAATACCCATTTACAGCTTCGATTACTTCTTCATTGTCCGCAAATCTCTTACCGCCAAGCCATTTTTTGAGGTTAGGAAACAGATAATAGTCACTCGGGGCTAGGTCTGGAGAGTAGGGAGGGTGCGGCATTAATTCGAACTTCAGATCGTTGATTTTAGCCATCGCAACGATTGACGTGTGCGCTGGTGCGTTATCGTGATGAAACAAGATTTTTTTCTTCGCCAGATGAGGTCGTTTAATTTTCACTTCGTGGCTCAAACGTTGCAATAAGTCTGCGTAGTATTAACCAGTGATAGTTTTACCCTTTTCAAGGTAATCAATGTATATAATACCTCTTGCATCCCAAAAAACAGTAGCCATAACCTTGTTCGCCGAAAAAATTGTTTTTGCCTTCTTTGGAGTTGGTTTCCCTGGTCCAATCCACTGTTTAGACTGTTCTTTGGTTTCAGGAGTGTAGTGGTGGACCCAAGTTTCGTCAACGGTTACGAATCGACGCAAAAATTCGCTTAGATTACGCTTATACAACGCCAAATTGGCGGTAGAAATGTTCTTTCGAATCAATTTTTGGTCGACTGTTAGCAAACGCGGCACCCATCTTGCACAGAGCTTTTCCATATACAAATGTTGGTGAAAAATATTTTGTACACGTTCATATGACATCTTACAGGTCTCAGCTATCTCACGAACTTTTAATCTGCGATCTTTCAGCACTATTTGATGGATTTTTTCGATCATATCTGAAGTTGTGACCTCAATGGGGCGTCCTGAGCGAGGCTCATCAGAGGTGCTCACACGACCCTTTTTAAACTCGGAAACCCACTGCTTAACGGTTGAATATGATGGGGAGGATGTCCCCAGTGTTGAGTCCATCTCTTCTTTGATTTCCTTCGGCGTTAACCCCTCCAAATAAAAGTATTTGATGACAGCACGATTTTCCAGCTTTTCCATTTTTACGAAAAACACAGAGGCGTCTTGGTCAGCGTGCTCTCAAAATTAAACTAACATGGCGATTGGACTGAAACTATAGCTACAAGCTATCTAAGGATGGTACTATAGAACGCCACCTCAAGGTAGGCCTAGTGGCGCCATCTCTTGGTCAGGCCGGAAACTTATCAATCCACCCTCGTATATAAAATGGAAAACTATGGCTTTCCATTTTATTTATTGAAAATAATCTTGAATTATCTTCAAAAAAGAAAATTTTCAGTTGATGTTGATGGGGATAATTTCAGATTTCATCAAGTTAAGGCAGGAGTACCTCAAGGTTCAATTTTGGGACCGGTACTGTTCCTAATTTACATAACGACATCCCAAAAAAGGCCGAAGTTGAATTGTCGCTATTTGCGGATGACATAGCAATTTATGTTCCCTCCTGGCAAGAGGCCAATGCCATACGCAAACTTCAAAGTTACTTAGAAGATTTAGAAAAATATTATGATAAGTGGAAAATCAAAATTAATGCCAATAAAACAGAATTAGTTACGTATACTAGGAAAACCAAGAGGAAACCAGTACCTGACTTAATATTATATAATCAAAAAATCGAACCGGCAAAAAGTGCCAAATATCTAGGAGTAATTTTAGACCAGAAATTAACTTTTACTCACCATATCAACCATGTTGAGAAAAAGGGCTACATAGCCACTAGTCAATTGTATCCATTACTCAATAAGTTTAGTAAACTATCTATTAGGAATAAGTTGAAAATATATAACGTCATTATAAAACCTATGATGTTGTATGCTGCTCCTATCTGGGCAAATACGTACAAAACAAATTTTAACAAATTACAAATCATCCAAAACAAATGTTTAAGACTTGCCTTGAGAGAAGAGTACACAACTCCAATTTCCTTACTACATGACAAAGCAAATATTACATATTTTAAAGATGAAGTCATCAAAAGATGTACGCAATTCTATGAACAAGGGATGCATACAGTGTCATTACTTAAAAATATTCATGAAGATATATTGGCTGGACCTAGTATGGTCCCGTATAAAAATAAGTATAAGATGCCTTATCAATACAAAACACAAGACTGATGTCTTTTATTTTCTTTTATTTTTATTTTATCTAAGAGTTATAATTTTATAGAGTTTATCCTCCAACACTTCAAAATACAAGGTTTTTTTTTTATTTTCCCTTAGAAACATTTGAACTAATGAATAATATGCAGTATGTAATGAGAATAAAACTTTAGAAACAAAATGAGTGATAGCTTAAGCTAGAAATCGTTATAAAACTTGAGTATGCTTACAATATTTTTATATTTTTGTATGCACCAATTTATGAAAATGAATAAATTTTCAAAGAAAAAGAGCTGCACACATTTCACTTAACACACTTCACAAGACACTTCGCTCTTGTCAACAGCTGAATTTTCAACGCTGGAACACCAACAGTCCTCTTCAGGATTCCATATCTCCGAATTAACGTGGGATCCAGCTTTAACAAGCAAATTCATCGCTGATAGTCCTTTTAAAGACTCTACAAGAGACTCGACAATCAACGAGTGATATTTTGAACTGGTGCTTGAACAGTGATCGAACGAAGTTCAAGCACGAATTATTTAAAATCCACGGACCAACTGACCAGTATAACGGGTCGAGCACGGATTTCTTCGATGACGAGGGAGGATCCATTTGGATTCCATTTGTTCCTCTACAACAGGCGGTAACTGCGATCCTGTGCTACAAACAGCCAGGATCACTGGCAGTTTTGACCAAAATTAACAAAACGTGAAGCGAGTTGCTAAGGCACTCACGGAGTTTTCACAAGAGTAAGTGTTCTTACACGATTTGGGTGGGTGAAAGAACTAGGTTTTCATTGTGACATCAACCACACTAAATTTTTTTTTAAAGGATGAAACTTCAAGTTTTTGAATTCAAATTAAACTGAATCCTTGTACATTCAAGTCTCATGCTCGAATATCATCCTAAATATGTACATTTTTCTTTTAATTTGTTTCGACATTCTCATTTCTCCATTCATTCGAATATCAGTCATCTCTCTCTTTTATTCTCATATTCAGAAGTAGTACAGAATTATATTCAACGAGTTTTCTTTTCTCTTCATTTTTCAGTGGAAAACGAAGTACATGCCAGAATAAAATATCTAGAAGACAGAATCAGAGGGACGAAAAATAGGATAAAAACTCATCAAAAGAGTGTTAGAGAAGAGACAATTCCACCCTCAGGAAGGAAGAGGAAACGCTTCCTTAATAACTTGAACACTTATGAGGAATCCCTAACAAATTTGAATGGAGAATTAGAGAATATAAAAATATATTGAGGTTCTTTGAAAAAAAGAGGAGATCTATTCATAGAAAGGGAAACCTGGGACATTCAACCCATTCCTCCATGCAAGAAGTTACATGAATCTGATTTATGCCCAAAATGTAACCCAAAAACAAAGAATTGAATTAATATACAAATCCAAATAATGAACTATAATTTATAATTATAAATAATAATATTGATACATCGAATTTAATATTTTCTTGTGATCAAACACTGCTATAAGTAATAATAAATTCAATTTTGTAACCATATTCTAAACGAGTCAAACAGTTTGATTGAAGTATCCTTTCCCCAGTCCTTGTGTAGTTTTAACTAACTGAAGTGGGGTAACAAAGGGATTGTCAAACTTGATTTGGCAGTTCCTTGTAATAACTGTCCTCTGCAGATGAACTATGAAAAGTTTTGACGTAACAGATGTGTGGTCATATCATCGAAACCTGATGAAAAAACAGAGTATTGCCAATCCTGACATCGACGATATGCCAACAGATTTGGAACATTGTCTCACGCAACTTTTGATTGATCTAAAAGATGATCCTCTGAATTTTTGGAAAATGCATCATTCTACGTACCCATCACTGAGTTAGATTGCAAAATGTTATTTCTCAGTCCCAGTAACTTCGGTCCCTCCTCAAAGATTATTTTCGAAAACAGGAAACATTGTGACGCAGAGCAGAAGTTTCTTGTCCCCTAAACATGTGCAAGAACTATTGTTTCTGATTCCTCTTTCCGAAGAACAGTGGCAGTTAAGAATTATTCGTCTTTGTTTGAAATATCGACCCCAAGGAAACCCCAAGAGAAAGGAAAATTCTGAGTTCATCCGTGTTATTGATATACGGAATTTTATTTTCTGCTGATATTCAGGGACAATAAGATACACAATTATATGATTTTTGATCCAATTGTTGGAATTAAAAAATGTTCCTAATAGACTTATTGAGCTTCTGAAGAATATCTGATAAGGTACTCATACCACTATGGATGCTGAATGTATCTGGGTTATACCCAGTGAGAAATTAATACATCCTCATTACATTCATTTGAAGCGAATATTTTCATTTCCTTTGATTCCATCACAAAAATGCATTTTTCATTTCCTATGGATTCAATAATTTCAAATAGGCTTTGTATTATTACGGATGTGAGATGTATTTAATATTCAATTAGAACGAATAAACCGCTTGAGATTCTCTGCTAACTTCGAAAATCCATATCCGAGTTTTCACAATCGTTTTTTGAAGGATCGATTCTTTTCTAGCCGATTTTTAATTCCATCGATTTTCTATTTTGCGATCCAGAATCGATTCGGGAATTGATTTTTTCTCGTGAATCGCACACCCCTAGTCCACATCTACGAAGCTTGTGTAGACAGGCCTTTACTTGGAATCCATTTTCTGCTGGAAATTTTCCGCGCCATCTGAGGAGTCAGGTCGCGGGAACATCTACGCAGAATTGCCCAATGGAGAATTATTTTGCTTTTCTCATTGGCTATTCTCTTGGAATGAAATATGCAATTGGTACGTTAGTTACTAATCATTTTTCCTCTAGCAGTTGTAACGTAAGCGTTACGAAGAGACTAGAAGGGGGCACCGACGAGGAGGTAGAGGGGGCAGCAGCGGCGAGACTAGTGATGAGTCCAGGCGGAAAAGGACAGTTCGTTACCGGTACCCGACTGATTAGCTATTCGTCAGCACCATTATTCGCACGCTCTACGAGGCCATCAAGGTATACATAAAGTGAAGTTCACTCTCTGAGCAAATACCACGCGGTATCAGAAATACTCTCCGCGAGTCATTGGACCAAGGACCTCCTCGCAGCCACCCGTACCTCCACGGCGACCCCGCGGAACCTCTATTAGGCCCGGCCAGCCGAAAGACGAGACGACAAACCGACACTCACGACACTCACACTCACCCTATACACCCACATAACTAGCGGTAAGGACTACTCTTACATTGTATCACATTATTTTGTTTTTGTACTATTTTTCTCTGTGAGCAATTCGAAAAAAATATATCTATCGATATTGTTACGTTACATCTGTGAGTCTCTCTCTCAGCTCTCTGCCTACACCCCGTCCTCTGAAAATCGCCCCTAAAAATCTACTCATTATACAGTCTGACATCTTTACATCCTTCCACTTGCTCGCAACATCTCGTACAGAGTAGACTGGAACCAGCTAATTTTTGGATTTCGAAAATATATTAGAATTTGTTCTCTTTCTTACATCGAAGTAAGTATGTATGGAATAAAAAGTTTGAAAAAATCTTATATCATAAAAATGTTGAACATTGAATCGTTTGTTAACCTTTAGAGGACGGGAAGCCTCACAAATTTTTTTACCATTTTTCCGTACTCAGAACATCAAATCATCCCTGGAAAACATAAAGAACTTCGTTTGCCAGGGTGGTCTCTTTTGGGACCAGTGCCGTCCGCTCAAGGTTAAACAAATTCCAAATTACGTATCGAAAGATCTAATTCGCAACTAACGATTGTTGGAAAATGATTTCATTTGATTGAACATAACTATGGCGAATTGAAAATATTTACACTCCGATATTTGGAATGCCAACAAAAATGAATTTTTCCCAAATCATTTCAACTTCAACCACGAATTCACCAAATTTGTTTCAGACACTTAATCTGTTCCGAGTGAATTACATTTGGAGGATAATTCAGATCATTTTGTTTTGCATTGACGATGAATCAAAACTGAAAAAGGGAAGTGAACTATGTGAATTACTTAGTAAAACAACAACGTTTTCAGCAACATTTACTCACATTTTTCCAAGTGAATTATCAAATTTGCATCAATCCCACACTTTTAGTTGTATCAATATTCAATGCATATAACATAGATGTTTTCAGTTTTGATCCATCGTCTCACTTCAAAAGGGACCTCAAAATCTTGCAACGTCCAATTCCTGCTCATTACATATAAAACAAGCATAATGAGATTTGAATTCAGTTTGCATCGAAAATTCATTCTGTCGGTTGTAATGGTGTGTTTTGCGATGCCTTTGTCATGTTAAAATCATTATGCTCCCACTGCATGTTATAAATTTGGCATCGATAGAATTTTAATCTAGAAATATTCAGTCGACAAAACCATACTTCAATACAGTGGCACTATAATGTAATTATTTTACCAATTCATGGGTCAATGTGCTGAATTATAGTTTATTCAAATGAATAATGTTCCAATAAAAACCTCCACCGATGAGCAATCCACAAAATACAATGGTAGCGTGGTGATTTTTACACATAACACAGGCATTGCCAAACACATAATTGGTATCGTCAAGACAAATTTTCAGTTGAGTTCGAATCCAAGTTATCTCACCTCGTTTTATACTTGATACACAGACAATGCATGCATGTTTGTTGACTTTGAATTCCTGAACGAGGTGAGATGATGAATCGGAACTGAAAAAGTCTGTATTATGTGAATTATTTAGAGGAACAACAATGTTTTCAGTAACATTCTCCGACATTCCTCCAAGTGAATTATAAAATTTTCAGAAACCCCCAGTTTTAGTTGTATCAATATTCAATGCATATAACATAGATGCTTTCAGTTTTGATCCATCGTCTCACTTCAAAAGGGACCTCAAAATCTTGCTACGTGCAATTTCTGCTAATTACATATAAAACAAGAATAATGAGATTTGAATTTAGTTTGCATTGAAAATTGCTCAATTCACTCCGGAAAATATCAGTATGATAACAATACTGTTTATTCACTCCCAATAAAACACTATTGCACTGAACAACTCCGAAAGTTGGACTGTATGAAGTCATCATATGAACATGAAGATATCCTTAATATAAGCGTCCCACTCAGCATTTCTGTTAGTACCCCGCATTGAAACTGCAGCAATCTTGGAAGGACCTGTCCTTTCATTTACAAATGCAATATTACAAAAGTAATTTGCAGAAGAATCACTTTACAATTTGATATCGCTGTAATTTGCTCTTAATTGTAGGTATTTTGTGATCCTATTGCTGTCATTCTCATACCAAGTATTCCCAAGATTGCATCAATAGTGCTGCAATGTTAATGCAAGACTTCAACAGAAATGCTCAATGGGTAGTCATTTTTGGCTCTGGTATTGTCAGTCGAATGATTCAATGTTTTTCCGTCAAAAATTCAGTTTTTAAAATTTAGTTTTGATATTGTATTTGAACAATGTGTTTTTTTGACTTCTCAATATCAACTTTGTTCATTTATGATGTTATCGTTCGCATTAATAGAATTATTATTTCTCTGTCGGTAGTCCTTTGATTATGTCAAATAGTTGCAAATATTTTCTTAATCAATTTCTTTTTCTGCAGCTCCGTTTCTCCAACCTCAGATTTTGTGGAAATGTTGGGAAAACAATTCTACTCATTCAAAAAAATGCAGAAATGGATGAGCAAATATACGACCCAAAGTCGGAATCAATATTCTTTGAGTAGCAGTAAATTGCTAACAAGCGCAAAGATAAAAACTGTCTTCAACTCAGATTTGGAATATTATTATTTAGATTATAAATGCGTTCGAGGTGGAGTTTTCAAAACAAAAGAGGAAGGTGTGCATAAGAAAAGGTGATTATCAAATTGTTTCCATTGAATATTATATGCTGTTCAGCTCGTTCTAATAAAACATTTTGATATCATATAAAACATTTTGATAGAAATACAACAGATTTTTATAGCAGATGGGTGGAGATTGAGATGTATGAAGATTCTTTCGATCTTCTACACGTACCCAATCGCTGATCTACTGGGCGTCCCAGAACTCGCGGACCGGATTTCACAGGCATATTCTGGAGCCGAAATGCAGTAATTTCCCGTTTGGACATTTTTTTTGGAGGCTTAGTTTCCGAGATATGAGCATTTTTAGATTTTTTTTCAAATGCAAATCTTTCATGAGCACTGTATGGTACACACTTGAGCTCAACGCCATTCTCTAAGTTGGAAAACGGCGGATTCCTGGAAGAAAATTGAACTATCGTATCATTGTTTGTTCCGGAGCTATAGCAATTTGAAATTTCTGAGCTTCTAGCCAATCAGAATTCCGCAACTTTAAATCCCTATAGCTCCGGAACGAACAATGATACGATAGTTTAATTCTCTTTCAGAAATCCACCATTTTCCAACTTAGAGAATGGCGTTGAGCTCAAGTATGTACCATACAGTGCTTTTGAATGATTTGGATTTGAAAAAAATCTAAAAATGCTCATATCTCGGAAACTAAGCCTCCAAAAAAAAATGTCCAAACGGGAAATTACTGCATTTCGGCTGCAGAATATGCCTGTGAAATCCGGTCCGCGAGTTCTGAGACACCCAGTATATTATACACTAAATAGGAAATCAACTAACAACGCTGTACCAATTAGAAAACCGGAATCGCTATTTGCATCTTGGATGGGGCCTCAATAGTTATTCCCAAGCAGCACCAGGAGGAATTATAATGCGTGAAACATTCTATGGGCATGCTCAGATGATTATCCAAAACAGTCTCATTTGGAGGTTCTTAGCATGTTTATATCGCATCTGAAACATCCGTGTGTCGCTTGGGGCGTCTTTGCAAGAATCGTCTTTGCACCAAAAATTCACATTCCGAACGCTAGTACAATCCACTCTGGTTAAGAGCCTGGCTCATATTTTTTTCGCTTCATCAAGTACATATGTTCCCCCACTCTAAGACCACTTGCAGTTTTGTTTCATATATCTTGCTGTGAGCCTCCCTGGGAATTATGACTTTTGGCCCAAGAAATTTATCACTTGGAGGTTGTCAGATTTATCCTGATATTCAATGAGCACAAAGATGTCCATATAACATTAATCGGGAGTTTATTGAAAACCGTGGTGGGAAAGAAATGTCTATAACTTCATCTCTGTGTATTTATATGTTCATTGTTAGGCATTTCTGCATGAAGCTCCAATATCAAACGGTTTCAAATAACTAATTTATATAAGATCGATAAATCTTACATTTATTCGTATTTTAAATTCAATAATGAGATGAATTCATTTTGGAATAAGAAAACTATGCTTTCATCAAATGCAAGAATGCAGTTGTATTGAATTTTCAATGTACAGAAATTGACACGTGTACGTTCCAATATGAATTGGGCAAAGCTTATAAGGAGCAATGCGAGATGAAATTGTCACTCATAGTAGACGGGAATTCGATTTCTTCCCACTTTCTTCTCCTACAGCCCCCCCGCGAGGCTTATCAGATTGGACTGTATGCTGAAAGTTCATTATGCAGAGAACAATCGAACCCCTTGTTTTTATACAGTCCACAAGAAACTACAGTTTTCATACAATCGAATACATTCGGTATGATATAATCTTCCAGTCTACCAGCATTCGGAACATGCATTTTCGGGACAATGAGCATTCGTTGCAATAACGATTCAGGGTATAAAAGGCCCATCGAGTAATGCAGACCCAAAATGTTTCAGAGGGCCGATGAACTATTTAAGTGTTCACCAGTTCCCTGATAGTTAATATAATTCTATAAAGTCTTCATAGACTTTGCACCCAAATCCTATCGAATTTCCACACAACCAACTTCACGGACTTTTGCTACATAGAAGTGTTATAGTATTTGAATTAAATTTTGTGTTGAAACTTTTCTACGATTTATTTCCCAGCGTGCATCCCAATTTGCATTCAAATGGAACAAAATTTTTATTACTGCTTAATTTTTCTCACAGATCCATGGAAACTGATTGCCCTGCAAGGATCAAATTCAAATTGTCCAAAGACCGCCAATGTTTGGAGATCATGATATTTAACACTCACCACATGCATCAACAAAATGAGGTTTGTTCCTGGATATACGTTACTTGCATATGTTGGAATTTTCTTTAACCCACCTGAGAGAAAAAAATCAGATCTGAAGAGATCTAATTAGATCTGAGCACACGGGAGTTCTATTTCTATTCACATCTCTGCAGATCTAAATAGATCTATTCAGATTTAAGGTCCATTCGTTATTCAAACAGGTACATCACTTAGATTTGAGCCGATCCACTGCATTCCAGTTTTCTTATGTAAACAGATTCAATTAGATTTAAGGAGTTATTTAATTCTGAACATGCTGAAAAGTGAGGCTTCTTTCAAGAATTCTTTTTTCATTACTAATGAATCGATCTCAGTAGGACTTTGAGGGCTGATTGTACATATTTTGAGGTAAACAAAAATATTTTCTATTCAGATTTACGATATAACATAACGTCGTGTAAACGTGAATATCTGGAAATCGCTTTTTCAAACTGGTGGGCAGCATAAGTCGGATTTTTTCCGATTGACTTGAGAATTGAACTGTCGCTTCTTGGATACATAATCTATGGAAGTACAAACAGATTTTGCGATCAATGAACTATGAAATTTTCTAAGAATGATTGGAGGTTGAGTTTTTCAAGGAATAAGAAGAATAAAATGTTCAAATGTATGCCAAATTGGTAAATATCAATAGTTTTCCAGAACCTCAGGTACTTACACAAAAAACACTGTTATAAAATACAAAAAAAAATTTGCTGGTCATTGTAGATGCTGTCTAGACATCGCGACACTGTCCACCGTTTACCTAAAAAAAAAACACGCCTTCGATTGTTTGATTACCATGACGATATGTTACATCATAAATCCAAATGAAAAACATTTTTGTATACCTTCACAGAGAGAATCCTAGAGTAATTAGTACTCTATACTACACGACCGGCTCATGTTATGAAAACGAACGGGATCTAACAGCACTGATTACTGTATTGACACGAATCAGTCCTATTTTCACACGACTGGTTCGTGTAAATACAGTAACCAGTGCTGTTAGACTTCTTTTGTTTTCATTACATGAGCTAGTCGTGTAGTACTAATTCTCATAGTACTAAACCTCATCCTTATTTTTCAGCATGTTATGGTTATGTAAGCCCTTAGTTTGATTTCTTTCGATCTAATTCATTTTTCCTCGGGCAGACCAGTGCTGCTACACAATCATACTTTTGTACGTTTGTGTAACGGAGAGGGGCTAGCCTCGACGGTCCTCGCCCTCCATTCTAGCAGCACTAGGGCAGACAATGATTGAACATCAGGCACATTATTGGTGGAAAAATGGAAATGGAATGGGCCATTATTAGCAAATGATAAGAAAATTTCTTTATCGTGCTTGGGTGGAGAAGAACGAATGAATTCGACACTGGTCAGAGCTGATGATAGTCCATTTCATCCCCATCTTCCCACCAATGATGAGACTATTAAAAGAACACATTGATGAATCCTAAAATGATATTATTCAAAGTTTACGGCATGCTTGTGGTTCACCAAGTATCGACCATACTTGATGTACATTGCGCTATGCTAGGGATAATGGAAAATTTTTATGTGAAACATGGGAATTGAACAACCTGAGTTTTTTGTTGAAATATATCACCGTTGTGATGGTGATGATAACAATTTATTAATTTTATAATACTTGGATTTTTCAAACATCATCTTTGATATATTGTAAATATTTTCAGGATGAACCATCAACGTCCGACAAGAACCCGGCAAGGGAAAAAACCGACGAGGAGATGGACACTGTTGAAGATCGCTTACAAGAGGAAAATGCGATATCAATTGAGATTATCCCTGGAGATCTGAAAATTGTCCCAGGTGAAATAGAACAAACGGTTGATCCAAAAACAGCTAATGCCGAGATGGGAGTAACTGAAGGACCTCCTGATCCTGATGAAAAAACCTCGAAGGTGCCGAGTCTGGTGGCAGAAACTGCAAAAGAAACAGTTCCTGAAGCGGACATTGTAGGAATAGTTGTGGCTGAAACAGCTTCACCAAGGGTGCCTAATATAAAACCAGGACCTTCAGGGGGAACAGGTGTTTCTAAAGTTCATAACATGACGTAAGCTGATTCTGAAACGGAAAATTCAGAAGAACTTGACACCATAAATACAGTATCTCATCTTGGTGCAGGAACTTCGAGACAGAGAGAAATTCCAGAAACGAATGCCATCATGGCTTCAGGAAAAGCTTCAGTGAGCTTGGAAAATGTCAAAGTAAACGGGGATTCAAACGCTTTGGGAGTGATAAAAGAATTGAATGTACGAGGGAAAAGTAAGGGACGGCCCAAAGGACAGGCACTCAACGCCATTGACCTGCCTAAACAAAAGAAAAAATTCACTCCATTTGCCAACGACACGGCGGAAAATGAAAAAAAACATATCTTCCAATGGATGTTGAAGAATCCGAATATGATAAGGAATACACTGGATAAAGAATATACAGGGTGGGGCATTTAAAGTGTCGCGGGCGTTTTTTCCAAAAATAAAATGAGATACGAGAAAATTTTTCGGACAAAAATTGTAGGGTATCGAGGGGGACATCCGATGGTGGCCTTGGCTTTGACCTCAAATCTCATCTTCAAGGGCATTCTGAGGTCAACTCTTGTTTTTTAAATAGCATCTCATATTTTTTACTGCAGATTTGGATTCTAGGTCAAAAACCAAGAAACTTTTGTCTGAACCATTTTCCTGAAATCCGCAAAGATGGCGCTCTAATCGATATTGTTCCGTACTGAATCTGACATTAGAATAACTCGAAAACGAAGGGTCTTGGAGGAGAATGTTTCGGACAAAAGTTGTCTGATTCCAAGGGGGACCCCTTGAACTGAAACGGAGGTGATGGGGTATAACAGACAAAACACAACACATTTCAATCGTCTACATCACTTGGATAATTTTAATGCAGTAGATGCTCAAAATGATGGCCTTCGACTTCAATACACATTTCAAAACGTTTTACAAAAGATTGCTGAAATCGTGCTAAAATATCTTCATTGATGCTCGCGCATGCATTGATGATTCGTTGACGCATATCCTCAGGTGCAGTCGGTGCTTGTTGATAAACTGTATCTTTTATGTATCCCCATAAAAAAAAATCTGGAGAAGTAAGATCCGGAGAACGGGCAGGCCAATGAACTGGTCCACGACGTCCTATCCATCGTCCAGGATAATCTCTGTCCAATATTTCTCGAGCTGTGACTGCATAATGGGATGGACAACCATCGTGTTGATACCACATATTCAATCGTTCCTGAATAGGTATGTCTTCAAGTCATGTTGGAAGTACTTGATCTAAGAAATGTCTGTACTTCTCTCCATTTAGCGTATCTGCAATGAAGTACGGTCCAATTACTCGAGATCGAAAAATACCACACCAAACATTCACAGCCCATTGTCTTTGATGCTCTACTTGACGTAACCATCTTGGATTTTCTGTCGCCCAGTAATGCATATTATGTCGATTTACTTGACCATGATTGGTGAACGTCGACTCATCAGAAAATAATATGTTGATGAAGTTGTTATTGTGCATTTGCGCTAGACCCTATCGACAAAACTGTACACGATTTTCGAAATCATCACCGTGAAGGTCTTGATGCAAACAAATGTGATACGGATGGAATTTGTGACGTTTCAGTATTCGAAGAACACTTCTTCGAGAAATTCCCGAATGGAGTTCAATTTCACGAGAGCTCACGTGTGGATTATTGGCTACTGCAGCTAGTACATTAACTTCCGCATTTTCTCCGCTAACAGTTCTCATTCGATGTCGTTTTTCCCTTGTAACACTTCCCGTTTCTGAGAATAATTTTGTAATGCGTTGAAAATACCTAATGGATGGCGTTGTTCTTTCAGGAAATCGTTCTGCATACAAGTCATATGCTTGTCTGGGGTTCTTATGCACTTCACCGTAAATGTAGATCATATCGATCTTTTCAGAAACCGTGTATCGGATATCCATGATTTTCAATTTGTCATAAACCAAGTAATAATCAAATGTAACTGACAAACTGACTTTCAAAATCGTGAATTTTCACTGAACCCCGTCGTTTGTTTACATCGCGTGAGCTCTGAATGGTGGTAATGTAGACGATTGAAATGTGTTGTGTATTGACAACTTTTGTACGAAACATTCTTTTGCAAGACCCTTCGTTTTCGAGTTATCCGAATGTCAGATTCAAAATGGAACAATATCGATGAGAGCGCCATTTTTGCGGATTTCAGGAAAATGGTTCAGACAAAAGTTTCTTGGTTTTTGACCTAGAATCCAAATCTGCAGTAAAAAATATGAGATGCTATTTAAAAAACAAGAGTTGATCTCAGAATGCCCTTGAAGATGAGATTTGAGGTCAAAGCCAAGGCCACCATCGGATGTCTCCCTCGGTACCCTACAACTTTTGTCCGAAAAATTTTCTCGTATCTCATTTTATTTTTGGAAAAAACGCCCGCGACACTTCAAATGCCCCACCCTGTATAATCAAGGTGGACAATTTGAAAGTATCCGAAGAAATTCCAGACGGGATTATAGACGGGTCGGTAGACCTTTCTTCAATCCACGCAATGTTGGAAAGAAAAGCTTTCGGCATGCTACAGGACATGTATGAAAGACGAAAAGTGGCAAACATTTTCAAGTGCAATTTATGTGAAAAAGAAATCAGGGGGAAAAGCATTGCATGCGACATATGTTTATGCTGGTTTCATCTGGTTTGTGTCGGGATAAAAAGACTCCCACCGGCCAAAGAAGAATGGTTTTGTGAAATGTGTACAAAATGAACCATTCAGGTATAAACTATGTTTTTGTTCGTTTGTATTCGAGGTCAAATTACTATTATTATTACTGCATAGGATGATATAGGAATATAATTGTTTGTGTCATAACTTCTCAAGCAAATATAAAACTAATTGAATATTGATTATTATGAATTCTTCTGTGTGATATTGTATGCTATGAGTTGGGATTGTATAGATGAACTAGGTTTGAATTGATTCATGAACGGCTCATGATGGAAAACGCATATCCACGCACATTCCGCGGCGTAATATTTGCATTCCAAATTTGACCTGAATAGCAGTTTCAATTGTTTCCAGTATGTGGGGATTGAGATGATCATTACGACCCGAAATTGTCGCAGAATTCCGCAGGGAACGTGGATAAATAGACCCTGCTTGACCTGAGAATGCTCAGTTCACGTATATCCACGCAAGAAATATCCACGCACATTTCGCGGCGTAATTGTCGCATTCGCGATAAGCCGGGATGAGAAATTTCATTTGTTCCCGGTATGGATTGGGTAAGTTAATTGATACATGTGCAAATGAGCTGTAAATTTCTCAATGAACTATGTTCGAAATGGTTCTTGAACGGCTCATGGTGGCACACGCATATCCACGCAAACCCCCGCGGCGTAATGTTCGCATTCGCGATAAGCCGGGATGAGAAATTTCAATTGTTTCCGGTATGGATTGGGTAAGTTAATTGATACGTTTCCAAATAAGCTGTCAATTTCTCAATGAACTATACTTTTGAAATGGTTTTTGAACGGCTGATGGTGGCACACGCATATCCACGTCATTTGTCTGGGTACTATTTGCATTCAAATCTCGATAGAATTGGGCATTCGAATTGAAATCTCTATAACTGTGTTGATATGGATGCATATACAGATCAGCTGCCAATTACATTCCTTATCCTCCAAACCTTCAATTTTTCGGTCGAAATCCATCGATTACGTAGGACAAAGGTTTGAAATACGTATGTACACGCATGTTCACGAATCTATGTCACTTTCAAGTGCATCAATTGTTCCGACTGGTTCTACCCAAATTACATTACCTCTAAGTGATAGATCTCAATATCTTTCTCGGTAGATAATAATATTGGAATGAACAATGAATACTGATAAGGAAGATTTAGATGGCATACTTACGTATCACTCATCCCAATGCGATGACATCAACTCCTCTTCACGTCCGTTTCAAACGTAAAGTCAGATTCCATGGGAATTGAATTCAAATTCCGCCCTCTGTCTCGTTGACGAATCTTTTGGTCGATAATCGGTGTGAAAGTACTCACGTCCACTTATATCCATGCAGACAGTCCCCCGCGTTTTCCGTTCGAACGATATTTTCACGCATATCCACGCGAAAAGTAATTCATGTCCAAGCATATGCACGCAAAAAGTAATTTTGATCCACGCATCCCCATGCACCTAATAACCTAACTTGATTCACAAAAATTTTCGTGATTATGTACATCGTCGCTCATATTTCGTGGTAAATGACAAAATTGTGCTATTTCAGATTCGTGTTCCCACGGATTATACTATGAACCCTTGCATGTTATATCGAAGCGTTACACTTATAACCACGCAAAAGCCAATATCCACGCATGATTTCTGTACACGAAAGTTGATCCCCACCTTTGTTCATTTTATACTTCCCCTCAGCTCTAATATCCACGCATATCCACGCAAACTCACGCATATTCACGATTTGTCTGTCCCCAGACACGTCGTTAAAAAAAACCGTGACCGCCCTTTCCTTTGAATAATCTAAATTAAATAATCTATGTGACTTTTACATACCATAAATATGATTTCACAAAAGTCTCCTCTGGGATTTGATTTTGATGAAAAACAGGGACACTTGAAGAATCATGACGATACATTCATAACTTGTAATATTTTTTAGTTCACTTCTTACACATAACATAATGTGAATAATTTTCCAATGGAAAGCACAAAATAATGATTTCAAACCAAAATATAATCTTATCACAAAAATCACATTAATTGATCACTGTTATGAAGAATTTTATGTTTCATTAGATACAAAACAAGAACAAATTCAAAAAGTAGGGTCATGTCTTTATGTTCCCTGAGGACAAAACCCGATAGAAAACGATAGAAAAGTCTTCTATCGTTTTGAATATGGACTTTGAATCGTAGTTGTATGAGATTGTATCCTGTATTCCCGATAGAGATTCTATGTCATCCTTTCGTGATTTTTTCATCTCAGTACTATCGTTTTTTATCTTCAATTTCATATACGGACTCTATCAATTCCTTTCTTCATCTCCGAGATGTATGGCTATCGTTTCTTATGTAATATTTCGGATACCATTTCAATCATATCTTTTCGTGGTTTTCATCGTGATTTACTATCGGTTCGTATGTAAGATTTTGGATAAATTTTCGGTCGTATTTTTTCGTAGAATTTCCTGATGTATCGCTATCGTTTCCTATGTAAAATTTCGGATGAAATCCTTATCATATCTTCTTGTGGAATTTCACTAAATTCACGTTTATTGGTTTATTCAAAGATGATAAAAAAAACATAGCACTAAACTTCGCTTCACTATGTGTTGGTAGAAAGGCAATATGACACACATTAATCATTATCGTCTGGAACAACTTCGTTGGCGATGGTGAAAGGTTTTTAACCTAACGGGGAACCGAACCTGCCCTACCGACTTACCTAACCTACCGAAACCTAACACCTTGCTAACGTAGCTATTCCGCACTTTGAAATTCAGAGCTGATTTGATAAAGACATTTGCTAGTCAACAGTCCCACCAGTCCCCTGGCGGTTGTATCATGAAAGTTGACCCGCTACATTTAAACTACATATTCTTCGTACTTTTACATATCGGAATCATCGCGCTGAAAAATTGTCAAAATTCATTCCCGTAAAATGTATAAGTGATCAAATTGACAGTGCTTAGAAAAGTGATTTCAATCAACATAACATAAAGACATAACCCTACTTTTGGATAGAAAAATGTAGTCATAATGGTACCATCATGGAGCCATGGTATGGATAAAAATGTTAGCAAGATGGTACCAAGGTGTTTCCGTATTGAGCATTGTCATTGGTGACAATGTAAGCGAACATTATGATCCACAAAAATTGATGAGTCATCGATGCACGATATGGCATCTGAAATAAGAGCCATTCATGGTGTCAGATTTATGGTATTATGGATGCATTACGGGAAACCATTCCGCTCAAACATGATTAATGCATCATTGACACATAACGTGGCACCGAAAACGAGCCGAATTATGCTGCCATAATGCATGTATTATGAATGCATTACATGAAAACATCCCGCGCAACCATAATCGATTCATTATTAGCACATACCATGGCGTTGATATACGGAGAAATTTATGAAATTCATTTATTTTATGTAGATCACTGGTCCTGAAATTTGAAAACACCAATCTCGAGAGGAAATGTAGGGATAAAATACGATGATTATTCGATTAATATCTTTATTTATTATCTTCTTAAGGGGATACTAGTGGCGTGGCAGCAGTCAAATCATTTACAATTTTGGTACAGCACTTCTCTGATTTAAATGAAAGTGCTGCACCAAGTGATCCGAACTGAGCTTATGAAATTGTCTGAAATTTCCAAGGAATAATTTCTGATACCTTTTCAATTGCTGTACAGAGTCCACATTTTGAATGTAGAAAAAAAATTTCTTTCTCAGTCGGTAAAAGAAAATTTTTTGCCCGAAATTTACAATTTGGACTCTGTACAGCAATTGAAAAGGTATCCAAGATCATTTCCTGAAAATTTCAGACAATTTCATAAGCTCAGTTCGGAGAAATCTATCACACAAAATCTTTACTCGGATGGTACGCTAGTATCCCCTCAACCACTGTGATGCTGTCTTGAAACGTTCCTATTAAGGGGATACTAGCGTTGGTATTGGATCTCTCTTTCTATCTTATGATTCTGTCTCTTTTGAACCGATCACGCGAGTTACCGACGCTAGTATCCATTTAAGGGGATACTAGCGGCGTGGCAGCAGCCAAATCGTTTATGACAAACTACGACGGAACGCTTCATTTTAATCAAAATATCGCCGTGTACAGCCATTCTCCGATTCAAGTATAAGTGCTGTACAGAGCGATATTTCAATTATTATGAAGTGTTCGTCCGTAGTTTGTTTGCTTGTTTGTTTGTTTGTTTGATCGTGGTGTTTGCTTTGTGCTACAGCGAAACGTGGCAACATAATTGTTGCATTTCGCGTCAAATGACGTGACACCATTATTGAAGGATTATGACCAAGGTTGCCAGATTTTCGAGCCATTGTGTCCCCACTTGGCAACTTGAATTTCCCCACGTGATCTTTGAAATCGCCACATAATTCTCCACTCCTTCTGAACCGTTGAAAACTAGTAAATTTACCAAAAAGTACTAGTCTTTGACAAATCAAAAAATTTCAGGTCAAGACTCGAATAAATCCTATGTAAATGTAAAGTCCCACAATATGTAGAGTTTAATTCCACTTTCTTGAAATTATCTATAAAAAGGAATATAAAAGAATGAAAACGCCTGTCAACGTCATTACAAGATTCTCTGAATTATCGTTTCAAACAGATTAGTAATTATCAAAAAAATTGCCAAAATTAATATTGTGACAAATCTTTATATCATATTAAAACAAATTTCTTCGCACAATTCTATTTTTACATTATTAGAAAAAATTAAAAAGGAAATATTTACTTTTCGTATAAATTATTTTTACATTTCGTAAGCATAGTTTTAGTTACAGAAAAATCATAGCAATGTTTATTCTCTTTTTTCAGTAAATTTTTAGAATGTAAAATTCCAGTCAGTGTCTCAGTTCCAAGTCGGTTCCTTGTTTTTGTTTTATTGAGATTAATTGCACTGAATATCCTCTCCACAGCTGCACTGCTATGTGGCAAAGTGAAAATATGCGCAACAAAATTATTGAGGACTGGGAAAGCTTCCTGATCATCTCCTTTTTTAGTAGATTTCACTTTTTTCCAGAAATTAGGCAAACTGTCGTCAGAATCAATAGCGATCGGAGTATTTCTCAATAATCTCCATTCCCTGTCCAGAGCCTCTTCATCTAAATCGATCATTTTTTGAAATGGCGATACTGCTGAGGCCAATGATTGAATTTCTTCCATTTTTTTCTGATCCAAGAAGTTTAGATGCTTTAAAGCTACAATATATTCACTATTGAAAGGGAACCGTTTATATATTTGGTGAGCACATTCTACGTAAAAGTTCAGACAATTCACGCGAAAATTGTAAATTTCTTCTTGCGATAAACCTGAGGTTTTGCTTCTCAAAGCTGCGGTGCATTTGAAAGCAACATACACTTTTTCAAGTTCAGTGAATCTAGCAGGATTTCTATATTGAATTTGGCTCACATCCGTCATTTTGAAATATTTAGGTTCAATATAGTAATCCAGAATAGTCTTATAAGCAGCTTCAATTCTGCCATATAAATATTGAATTTTCGGCTTGCTTGATTGAAATTCTGAGTTCATGTCAATCAAAGTTGGAAGAGCGTGTTTCAAAAATTCCAGATAAAATTTGTTGAGTGGTGTTAATTGATCATAAATCACTTTTGCATTATTGTCCAACAAAAACTCTCCTTGAAAATAAAGGAGTAATGCTGGCCATTGCTTCAGGATTCTTTGTACACAGTCTAGAAGAGACAACCATCTTGTTTGGCAAGGTTTTAATAACTTATGTGGCTTAATTTCAACAAATTTTTGAAACTCTTGAAATTCCTGTTGTCTTTCACAGCTATATTGGAAGTGAGTATAAATTCCTCTCACTAAATTTTCAACTCCAAGTGGTGATTTTTCACAAGCGTATGATGCACATCATCATCATCATGAAGTAATCAGTCTTACGACTGGTTTGATGAAACCCTCCACCCCTGTCTATTATCCGCCAAACGTTTAATTTCTACATATCTACTACATCCCTTGTCTTGTACGATTTGTTTCATATAACTTGCTCTAGGTCTACCTTTACCAGTTTTACCATTCATTTTCCCTTCCAATATTGTTTTCAATAAACTCTCATGCCGTAATGTGTGTCCTATAAGATTGCTTCTCCTTTTCACGATGTGTTTCAAAAGATTTCTTTCTTCATTTATCTGCTCGAGTACTTCTTCATTTTTGACTTTGTCTATCCATTTTATTCTGAGCATCCTCCTATAACACCACATTTCAAAAGCTTCAAGTCTTCGTTGATCAGTTTTCCCCATTGTCCAAGTTTCGCAACCATATAATGCTGTGCTCCAGACGTAACTTTTCAAGAATTTCTTCCTTACTTCCAAGCTTATATTTTTTGAGCATAATAACTGTCTCTTTTGATAAAAAGCCTGTTTCCCTTGTGCTATTCTTGCTCTTATATCTCTTTCGCTTTTGCCGTTCTCTGTAATTATGCTTCCTAGATATTTGAATTCTTTCACCTGTTCAATTGTCTCGGTATCTATTTTGATTCTCGTTCTTTTAGCTGTTTTCGCTGCTGTACACATCATGAATTTTGTTTTGTCTTTATTTATATTCATACAATAGTTTTCCAATAATATTGTTCTCATGGTGTTGAGAATATTTTCTAACTCAGTACTACTCGTGGCCAATATAGCTATGTCATCCGCGAATCTCAACATACTTATATTTTCTCCCTGAATCTGTAATTTCGATTGAATTTCCTCCTTCACTTCGTTCATTGCTTCTTCTATATATAAATTGAACATCAGTGGCGATAATGAGCATCCTTGTCTCACCCCTCTTCTTATTTGTGCTTCCCCTTCCTGACCCTCTATGTCTATTATTGCACTTTGATTCTTATATAATTCGTATATTATTCTTCTATCTTTATAATTTATTCCCACCTTCTTCAGGATCGCAAACATCTTCTCCCAGTCCACATTATCGAAAGCCTTTTGTATATCTACAAAACCTATGTACACAGATTTCTTCAGCGCTATCCTTTTCTCTATTACTGCCCTAAGTGCTAAAATTGCTTCTCGCGTTCCCCTATTTTTTCTAAAACCAAACTGATCCTCTGCCAATCTACTCTCTATTTTATTTTCCATCCTCCTGTATATAATTTTGGTCAGTATTTTCGAAGCATGTGAAGTTAAACTGATCGTTCTGTAGTTCTCGCATTTGTCTGTCCCTTGTTTTTTCGGGATAGCGACAATTTTATTCTTTTGGACAAAGATGCACAAAGAGCCAAAAAATGACAGGTACATTTCATAATAAAGAGATGGGGTACATCTTGCTTCAAAAGTGCTTGTAATGAATTCTTAGCACCCATCATAGTATTTGCACCATCAGCAGCAAACCCAATCATGTTGCTTTCATAAGGAATTTCATTTTCCTCGAAGAAGTTGTTTATGAGGGTATATAACCTTTTGGCTGTTCCATCAACAACAGGAAGTAAACATACAAATTCATCTCTTACATCATAATTATTTGAACATGTTCTAACTACCATTGCTAAATGTTTTTCCGCAGATCTATCAGTTGATTCGTCAACCAATATACTAAATTTATTATTTTTCATTGTGGAAATTAAATCTTCAAAACCAGTTTTTGCAATCACATTGGTAATCAAAGCTGTACATTTGGTGCGATCACAGCAGATTTTTCCCCCTATTTCTGAATCTGGACAAATACTTTGAATTGAATCTATTAAATGATCACAAGATCTAATAGCCATGTCGTGTTCTGCTATATAAGCAGCTATTCTTATTTCTCCCGCTTTTACACGATTTTGTATGATTTCAAATTTGGAAAAACTGTCTTTCAAAGAAGTGGATGATTCGACAGCTTTGGAATTTTGTAGATGCTTGTCACATGTGCTGTGTTTTTTTACAGCGCTTAGTCCTGCTTTTTTATCATCGTTACAAACTTTGCAATAAAAATACAGATCTCCTTTCTTACTCGGCCCAATCCAAGTTTTGAAGTCATTATGGTGTTCCCATTCAGATCTGTATTTATGAGTGAACGTTCGGCGCACTTTTGCTGGAACGGTCGGTTTTCTAGTTGGAGGTTTTTTAGCTGAAGTACGTTCTTTATCAGTAGTGTACCCATCGCTTTCAGCATCAGTACTTTTTGACTTGCAAGGGGAACTCATTGTATTTTAAATGAATCCTTCTAAAGGATTTGAGAGAAACTCATTCAAAGGTTGAACCAGAGCGATACTGTAAAAAATATCGAAATTGAATTAACTGCAAATTCTGAACCCCCAATTCCAAGTTATCAATAAAACCAATAATCTCAACTCCAATTTTAGTAATTTTCAGGCAAAACATTCGGTTGATCTCTACTTCTCATAATTCCTCATAAATTTCCATGAATCTCATGGAGTTTTATAATTCTTCAAGGACTCAGGACACCCATCAAGAAGAATATTTTTTCATAATGTCATAATTTCTCATGAATTAAATCATATCTTCTCATATATTTCCATAATCTCTCACAAAATCACATGAAATTCTGCATAAATAGAATAATTATTATAAGCTATGTTTTCGAAATGAAAAGTTATAATTTATCATGAACAAAAGTATACCGTATGTATAATTTCCCAATTTCTGAAAAATTTCATAAAATTATTCATGAATAAGGTTTTATGAAATTATCACAAGATTATTCCCCATAATAGTATCCTAATTCCTTAAGAACTTGTGAGGTTTTATGAAAAAGTGAGATATTATCTAAAGATTATGAGGAATTATGAACAAATCATTTCACATAACAATATCTCATTGCCTTGCAAAATTATGAAATTGTATGAGAAAGAGATATGAAAAATCATGAGAAATTATAAAGAATGTTTTGCTAGGGTCTATTTGTCTTCCATCGAAATGTTAAAATGCCAAAAATCTCTAAAAAGACATCCGTAGATTTGAAATATATCGCATCTTCGTAGATTCAACGTGGACACATAGAGTCCACGTGGAGGCAACGTAGTTGTCTTATTAGGGATTTGTTTTTAGTTCACCAACGGAATTCACTGTTCCATGATTTTATTGTATTGATTAGATTCAACATGCAACTGAATCCTAAATTCCAAACGAAGAAAAATAATGTAACAATGTTAATGTTAGCATCTGTTGGAACTGCATAAAAACGAATGAGAAGAATAACATATAATAATGAAAACTTTCAATTTCATGGAAGTGAAGTTATATAATAAATGACGAATTCGTAATTGCAATTGATTGGTACAGAATTTGAATATTTTGCACAAAGTTTCTTATTCATAATGCACAAATGCAATTTGATCCAATCATTACTTTCCATTAATGGGAAGCATATGAAGGAAACATCAGATAAAAAGAAAAATTTGAAGCCTTACCTATATAATACTGACGTTTTTTGAAATCTCAAAACTTTTTTTATGTCATAACTGCAGTTATAGTTCAACAGTTATTGAAATTATTGTTAAATTGATAAGAATGTATGATATTATAAGGAATAAAATTTTTGGGCGTACAAAACATTCAATGAAGTAAAATTGGTAAATCCAAGTCCTCCACGTGCCCGTTCAATTCAGGTCTATCGACAATCTTGTTTCAAGATATCACGTGGACGCAACCATGATTAGGCCAAAGGTCCGGGCACACAAATAAAGGCCTAAACACAAAAACGCATAAGTATAAAGCATAACGCATAAGACGTTATGCCTTTGCTAAGATTGGCTGCATAAGTTCTTATGCGTTATGTTTTACGATTATGCGTTTGTGTGCTTAAGCCTTAAAGGTGCAAATCCAACAGCTACGTTAACACATTAGCTAAGTTCGTTTACCGATGTCCCAAGTTACCCCAACTCGCTCCAAGTATTTTGGATTCGCTACTTCCAGTTTAAGCAACGAAATGATTGGTTTGGTACAAGTTGGAGCACCTCAGGGCACGTAGAACGAACGAACCTATTGAGCTCTATATACCATTGAACTCTTCAACGGTAGCCCTGTTTTGTGAAAAATCATGATTGGTTCGTCTTTTGGAATCCATAAGAAATCAGTAATACAATTCAACTAAAAATAATCGGGATCCCAAGGAACACGCGTAGTCATTATGACATTCTAATGACATCATTGTGACTTCTAATGATGTCCTCGCGAGGTCATGGGGACGTTATTTGACATCACGATGACGTCACTGTGACTGAGTTGTGTTCCTTGTGATACTGAACTTTCGGGATATAACCAGTCGGGACCAGCGTTGCCAGTATTCCCTAGAGAAATCTTCAGCATTGATGATTGGTCATTTCTTGTACAACCGGCCAATCATATTCTCAATTTGGAAAGAAATGACCAATGACAGAAAATCTGAAGATTTTTCTAAGTAATACTGGCATCACTGGTCGGGACAAGAAATTTCGGAACAATCGTTTGTCGGGATAACTGAACTTCGGTGCAAAATAGGGCTACCCTCTATATTATACTGGAATGAGTACTCCCTGGATTATCGCGGTCGGGCTAATCCCCTATGGACCGGAATACGTTCCGGTGGAATCAAAATTGAACCAATTCACAATCTTTTATAGATTTCTTGTGGATCGCTCTAAAAGGAATTGTGAATGCGATTGGTTTAAAGTCATTTCGTCGGAACGAATTCATTACTGACATTTAAACAATCTGCACGAATGTCGCAAGCATCTACTGCATAAATCTCATGAAAAGCTGTAATTTTATTTTTCCCTCTTACAAATGGCGGCACCCACCATTCTCTAACACATCTAAATTTGTGTACACGAGTTTTGCCTCAGCTTAAAAAGCACATCCTATAGCATGTTCGCAGCCTAGTGTATGGTGAACCACAATAAGCCCGAATACAAATAATCCCGGAGTTCATAATCCCGAATGGCAATAGTCCCGAAAAAAATTTGGTTATGTTTTTTCCGATTTGCTGACGACTAATAATGTATAGTTATGTTCCGGGACACTTGCCATTCGGGATTATGAACTTCGGGTTCACTAGCTTCGTTCGTTCTAAGGTGTTCTAAGTTGCTCCAACCTGCTCCAATTATTTTTGATTCGTTCTTCTAGTTATATTATGAATTGATTGGTTTGGTGCAAATCGGGGCAACTTAGGCTGGCGTCCCATGGACGAAAAAAGTGACGGAAAGCGGATTGCGGTACCAATACTTTTCAAGTATGCCTAGTTTTATCTGGTTTCATCCAACATTCACTAAAAATTCTAAAAATCTATTGGTTCCGCGATCCGCTTCCCGTCACTTTTTCCGTCCATAGGACGCTAGCCTTAGAACACCTTAGAACGAACGAAGCTACTGTGCTTCGGGATTGTTTGTATTCGGGCTCATTGTGGTTTACCCTAGTGTATTACAAAATAACCTCTGAACATTCTAACCTCAAAATCATATAATTCTCAATCAATCAATGACATAAATAATGAAAAATACTGAAATTTTATTAATATCTTTCAAAATCCCCACTAATTCCCCACAAATTTGTAATCACCACCATTTCCTTCCTTAACTTTATAGGAGGTCAAAATTCCCCACAGTGGGGAAAAATCGCCACTCCTGGCAACCCTGATTATGACACCATGTTCAGCCATATCACGGTGAGAAAAATGAGCCATGTTTCGCCATATTAATGGCAACATGAAGGTAGCATTGCGTGGAACAAAAATGTATCGATAATGGAGAAATAATTCTGAAAACTATTTCACACATGAATGCTGTCATGATGGTACCCAGGTGTTTCCGCATGTCACTATGTTTATGCGAACATGGTATGTGAACCGAATGGTTCTATGATGTATACATGATCTCACCATTACATGCACCTTTAACAATTTGAGTTATGTTTATAATCTCAAGTTGACGGCACGCTATTTTGAGGACTTCATGTTATGGAAATGCATAGCACGCTTTTCTATCTGGGATTAATGTGATTTTTGTGATAAGATTATATTTTAGTTTGAAATCATTATTTTGCGCTTCCCACTGAAAAATTATTCACATTATGCTATGTGTGAGAAGTGAACTAGAAAATATTACAAGTTATGAATGTATCATCATGATTCTTCAAGTGTCCCTGTTTTTCATCAAAATCGAATCCTGAAGGAAACTGTTGTGAAATCATGTTTATGGTATGTAAGAGTCACATAGATCTATTTCATTTAGATCAATCAAAGAGAAGAGCAGTTACGGTTTTTTGTAATGCTTCAAAGTGAAGTTCGTGTATCATTGGCATTCATTATCATTTTGCTCACATATATATGTGAGCTTCTGATTAAGTTACCCTAATCACTTGAAGTGAAGTGGAGGGTTTTCTGATAAGTGACGTGAAATGACTTCCTCGCTCAAACAATGTGCATAATATAAAATGAGCTGTGAGCTTGTTGGAATAAATTGTCTACGAATAAGTATGACTTGAATCGTTAAAGATATTATCTCACACATACTTCGGAAGCGCAGTGAGTTTTCTTACTCTGATCAGAATGAACCATTGGCATGATGGATACTCAACTGTGATTTGCTTCCAAAGAGTATTTCTACATCATTTCATTGAACAATACATATATGTGGTTATAAATGGAGCCTAAGGGTTTTAGCAATGAAAAATCATCTGTCAAATTACAAGCACACCCTAACAGCACAATGTGTCTCTGGGACGTTTTCTGAACGTTCAGAAAACCTCTCCTACGTTCTATAAACCTTCCACGTTGTGCTGTCTGGGCAGGGAATTCCCTTCATTAACATAAATTACATCATCATCATCATGAAGTAATCAGTCTTACGACTGGTTTGATGAAACCCTCCACCCCTGTCTATTATCCGCCAAACGTTGATTTTTCCATATCTACTACATCCCTTGTCTTGTACGATTTGCTTCATATAACTTGCTCTAGGTCTACCTTTACCAGTTTTACCATTCATTTTCCCTTCCAATATTGTTTTCAATAAACTCTCATGCCGTAATGTGTGTCCTATAAGATTGCTTCTCCTTTTCACGATGTGTTTCAAAAGATTTCTTTCTTCATTTATCTGCTCGAGTACTTCTTCATTTTTGACTTTGTCTATCCATTTTATTCTGAGCATCCTCCTATAACACCACATTTCAAAAGCTTCAAGTCTGCGTTGATCAGTTTTCCCCATTGTCCAAGTTTCGCAACCATATAATGCTGTGCTCCAAACGTAACTTTTCAAGAGTTTCTTCCTTACTTCCAAACTTATATTTTTTGAGCATAATAACTGTCTCTTTTGATAAAAAGCCTGTTTCCCTTGTGCTATTCTTGCTCTTATATCTCTTTCGCTTTTGCCGTTCTCTGTAATTATGCTTCCTAGATATTTGAATTCTTTCACCTGTTCAATTGTCTCGGTATCTATTTTGATTCTCGTTCTTCTAGCTGTTTTCGCTGCTGTACACATCATGAATTTTATTTTGTCTTTATTTATATTCATACAATAGTTATCTAGTAATATTGTTTTCATAGTGTTGAGAATATTTTCTAACTCAGTACTACTCGTGGCCAATATAGCTATGTCATCCGCGAATCTCAACATACTTATATTTTCTCCCTGAATCTGTAATTTCGATTGAATTTCCTCCTTCACTTCGTTCATTGCTTCTTCTATATATAAATTGAACATCAGTGGCGATAATGAGCATCCTTGTCTCACCCCTCTTCTTATTTGTGCTTCCCCTTCCTGACCCTCTATGTCTACTATTGCACTTTGATTCTTATATAATTCGTATATTATTCTTCTATCTTTATAATTCATTCCCACCTTCTTCAGGATCGCAAACATCTTCTCCCAGTTCACATTATCGGAAGCCTTTTGTATATCTACAAAACCTATGTACACAGATTTCTTCAGCGCTATCCTTTTCTCTATCACTGCCCTGAGTGCTAAGATTGCTTCTCGCGTTCCCCTATTTTTTCTAAAACCAAACTGATCCTCTGCCAATCTACTCTCTATTTTATTTTCCATCCTCCTGTATATAATTTTGGTCAGTATTTTCGAAGCATGTGAAGTTAAACTGATCGTTCTGTAGTTCTCGCATTTGTCTGCCCCTTGTTTTTTCGGGATAGCGACAATTTTATTCTTTTGGAAATCTTCCGGTACTTCTCCTTTTTCGTACATATCTCTAATCAATTCAAACAGTGCGTCGCGAGTTCCTTCACTGGAGGCTTTTATAAGGTCCGCACTCATGCCATCTATGCCTGGCGCTTTATTATTTTTCAATTCTTTCAAAGCCTTGTCGAATTCTGATCTCAATATCGAATCTCCCAATTCTTCCTCATCTACATCCTCCTCCTTCTCTACAAGTGCTATATCATCGTTTCCTCTATACAAGTCTTCCAAATGATTGATCCACTGTTCTATTTTCTCTTCCGTTTTTATCAATTGTCTTCCTAGAGAGTTTCTAATCTTATTGCTTCTAGATTTCATTTGTCCGAAAAATCTTTTAATAATCCTATATGCTTCATCTATTTTTCCTAAATGCAATCTTATTTCTATTTCCTGACATTTCTCTTCTAACCACTGTTCTTTTGCTTTCCTTGATTCTCTTATTATTTTATTTCTCAATGATTTGTATCGTTGCTGGCCTTCTTGGCTATCATTATTCTTGTATTTTCTTCTTTCATTTATCAATTCTAAAATTTCTCCCGTTATCCATGGGTTTTTAGCTTCTACTCCATCATTCTTCAAAATCTTATCCGCACATTCTCTTATATTCCCCTTCATCTTTGTCCATCTCCTCTCTATTCCCAAGTCTTTCTCTTTTTGATCTCCCAATTTTTCATCCAACATTTTCTCAAATGCCTCATGTGTTTGTTTTTGCTTGAGGTTCTTCAAATTCCATCTTTTCTGCATTTTCCTTTTCTTCTTCAGAGATTTGAATTTCAGAGAACATTTCATCATCAACATATTATGATCACTATCTATATCTGCACCGGGATAAGTTTTACAGTTTTTCACTTGGTTTCTAAATCTTTGTTTCACTAATATGTAATCAATTTGGTATCTTGCTGTATCTCCTGGCATTTTCCAAGTGTAGATTCTTCTTGGATGATTTTCGAATAAAGTGTTTGTGATAACCATCTTATGATTTTCACAAAATTCGACTAAACGTTGTCCTCTATCGTTCCTCCTCCCTAACGCGAAATCTCCTATAATGTTGTCCTCTTTTCCTTGTCCTACTACCGCATTCCAATCCCCCATCACTATCAAATTCTCTTCTCCCTTCACATATTCTATCACTTCTTCTATTTCTTCGTACGTTTTTTCAATATCTTCCTCCGAATATGCAGATGTGGGCATGTATACTTGGACTATGACTGTGTCTACCGGTTTTGTTCTGATTCTAACCATCATCACACGTTCATTATGTTGCAAATAATTTTCTATTCTATTTCCTACTCTTTTATGCATTACAATTCCTACACCTGCTTGACCGTTCTTTGATCCTGTATGAATTATTCTATAATCCCCACTCCAGAAATCGCCCTCTTGTGGCCATCTCATTTCGCTAATCCCCATTACGTCTATATTCAACCTATTCATTTCTAATTTCAAATTTTCTAATTTTCCCGCTTGCTTCAGTGATCTAACATTCCACGTTCCGACTCGAAGAATGTTGTTTCTTTCCCCTATCCTATTCTTCGGTTTTCGTTCCTTGCTGATGAAGCTTCCTCGAGCAGCCTCCACCCGGAGATCCGAACGGGAGACTAGTTTACCTCCGGAATATTTTACTCGAGAGAGCGCCATCATGTATTTATTAATTTGTTCGTTTGTTTTTGTTACATAATATTCCAGGTTAGGAAAAAGGTTTCATTTCCTCGGGAAGTATTGAAACATGTCAAGGAAGGTAGTTTCCCCTTGCTTTCCTTCCGTTTGATTTTGCCGATGTTTCTGGCATTAGGATGATTTCGTTTCTCTCAGTTTGTATTCTTTCTCTTGAGTAGTTTATTCCACTCAAAAAAAAAGATCCAACTCTGAGATACTTATCCTCCCCACCACGTAAAGGAAGCAGATACTACCAGGGATGGATAAGAAGGATATCAAGGACAGGTATCATGAATATCCCCCTGGAAGACCCGCAATCATCCACGGGGAGGATAAATTACATGTAACATGAGAAATATTCAATTGATTTGTTCATATCTAATTAATTATAAATACATGTATAGTTCAATTAAGTTATTTTCAAGTAATTTTTGACAATCAATATCTCTTATAAGTATCTATCGTGCCAATGGTTCGTGGTAGTCAGAGTAAAGAAAACTCACTGCGCTCCCAATATGTAAGTCAATTTCTTTATCGACTCAAGTGTTGTGGATACCTACTTCTTATTCGCAAAGAATTTATGTCAACCAAGTGGCTGGTCATTTCACTTCATACAGATTGTGGGTCGAAGGAATGACATCACTTCATTCCACTTGATCACCTGAAAAATCATCAGAGGTTCACAAAAGTGGTAGTGATAGTACATTCTTTCTGACAATTGGTATGATGGATACTTGACTGTGATTTGATTCCAAGAAATATTTGTACATAACTTTATTGAATGATACATGTAGTTATAAATGGAGTTTGAGATTCTTACCGTTAGAAAGATCATCTCTCAAATCACAAGCATAGGAAATTTCGTTCACTACCATACGTCACATGCAACAATATAAATATCCAATTGATTCTGATTCTTGCAAATGGACCTAATAATTTGTTCATATATAATTATTTATAACTACATGCATAGTTCAATGAAGTTATTTCTGAGTAATTTTTGACAATCTGTCCCTTATAAGTATCTATCGTGCCAATAGTTCATAGTAATTCACATGATTTGTGATAGAAAACAGGTATGTGAAATGTCACATAAATTACGATAGACTATCTATCATTCATTCCACAAGCACCACGACTGCTCAAGTTCGTGATTGACAACGATTGAATGCCTATCGTAAGTTCCACATTACTTGTGATAGCAAACAGATATGTGAAATATCACATGAACTACGATAGACTGTCTATCGTTCATTCCACATGCATCACGATTGCATAAATTTGGGATTGGCAACGATTAAACGTCCATCGTGAGCTCCACATTACTTGTGATAGAAAATAGGTATCCCTGGTGAAAGGGAAGCGTGTCATAAAGAGTAACGGAAGGGTAAGAATGTTTCAGATTACTTTTCTAATACTTCTTATATGCTTCCTATCCACTCTCCAACTACGCTTCCGGGCGTAAAGCCCGGTTTCCATGAAATTGGGGTTTCTTCCGATACGCTTCACACACTCCAAATATACGTTCGAACCACTCTTAATGTTCCACCTGACGCTTGGTATACGCTTAAATCCACGTTCCAAATACTTTTCAACTACGTTCCTGACACTTTCTATTACACGCTTCCCTTTCACCAGGGATGTGACATATCACATAAACTACGATAAACTTCCCATCGTTCATTCCACCTCCAACACGATTGCTTAAGTTTGTGATCGACAACGATTGAATGTCTATCGTAAGTTTTACATTACATGCCACAGAAAACGGCTTTGTAAACAACACATAAGATACTATAAATTTCATATCGTTAATGTCATATAAGTAACGGCAATGATCATAAAATACGATATGAAACGGAAAACTTCATAACGTTTTCTAACGATTAAACCCAAGTACGATAGATTCGCCTTAAAAACGATAGCATTCCTATCGGTCCCAAAATCAACTACGATAGGCATGATAAAAAACGATACAATATTTTGCGAAATCAATCGTTTCCTATAGTTTCCTTTCGGATTTTGTTATCAGGGTTATGTTTATTGGAATCACTTTTTCAAGCATTGTCAGTTTTATCACTTATATTGTACGGGAATGAATTTTGACAATTTTTCAGCGCGATGATTCCGATATGTAAAAGTACGAAGAATGTGTAGTTTGAATGTAGCGGGTCAACTTTCATGGTACAATCGCCAGGGGACTGGTGGAACTGTTTACCAGCAAATCTATTCATTCAATAAGCTCCAAATTTCAAACTGCGGAATAGCTACATTAGCAAGGTGTTAGATTTCAATAGGTTAGGTAGGTACCCAAGCAGCAACGGAAGTTCAAAGTATATACGAAATAGAAACGTTCGTAGAATGTACGAATCAGATACGAAGAACATATAATGAACGTTCATGGAATCTTTGAATGAGATTGTTTCAAATATACTTACTACTGTGGGCAAAAAGGAAGGTGAATTTGTTTGTAAAATGAAAAATCTTCATTTATTCTCCTACATCAATTTAATCTACTTCCAAGTAATCCCCTCTCGATAAAATACACTTATGCCAACGTTTTTTCCTATCATCGAAACATGCTAAATAGTTCCTTTCCGGTATAGCCATCAGCGCCTTCTTCGATTCAGCTTTCATCTCTTCAATCGACTCGGAACGCTTTTCTCGGAGTGGTCTCTTGAGTTTTGGGAATAGCCAGAAGTCACACGGAGCCAAATCAGGCGAATACGGTGGTTGCGGGACGATATGCGTCGAATTTTTGGCGAAATGGTCACGAAGAATGAGTGCAGTATGAGACGGTGCATTATCGTGATGCAAAAACCAAGAGTTGTTGGCCCATAATTCTGGTCCTAATATCCTTCTGATATTCCGATCATATCAGTAAGGTCTCTAACAGTCAACCGACGATTTTTGAGCACTAATTCCTCCACTTCATCGACGTGTTGGTCATCTGTTGACGCCGATGGTCGTCCGGAGCGCTCCAAGTCATCAACACGTTCTCGACCCTCTTTGAAGTCTTTGTACCGCTTATAAACATTTTCCTGTGACATGGTAGAATCACCAAAGGCCTTCCGCAACATCCTCAAAGTTTCCGCAGCCGAAATTTCACGCCGCAAACAAAATTTGATCGCACTTCTCTGCTCAATTAAATCAGAAATTGTAAAAATCGAAAAATGCACTCTTGGTCGTTTGGTAAACACAAGCGTAAATGTATTACTGATAATGACATTGACATGAAATTTGGCACAGATGTCATTAACAGCCCTGCCAACTTAATGAAAAAAGAACTGGCCTGAAATGTTAAGTCCGCGAAGTTTGAATTGAAAATTCACCTTACTTTCTGCCCACAGGAGTAAAACGTACATGGTACATTCGAAATGTACGATATTCATTCAATGGACGTTCGATTGACGTACCGTCGTGTATTCGATTACATACGTTCGATGAACATGCATAGCACCTATGAAACGGTCTCATTCGAATGTACATAGAACATATTTCGAATATTCTATGAACGTTCATTGTATATTCTGGTGCTACTTGGGTTCCGTCTCCAACTATCAAATAGCACAAAGGTCCGGTTGAGGACGACGAAAAGTTTCAATGCTACGTATGATATTGCTATTGAAATCTCATCATATTTCGTTGGCGACAAACTCCGCATACTTCCATCATAGATTTTCAGAACATCGCAGAATATCGTATGTGCAATATTTCAATTGAAAGATTCTCAGAATAATTGTAATGGAATATTGTATCCGCAATATCCATGGAATTTCGTCAAAATATTGCACTGAGAATGTTCCCAGTGGAACATTGTGATATCCTGAAAATATTATTGAGACGTTATATGCTGTGTGGGTATAGTTACCATACATTTTGGTGATAATTACCGTATAAAGTGAGTTCATTGTGAGAATTGAAAATACTACCAATCATTGTACAAACTACTACAGCCACTTGTTGTTTGAACAGTGTATATATACCATAATTGATCAGTTATAATAGCTATGTGACTGGTATCCTTTACAGAACACGACAATTGTGAGTACTTGATTTCTTGTTTTGGTAACCAAATTTTTCTCACAGCAGTGATTTTGTAAAATTGACAGAAATAGTTTTTTCCGTGTACCTTTTACGAATAAGAATTCAAATATCGGCTGCGGACATTATCGAAAGTATTTTAGTAGTAATCGCCAGTGATCGCTGTTAGAAAATCTAGACATAGAGGTTAGGCATCTCTTCCTCGTCTTTGACAATATCTGTTTTATTTGTTTGGGTCTTGAGATTAGCTATTTCTAACTGGTATGGATTGGGGAAGATTTCTGGAATTCTGACCAGTTTTATCCATCTGTAATTCATCGGGCCCACCTCACCAAATATTCGCTAATAACTCTCCAGTTCATCCCAATTAGTTTTTCCTTGCTAACCCCTCATGGGTGATCGGGAAAGACTCGTGATATTTCTACCACGGGAAGGCTTGGAGCTTTTGGAATGTGTTGTTATAGAAGGATGTTCAGAGTAAAGTGGATAGAGAGAGTGAAAAATGAAGAAGTACTTGAGAAGGTAAATGAAAAGAGAAGTCTTTTGAGACAGATCGTAAAAAGAAGAAGTAATCTGATAGGACACACATTAAGGCATGATAGCTTATTCAAAACAATATTAGAAGGAAAAATGAATGGTGAAACTCGAAGAGGTAGACCTAGATTAAGTTATGTGGAGCAAATTATACAAGATAAGGGTTGTCGTAGATATGCAAAAATTAAACGGTTAGCGGTAATAGGCAGGGTTGGAGGGTTTCATCAAACCAGTCATAAGACTGAATACTCCATAATGATGACGAAAGTGGAATGGAACAATACATCATCATCATCATCATCATCATCATCATCATGAAGTAATCAGTCATATGACTGGTTTGATGAAATCCTCCAACCCTGTCTATTATCCGCTAACCGCTTAATTTCTGCATATCTACGACAACCCTTATCTTGTATAATTTGCTTCATATAACTTAATCTAGGTCTACCTTTTCGAGTTTGACCATTCATTTTTCCTTCCAATATTGTTTTCAATAAGCTATCATGCCTCAATGTGTGCCATATCAGATTACTTCTTCTTTTCACGACCTGTCTCAAAATACTTCATTTTCCATTTACCTTCTCAAGTACTCCTTCATTTTCTACTTTCTCTATCCACTTTATTCTAAGCATTCTTCCACCATTCTGACACCACATTTTGAAAGCTTCGAGTCTTCGTTGGTCCGTTTTTCCAATTGCCCAAGTGTCGTAACCATATAATGCTGTGCTCCAAACGTAACTCTTCAGGAATTTCTTCCTTACTGCTAAGCTAATATTCTTCGAACATAGTGACTGTTTCATTTGGTGGAAAGCCTGTTCCCCTTGTGCTATTCTTGCTCTTATATCTCTTTCGCTCCTACCGTTTCCTGTAATTATGCTTTCTAGATATTTAAATTCTTTGACTTGCTGAATTGTCTCTGCATCTATTTTGATTTTCGTTCTTCTTGACGTTTTTGCTGTTGTACAAATCATGGATTTTGTTTTTTCCTTATCTATATTCATACAATATTTGTCTTGTAATATTTTCTTCATAGTGTTGAGAGTATTTTCCAACTCAGCACCACTCGTAGCTAATATAGCTATGTCATCCGCAAATCTCAACATGCTTACATTTTCACCTTGAATCTGTAATTTCAATAGCACTTGCTCCTTCACTTCGTTCATTGCTCTTTCTTTATACAAATTGAAAATCAGTGGCGATAGTGAGCATCCTTGTCTCACCCCTCTTCTAATTTGTGCTTCCCCTCTTGACCCTCTATTTCTATTATTGCGGTTTGATTCTTATATAATTCATATATTATTCTCCTATCCCTGAAATTAATTCCTCCCTTTTTCAAAATCATAAACATCTTCTCCCAATCAACATTATCGAATGCCTTTTGTATATCTACAAAACCTATATACACAGACTTTTCTAACTCTAGACTTTTCTCTACTACTGTTCTGAGTGCTAATATTGCTTCCCGCGTTCCCCTATTTTTCCTGAAACCGAACTGATCTTCTGCTAATCTACTCTCTATTCTATTCTCTATTCTCCTGTGTATGATTTTTGTCAGTATTTTCGAGGCATGTGAAGTTAAACCAATCGTTCTGTAGTTCTCGCCTTTTTCTGCTCCTTGTTTTTTTGGAATGGTGACAATTTCATTCTTCTGGAAATCTTTCGGTACTCCGCGTATGTCGTACATATCTCTGACCAATTCAAACAGTGCATCACGAGTTCTCTGACTGGAGGCTTTGAGGAGGTCCGCATTCATGCCATGTATTCTTGGCGCTTCATTATTTTCGAATTCTTTCAAAGCCTCGTCGAATTCTGATCTCAAAATTGAATCTTCCAAATGAGTAATCCATTGTTCTATTCTTCCCTCCGTTCCTATCAATTGTCTCCCTAGAGAATTCCTAATCTTACTGTTTCTAGATTTCATTTTTTCAAAAAATCGCCTAACAATCCTATATGCCTCATTTATTTTCCCTAAATGTAATCTTACTCCTATATCCTGACATTTTTCCTCTAACCACTGTTTTCTCTTGCACCACCCTGTGTAGAATTTACATTCAAAAAAATAATCATCATGTAGATCAGGTAACTACGCCATTTCATTACGTTTATAAAACTCGCTTATAATCTAAATACACCACGAGAGGGGAAGTTGTTAGAATTAAGGTAAATTTAAATGTACTGTGATGACTCGTGTGCCATCTATTAACAGACGAATAGCGAACTAAGACGCTCTGTACACGTATTCTTTTCTTCTGTGTCAGCTTGTCTTCGTATATTGAGCCGAGTATAGGCATAGAGTCGTTGGCAGCGCCTTATAGTTATAAAACCAAGATTATGTATTTAACCAGTAACATTCATAGATAATAAACTCATATTTCAATTATTAAATTGCTATTATTTCAACATGGTAACAGAGGTCGTGGTTACGATAGTCTGGAAAGTGTTTGAAATTGAAAAGGAAAAGAGAGAAAAAGTGGTAACCACGTGGTGAAGGGGAAAATGAAAATTTCTGCCAGTTATGAACAGTTATGTTAAACGTGAAGTGGAAGAAAAAGTAATTTTATCAGAAGAAGAGGAGAAAAAAACAATACTGAAAATAAGGGAAAAATTTGTCCAAGTGGCAAGGGAAGTCTGGATTTTGAAGAAGACAATTTCGAATTTTCAAGAAGATTTGAAGATAAAGAACGAAATGGCCGACGACATCAAAATCCCTATTTTCGACGGGAAAGATTATTCAACGTGGAAGAAAAGATTAACGGTATTCCTGAAATTTAAAAAATGTTACGAAGTGATAACGAGGGCTAGAATAGCTACGGACAATGAAGCCACGTGGACTGAAAATGATCTGAAAGCCATGAATTATATATATAGTTCACTTTCCAATACGCAAATGGAATTTGTATATGATGAAGACACAGCTTTTAAAATCATAGAGAAATTAGATAGCATGTATCTACGGGAATCTACAGCACTGCAAATCTGTATTAGAAATAAACTGGAAAAGATCAAGTTGAAAGACTATACAAATTCTAATGAGTTTTTTAGTGAATTCGAAAAATTAATCATCGAGTTGAATAATGCAGGAGCACAAATGAAAGAAAAGGAAAAATTAAACCATTTATTAAGAACACTTCCAAGCTCATTGAGCTATATAGGTGATCTGATGGACGTGTTGAAAGAACAAGATCGAACAGTAGATTTCGTGAAGAATAAAATAAAAATGTTTGAAATGCGAGAAAAAGAAGAAGGCGAAAATAATAGAAGAAGGAGTGAAAATTCAAACATCTTCAAGAGTGAAATAAAGAAAGATAAAGCATGCTACCGCTGTGGGAAAATTGGACATTTCAAATATGAGTGTAACGGTACACATAATCCTAATTATTCATGGAGGGGAGGAAGATCTGGTGTGTCTCAACAAACACGAGGAGGCGGACAAGGCCAATCATTCCAAAATCATCGTGGAAGACGCGGCAACTCTGACAGAAATACGTATCAGCGAGGTCGTGGTTCGTATTATCAACGACAACAACAAAGCAACAACACGTATCCTAGCAGTTGTAGTCGAAGTGAAATGTTTTGTACAGAGGTAGGTCATGTTGAAGATTTAGGGAATCACACGATAAATGTAAATAACTGCGAAAGTAATAAAATAGATTGGATATTAGATAGTGGATGCTCGGATCACATTATCAATAATGAAAATCTTTATACTGATTACGTAACTTCGGGAAAACAATTTGATGTTAAAATTGGTGATGGCAGAATGTTAAAAGCTACAAAAGTAGGAACGGTTGTCAGGAATTTTATATCAAATAATAATACAATAGAAGTTAGAATGGAAAACGTATTTCTAGTAAACCAAATGGATGAGAATTTGATAAGTTATGGTAAGATTACAGATAAGAATAAAATTATTTCAGAAGGGAACACTGCAAAGATTTTGAATAAAAATAATGATTTAATCGCAATAGCAAGAAAAGAGAATAATTTGTATAAAATGGAAAGTTTTATTGGAAACAAAGAAATATATGTATCGGAAAGAGAAACTAGTAAAATGACATACAAAGAAAAGTTACATAGGATGCTAGGTCATGTGAATTTCAATTATTTGAATACTCTTTGCAAGAATAAATTAATTGATGGAATTTCGACGACAATAGAAGAAGATTATTTGGAATGTGGAACATGTATACAAAACAAAATGCACAATTTGAGTTTCGAAAATAAAAGGCAAAGAGCGGGGGACATTTTGGAAATTATCCATACGGATTTAAATGGGCCGCATAGCACAGGTTTCATGGGAGAGAAATATTTCTTAACATTTATAGACGAATATAGTAAAATAGCCAAAGTTTATACATTAAAATCAAAAGATGAAGTTTACGGGTGTTTTGTAGAGTACATGAATCAAATTGAAAATTTAACTAATAAAAAGATAAAAAAACTAAGGTGCGATAATGGGAAGGAATACGTGAATAGAAATATTTCTGAATTAGCAAAGCAAAAAGGAATTTCTATTGAACCTTGTCCCCCATACGTACACGAATTAAACGGGACAGCAGAAAGGTACAATAGATCAGTTATGGATACAGCAAGATGTTTATTAGCGGACGCAAGAGTAGATAAGAAATATTGGCCTGAGGTAATTAAGACAGCTGGTGACCTCAAAAATCGAACTTTGGCAAATACCATAGAAAAGAAAACTCCGTATGAATTTATGATGGGTAGAAAACCGGACGTTAGAAATCTAAAATCATACGGGAGTAGAGTTTTCGTAAGAGTGCCAGAAAATAAGAGGAAAAGTAAATGGGATAGGAAAGCTGATCTAGGGATACTTTTAGGATATGAGAATGTAGGCTATAGAGTTTTAATTAATAATAAAATTCATATTGCTAGGCATGTAGACATTATTGAGGAAGATGTGAAATTAGTAGGTTTCAACGGAGATGGAGATGATAATAACTACAGTTCAAGAGATATAAATAATGATGTGAATGAACATGAAATTCTCGATAAAAGTATAGGAAATGACAACAATGAAAAGAATGAGGTTAACTTAGATGAACGTGCACAGGAAGCTGGAAGCGAAGAACAAGATGTACGACGGTCAAATAAGGTGAAAAAATTAACAGAAAGATATGGAATTGAAAATCAAGCTTACTGTATTTATGTAAATTATGTTAGCGCAGATAGTCCGAGTAGCTACGATGAAGCTATGAACAGTTGTGATAGGAAAAGATGGAAGAAGGCTATGAATAAAGAAATAGACTGTTTAACTGAAAATGATACTTGGACGCTTGTAAATAAACCAAAGAATAAAAAAACTTTAGATTTGAAATGGGTTTTTACAGAGAAAACGAATGAAAATTATGAAGCTAGATTAGTGGTTCGTGGCTTCCAGCAAAAAGAAATTTTGGAAGATTTATACTCACCTGTTGCAAGAATGCAAACGCTTAAGATACTATTAGTTTATTGTGTACAAAATGGATTGATAATAAATCAATTGGATGTGGAATCTGCCTTCTTAAACGGAAATGTGATTTCTGAAGTGTACGTCGAACAATCAGTAGGCTATGAAGATGGGTCAGACAAAGTGTATAGATTGAAAAAAGCGTTGTATGGTCTAAGAGAAAGCCCAAGGGCATGGTATGAGTGCTTAGATAAATACTTGGAGAATTTAGGTTTTATAAGAAGTAAACATGACTATTGTTTATATTCAATTAATGATGAGGAAGACAAAATTCATCTCATTCTATTTGTTGATGATTTACTTATCTGTTGCAAAAATAAGAAGAAACTAGACCATACTAAAGGGTTACTCATGAAAAGATTTATAATGAAAGATTTGGGCAATATAAAGACTTATCTAGGAATCAATATCGATTATAATCGTGAGAAAAATATAATGACATTGGATCAGGAAAATTATATTGCTTCTCTAGCTCGAAAATATGGCATTGAAAACGCAAAATTGTTCGCGACTCCAATGGAACAAAACTTACATTGTAGGCCTGCGCAGTCAGCATCTACAAATTTGAATTATCGAAACCTGGTTGGGGCATTGTCATATGTAAGTACGGGGACTCGACCTGATGTGAGTTACAGCGTGAATTACCTAAGTCGATTCCAAAATTGTTATGATCAAACTCACTATAAATATGCCTTGAGAATATTGAAATATTTAACTCTGACTAAAGATTTGAAATTGACTTATAAAAAGGATATAACGAGTGAAACTTTAGATTGTTACGTAGATGCAGACTGGGCAGGGGATGTCATTGATAGGAAATCTACAACAGGATATGTTATTAGGATGTTTGGAAATATAATTTACTGGAAATCCAGAAAGCAAGGAGGCGTGACAAAGTCATCAACAGCTGCTGAATATGTAGCACTGTCTGAGTCAGTAAGCGAAATAAAACTGATTAAAGATATATTAAGTGACTTCGAAGTGAAATTGGAAAAGCCGATAAAAATATATGAAGATAATTCCGGAGCAATTAGTATATCCAAATATGGTAATTTCACTAAAAACTCGAAGTATATTGAAACACATTATCACTTTGTGCACGAAAACTACCTAAATAAAGTCATTAATGTCATAAACATTGATTCGAATGAAAATATGGCTGATATACTGACGAAGGCTCTAGGCACAAATAAATTTGAAAATTTAAGGAGCATGCTAAGATTGATTTGAACTTGTATACTACTCCAGAATTATACTACTACTTTAAATTTAAGGAGGCGTGTTAGAATTAAGGTAAATTTAAATGTACTGTGATGACTCGTGTGCCATCTATTAACAGACGAATAGCGAACTAAGACGCTCTGTACACGTATTCTTTTCTTCTGTGTCAGCTTGTCTTCGTATATTGAGCCGAGTATAGGCATAGAGTCGTTGGCAGTGCCGTATAGTTATAAAACCAAGATTATGTATTTAACCAGTAACATTTATAGATAATGAACTCATATTTCAATTATTAAATTGCTATTATTTCAACAGAAGTAACCAAACAGAGCCTCATTGTTCAGAGACCATGAGACAATGGTTACGCCCTCTAATACTAGACGCGCAATGATCACGTGATCGAGTGACAAAACTGTTCGATAGTTTATTAAACAAAAGAGATATGAACTTTTTTTCGAACATTTTCATTATTAAATAACTTGATTCCAATAAGAATCATGTAAGGTCATACTTATGAATTATATAACCTACATTTAAAACCTTGCTCACAAGCTTTATGGTTTATTTCGCTCGAAATTGAGAATACTTTGACTTCTACCAGAATCTGGATTATGGAATGATGCAGTTGAGCACAATATAAATATGTAATAATTCCCTAAAATGCAGAATGTAGAATTCATTGAGTTGAATGATTCATTTGAATCTTTCAAGAATAGGAATTTTACAGAATTTTCATCCAGTTGGTCTGATGAGTTCTGCACTATTATTCTTGTAAAACTGGATCGTTTATACAATCATTGAGAATTTCCAAAGGAATTTCATGCAGTTCTCTTACAGAATAAATGGTACATCAATAATAGAAACTTTTGCGCCTCTGAGAATTGTCGACAACCGGAAGTGCCAAATGTTTAGATGATCTCAAGTGGCACTTCCCTGAGAACGATACTATAGTGTATTGTGTGTGATCTAGAGGAATGGTAGGAGATGAAGGAATTCCACGGAAGGGAATATACTGTTTTTTCTATATACAGTGAACCAAGCCCTCACTCAAATGCCCAAGTTGCCCCTACATTAGCATACTATTAGTATAAAAAGGCGAGTCGAGCCTTATGGAGACACCTTTCATCTTTCCAAACCAAAGAATGCACTCCATTGCTCAGTTCTTAAGCCAATTTTTTCCAAGTCCACTCATATCAAATCAATTCAAAGTTGAACAAAATTCCAGTTGGAACTCAGATTCTAACATAGAATTTTTTAATTTTACTTTTTTTCCCACGGGTGCCCCGATTCTTCTGTTATCAACGAGTAAGCTGAATCCCTATGAATAATAAATTTTATCTGATACCTTTCCTCTAATTCTAAACTGCAAATTCCACATTATTTCTCCAAGAATTTCAACTATACAATTTACATGAGGCCTTTGGTGGCTGATGTATATTGAATATTGAGAAATTAAATTCGACAAATACTGAGAATCAGCTATTCGTAGCAATTCGTCAGTTTTGCGATTTATGGATTTCAACAATTTCATTCTCTTCCATTTTTCCATAAAATCGATATATTCTCGATAAATAGAATCCACATAATGCCTTTGGTGGCTTGTGTTAATTGAATATCGACATATTCTATTCGACAAATACTGGCAATTAGCTATTGGTAGCGATTCATCAGTTTTTTGAATATTAATTCAACTATTTCTTATCCATTCCTATTCTCCTCTATAGAATACAAATACTCAAGATTTACTATTGTGTCCTTTCCTTTTTCTCTATTCTCCATATTTGCTCATAAATCTTTTTTTCCTTATCCTCCAGTGGCGAGTGCAATCCCCTCTCTCTTGGAACGTATTCGATTTTATAAGAGAACAATTGCATTCAGGTGCTCCTCTGTGGAAAACACTAAACTTCTCCCTCACCAAGCGAAAAAATTCCTTTGAAATGGCAATGATGAGGTGGAGATGTTGATGGGAACCAAAGAGAGAGTGGCCGATTTGATCAAACAATTGCCAGAGCAAAAATTTAGAATAACTGAAGAGGAAAATAAAAAACCCGCCCCCTCAACCTCCACTAAAGACTGCGACTCGAGTCAGGATCGCACAAAAACGGAACGCCCTAATCTACCACCCAGGTGCCGGGCCTGCGTTAAAAGAAAATTAGAATTCTTCTAATGTGATAAAAGTAAACATTTGGTGGAAGAATATAGTTCTTCAAGGGAATACTAGCGCCGGAACTTGAGCCAAATCTTTCGTGTAGGATCCCGGGAAAGAATCATATATATATAATATAATGTAATATATAAAATAATATATATAATATAAATATATATATAATTGAATACTTTTCTTAGTGTAAGTCTTCACCAAATCGCATCTAATCTGCTCAGATCTAATGAGATCTTATCAGATCTGAACGGATTTGATCAGATATAGGAGCAGATTCAATCAGATCTGGGTAGATCTAATCAGATCTAGGATCAGATTTGATCAGATCTGAGGAGATCAAGTGAGATCTGGGAAGATCTACTGAGAATCGACCAGGTCTAATGCTGATGAGAATTGAATTTCATATTATGCAAAAGCAGATCTGAACAGATCTGAACAGATCCAGTCACATCTGAACAGATCCGATCAGATCTGAGCAGATCTGGTCAGATATAAGGGAAAATCCAATCAAATCTGATTGACCCAAAAAAAAGATCTGTTCAGATCTGATGAGATCTGATTGGATCTGATCAGATCCGATTATATCTAATGATTTTTCCCGGGATTTCTCCACAATACTTGAATATTTTCAAAATATCGCTCTATACAGCATTTCTTGGATGTTTATAGGAATGCTGTATAAAGCGATATTTTGGAAATATTCAAGTATTTTGGGGAAATCTTACGCGAGGAATTTGGTTAATGTCCCGGGGCTAGTATCTCCTTAACCTATAAGGAAATCGAAAGGGTTCACTTCACCCAGGAGGAACTACAAAGCATTTGTGCTTATCATGAATCGTATGCCGGTGCCTGGGATAAATGGAGATATGAATGAATTCAGAACAAATAATTAAATGTTTAAAATATTTGATCAAATATTTTTTTTTTTATAACCATTCTATCGTTATCAATCATTTTGTATCCAATATTTAAAAATCTCTTCTAATAAATTGTCATCCTTCAAATCTAATTTCAGTGAATTTGAATTAACCCCACAAGGGTGTATTCAATGGAAGCGCCGTATTGCCGTTTCCCGCTTCCCCCTGTCCTTGTCATAAGACAATAAGAGAAGGAAATTCTGTATTGAAAGGAAGGTCATCAACTTTTCTTCCCTTTAGTTACTGGAAGAAGAGTTCGTTTCGATATATCTCGAAAAGAGATTCTCTGGACGCAACAACTGACTTGTCGATGAAATACTTTTTTGGGGTGCTCGTATAATCCTCATATATATCCACATTACCGTTCGGATATTACTCAATTCACACAGCTTTCGTAATCTTAAGATCTTTTGGAATTATATATCTACCCTGCATTATGGATTCAAAATCTCTTACAGAACAGTTCTCTTGTTCCATTACAGTAAAAGGAGGGCTGCTTGCATTTTGGATTGATTCGATGTAATCATTGTGAGTCTCAATAGTTTCGACCACTTTTTCCCCTTTTCCATACATTCCAAAATTCCTATTGCATTGGCAATTCAAGTGACCCCCAACGGGGAATGAATGATGAGCTGGAACGTGGAATTTTTGCGATACAAGTGATAAAATTACCAATAGGGGTGTGCGATTCACGAAAAAAAATCGATTCCCGAATCGATTCTGGATCGCAAAATAAAAAATTGATTCGATTTAAAATCGGCTAGAAAAGAATCGATTCTTCAAAAATCGATTGAGAAAACTCGGATATGGTTTTTCGAAGTTAGCAGAGAATCTCAAATGGTTTATTCGTTCTAATTGAATATTGAATACATCTCACATACGTAATAATACAAAGCCTATTTGAAATTATTGAATTCATAGGAAATGAAAAATGCGTTTTTGTAATGGAATCTAAGGAAATGAAAATATTCGCTTCAAATGAATGTAATAAGGATGTATTCATTTTTCACTGGGTATAACCCAGATACATTCAGCAACTATAGTGATATGAGTACATTATCAGATATTCTTCAGAAGCCTAATAAGTCTATTAGGAATAGTTTTTTATTTGAACAATTGAATCAAAAACCATATAATTGTGTATCTCATTATCACTAAATATCAGCAGAAAATGAAATTCCGTATATCGATAACACGGATGAAATCAGAATTTTCCTTTCTCTTGGGGTTTCCTTGGGGTTGATATTTCAAACAAAGACGAATAATTCATAACTGCCACTGTTCTTTGGAAAGAGAATTCAAAAACAATAGTTCTTGCACATGTTTAGGAGACAAGCAACTTCTGCTCTGCGTCACAATGTTTCCTGTTTCCGAAAATAATCTTTCAGAAGAAACCGGAGTTGCTGGGACTGAGAAATAACATTTTGCAAGCTCACTCAGTGATGGGTACGTAGAATGATGCATTTCCCAAAAATTAAAAGGATCATCTTTCAGATCAATCAAACGTTGCGTGAGATAATGTTTCAAATCTGTTGGCATATCGTCGATGTCAGGATTGGCAATACTCTGTTTTTTCATTAGGTTTTTATGACATGACCACATATCATTCTTTGATGTTTCTTCAGTTCCTCCAGAATAAGATTGGCTGCATGGGACCTTATGGCCTTATGCTGCACGTTTATGCATTCGTATGCTTAGGCCTTTGAGCTGCTCTCTCATGGAGCGGAACAGCGCGATACGAAACAATCATGATTCAAGCTTCTAGTATTATTTGAAAATGACTGGGAATTTACTAATGGTGATCATTTGACGTTATGTAATACATCGTACTTCACGAAATTAAAAATTCTGACAGAAGTTTCTGTTACATTTATTTCACATTTGGAAAATTGTGTAATCGTACGAGGATCGATAATCGAATCCGTAAGCCAGTTAATATGATGGCGTTGAAACAGTAATCGATTATCGATTGTTACCGAGTAGTATCGATTCTGATAAGAAAAATTCGTGTAATCGAACGAGAATTGATAATCGGAATTGTAAACCAGTCAGTATGATAGCGTTGAAACAATGATCGATTATCGATTAGTATTGATGAATCACGAACATGATGGCGCCGAACAAGGAAGTTGCGAGTATCGGTTTTGATAAGAAAAATTGGATTATTTCATTTAATGATAAATATATACGGAATATTGGAATAATGTCAAAGTAAAATGAGTTTTTTTGATAATGAAACAGTTTATTTTATAATATTATTGATAATCGAGGAAAAAATGAGACTATAAAAATATATCGCCTGCCAGCGCATGCGCTCACAAAAATTGGCGCCATCTGAACATGTATAAATAGCGGGTTATCCGACCCGAAGGAGGATTAGAACATTAGCGTTCAGGGAGAAAGTATCTCCACTGAGAGTGATATATTCAATCAAAGAATAAAATACAAAAGAAATTGTTGAACATATACGAGGGTGGATTGATAAGTTCCCGGCCTGACCAAGAGATGGCGCCACTAGGCCTACCTTGAGGTGGCGTTCTATAGTACCATCCTTAGATAGCTTGTAGCTATAGTTTCAGTCCGATCGCCATGTTAGTTTAGTTTTGAGGGCACGCTGACCAAGACGCCTCTGTGTTTTTCGTAAAAATGGAAAAGCTGGAAAATCGTGCTGTCATCAAATACTTTTATTTGAAGGGGTTAACGCCGAAGGAAATTAAAGAAGAGATGGACTCAACACTGGGGACATCCTCCCCATCATATTCAACCGTTAAGCAGTGGGTTTCCGAGTTTAAAAAGGGTCGTGTGAACACCTCTGATGAGCCTCGCTCAGGACGCCCCATTGAGGTCACAACTCCAGATATGATCGAAAAAATCCATCAAATAGTGCTGAAAGATCGCAGATTAAAAGTTTGTGAGATAGCTGAGACCTGTAAGATGTCATATGAACGTGTACAAAATATTTTGCACCAACATTTGTATATGGAAAAGCTCTGTGCAAGATGGGTGCCGCGTTTGCTAACAGTCGACCAAAAATTGATTCGAAAGAACATTTCTACCGCCAATTTGGCGTTGTATAAGCGTAATCCAAGCGAATTTTTGCGTCGATTCATAACCGTTGACGAAACTTGGGTCCACCACTACACTCCTGAAACCAAAGAACAGTCCAAACAGCGGATTGGACCAGGGGAACCAACTCCAAAGAAGGCAAAAACAATTTTTTCGGCGAACAAGGTTATGGCTACTGTTTTTTGGGATGCAAGAGGTATTATATACATTGATTACCTTGAAAAGGGTGAAACTATCACTGGTCAATACTACGCAGACTTATTGCAACGTTTGAGCCACGAAGTGAAAATTAAACGACCTCATCTGGCGAAGAAAAAAATCTTGTTTCATCACGATAACGCACCAGCGCACACGTCAATCGTTGCGATGGCTAAAATCAACGATCAGCAGTTTGAATTAATGCCGCACCCTCCCTACTCTCCAGACCTAGCCCCGAGTGACTATTATCTGTTTCCTTACCTCAAAAAATGGCTTGGCGGTAAGAGATTTGCGGACAATGGAGAAGTAATGGAAGCTGTAAATGGGTATTTTGAGGAGCTTGACGAATCAGTCTATAGAGATGGCATTACTAGACTAGAACACCGCTATGAGAAATGTATCAGCCTTGGAGGAGATTATGTTGAGAAATAAAAAAAAAAAATTCTTAAAAACGTTGTTTTTCTTGGTCAGGCCGGAAACTTATCAATCCACCCTCGTATATTAGTATAAATAATTTCTAACATCTCCCTAAAAATTCCTCATAGAACGGGTTTCATGGTAAATCCTTTTAATCCCCTAATAAAAAAGGGACATCCTGGCGACCGAAGGTAGTTAGTTGTGTACCGGTGAACCATCGAACCTGAAGGCAATCAACGTTGGATTAAAATTCCATTCAGAGCCGGTATCAAAATTGGCGACCGTGATAGACGACGTCGTGAAAACGTATTCGGCGTCGTGTTCAAGTTCAAAGAAGTTTCGTCATACGGGACAGTTTTCAACAGTCAGTCAACATGCATAGAACTCCATGGAGAGGTCGAGGGAGACGACAATTTGAAAACCAAGAAGAGGGGAATGAACAATTCCCAGAAGGAGGCATACAAAACCCAGAAGGGGTTGATCAAGGACAATTAGAAAATAATGCGAACCGGAATCAGAATATTGAAGGAGAACTGCAAAGATTCGAAAACCGAACAATGGAATTAATCAACGGATTTCAAATTAATATCGGACGGAGAATCGATAGTCAGTTGGAGGAAGTCACTAGGCAGGTGAGACATTGTACAGAGTGGATAAATCATCGCGAAAATAATGTCCCCGGAGAAGCTGGTGTTGATCAGATCCAAGAATCTTCAGTAGAAGGTAGTCTGAGCGGTTGAGGTGTCTGAAAGACAGTGGTATAACGAACATTTTACGGGACATTGTCTACACAGGAAAAAAGGATAAAACGAACCCTGTCAGATTCATAAATAAGTTTGAAGAAGTATTACAATATGAAGAGATAAATGACTTCGAGAGAAAATTTTTATCCGCAAGGTGTTTGAAGGACCAAGCTCGCAACTGGTATGATTCGCACGACTTTGTAAACTACGAGCGAACAAAAACTGAGTTCAAACAGTTTTTTTGGGGAGAAGAAGCCCAAGCTAGATATCGAGAGGAATTATTGACATCAACATACAAATTTTTTAAGGAAGAATAAATGTCAGAATACTTTCTGAGATTAGCAAGAGATGCTCAAACCTTGACACCGCCGATGGGAACTCATGAGATCGATGAAAAGACATTTTCCCATCGAAATAACAAAGGAATTACGACCTGGATTCATCAAGTCTTTGGCAGATGCTGCAAACGTACAGGAAGAGATACAAAATCAGAACGGCTTTTTCTATCGAAGAAGGAATTATGAAAACAAAACAGGTCAACCAAATTACAAAAAAGCTAATGACAATAATCAGACACCGAATATTGAATCGGAAGAGGAAGGGGTCCCAAAAAAGAACTCAACGAATCCAGAAAATAAATATGAAAAATACAAAAAATTTAACGGCCAAGGAAAAGACATGCAAAATCGGAGCAAGAAAAATATAGTATCAGTGATTACAAGTGACCAAATTGAAGAGGATTCTGAAGATGAATATATTGATATGGATACAGTAGAAATAATCGGTGATAGTGAACACAGAGAAGGTCAATTATCGGTGGTAAGAATAGAAGGGATTGTAGATGGTATTGAAGAAAGAGAAGAAACCAAGGATCAAGTGACGAATGATGCTATAGTTCCAATCAGAATTCGAGAATTTCGATCAAAAGCATTAATCGATACGGGCGCAAGAGTGTCAGCTGTGTCATGTGAGTTGATAGCAGAATTAAGAAGGAATGGATATATAATAAAGGAATTACCGGTGCAAAACCTTGAACTGTTAGGTGCATTTACTGATCGAAGTGTTAACATAAGAAGGATGGTGCAATTGGATTTAAAGATCGCTGATAAAACATATACGGAATATTTTTATTTGGTGAATAAAATAATAATTCCGATTACCATCGGTATAGACTTTGTGATGTTTTATGGGGCCAAAATCGATAAATCATCAAATAGGGTGGAAATTAGCTTCCATCGATGCAGCGAAAGCATGAAACTTCAAAGATTACATGCTATTAACGATTATGACTCAAGGATGGACATATTTAAACAAAGATATAAGTTGTTCGATAATCAGTTAGGACGAGTGAAGGAATATGAATGTCACATTCCAATGTGGGACACCGTGCCATTTAGCACAAAGTTACATCCAATACCATTCAAATACATCGATAGAGTTCGGGAAGTGATTCACGAATTGGAAAATGAGGGAATGATTGAAAAAAGTCAAACGCCATATGTGAGTCCGTTGGTCCTTGTAGTTAAGAAGGATGAGTGAATTCGCATTTGTTTGGACGCACGAACATTGAATTCCAAGATGCAAAATGATTGTGCATAACCACCGACTATCGACGAGATTATTTTTAAAATCGAGAATAAAACTGTATTTTCCAAGTTAGACGTTGAAAAAGCATTGCTGCAGATCGAATTGGATGAGGAAAGTAAGGAATACACGGGGTTTGCATTTTAAGGGCAGACGTATGTATTTCGACGAATGCCTTTTGGGCTTAGAATTTCAGGAGGGGTATCTACCAGAATTATCAACGAAATATTGAAAGGAATGGAAGCTGAAATTATTGTGTATCTTGATGATATACTAATAGCATCAAAGGACGATTACCAACACGATAGAAGATTACATGGAGTGCTCAAACGTCTAGAAGAAGCAGGAATTAAACTAAATATAGAGAAAAGTGAATTTTTCAAAACAAAAATGTCATTTGTGGGACATACGTTCGATCAATGGACACTATCAATTACAAAGAAACGAAGAAACATATTCTGAATTTTTCAGTTCCTAAAAGTGTGGAACAAGTGCAAGCGTTCTTAGGTTTGGTAAATTGGAACAGGAAGTTCATCCCAAATTTATCATGTTACACCGCCAAATTGGGAGAATTACTGAGAACAGGAAAGAATTTCCTATGGAACGATGAACATCAGTTAATGTTCAATAAAATCAAGGACTTATTCATGAATGCTGAGCGTTTGTTTTCATCACAAAAAGATGCTCAATTATTATTGGAAACAGATGCATCGTCAATTGGCCTTGGCGCTAGATTGTTACAGAAGAAGAAGAAAAATTAGGAGTTATCTATTGCCTATATTAGTCGGAAACTAAAACCACCGGAAACCAAATATACAACAACGGAGAAGGAAGCATTGGCCGTGGTTTGGGCATTGAAGAAGTGGAGAGTGTTATCACCAGGAAGAAAGATTATTGTGCGAACCGACCATCATGCATTACAATTTATCAAATCATGTCAGTATTCAAGCCAAAGGGTTGCTAATTGGATAGAATTTCTCCAAGAATTTGAAATAATAATCGAATATATCCGCGGAAGACAAAACGAAATTGCGGATGCACTATCTCGAATTAATGACAAAGACAGGAAGGAGAATCATTTGCGTATTGCTAAACTGTGTAGTAAACGATATCAAGGTATTCCAGAAATGGTGGGTGCAAAAAAAATAGAAAACGACATCAAAAAATTTCAATTTCGGGTCCAAATATTATGACAAGCCTACCAAGAGGACGAAGAGATTCAACGAATAAAAACCAGTAAAAAAAAATTATTGAAGACGAAAACAAGATGCTAAGAATAGAGACAGAAGATGGTCCTAAAATTATTGTCCCATCAGCAGTATCATGGGTTTCTATCAAGGATGTACATGAATTTCTATTGCACGTGGGTACTGATAGAACATACGAATTTTGTAAGAAGTATTTCTGCGGTAATAATTTTGCCAAAATTGTCCGGGATGTAGTATCCACTTGCATAGAATGCCAAAAGGTCAAATGTAGCAATAGAAAATTATTGGGTACTCAGATCTGGATTCATCGAGATCATCAATAAACAAAAAATCAATTGAGCTGATGTTTCAAAACATTCCAGAAGTGAATAGATCTCCATTGGAAAGCAGCAAGGATAAGCCACTCGAAGAACTCAATCACGATGAATTGGGAAGAATAGTTTATAATGATCTAAAACAAAAGAATGTGATGTAATAGAAGTGATCAATGTATATTTAAAGAAAAAAGTTTGAAGTGTTTCATTTTTGTGGAAAGTATTATTTGATAGAAAAAATGTGTGAGTATTGTATTTTAGTTGAAAGTGTTTTATTTTGTCGAAAGTGTTGGAAAAAATGTTTCAGTTCATCTCACCGTAAAAGTATTGTATTTTAGTTGATTGCTGGTTAGCAGAAAGAGGTTGAGTTACAGCAACAATTACTTTGTGATTATTTGGATCTTGAACAAGGGTGAGTTGATATTATACAAAAAAGACAGAAGTAAAGACATTATAAGTTACGAATATGAACAAAAATCGTGGAGAGAAAAATGTGATACTTATTTTGATCATTCATTGCATTGTGATAAGTATTGTTTGATTATTTTTATGTTGAAGGTTATGATTGGATTTGATTATCAGTTACTGACATAAATAGAAATTATAGAAAGAGATTGTAATACTGTAGTTACTTATGTATTCATGTAGATGTTAGGAGATAACGTAATAAAATAATCGAAAGATTGAAGTCAAGGAGAAGTGTTATGATAATCATTCCAACGGCATGTTCCGATTACTGTTCTATTCATTTGTAATGGATAATACTTTATCACGAATGAAGGTAGGTGTATGTAATCGTACGAGGATTGATAATCGAAACTGTAAGCCACTTAATATGATGGCGTTGAAACAGTTATCGATTATCGATTAGTATCGATAAATCACAAACATGATGGCGCCGAACAAGGAAGTTGCGAGTATCGATTTTAATAAGAAAAATCGGATTATTTTATTTAATTATGAATATATACGAAATATTGGAATAATGTCAAAGTAAAATAAGTTTTTTTTTGATAATGAGACAGTTTATTTTATAATATTATTGATAATCGAGGAAAAAGTGAGACCATAAAAATATATCGCCTGCCGGCGCATGCGCTCACAAAAATTGGCGCCATCTGAACATGTATAAATAGCGGGTTATCCGACCCGAAGGAGGATTAGAACATTAGCGTTCAGGGAGGAAGTATCTCCACTGAAAGTGATGTGTCTAATCGAAGAATAAAATACAAAAGAAATTGTTGAATATATATATTAGTATAAATAATTTCTAACATCTCCCTAGGAATTCCTTATGGAACGGGTTTCATGGTAAATCCTTTTAATCCCATAATAAAAAAGGGACATCCTGGCGACCGAAGGTAGTTAGTTGTGTACCGGTGAACAATCGAACCTGAAGGCAATCAACGTTGGATCAAAATTCCATTCAGAGCCGGTATCAATTGAGTACGATTTTTTTACAGAATTGGATAAAAAAGAATCGATTTATGGAAAAATCGTTTATAGAAGAATCGATTCGAAAATCGATTTTAGTTTGCAATAAAATCGATTATTTTGAAAAATTGAATCGGAATCGCACACCCCTAAACACCAATATTGTGTGATTTTTGTTTTGTCCACCTCATGAATCAGAGCACAAAAATATCTTATTGTAATAATAATTATCAATAATATATTTCATTGTTATCATAATCAATCATAATATATCTTATTGTAATAATCATTATTAATAATGTATCTCATTGTAATAAAAATTATCAATAATAATTATCACAATGAGATATTTTTGTTCTCTGATCCATGTGGTGGACAAAACAAACATCCACAATGTTGGTGTTCTTATCACTTGTGTCACAAGAATTTCAAGTTCCAGTTCATCGTTCATTCCCCGTTAGGGGTCATTCGTATTGTCAATGTGACAGGAATTTTGGCACGTATGGGCGAAAGGAAAAAGTGGTAGAAACTATTGAAAACCACAAAGATGACATCGAATTGAAAAAGAATGCGAGAAGCCCTCCTTTTACTATAGTGGAACAGGGAAACTGTTCTGTAAGGAATTTTGAATCCATAATGCAGGGTGGATATACAATTCCAAACGATCTCAAGATTACGGAAGCTGGTGTGAATTGAGTACTATCTGGACAATGATGTTGATATATGTGAAGATTATACGAGCATGTGCTTGATCGATATCTTATTACAGATGTATATTTGACGTTCTTATATGCCTCACATATTTCAACTTCAGCTCAGATTTTATGGATTACGAAAATTCTTCAACTATGCAATTTTCTCATTTTTTGAATTGAAGCTTATATATTTCAGATTATTTATCCTTTTCTCATCTCCCAAATCACGAAAAAAGTTAATTACTCAGAAAAGTAGTGATGAGTAATAAAAAAATAATATTTTTTAATAATTCGACCAATAATTCGCACAAATTTGAAACTACAAGAACTTTGAAACTCAATATTTCGAGAAATATCGATGTCAGCGATCTAATGCTCCAGACCCTCCTTGTAGGAAATTTAACCCATTAACGCCCAAGCGCCTCGATTTTGTGTCAACTTTTCGACGCGATTATTTGTAATGTCATCGGCTTTGAAAAAATTCAGTTTTCACATATTTTGGCGTGAAATTTTATGCTCTTTCAGGATCCATGGTCAAAATTATGATGAAACCTCTAGGGAAAAAGATATGGCGGATTTGAACTCAAAAAACGTGAAAAGTAAGAAAAAAATTTTTTCTTGATTTTTTTTCATGATGTTATCGCCAATAATTTGTGCTCTCATTATGGCCAAAGGTGGACGAAATGCTACAGGTTTAAGAGGAGATTCTTTTCATCGAAGTGAAATCGCGTTTTTTTACAAAATGGCGGCAATAACGTAAAAATTTCATGAAAAACATTACTTTTTTTTTCTCGAGAACTAGATTTTATCGAAAAGTTTGTGAGAACAGAAGTGTTCTCGAATCAGTCAAGAAACACTCCCAAATTTTTTTAGAATTTTTGAAAACAATTTAGATTTTTTTGGAAATTTGGAAAATCTGATTTTTCAAAAACGTGTCAAAAATATTTGGAAAAATTTTTGAGCATTCCTCAACTAATTATAAGACATTTTTGTTCTCATGAATTTTCTGATTAAGTATATAGTTTTCGAGAAAAAAAATAAGTAATGTTTTTCATGAAATTTTGACTTTATTGCCGCCATTTTGTGAAAAAAAGCGATTTCCCTTCGATAACAAAGATCTCCTCTTGAACCTGAAGCATTTCGTCCACCTTTGGCCATAATTAGAGCACAGATTATTGGCGATAACATTATGAAAAAAAATCAAGAACATTTTTTTCTCAATTTCCACGTTTTTTGAGTTTCAATCGGCCATATCTTTCCTCCTAGGAGTCTCATCATAATTTTGACCACGGATCCTGGAAGAGCATAGAATTTCACGCCAAAATATATGAACACTGAATGTTCTCAAAGACAATAACATTACAAATAATCGCATCGAAGAGTTGACACAAAATCGAGGCGCTTGGGCGTTGATGGGTTGATTTCCTACAAGATTTTCATACACATTTTCCCTTCAGCTCTTGTTATTAACGAGGAAAACGAGAGATAGTGGCAGAAAGACGAGAATTTCATGAAAAAATGAGGTTAAGCGCCCCGTACTACCTCGCCGGTGTTAGTTACGATTATTCCGCACTAGACGCTTCTGTAGAGCAGTGAATTCTGAAGGAATGCCATCTTTGAGCGAGATGATACCATGGAATGTGGCTGAGATATAGGAATTTAAAGAATGAAAATCAAATTTCACGTGTATTTCATATGGGAAATCTTCCCACACCTAGGGCGAGTACTCAATATTTTTATTCAGGGGTCAAATTTTTAGGGAATTTTTTTTTAGTGATTTCCAACGAAATTTCACTATGGGACCGAGAAAAAAAGTAGTCGCAAAAAAAGCACCCTAATATATATATGTATGGGGGATCCCACGTCAGATCGGCCGAAAGGAAGTGACATGTTTCCGATTTAGACCGGATTTGGTGGGGTCAAAGAGGTGCTCGAACAAAGACGAAACCCCAAATATTAGCCTTTTTCATACAGTTTCATGGATTTGACAGTACAAACAAACAAAAATCACATCTTTATTCATTTTCTGTTATCTCAACAGGGAGATGAGGTGACATTCTAGAGGAATTCACACATCTGCTCGACTGAATTCTCTTTTCGGGGAAGTTTTGAAAATTTTTTTTCCCCACCCTTTTTTGGAAGAAAATTATTTTTCTCAAAAAAGTCAATCCATGTCGAACGGCCCGGTCTTCGATTTGGAAAAAAAAATATATGTTGTAGCTGCATTCTTCACAAACATTTTCCATTTTCGAAATTCAAAGAGCCTTCAAAATTGTGGAAGTTATGAACGTTTTAGTGAAGCAACTCGCGTTACGGCATGATTTTGCGCGAGACTAAAATTTCACAGTGCGAGGAAATTATACAATTTTTGGCTTGATTGTCGATAATGATTTTGCAACCATTTTCTTCTCAGTTTGTTATTGTGTGAATGATTATTCAAGGATATCCCAATAGAATTTTATAACCACCAAGTACGTTATTGACACAAATGTGAGTTGCAATAAAGAAGTTTTTCTGGGTTTTTTCTTCAAAGCCATCACTATTTTTAATCAAGACATGATATGTCACTCCTGGGAGTTCTCTTGAGTTTTGCTCACATAGATAAAACTGCTTTATTGCACCGATCGTTTCGTTTGGGAGTCCTTTTCCGGTTTGTGCGTCAGGCACAGAAAGTACTCCCTTTTCATCTCTCAATTTTATCGCTTGATTGACCATGTATTTAGAGCAGTTAATCGTTTTATTATATCAGTGAATTTGAACAAAGATGGCAAAGATGTTGAAATTCGGAACTTATCGTCTCTGAGGAGGTCACAGGTTATTTCATTAATCAAATTATCGAATCACAAGTGGCCGTACATACATAATTAAGGGAAGTATTGGGATTCGATACATTTCCATTTCATGTAATTATCGTTCAACAATATTTTGAAATATTACTGGCATGTATTTTCGGCCTGGAACTTTTGTTGGTACGTGGTCATGACTTCTCCGTGAGCTTTCACTTTATCGTCATTGTCGATAGCAATTTTCACATTTGTGATTTCTCCGAATTTTCGCTTGATGGTTGCTTGTGCAGATTCTACCGTTTCAGTCACATATATTTTTTTCAAAAGTCTATCGAGATGAAGAAAGTATTGATAGATAGTAATGATTATACTGGGAGAAATTTATATAGTTACTGTAACTAGAACGTCTCAACTGAACATTCTTACTGGAATCTACTGAAAATTTGATCGATTCAATCAAAAATTCAAAGTTGATTCATTCCTCTAAGGATATTTGGTTTGCTCATATGGATCTCGCCGTGTATAAGAAGAGTTTTTCGATGGAATCAGAAATGTAATGCATTTACATACTTGCTATCGTCAATTCGGCTCTCATCTAGAGCAGCAAGTGCAGTATTGAGTTTGTGTTTACGTACACTCTGTTCTGTGGATTCTTCTGTTTTATCGTCGTTGTCCGACGAGCATGATTCTGAGTGTGATTGGGGGGCTTGTTCTGGTTGGACCCTATCAATTTTTATCTCACATCTGGTGCAAACTACTGCATTATCAGGTACTGATCCCAATTTCTTTCGATTTCCTTCCCATAATCTTCTCAAGTCTTTTACACTACCTACAAAAAAGGAAAAAGATCACAACAATAATGGAGCGAGCTGAAAAGCGCTACGTCAATAATGCAAAACAGCATTACTCAACAATTGGAAAGTTGAACGCGTAAAAAAAGACCACTGATATACGAGAACTTATGGCCACTGCAGGTTCCGAATGGATTCCAGCAAAGCTTTTTCTTTCGCGGACTCATATCGATTCATAAGTAAAGTCGAATAATTTGAATACTAAACGAAAATCCGCTATGAAAATTCAAAGGTTTCCACACAACTTTTGAACAAGAACAAACAGCAGCCAGAAACAAATCGATTGTGATCTAAACAAACTCACCCCAGTCGCATCGACATATGAATAACGCGTAACAACAATTGAAATCAGCCGAATACAAGTTGATAGTTATCCAAATAAACCGAAGTTGATCGCATCGCAGCCGAGTGGAACATTTTAGATGCACGAAGGAGTCAAGACCACGTACCGAGAAAAGTTCCAGGCCAAAAATACATTCCGGTAATATTTCAAAGTTGAAAACTTCAAATATTGTTGAACGATAATTACATGAAATGGAAATGTACCGAATCTCAATACTTCCCTCAATTATGTACGCACGGTCACCTGTGATTCGATAATTTGATTAATGAAATAAACTGTGACCTCTTCAGAGACAATAAGTTCCGAATTTCAACATCTTTGCCATCTTCGTTCAAATTCACTGATATGATAAAACGATTCAACTGCTCTAAATACATGGTCAATCAAGCGATGAAATTGGGAGAAGAAAAGGGAGTACTTTCTGTGCCTGACGCACAAACCGGAAAAGGACTCCCAAATGAAACGATCGGTGCAATAAAGCAGTTTCATCTATGTGAGCAAAACTCAAGAGAACTCCCAGGAATGACATATCATGTCTTGATTAGAAATAGTGATGGCTTTAAAGGAAAAACCCAGGAGAGACTTCTTTATTGCAACTCACATTTGTGTCAATAACGTACTTGGTAGTTATAAAATTCCATTGGGATATCCTCAAATAATCATTTACACAATAACAAACTGAGAAAAAATGGTTGCAAAATGATTATCGACAACCAAGCCAGAAATTGTATAATTTCCTCGCACTCTGAAATTTCAGTCTCGCGCAAAATCATGCCATAACGCGAGTTGCTTCACTAAAACGTTCATAACTTCCACAATTTTGAAGGCTCTTTGAATTCCGGAAATGGAAAATGTTTGTGAAGAATGCAGCTACAACATATATTTTTTTTTTTCAAATCGAAGACCGGGCCGTTCGACATGGATTGACTTTTTTGAGAAAAATAATTTTTTCTCGGAAAAATTTTGGGAAAAAAAATGTTCAAGAATTTCCCCGGAAAGAGAATTCAGTTGAGCAGATGTGTGAATTTTCCCAGAATTTTACCTCATCTCCCTGTTGAGATAATAAAAAATGAATAAAAATGTGATCCTTTTCTGTTTGTACTGAAAAATCCATAAAACTGCATGAAAAAGGGTAATATTTGGGGTTTTGTCTTTGTTCGAGCACCTCTTTGACCCCACAAAATTCGGTCTAAATCGGAAACATGTCAGTTTTTTTCGGCCGATCTGACGTGGAATGCCTCATATATTTGATATATACAGGGTGTTCCAGAACTCGCCGGAACTGGCTGGAGGGGTTGTTCTCTAATGAAAACTCAGAAGATTGGTTCCTGGATCAAGTCGATCCGACGCTTAGTTCTCGAGATACGAGCAGTTTTAGATTTTTTTTCAAATCCAAATCACTCAACAGCATTATGTGCTACGTACTGGAGCTTGACACCATTCGCCAAGTTGAAAAACGGCGGATCTCTGGAAGGAAATTGAACTATCCTATCATTCTTTGTTCCAGAGCTACAGCGATTTGAAATTTCTGAGCTCTCAGCCAATCAGAACTCAGCCACTTCAAATCGTTGTAGCTCTGAAACAAAAAAGCAGCAGACTGCTGCGTTTGTGGACGCTTTGGGCGGCTTTTGCCAGCCATGCGCCACTCAGATGATCGCCGATTCGACTCCGGAGTGAAATGATGTATCCATGGTTCATCCATGGTCACGTATCGACGCAGGAAATCCTTTTTATTGGAAGTGAATAGCGATAAACAGCTCTCTGAATCGTCGACTCGTTGCTGTTTTTGTTCCACTGAAAGCAATCGCGGCACCCACTTGGAGAAAACCTTTTTCATGCTCAATTTTTCATGAAGGATTGTAAATACGCTTCCGGATGATATCTGTGTCATTTCTGCTTTCTCACGGACCTTCACTTTGCGATTTTTCATTATGATTTTCAACACTTCACTCACATTTTCCAGTGTAACGGCTTCCAATGGCCTACCCGAACGTTCCGCATCGTTTGTGTCCGTACGACCACGTTTAAGCTCAGCATACCAACGACAAATCGTTGATTTGGATGGAGAGGAGTCCGGGTAACGTTTTTCAAGCCATTGCTGGGCTTGTACGGTGTTTTTACTTATCGAAAAACAATGTTTCATCAACACGCAGAACTCGCTTTTTTCCATTTTTCAAGCAAATTACTGCTTGTGATCCGCTTACAAGCTGATTACAAGCTGTTTGTGATCCGATCGACGTGAAACTTTCACAAGTTTCATGCGAAGGTTCACACTCTAGGAAAACGTGGCCAGTTTGGTACTACTGGCACCATCTCTGGGTTAGTCTCGGGACTCATTGAACGATGTGTTGGTATGATATTCGGATTTGTGAATCCCCAACACATGCACCCGCTTGAAAAATGAAGTTATAAGAATTGTTTCCATATTGATTCCAATATAACAATTCTATTGAGATCATCAGTTGAGAAAAAGAGGAAATGTTTCATAGAAAATTTCTTCGTCACAAGATGAAAAGCGTATTTTTTTCCGAGCAATTTTCCTTCAGAATCCACAGTTTGTCCATAAAACAGTTATAAATAATGAAATTGTCCATAAGAAGAACTGTATTGAGAAAGGTGCAAGAATAATTCGATAATCGGATTCTCCGACCTCAGAAACATAAACCTACGTTCAGAAATCAAAGGAGTACAGTCTTTTGTACGGACTCCGACTTCACTCCATGAACGACGCACTTTCTGAAATTTTTAGAGTGAGATTTCACTCTTCAGCCAACCAAAAGTGAGCCTGTCGAAATTTTGAGTGAAATTCCCACTCTTTAAGAGTGATATTTTGAGGTCCAAGGTAAGAAGCTCACAATCACTCGAATTCTAGAGTCAATTTTTCACCCTAAAAGAGTGAGGGCTTCACTCGAAACGAGTGAAAATCCCAGTCGAAGCGGACATAGTGTAGTGAAACACGTGATTTTTCACTCTTTCAGATTTCGAGAGGCAGATCATGGAAAATTTCCGTTGCGCGCTCATACAAAAATCGCTGGATCTTGCAAACTATTAGTTCAATCGATCTGTAAATTTCCAAAAAGTTTCTTCATATCCTAACGAACAAGTTTGTCGCTGGAAGTTCTTTGTAGCTCATATTTCCTCCACCACTGTTCCAGTGCGAAGCATAAGAAGCGTGGTTTTTACTTCGAAAGGAGAATTTATCAATTTGTTATCAACTTTTGCATATTTTTCCAACATTGTCGTCTCCGAAAAAGTCTCACGAATCAGGATTCGTAAGATTTATTTCGATACATTGAAAAACGGCCGCCCAAGTCGCACAAGAATGTTACGTCAAAACTATTGAGAATTTCAGTTTCTTCGCAACTTCCGGTAGTTGGAGGGAAACATTGAATCATCTAGTCCGATGTTCCCTTTATCACCCCACTCTAGCTAGAATAGGATCTAGACAAAGACTGGGGAAAGGATATCGATTCAAAACTACTAAGAGTTTATGCTGAAATGTATAATGTTTATATTCTCAATGTAGTGTTTTACAATTGTAGTGTTTAAAGGAGTTGAGTGTAGTGTGTTTGTGTGAGTAAATTTCCTCGAATAATTAAAGAAAGTTGGAGGTGAATCTTCTTTTACGATAGAAATTTATAGATTCAAAGAAATTTAAGTTATTTCTTCTGAGGGTTTCTCAGTAAGAATTCCAAAAGAGTAATATTAACATTTACATGTTCTAAAGATCCGAACATGCATTTGTTGGAAAAAGAATTGAAGGGAGAAGAAAGGAAAGTTTAATTAAAAAGAACATTCAGTTCAATTTGTTAATTCAGTCTTGTTCCGTATAAGTAAGTGAGTTTCACGTGAACTCAGTCATCTGATTCTCGCGTGAAAAGTCCCCACTCTCATCTCATGGGCGTCGAAGATATTGTAACGAGCCCTTAGAGACAGTGAGAAATCTATCGGCACACGAGGCACTCGTCTCTTCTATGTAATAGTTTCGCGAAAGTCTTTGTCAAGCTTTTGAATAAACCTCCAAAGTGCTACCAATTATCTCGAGTTTTCCCCGATTCTTCATCCCATATTTCTCTTATCCTCGTCCCAATTACAGTCTACTATATCTCTTGTCTCCTTTTCCTATCAATGTAAAACCTACTCCATCAATTCATCCATCTTTCACGTGGTCATCCATCCTCTATACATACATTCGACCGGCTGGCTCTCTTCGGCTCTTCGTCCTGACTTCTCACAATCAAAATCCCTCGAAGGGCTGTACGTTTACCGTACAAACTGGTCCTTCGAGCCGGATACGGTCGAAATAACGAACTTAAAACTTGTGAGAACTCCCTTTGTACACGATAGTTTCGTGGAACTTCGACCAACGAAATTCTCTTACCACGTGCCGAGTCATTCAAATTAAAATTCCATCGATTATCATATGTGGTGGTACTTCAATAGCTCGATGCTGCAGTTCCTTGGATCACGTGCATAAACGAGGTGCAGTATAGTGTCCTGTACTGGAATCTAATGTGCTGAAAAAATACATACATCTTTGAGTGATAGTGCGAGTTACAATTTCCATCTCGACCATCTTTATATCATTTCAAAGTTCGACGACGACCTTTGTCTTGTCATCAATATCATTTCGACTCGTCAGTGAGGCACATATACGGACACTTGAGAACACCACCACCAAGGAGGAATCACGTACGCAAATACTCGCACGTTATCGCATACAGTGGTATGTACTCACGCTCTTTGTTCAAAGCGCGTGTATGTCTGTACCTCCTTCTTCGTAACACACGTAGTCGAAACGAAATTCTTCTTCTCGATACACTCTCTCCTCCTGCTCTTACGAGAGTGAGCATATCACCTTCTCCGTTCGACACGTTACCGTCGAAGCAAAATTAAAAATAATTCCAATGCTAAGATGAGTGTTTTTCAGTAACCAAGTTTATTCATGCGGTACATTTGACTCATGAATGAGTTATTCTCCGATTATCACGATACTTCGTGAACCTGAAAATCAAAATTCCCTTCGCCTTCTCAAAATTACTCTTTCCGAATTTATTTGGACCAATTGAACTTGTGCGAATCATTCTATCACCGCACGACGGTGATGAACGTCATTCCGATCGTCACTTGACAGACGTATATGTCTGTACTTTCAAACTCGTATCGGAGCTCACTTTAGTTTACGTTCGGACAACTTGACTTCGCTTATCAACAAAATGTCCCAGGCGAGCTACGATTCTGACACTGGTTCGACACAACGATCCGCAAACGAGTTCAAAACGTTGTCTCAGTCCATTAACAACACCGTGATCAATCTCCGAAAGATGGGTGCAGCGGAATTAATTGCGCCTGTTCTGCAAGGTCGTCTCAACACCTTACAATTGAATTGGAATCGATGTCAGCGCTTGTACTCCGACATCACGTCCAACGCATCACCAGCCGAACTGGAAGGACTTCCGGAGATCACCGATGACAACTACGACGCACTAGAGACTGCCTTTTTATTGGCAGTTGATTTCATTAATGGAAAACTCGTACCCCCAGAGGAAGACGGTCACGGTGAGGGTCAAGCATCTTGATTAGTAAGTGCCGATATCAGTAGTACGTGTACTCTCGCGCGAATAAGTCTGCCGTCGTTTGCCGGTAAATATGTCGATTGGGCTGAGTTCCATGACCTCTTTGAGGCTTTAGTTATCAAGAATAAAAGTCTGTCACCTGTACAAAGACTTCATCACCTCAAATACTGTCTGAGGGACTAAGCCAGCCACGTATTGAGAAATATCAAGGTTACAAATGCAAATTTTAAGTCTGCGTGGAAGTTAGTGGAAGATCGTTTCAATAATCCGCGAGCCATTATTGAAGCCCAGCTCGGCGTACTTTGCGACATTCCACCGGTTGTGGATAATTTATTGAAGAATCTTAAAACTTTACGAGATGTATCCAATGAAGTCATTACCGCGTTGAAAAATCTTGGGAGAAAGGTCGATACTTGGGATGATCTTGTCGTTTTCATACTAGCAAGGAAATTAGATAGACACTCCCGTAGGGAGTGGGAAGAATCTTTGGGGGATTCAACAGAATACCCGACGTATGCACAGTTTTGTCAATTCTTAGACGTCAGAATACGCACTCTGGAGGCTGTCACGAGCTTTCCAGTATCGACCGGCAAATCTAATACACCCAAATCTAAATCGGGAAGACCCTTACGGTCCAATCATTCAATTTCAAGACCGAAATGTGTTTATTGTCATGGCGAACACAAAATATATAACTGTGACGCCTTCAAACGTATGGGTGTGCAGCAGCGGGAGATGCAAGCGAAAAAATTGCATCTCTGTATAAACTGTTTGGGAAAGGGACATTTTACATAAGATTGTTCGAGCTCCAAAGTCTGCCTTCAATGTGGCCAAAGGCATCACTCGCTCCTGCACGCTCCTTCTATCTTTCAGGACACCTCTGGCCCCTCACGAGGCCAAAAATCCCGTGAAAATCCGCACGTGGATAACCCAATTGCGCCGTTTTCTGCGAACGAGTCCAACACGAGTCAGTTGAACCCGAGTGCACGAGCCTTCCCGAGTGAAGCGGGTAACTCGCCCTTATCGATGCATGGTTGCGCTCTACCGGTCGATCTACAACGACCTATCTTTTTAGCGACCGCATGGGTCAAACTCATCACTCCGAATGGAGACAATGTTAAAGTGCGCGCTCTACTCGATCAGGGTGCTGACTCGAGTTTTATCACTGAACGAATGGCTCAATTATTACCACTAAGGCGAATAAAAATAAACGCGACTGTCTCCGGGATGGGGGGTAGTCGGGTGGAGTCTGTCAATTCGGTAGTCAGATTGTCGATTGCACCGGTGGATGGAGCGAAATCGTCGCTTTCTATCTCAGCGTACGTAGTACGCGCCATCTCTTCACATATCCCTTCATACACTCGCCATATATCTAATTTCGAGCATCTTCGCGGCCTTGAATTTGCTGACAGTTCTTCCTCGACGGAGGGGATTGCTTTATTGATTGGGGCAGACGTGTATGGCTCCATATTGTTAGACGGACTTATCCAGGGTCCAATAGGCACTCCCACCGCACAAAAATCCATCTTTGGGTGGATAATCTCCGGCCCGTGTGGCCAACCCCGTACGACTCAGAAAGCCATACGGGTAAATCTGAGTAATGTCGATTTAGACCGGTCCCTTAAAAAATTTCGGGAGATCGAAGAGCTGAACTCTCCTTATCAGCTCTCGCATCAAGACGAGTATTGCGAAGAGCATTTCCGCACTACTCATTTTCGACACACGGACGAACGATATATTGTTCGACTCCCGTTCCAGCCAAACCAGGATCTCGAATTAGGAGATTCCTTCTCAATCGCCTTCAACTCGTTCGAACGAATGGAACGGAAGATTCATCGGAATCCAGAAGATTTCCATCAATATGCTGGATTCCTACAAGAATACCAGACACTCGGACATATGAATGTCGTCACCCCCTACCAACAGGACGAGAATCGCGTATATCTTCCTCACCATCATGTCTTCAAAGGCAAAGGCGATTCTAAACGCATACGCGTAGTCTTCAATGCGTCATGCGTGACCAAAAACGGTCGGTCCCTGAACGATCTTCTCTTGACAGGACCTAAACTCCAATTAGAACTACCCTTAATTTTGTTAGGTTGGAGATCCTTCCAATATGTTCTGTGTGCGGATATTAAAAAAATGTTCAGACAAGTCTGGCTCGATCCTAGAGATCGAGAGGTTCAAACCATTCTCTGGAGGACAGACCCGTCCGACATTTTGAAATCCTATGAGTTGGCCACGGTCACTTATGGATTAGGCAGCGCTCCGTACTTAGCAATGCGTGCTATACGTCAACTAGTTTCTGACGAAGGGTCGAAATACCCTTTGGCGACCTCGATCCTGTACGATCACATATACGTAGACGACATCCTTTTTGGGGCAGACGATGTGCGAACAACTCTCAATACCCGTTCACAAGTCACCAACTTGCTAGCTTCAGGCGGCTTTCATCTAGGAAGATGGGCCTCCAACAACCCTGATCTGTTGAGAGGAGTTGCTTCCACCGATGGAATCACTCCATCCGATCGATTATTTCAGAAAGGGGAGGAATTCAAGGTCCTCGGAATAAAATGGAACCCTTCGGAGGATGCATTCTCAATCACGGTAGACTTAATTTCACCTCCTCAACCAACCAAAAGAGATGTCCTATCTATTATCTCCAAGGTCTGCGATCCCCTTGGATGGATCGCACCTGTGGTCATCAAGGCCAAGATCTTGATGCAGGAACTTTGGGCTACAAAGCTAGGTTGGGACGAACCTCTCTCTCTAGACTCCCTGAATAGCTGGACCACGTTCTGCCAAGACATCTCTCAATTAAGATCAATTTCGAGTCCCCGATGGACGGGTGAGCGTTCTGACCTCCAAAATGCGGAGCTACGTGGGTTCTGCGACGCTTCCTCGGTCGCTTACGCCGCCGTGGTTTATCTCCAAGTAACTGATAACTCGAATGAAACGAGAGTCTCATTGCTGATGGCCAAGTCAAAGGTAGCGCCTTTGAAACCTCTTACAATTCCACGATTGGAATTATCGGCCGCGCTACTATTATCTCGGCTTATATCCTATATTCTGAAGTCTAGACCATCCTTGCGTTGCAAGATACACTGTTGGACGGATTCAACGATAGCTTTGGGTTGGATAAGCAAAGAACCAGCCACGTGGCAAACTTTTGTTGCCAATCGCGTGGCTGAAATCCAGACGAAAGTTCCTATGACTGAGTGGCGCCACGTTCCCACCGCTATGAATCCAGCCGATTGTGCATCGCGCGGAATATCAGCTAGCGCCTTTATCGATCACGCACTGTGGTGGTCCGGTCCAGACTGGCTACACTAGCCCCCAGATCACTGGCCTTGTTCCTCCACCGAAATCCATGCTACTTCCGACTTGGAGCGGAAAATCAAACCTCGATTTCATCTTGCAACCTGCGACTCCAAGTGGGATCTGCAATATCAAATCTCCTTTTGGCCAAGACTAATTCGCGTCACAGCGTATGTCTTCAAATTCATACGACTGTTGAAGAAGGAAAATCGACCTTCCAGTCATCTAGCCCTATCCACAACCGACATACAGGACGCCACTCATTTCTATATACGGCAAGCTCAAAGTTACGCCTTTTCTGCCGAATTCTCTGCAATTCACGGTAATGAACCGTTGCCAAAGTCAAGTAAACTGACGAAACTCAATCCCTTTGTGGATGAGTTCGGCATAAGTCGGGTTGGCGGGCGGTTTCGCCATTCGCGACTTCCAAATCCCTGGAAATTTCCAATAGTACTCCCCCGTAACAGGCTGTCCGAACTAATTATTCGGCATACTCACTTGACGACTTGTCACGGCGGCCCTCAATTGACTCTCCGGACCCTGCGGGAAACCCATTGGATACTGGGTGCTCGATCGGCTGTCCGATCGGTCATCCACCAATGTGTGAAGTGTATCCGAGAACGAGCTGCTCCTATATCACAATTCATGGCCGATCTGCCTTCGGTAAGAACGACCCCATCACGTGCTTTCAGCCACTCAGGCGTAGACTATGCTGGTCCGTTTCAAGTTCTAGCAAAACGACATCGAGGTGCCAAACCACATGAATCATATGTAGCCCTATTTGTCTGCTTGTCGACGCGAGCCGTGCACCTTGAACTCGTGCATGACAACACCTCGCAAACCTTCCTCGCCGCTCTGGATCGCTTCGTGGCGAGGCGAGGTCTTCCGAGCGATATCTATTCCAATCGAGGAACGAATTTTCAGGGAGCTAGTAAAGAACTAACTTCCGATTTCAAGGCCGTCACTTCGGCCGCCGACATCCTCGCGAAACTGGCCTCCGACGGAGTCCGTTGGCACTTCTTGCCCCCATATGCACCGCATTTTGGCGGCATTTGGGAGGCAGGAGTGAAGAGTGTACAACACTATCTACGAAGAGTGTTGGGTGTATCAATCCCCACCACTGAGGAGTTTACCACGCTTCTCTGTAACATCGAAGCGTGTCTGAATTCACGACCTATGTCCGACGCTGTGGACGATTTTGACGCGTTAACGCCAGGCCACTTCTTGGTGGGTACCGCTTTAAAGAGTATCCCTACACCATCTCTGCAGGATCTGTCCGACAATCGCTTATCCCGGTGGCAGTCCGTCAAGGAAATGATTGAGCGTTTTTGGCGACTATGGTTGACTGATTACCTTAACACGCCGCAACAGCGTGGAAAATGGACTAAGGTTAACGAGAATCTAAAAGTGGGAAACTTAGTTCGCTTAAAAGATCCGACACTGCCACCCTCTAAGTGGGAATTGGGTCGCATCATTCAATGTCACCCTGGACCAGACCATCTCACACGAGTAGTAAGCGTCAAGACCGCTCAGTCGTCCTATATTCGACCTATCACAAAACTCTGTAAACTATTGTAAAAATGCGAATAGAATCTAGCTATAGGTTAGAATCGAATCACCATCGTTCCAGGAATCTCCACCGTCACTTCTTCTGGGATCCGCCACCCAATGTTGGCGTGTATTTCCACTATTCATCTTGTTTTTTTTTGTACGGGAGATTCCGCGGGAACAATCATGTTTTTAGTCTCAAGTTATCGGAACCTTTCGGGTTCCCATCATCTGCGGTTGTCACGATTTCGTGTATGCACACGAGGCGGGCGGCATGTTCCGTATAAGTGAGTTTCACGTGAACTCAGTCATCTGATTCTCGCGCGAGAAGTCCCCACTCTCATCTCATGGGCGTCAAAGATATTGTAACGAGCCCTTAGAGACGGTGAAAAATCTATCGGCAAACGAGGCACTCGTCTCTTCTATGTAATAGTTTCGCGAAAGTCTTTGTCAAGCTTTTGAATAAACCTCCAAAGTGCTACCAATTATCTCGAGTTTTCCCCGATTCTTCATCCCATATTTCTCTTATCCTTGTCCCAATTACAGTCCACTATATCTCTTGTCTCCTTTTCCTATCAATGTAAAACCTACTCCATCAATTCATCCATCTTTCGCGTGGTTATCCATCCTCTATACATACATTCGACCGGCCGGCTCTCTCCGGCTCTTCGTCCTAACTTTTCACAATCAAAATCCCTCGAAGGGCTGTACGTTTACCGTACAAGTCTACATCAGACAGTGAGTGAATTTTGAAATAATTCTAATTTTTCTAATTCAATTTTTACTCTCTCTGAGATTTTCTCGTCTTCAATTAGGTTTTCTAAAAATTTATTTAGATATTTTCCTTTAGGAGGAAGGTCATTTTTCTCAATCCTCGACTGTTTCTTCTTCATTCGCCTTTGACACCCGTTGATTCGAGCTTGCAAAGCTCTGATTTTGTCTTCAATATATCTTTCCACTGGAACGAGCAAACAAAGGCAAACTATCAATCCGATATTCTAATTAGAATTATGTAATAGGATTTCAATTCTTTCGAAACTAACTGTTTTCATATATATTCAATAACTTCATTAAAACATCGAAGAAATTCGGAATAGAGAAACTTTGCAAGATCAGAAACTATAAAGAAAAACTATATATGTATATATGTATGTACAGGGTGTCCCATTTTAATTTTTATATCAAAATAACTCAAAAACGAGGAGTCTTGGGGGAAAATGTTTCCAACAAAAGTTGTGAGATTCCGAGGGGGACATTTGATGGTGACCTTGACTTTGGCCTCGGATCTCAACTTCAAGGTCATTCAGAGGTCAACTTTTGTTTCTTAGATGAAATCCCCTATTTTTGAGTGCAGATTCAGATTTGACGTTGAAAAACAAGAAACTTTTTTCCGAATCATTCTTCCGAATTCCGCACAGATGGCACTCCAATCAGTAACAAATGAGTTTTATGAAACACTCGTATTGCTTCCTGTGTAAAACGACATTTAACTCTCCAGTGTTTTTTTTTCAGCTTCTGAGGATTACCGTCGCCATTAGAGTCACCCAATGTGCACCACGAGGAGATTGAGCGATCGGATCTCGCGTATCTTTGTGGCCCTGAGAATTTGATGAGACCCTATGAGTAAAAATCCAAAGTGGTAAGATCCGGAGACCTAGCTGGGATTCTCCATCGACCAATACTGACAATTAGGTCTGTTTGTAGTACCGTGACTGTGAATTGTTGCCAAACACAAGTACACAACAATACTTGTGTTCATCATGAACAAGAAAGTTCATACCACAGCATTGTTTACAAACATGAGTGAAACGGAATGTTCAATATCCTTCATTCATTCACAGATTCTTTTCGATACACAATTCAAACCTAAAGAAGATCTTCGATCAGTGTTGTGAAGGTCTCAATATCATGGATTATCCTTGGGGTGAAATACTTGATATTCTCCTGATACTAGGGGAAGGCCGACGTAATTACGCTGCAGCATCGAGATTGTATGGAGAGAGGTATCCAAATAGACGCCAGCCTTCACTTCAGGCGATACGCTCAATAGAAAGACGAGTCAGAAGAATGAATATCCCACGAGTCAGAAGGCGTTATGATGGAAATCGTATGGATGCACGCTCAGTAGCCGTTTTAGGAATGGTGCACCTGAATCCTCACGTTAGTACCAGAGAAATCCAGCACCAATTAGGTATCCCAAGATCAACGGCACACCGCATACTAAGATCTGGTGAATATCATCCTTACCACATCACATTGGTGCAAGCATTGAGTGGAGATGATCTTAGACGTAGGGTTGAATTCGGTCAATGGGCCTCGGAGCAACCGCCTGGTTTTTTCAATTACGTGATGTTCAGTGATGAGGCAACATTTCGCAGTAACGGTGTTATGAACAGACATAATTATCATTATTGGTGAATTGAAAATCCCAGATGGCATCAACAAGTTGACAATCAACATCGCTGGACTCTGAATGTGTGGTGTGGGATTTTGAATGGTCAGATCATCGATCCTCATTTCTTCCAACATACTGTTAGGAAGGAAAATTATCTGCAATTGATTCGGGACAAATTACCAAGGATGTTGGAAGATGTTGATCTCTACACACGGAACAGGATATGACTTCAACATGATGGGGCACCACCTCATAACGCTGCAGTTGTCAGAAATTTCTTAAACACATCTTACCCACACAGATGGATTGGTCGCGGTGGATACATTGCCTGGCCGGCTGAGTCTTCACATATTACCCCTTTGGATTCTTACTCATGGGGTTTCATCGAAGATGTAGTGTATGAAAGACCACCAACGACCAGAGATGACATAAAACGCCGAATACGAACTGTCTGCCGAACAATTTCACGTCATGTGCTTTTGTCGTTAGAACCACATTCTCAGGAACGAATGAGGTTATGCCAACAGCTCGACGGTGCACATATCGAACATTTGATACGGTGAATTTTCGAACATATTGCAGAGCGTTTGTCATGGAAAATTACACACCCTACAGTCCAGACAATCGGCCCTTTTCAGGGCCACATATACGTGCGAAATCCGATCGCTCAACCTCCTCGTGGTGCACATTGGGTAACTCTAATGGCGACGGTAATCCTCAGAAGCTGGAAAAAACACACCGAAGAGTTAAATGCCGTTTCACACAGAAAGCAACACGAGTGTTTCATGAAACTCATTTTTTATCGATTAGAGCGCCATCTGTGCGGAATTCGGAGAAATGATTCAGACAAAAGTTTCTTATTTTTCAACGTCAAATCTGAATCTGCAGTAAAAAATGGGGGATTTCATTGAAGAAACGAAAGTTGACATCCGAGGCCAAAGTCGAGGTCACCATCAGATGTCCCCCTCGGAATCTCACAACTTTTGTTCAAAACATTTCCCTCCACAACTCCTCGTTTTTTAGTTATTCCGATATAAAAATTAAAATGGGACACCCTGTATACGGGTGTCCCATTTCAATTTGTCACTTAGAATATCTCGAAAACGAATAGATTCAGAAGAAAATGTTCCGGGAAAAAAATGTGAGAATCTGAGGGGGACATCCGATGGTGAACTTGGCTTTGACCTCAGATCCCACTTCCAAGGTCATTCTGAGGTCAACTCATGTTTTTTAAATGGAATCCCCTATTTTTTACTACCGGTTTAGATTCTACGCTAAAAACCAAGGAACTTTTGTCTCAAACGTTTTTTCGAAATCCCCATAGATGGGGATAGATCTAATTGATGAGAAAATGAGAATTCTCAAACCCTCGGATTGTATTGTGTCTAACATAATGCTCAACTCTTGAGTGTTTCTCATCTCCCGGAAATTGCCGTTGGCATCAGCGTTACCCAATGTGGACCACGAGGAGGTTGCGCGATCGGACTTTACACATCATTGTGGCCCTGAAAAGGGCCGATTGTCTGAACTGGAGGTGTATCTTCGGAGACGCATTGGGCATTCAAAAGATGTTCAAAATGAGCGCCGTTTTGCCTTTGACAAAGCGCAATTCTTCTATGAAAGTTTTCTGCAGTTGCTTGCAACGTAGCAGGTGTTATTGCTGTGCATGCTCTTCTTAATCGATCTTTCATGTCATCGCGTGTTGTTGGAGGTTCACGGTATACAACATTTTTTATGTAACCCCACCAGAAAAAATCAGGTGACGTCAGATCTGGCGACCTAGGTGGTCATCGTACAGGTCCTCCACGGCCAATCCGCCTTCTGGGAAACTTCTCGTCCAGAAATTTTCGAACAATTCGCATGTCATGAGGAGGTGCTCCATCCTGTTGGAACTACATCCTTGATCTCACGTCAAGACTTACGTCTTCCATAAGACCAGGGAGTTCAAAATGCAAAAAACGAAGATACTCCGCGCCAGTCAGGTTTCCTTCAAAAAAATACAGCCCTATGATCCTGGAATCTACAATTCCGCACCAAACGTTCACACTCCAACGGTGTGGATGATTGATTGTACGGACTCAGTAAGGATTCTGAGCACTCCAATAATGGCGATTGTGCCTATTGATAATTCCAACATTGTGAAATATTGCCTGATCAGAGAACATAACGTGATAAGAGAAAGTAGGATCTTCTTCAATTGTCCGTTGGGCCCACGTGCAGAAGTTCAATCTTGTTATAAAATCCTCAGCTGTGAGAGATTGCACCAAAGTGATATGGTACGGATGATAATCCAATGATTTCAAGATACGCTGAGCTGTGGATCGAGGAATCTCGGTCATTTTCTCAATATCCCGAAGACTGATATGGGGATTAATATGAATTAATGCCAGCGATCTCCTATCAGGATCATTGTCATCCGCATGAACTTTCTTGTTCCTCTGTCGTTTGAGGAGACCTTGACGAGAACGTTGTTCAAGAAATCGGATCGTAATGCGATTTGGACACCTCCGATCCGGAAAACGACGTTGAAACGTTCTCACAGCTTCAACATAATTTCCCCGCGCTTCACCAAGACACAACAAAACGTCAACAATATCGTTTGGCGCGTAATCAGACATGATATTTAGGAATGTGTTTCCTCCAAATGATAACAGAGAACTGAGCAGTTTGGGAATGCTAAATTTCTAAGGTATTCACACGTAAATCAGAACAATAACAATTTCCAAGAACAAAACCAAAACAAAACACGACCGACGGCAATTCCCGGGAGATGACAAACACTCAAGAGTTGAGCATTATGTTAGACACAATACAATCCGAGGGTTTGAGAATTCTCATTTTCTCATCAATTAGATCTATCCCCATCTATGGGGATTTCGAAAAAACGTTTGAGACGAAAGTTCCTTGGTTTTTAGCGTAGAATCTAAACCGGTAGTGAAAAATGGGGGATTCCATCTAAAAAACATGGGTTGACCTCAGAATGACCTTGAAAGTGGAATCCGAGGTCAAAGCCAAGTTCACCATCGGATGTCCCCCTCAGATTCTCACATTTTTCTCCCGGAACATTTTCTTCTGAATCTATTCGTTTTCGAGATATTCTAAGTGACAGATTGAAATGGGACACCCTGTATATATATCTTCGGACGTTTTTTTTTCCTTTCAATTTATCCACAAAAAAAATTTGAAATTGATCGAGTGAATTTCCTTGCTGCCTTCTGTTTCAACTATTGGGGTCCAACAGTGTCTCTAGAATCCCACTGCATTAGAGTTACCAATAGCCTGACAGAGTCTCGAAGTTGATTGGAAATTCACTCTAACAACAGTAATAATAAAAAAAAATATCATACACAAAAGGAGTTTCAACAGTCTTGAGAACAAATCCACTTACTTTTTGATTAATTCAAACGATGTGATGGAATCCTAGCAGGACTGTAAGAGAACTGGAATTCACACTGTATTGGAATTGATATTTGAACCTTAAACTTGAACTTGTATCGGAGCTTTTAACTAGAATTTGAGATCTTTTTAAGTTGAAGCAAGAACGAGAGTGAAATTGAACTTCTCGAGAAAAACGATCAAACGAGAGTGAGAAGCTGTTGCATTTTTGCTTAGTTCTCACCTCGATTTTTTGATGGTGATGGAAATTTCTAGTGGTAGGAAAAATAGGGGTTGTCTTAGCAGAATGTTAGAAATACAGAGGATATCCAGATTGGCTGGAAAACTGCTTGAATAGGTGGCTTCTTTCTTTTAGTCCAATAATATGAATTTAGTGGAGTGAGTGGGTCATTAGTGAAAATTCGTCATTTCCAGTACTGAGACCTCCTACTTACCCTTCCAATACTTTCTCAATATTTCATCTCTTTTTATCCATGTTTCTTCCCTCTCCCATCAACAAATGCATGCATTCTTATATGGAATTCTAATCTTCAAAAACTATTATATTTAGTTGTCTTATACATGAATTGGATATTGTTTATTTAATTATTCTCAGCCTGTCAAGAGAAATTCTTCTCTTTGAAAGGTGCAATATGGTAAAATGAAGGTTGATCTTTGTGTGTAGAAGTTAGTATGACGATTCTTTAGGATTTGTTCAGAATTTCTGAAAATGTTATGAACAATTTATTGAAAATATGATGTATATCATATTTTTGAGATAGGTGAGCGTTTTTTGTTTGAAAAACAAGGGAGCTTTTTCATCAGCAATGAGAGGGTTTGATTAGTGATGGTGAAAGGAAAAGTTTGTTGAAATTTGCTATTGTTGGTTTCAATTGTTAATAACAATTTATTAACAATTGTTAAAATTCCTTATAGCAATAGGTTTTTCTTGAGGACAGAGAAGATTCGGCTGGCATAGCAAAAGGGAGAATTGTGAGGGATTGTTATTGTTAGTTTTGTTCGTTAATAACATTTATTAACAAATGTTGCAGTTACGATAACAAATAGTTTTTCTCAAGGTGGCAAGAATTTCATTAGTGGTGGAAGAGAATGCAAATTGTTAGAAAGAGTGTTTGTTGGTTGAAATTGTTAATAACAATTTGTGTTACAACCTTTTTAAACCAACAATTTCATGTGTGGGTAATTGAAATATATTCCCAGTATTTAGCCAGCTGAATTTGAGTTCAGCAGAAAATTCGTAATTTTCGTTATGATTAGTTGAGGTAATGAGATTTACCGTTGAGTTTTATTCCTGAAAAAAAGGACCCATCTAATGATGTATTTTCGCTCTTGTGTTAGCGAGCATCATTTTCTATTGGGAAAATACATTTTATTTAGAGTTTATAGTCCGTTAGTATCAAAAGAAAAGATTCAAGTACACAAAAGTTGTGGGCATTTAATTTTATGATATTTTTCGTGCAGATTTTATCTATCGTCGCGTCTCTACTGGGTTCCTTTATTTGATATTTTCTGTTTGTTCCGGATTTACCGGAACTGAAATTGAAGGGTATGCTATGGTATCCTACTTCATTGGTTTAATCCTATGTTTTCCGTTATATTTTGCAAGGTACGTGCGATCGCATGCATATATGCGATAGCTATAGTTTTCGGTGCTTCCCGTACGGTTTCGGAATAGTTCGGCAAGCATGTTTTACTCTCATGCATTTTGTAAGAAGAGAAAAGATCATCGGGAAAGAAATTGTAGGGGGTGATGATGTGTATATACAGAGGGCGAAAAGTAAGGGTGGAAATTGAGTAGGGCTTCTTTTCTATGTTCGCGACTGTATTTATGCTGGAAGAAAGGCGAGGAAAAAGTGAAAACGGAGGTTAAAAGAATTTGATGTTTGTTGCAAAGCTCGCAACTGAATATTTTATTTCAGCGTGGGAATAAGAATTTTTCTTTTCCATTGGCACTTGGTTGGGCCAGCATTGGCAACCCATTTAAGACCAATTGAACGGTAAGGGAGATAGGGAAAGATTTATCGAGAATCTGACGGTCAGTAGCCGATGCTCCGCCAATCGGGGCCAAATCGGGCAGCCAATTTTCAATTTTGGTCTTAAAAAAAATTTTTAATTCCAAGGACAAATTCATTTAATAACAAAAATATACCGTCCACGTTACAAGAACTTCTCAAATATGCTATGGGGACTCTATGAATGTGAAAGGGATGTGCGAATCAGACTATTTTGGATAAATCCGTTGAGATATTCTATGGAGGTGCATCGCACATAATTATTCGAAACAGTCTCATTTGGAGGTTCTACGCATGTTCGTTTCCCAAACATGCTCTTAGCATTTCTAACCTCTTCTGCTACTTGGGGAGTTAGAATGAGTTTAATGTTCAAAAACATGGGTTTTTGGTGTGGATTAATTGGTAGTTTTTATTCTTTTTCTCGAAAACTATCGATCATAGAAAAAAATCGTGAACGGAGACTCGGATTGATTTTTCAATACCTATCACACAGTATGTTTCAATTTCCTAAATTCCAACTTTTGATTTTCACGTGTGACGTCATGGCTTGGGCAATACTTTAATCACTTTCCGAGTGTCCCCTTGACCGATTCTAATAAATTCCATCAGGTTTGAACAAGTCTGAATGAGCATTTCCTGTTGCAAAGTTTATATTGGATCTCATTGGTCAATGGGATTCAATTAAGTTCTCAAACTAAGGGAGAACGGCCAATTCTTGAGGGTGACTTGGGGTTATTTCTTGGTGAGCTGGAAACTTGTTGGAAAATGTTTCCCTCATGCACTGAGAGAAAAGCAGTTTAGAAGTTCAGTGAATAGTGATACACTTTTTGAATGAATCTGAATATGACTGATTTTTGGGCAGTTTTTCATGGGATTTGAAGAATCATTACTGGAATTTTGCTTCACATTACTCAGTGTTCTTCAATCGTCATTATATGATACAATATTCTTGCCAAAACTCACTATGTGTCACTCAATCACCAAATGTTCAAGAATTTAGTGACACGTAGCGAGTTTGGATACGAATATTGTATTGTTTAATAACGACTGAACAACACTGAGTGATGTAGAGCGAAATATCAGTAATATTTCTTGGAATTTCATAAAAGTTGGTTGAAAGTTCAGTGATACTCAACTTTCCCTCATGAAAGGGAATCATCAGTTGTAATAATACTGTCAGAAATCTATCGTGTCGTTCCATTATCACACAAGTCCGATAAAAATACGATGTCTACGATGATTATCCGATACAAAACCGAACCAGCAACCCGATGATTTCTCGATAGATATTTATATCGGGTCCACAATGGATAATTATCGTAGATATCGTATTTTTATCGGACTTGTATGATAATGAAACAACACGATAGATTTCGGGTAGTATGAATACAACGGATGATTCAACGATGAAATTCCGATATCGAGTTTTTTCATAAGTCTCATAAGTTTCGAGGTCTCACAATCTTCTGCTCGATTCAATGGAGCCTTCCGGAGTAGCTGATCCAATGTTAAGAGAGTCGACGGTCCTTGTGAGCTGACAAAGTAGCTAACGATTCCCAATCAATCCAACCGTCTGATGGCCTTTTCAATCAGACCGGATTGTTTGTTGAAACGCCTACGATTTCTTACTGAATCCTTCGATCCTACGGATGTATCATTGATGTGGGTCAGTCGGTCGAAATACTCGTCGCATCCGATGAAAAACCATAGCTTGATGCCCGCACGATCCCTTGCACGAATGCTGTTGAAATCCCCAAGGATTACCATTGAATTCAATCATCTCATAGCCCATCCAATGAGACAGAATTTTTTCTGGAACACCTACGTTTTCTTATTGAATTGTATGATTCTACGCATGTATCATTGGGTGGATTGATTGGGCGAAATATTCAATTATTCCGATAAAAAACGATGCCTTCATGCTCTCATCAATCGACAAAGTATCTTATGATTCCTATAGGATTTTCTCAGAGAGCACCGTCACTATCTCTTGTGAAATTCGATTGAATACAATATTCCTCATCCATAATGAATCCATTCTTCTGCAACAATGATATCGGGGATTTGATTACAATTTCCCATTCATGAATCAGGCACAGACACATGGTCATCCCATTGGATTAGATCACTATAATACCTGTACAATGCTCCAGTCGAATCCGATTACTTCTCCAGTGAATAGGATTTGGTTACATTCAATTGATTTTTTCAACCAGGGATAGCATGGTGGTTTCAGATACCAAAAAAATATTTCCCAAATTATGCATTTCTGACAGTCCAGTGGCTAGTACAGCGTGGATAGCACCAAACTATTTGCGCCCTTGATTGTATTGGCGGAAAATGAGGTATACGTGTTTTTTGTTCAACGACTCGAATGTTTATTGCAAAAATTGTTTAAACAAATTAGCGGAAACTTCCGAATTCCCGAGAACTGAGGATGCAAATCGATTCTACGGGTGAAATCATAAGAAGAAACGTGTTGACTTCATTTCACAATTTTTGTTGAGCCGTCAAAGTATTATAAACAATGATATTAAAAGGAATAGCGTTTTGTCCCATGGACACGTTCTTACTAATAGTGCCAAACTATTTACACCATTGGGCGCATTGGCAGAAAATGAGATATACGTGTTTTTCTATTTAACGCTATTTCTTCCAATATCATTGTTTATAACAATTTGACTGCTAAAAAATTCTTTTTCAAAATGAAGTGAATACGTTTCATCTCATGATTTGCAGCGTAGAATCGATTAGCACCCTCCGCTTTCCGGAATTCGAAAGTTTTAGCTAAATTGTCCAACAATTATCGCAATAAACATTCGAATTGTTGAACAGAAAAAACATGTATATCTTATTTCCTGCCGATGCAATCAATGGCGTGAATAGTTTGGCGCTACTGCGCTGTACTAACCATGGAACTCAAGTATCGATCATTTCTTATCGATGTTTTTCTTTCCGATGTATCGAGACACGATTATCGGTCAGTGAAAATGATCGATATATCCTCAATCGATACTTCCATTTCATATCAAATATCCTTACTGCGTGGGTAAATATCATATGTATATAAAAAGGTCCTTGATATTGAAAAAATATCAGTTGCTTGTATTGAAGTGATAACGGTCCCCGAAAGTTGGTAATCGGTACCAGATCGGAGTTATTTGGCGTCATCATTCCGCATTCCGAGAAACTCGACAACACTTTCTACGTGAGGATACGTTTTGAAATTTCCGTATTCATGACACCTATTGGTTACAACTTTTCATCGAATCACGAAGAAAGAAAAATCATGGTTGTGCGGAATTCACAAATTGCCAGAAAGATGGGAAAAATGTACAGGGTGGCGCAAAAGGCTGGAAACACCTCCATAACTTTTGAACGGGGCATGATAATTGGGTCAAATTTTTTTTAATCAAAGGAGGGATCAAGGGCTATCTTAACGGGGGACCTTGAGTTCCCAAGCCCTGTAGGGGGCGTTTGGGGTGGGGGAACGGGGCGAAAATCTCAAATGAGACGGGGAGGTTTGTGATACGTCATTCGATAGGGTTTTCCAACCCAAATCCAGTGGTTTTTTGTTTTTCGAAATCGGATCATTTTTCGCTGAGTTATCGTAATTTTGATACTCTGATATGGCAAAGTTTGGACACACCCCCTTAACTTTTGAACGAGGCATGATAATTTGATCAAATTCTTTTCGAATCGGACGTTATTTCCATCTCAATCTTGGCATTACGCAGAATCAACGGCGTGGACGTGTCGGGAATCTGATTCCTTGTGTGTGTGTGAGTGTGAGTAGGTGTGTGTGGGTGGTGGTGTGTGTGCGTGGGTGTATGTGTGCGTGCATGTGTGTGGTCGTGTGTGAGCGTCGGTGTGTGTGGGTATGGGTGGTTGTGTGTGGGTCGCACAAGCCCATACGACCGAACCACCCACCCACCCTCACACACACACAATCCCATACACAATCACACACACCGACACCCACCTACACCCACACTCACCTCCTCACACACACACACACATGCACACACACATAAGGAATCAGGTTTCCGCCACGTCCACGCCGTTGAGTCTGGGTAATGCGAAGATTGGGATAAGAAAACCTCCGATTAAAAAAAAATTTGACGCAATTATCATGCCCCGTTCAAAAGTTATGGGGGTGTTTCCAGACTTTGCCACATCGGAGTATTGAAATCACAATAACTCAGCGAAAAATGATCCGATTTCAAAAAACAAAGAATTGCTGGATTTGGATTGAAAGCCCCTATCGAATGACTTATCACAAGCCCTCCCGTCTCATTTGAGATTTTGGCCCCCCTGCCCCTCTCATCGTCCCCTACAGGGCTGGGGAACTCAAAGTCCCCCGTTAAGATAGCCCTTGACCCCTCCTTCAATTCAAAATAAATTTGATCCAATTATCATGCCCCGTTCAAAAGTTATGGGGGTGTTTCCAGACTTTTGCGCCACCCTGTATAGATAGCGACAGACAATACTTTGTATCTTATCATTACAATAAACGTGTTTTTTCTGTACAAAAATTCCGGTTCCATACTTACAAAACCTGGTACAAACAGAAGGGTGAAGTCGGCCGTTTGAACGAATCACCAATCACCGCATGAATAAAATGACACGCCAATCAGAATATCAGGGATGTATGCCCGAATCAGTTCTGATGAATATGTTCGGGATCCCGCTGGTTGAATCCAATGAAGAATGAAAGCAGAATCATCCACTCCAACACTCCTGTCAACGATGTTGGGTGGAGCAACACCCATGCAATCCGATGGAATCTAACGTCATGAGTCCGAATGAATCTCATTGCAGGTTGTCATGCTCTCCCTCCCGTTTTCAATCGACGATTCGATACAGTGACAAATGCCCGAAGAAATCTCCATGAATTCCGCTCAACGAATGCGAAGAACGATAACAGCATATACATAATCGATGCTTACATCCTTGACACCAACATTGGTCGGAGAAACACCCATACAATCCAATGGAATCAGTCGTCATAAGTCCGAATAAAACTCATCGCAAGCAGTCATGCCTTTCCTCCTGTCCTTTTCGATGGCTGATACGATACATTGACAAACGCCCGAAGGAAATTCAATGAATCCGTCCGAGATTTGACTCATTCAATCCAATACGAGAAATAATAGTTGCAGATGTCTCATCAGTACTGGCTCCAGGGTGATGCAACCGGTGCGGCAGCACCGGGCGCCAGCAGCTGGAGGGGGCGCTAGAAAATGATAAGGGCACGGAATTGGGTGGTTTCTCGTTTTTTTCTCATTTATTCAGGTTAGAAATGGGGCACCTAAGGAATCTCTGCACCAGGCAGCAGTACCTCTTGGGCCGGCACCAAGTCTCATAAAATCCGACATTTTCGATAATAATGTTGGTCAGCAAAATACCCGAATACCCAGATCCCCTGTATATTCTCATTCTTTCCGTCGTTAATTTCCCCATCAAATCTTCTCAAATGCCTATCATAACTCGTGGTATCTTCCATTGAATCACATTTGTCAAAATTCACACTCGATTCGTTCATCGCTCATTATCCAAACCCCACAAAAACCGGATAAATTCTTCCAATCCATTTTTTCACGGGAACATATCAGTCAATTTTTCCCAGACCCAGCCAATGAAATGCGTGGCTCGGGCTTAACTTAGTGAATTATTTCAAATTCGAGTCACTTAGACTTTTGGGACCCTTTTGTCGGGTCTATTACGAGATTAAACGGTCGAGTCTGACGTAGGAAACAGTTTCACATGGATTCTACGGAGATTTCATACGGTACAAACCGATCCGATGGTGGTCCACCACTGGTTCTAAGAGGAATACTGTATTCTTGTAGATCCAGAGCCTTGGATTGGTTAGCTAGGATATGTGACAAGTCATGGGAGGGGGAGTTCTGAGATCGTGATGGAGGTACTCCCAACTCAACTGTTGAGGCTAGGTACAGGAGAGGAATTCGGTCCCTCCCCTGACCACCTCCCGTCCTTGAGACTCCTCGTGTCACCGTCCAGATAGGTGTGGAATTCGATCCTTTCCCCGTCCAACCTCCGCTCACTCCTATTGACTCTACGATACTTGGAGAGAGGTATGGCGCTTCTTCCCTCTTCCTCAACCAACCCTGCTGCGTTGCCGAGGAGAAAGCTGTCAGAGACCGAGCACTATGTGTAATGTGGACCTGGAATATAATCACTGGCCAATTTGTCGACGACTCAAGAACCAGGGTACACAAGCTCCAACAGAAAAGCTTCATGTTCGCCAGTCAAGATCGTAGGGGGTGATACTATAGCCACTAACACATGCCCTTTTTACATTCATGTGCATACAAAAAGGGTTATGTGTTAGTGGCTATGGTTTCGCCTCCTACAATCTCACGTGTTGAACATGGAACTTCTCTTCCCGGTTGTAGCTTGGGTCCCCTGTCAAGAACCCGATTTTCATCAATCGGTACTTCAGCGAGAAGTTTTTTTTGCAAGTGTCAAATCAACAATTCCTTTTGTCAGTTCAAATCACAATCTCTTACTATTATCGTAACCAGTGATTGTTAGCAATACATCTCTTGTTAGTAAAACAACTTCATGTTGCTGTGGGGACGGAAAATTATTGTATACTCAGTGATGGAATGTTCAAGATTCTCATATTGCTAGCATATTGACTGTGAGCCATGCCTTGGAGAGAAGGGAGGGAAACTTTTGGCAGTGTCGTGGAGGAGTACCGTGGTACAAGAGCCGATGGGGAAAGTCGAATGCGGCGTACAATTCTGTCCGTTCTTATCTCTCTATATCTGTTTAATGCGGTTTTCGATGCTTTCAATCAGGTTCCATCATTTCCTATCAAATCCAATTCTCCAATGGTCCATTCAATCGGAAAGAACTGTCCGTAGAAACGCCAACGACTCTTCACTGAATCCCTTGATCACACGCATGCATGATTGGGCCGGATTGGATGGTTCAAACCCTCACTGGATCCAGTGAGAAGCTATGGTTTCATGTTTCACAACTCCTCGCTCGAATTACCATCAAAATGACCAACAATCCCGACTCAATCTATTGATCAGATGGCGGCTGCAGTCAGACTTAATTGTGCATTGAAACGCTTACGGCTTCTCACTGAATCCTCTGATCTCACATACATATGATTGGGGTGGACTAGTTGGTTGGAATACTCATTGGTACCGATGGAACCCTTGGTTACATGTCCTCAAAAGTCCTTGTTTGAATCACCGTCAAAATGACCAAAGATTCTCATCGAATCCGATTGCTTAACAGCCCTGTCAGTCAGTCTGAATTGTCCGTTGGAACGCCTACGATTTCTCCGCAAATCCTCTGATCCCACAAATATATGTTCAGGACGGATCAGTTCGTCAGTACACTCATTGAATCCAATGAAAAGCTATAGTTTCATGCTTCACAATCCCTCGCTCGAATCGCCATATAAATGGCTAACAATTCCCATGCAATCTATCGGTCAGATGAAACGCCTATGGCTTCTCACTGAATCTCCCGATCCCACGTACGTAGTAGTAGTAATAGTAGTAGTAGTAAATTCATTTGTTTTAATTCCATAGAATATGCATTATACTATCATATAGTATAAAATTCTCTTTACGAATATTTTAGAGTTCTTTATATTAGTAAAAAGGAAAACAAAAAATTACAGGCAGTTACGATTTATTCAACTAACGTTATACGGTCGTTATGTCAATTGACCCAGAGAAAGCGCCACTTTTCTAACAGATCCATAATGGAGCACATCAGTCTGCTCATGACTTTTGCTGTTGGATTTTCTAGAATATCAATAACATCTATTGTATCATCCCCCTGCGAGTCAGTTATAAGTCCCCACTTCTTTCTTTCACTGATTAGTCGCTGAGAGTCAGAAATCCAATGGAAAAGATTTACATTCTCAATGTTACAATATAGGCAAGCTTCCAGGTTTTTCAAATTGTATAATTTGGATTTAATATATGGGGCATTCCACGTCAGATGGGCCGAAAAAAAACTGACATGTTTCCAATTCGGACCGAAATTGGTGGAGTCAAAGAGGTGCTCGAACAAAGACAAAGCCCCAAATATTAGCCTTTTTCATGCAGTTGTATGGATTTCACAGTACAAACAAAAAAAAACACATTTTTAGTCATTCTTCATTATCTCAATAGGAAGATGGAATGAAATTCTGGGAAGATTCACACATCTGCTCAACTAAATTCTCTCCTTGGGGAAATTTTTGAAAAATTTTTTTTCCCAAAATTTTTTGGAGAAAAAATTATTTTTCTCAAAAAAGTCAATTTATCTCGGAAGGGACGGTCTTCGATTTTTTGGAACAGATATATGTTGTAGCTGCATTCTTCACGAACATTTTCCATTTTTGAAATTCGAGGAGCCTTCAAAATTGTGAAAGTTATGAACGTTTTAGTGAAGCAACTCACCTTATGGCATGATTTTGCGCGAGACTGAAATTTCACAGTGCGATGAAATTATATAATTTTTGGCTTGGTTGTCGATAATCATTTTGCACTCATTTTTCCTTAGTTTGTTATTATGTACATTATTATTTGAGGATATACCAATAAAATTTTATAACTACCAAATACGTTATTTACACAAATGTTGAAGTTACAATTTCTTTATTGTTGATTTTACATCATTCGAAGTAGTCTTGAATGCAACAACATTTTCACGGATCGGGGATGCGTGATGGAACGAAAGTGCGCCTTTCACCGCTTTGCACTGTTCATGCCTAGTTTTCGAACACTCAATTGCAACTTTGTAGCCGCCCTGAGAAAAAAAGCATAGATGATGATTTTTTAAACTATCTGAAGCCCACTCATATAGTTTTGCAGCTGTTAGAATCTCATTTCTTGTCCCTCTCTGTAGGCAGTATCGTCTGGCTAGGCGTTTTAATGTACCACCAACACCATCGCAAGCTCCTTCCCCAAGAGCAGTAGCGAAAAAGTTCCACTCTGCTTCTACTTCAAAATCTTTTTTATGATGACTCAAATTACAAAAATTTTTCTTATTTTTATACTGCTCTGGCGCACCGTCGGAAAAATAGATAATTTTTTCAACAACTGCAAACTTTTCTTTCAGAAACTGGATCATTTTTTCCTGGAACATGAACACAGCAATAGTATCATGTTCAAGACAATCCGATATCCCAACGTAGGATAGATGCTCGATCTTATTGGTTGAAATATCATGATAGTATATGACGAATGGATGAACTGTCGCTTGATTATTATTCCAATGAAACCCTTGAACGGCTTCTTGTACAGCAAATGCGAAGTTTTCTGAAAAATCAAGCGTCACCACAAATTCGCTTGGTTGTCAATTTTCTTTGATTTTTTTAAAATGCCGAGATTATTCCGTAGCAACGAAATCATGTAATTTTGATTTCGTCAATTTCTCCATGAGCAACGAAATGAATTCTTCCTTACTGTCAGTTTTAATTTTCAAAGTGGATCTAAATTCAAATTAAAATAATTGAGATACGTCATGACAAGAATTAATAACTTCGTTTCAATGTGAGAAAAAAGTTACCTATCGGTGGAAATCCATTGTTCGTAAGTAATCTCATCAATTTCTGCATTATCAAAAGTTTCAATCAATTTTTTGTATAAAATATTTTCGTCCAGGCACGATTTGCATTGGCTGTAGTAACATTCACTACTTGATACTGAACACAACAAGTATTGAAGGAGGAATATGTATGCGTTTTTCCCATGAATTGGAATGTCCCAAGTTTCAGTCAATTGACTCAATTTGCGACCTGAAAATGAATTTTTCAGTAGAATGTTGCTTAGAAGTAATTCGAAGTTCCCGCTGTTTAAAAGTATATATAACTTACCTTCAATCATCAGTTGAACATTTTGATGGATAATGCAAACGCATACAGTGTGAGTTCCACTAGCCCCTGCCAAAATGCATTCGGTTGGCCGAAGTTCAGCAAATTTGGAAAATCCAACTTGCAAATCCGGAAACTCAAATTTGAGGCACTGGTATAATTCTTGTAAGTTGCAATGAAGAAGTCTTTTGTGGGTTTTTTCTTTGAAGCCATCACTATTTTTAATCAAGACATGATCTTTCATTCCTGGGAGTTCTCTTGAGTTTTGCTCACATAGATGAAACTGCTCTATTGCAGCGATCGTTTCATCTGGGAGTCCTTTTCCGATTTGTGCGTCAGGCACAGAAAGCACTCCCTTTTCATTTCTTGATTTTATCGCTTGATTGGACATGTATTTGGAGCAGTTGAATCGTTTTGTTATATCAGTGACTTTGAAAAAAGATGGCAAAGATATTGAAATTCGGAACTTATCGTCTCTGAAATAGTCACCGTTTATTTCATTAATCAAACTACCGAATCACAAGTGGCCGTACGTACATAATGAAGGAAAGTATTGGGATTCGATACATTTCCATTTCATGTAATTATCGTTCAACAATATTTGAAGTTTTCAACTTTGAAATATTACTGGAATGTATTTGCGGCCTGGGACTTTTCTTGGTACATGGTCATGACTTCTTTGTAAGCTTCCACTTTATCAACATTGTTGATACCAATTTTCACATTTGTGATTTCTTCGAATTTTCGCCTGATGGTTGCTTGTGCAGATTCTACTCTTTCAGTCACATAATTTTTTTTTTAAAAGTCTATCGAGATGGAGAAATTATTAATAAATAGTAATGATTATACTGAGAGAAATTTATATAGTTACTGTAACTAGAACGTCTCAACTGAACATTCTTACTGGAATCTACTGAAAATTTGATCGATTCAATCAAAAATTCAAAGTTGATTCATTCCTCTGAGAATATTTGGTTTGCTCATATGGATCTCGCCGTGTATAAGAAGAGTTTTTCGATGAAATCAAAAATTTAATGCATTTACATACTTGCTATCGTCAATTCGGCTCTCATCTAGAGCAGCAAGTGGAGTATTGAGTTTTTGTTTACGTACACTCTGTTCTGTGAATTCTTCTGTTTTATCGTCGTTGTCCGACGAGCATAATTCTCAGTGTGATTGGGGGGCTTGTTCTGGTTGGGCCCCATCAATTTTTATCCCACATCTGGTGCGAACTACTGCATTATCAGGTACTGATTCAAATTTCTGTTGATTTGCTTCCGATAATCTTCTCAAGTTTTTTACACTACCTACAAAAAAGGTAGATCACAAAAATAATGGAGCGAGCTGAAAAGCGCTACGTCAATAATGCAAAAGAGCATTACTCAACAATTGGAAAGTTGAACGCGTAAAAAAAGACTACTGATATACGAGAACTTACGGCCACTGCAGGTTCCGAATGGATTCCAGCAAAGCTTTTTCTTTCCCGGACTCATATCGATTCATAAGTAAAGTCGAATAATTTGAATACTAAACGAAAATCCGCTATGAAAATTCAAAGGTTTCCACACAACTTTTGAACAAGAACAAACAGCAGCCGGAAACAAATTGATTGTGATCTAAACAAACTCACCCCAGTCGCATCGACATATGAATAACGCGTAACAACAATTGAAATCAGCCGAATACAAGTTGATAGTTATCCAAATAAACTGAAGTTGATCGCATCGCAGCCGAGTGGAACATTTTAGATGCACGAAGGAGTCATGACCACGTACCGAGAAAAGTTCCAGGCCAAAAATACATTCCGGTAATATTTCAAAGTTGAAAACTTCAAATATTGTTGAACGATAATTACATGAAATGGAAATGTATCGAATTCCAATACTTCCCGTAATTATGTACGTACGGCCACTTGTGATTCGATAATTTGAATAATGAAATAAACTGCGACCTTTCCAGAGACGATAAGTTCCGAATTTCAACATCTTTGTTCAAATTTACTGATATAATAAAACGATTTAACTGCTCTAAATACATGGTCAATCAAGCGATAAAATTGAGAGATGAAAAGGGAGTACATTCTGTGCCTGACGCACAAACCTGAAAAGGACTCCTGAATGAAACGATCGCTGTTATAAAGCAGTTTCATCTATGTGAGCAAAACTCAAGAGAACTCCCAGGAATGACATATCATGTCTTCAATGAAAATAGTGACGGCTTTAAAGAAAAAACCCAGAAAAGACTTCTTTATTGCAACCCACATTTGTGTCAATAACGTATTTGGTGGTTATAAAATTCTATTGGGATATCCCTAAATAATCATTTACACATTAACAAACTGAGAAAAAATGGTTCCGAAATGATTTTCGACAACCAAGCCAAAAATTGTATAATTTCCTCGCACTGTGAAATTTCAGTCTCGCGCAAACCCATGCCATAACGCGAGTTGCTTCACTAAAACGTTGATAACTTTCACAATTTTGAAGGCTCCTTGAATTTCAAATATGGAAAATGTTCGTGAAGAATGCAGCTACAACATATATTCTTTCCAAAAAAATCGAAGACCGGGCCTTCCGAGATAAATTGACTTTTTTGAGAAAAATAATTTTTTCTCCAAAAAATTTTGGGGAAAGCATTTCTCAAAAATTTCCTCAAGGAGAGAATTTAGTTGAGCAGATGTGTGAATCTTTCCAGAATTTCATTCCATCTCCCTGTTGAGATAATAGAGAATGACTAAAAATGTGTTTTTTTTTGTTTGTACTGTGAAATCCATACAACTGCATGAAAAAGGCTAATATTTGGGGCTTTGTCTTTGTTCGAGCACCTTTTCGACTCCCCCAAATTCGGTCTAAATCGGAATCATGTCAGTTTTTTTTCGGCCCATCTGACGTGGAATGCCCCATATATTCTAGGCATATTCACATTCAAAAGTCTGACTTGAGCAAAGAGTTTTTCCTATTCAAAGTTACAATTCAGATCCAGGTAACTAGCGCTTCCCCCTAGTTTCTCCAAGTTAGGCATAATTACAAGAGAACCAGATTTACTCCATCTGGATCTATCAATTTCTTTGATGTATAATGTATATCTTTCTATTAGTCTTCTCTTAGTATCTAATTGTTCAAAGCCTCCTATATTGTTCCATGTTCCTAGTTCTCCAATAGGGGCAAAAAAAGTTGACTTTAGTTTGTTTATCCAACAGTCTTTGTCGATACAGTCACTTTTCTTAGACATTACCATGTTGTAGAAGTTTGAATCGATTATAAAAACGGAACGAAAATTCAAACCAACAAAATACGATAACTTTTCGTTATTTATCGCCTCAAATTGACTCGTTGGAAGTGAAAACATCGTTCGAGGAATGTGCTGCAAGATTTTGGGTCTTCAACTGAGGTTGTATCTGAGTATTTCGTTATTCGATTATTAATTCGTTTCAATAAACGATTCAAGCTTCAGCAACATACATTTCCAGCAGTTTCCTCAACCAGATTTTTAAAAGTCTATTCTCTGGCATATTGACGATTTTAGTCCACCACTCCAATATCATCTGAAACATTCTCGCCACTGGATGCGTCCTTCCTGTTTCTATTCTCATCGCATAATTCGCAGTATAACGTGATAAGCCCAGGAGCCTCTTGAAAAACTGCCCTTGTACCCTTCCTATACGATCTAGATTGCTGATACTCCATACCGGGCAAGAATGCAACACTGTGTAACGAAGACGTGGCAACGGCGCGTCAACGACCAGCACGCCGTCCGTTACCGGCTACTCGTTCGCGCAACGTGCCAGACGAAGTTTTCGCCACCCCTATACGGCACTCGCAGTCATCAGACCACGCGTCAAGTATTAACGAGAGCGAACGCGAATTATCTGTGTCCGGAGTGACCTATAAAAAAGGGCCCGGAGTAACACGTGCCACATAGTTCCTTCATACGGAGCGCCGTGGGTCCTCCCAGCTGCAACCTCGGCCATCTTCTGCTACAAGGGTTACCGTTCTCCACCACGCGGAAGGAAGACCTCGGCCATACATACACACGACGTGACGGACTCCCACATACACTTATACACACACGAACCGAGTAGCATAAGTTGATTAGGTAACAGCGCTCGCTCTAATTTGAGGGAAAGAATAAAAGCTTTATTATTTTTTATAAGAACACATACTATTAATTTCCTTTTTTCCCCTCCTTAAACTCACGCTCCTTCCCCCCACGATAAACGGACCCCGTTAAGTCCGTTCTAACTGTGGATGCCACCAGTGACTCAAACAAACCATTTATTTGGTCCCATGATTCAATTTTTGTATATCTCATCAAGTACATAATCGATGTGGCCGCAATGTTAGCCTCTTGCGTTGGTTGTTTTGAGGCCCCTTCAAAGAGTCCCATGTTTGTAAAAGTGATTCCCAAGTAAGTGTAGTGTTTTACTGTCTCAATGTCCTCATCTCCGAATTTGAACTTCAAGTCACTTAAATTCTTCCTTTCTTTTGGAAAGATAGAAATTTTTGTTTTTTTGTGTTCACTGTGAGCAGATTAGGTGCACAGTACTCGTGGAGTGCTTTCACAGCCTCCCTCATCTCGGTGAGTGAGCTTCCTAAGATGACTATGTCATCGGCGTATGCCAGTAGAGTTATGTCCTTCAACCTACATAAGGATATTCCCCTCACACTTTTATGTATCAAAAAATTTTCGAGATCTGCTGGAAACATTGAAAATAATATGAGGCTCAAGATTTCTCCCGATAAGACTCCTTTTGTTATCGGTATCGACTGCGATTTATCAGAATCATTCTTAACAACCATAGACGCTTTTTCATGTGAATTTCTTAATATAATAATGTATTTGTGAATTGAACCGCACGGCACAAGTTTTTGCCGAAGCAGCGTATGATTCACGGATGGGAATGCCCTCTTGAAGTCTACGAATAACGCGAAGACTTCACCTTTATTTTTCTGTAGATGAATCTGAATCAGCGAGTAGAGTAAGGTTGGGTAATAAATGCCACCTCGGGTAATATGTCACTTTTCGATAATTTCATGTTCAATACACGGATATTTTTTAGGAATACGTTGATTTGTTCATTTTAGTGCTTGCATCCATATGACAACAGTTATTTGTTTGCATGTCTTTATTTATTCGAGAAATTGACGTAAGTTGAAAACACAATGTCTTCATGGAATTTTATGCTGTAACTCAAAAGTGAATTTTCCGTTAATGTTTATTAATTTATAATTGAAAGATGAATGATGATAAAATATTCCATCCAACAAATATTATAATTCCACAAACCATAAAGAATATCATTAATGGCGTAGAAAAATTCCTAATCATGATTTTTTTCGTGTATAGGGGTTAAATGCCAATTTTAAATTTTGGTAATATGCCACTATGCCACTAGTGCCAATTACCCCTAAAACAAATTATACAATGCAGATTCAGCAAAAATGTAACGTTAAATTCCCCCAAGTGTGATATTTCAATGTCATTTGAATATTTTTTGTAATCGTTGATAATTTCACTTTTTCACACCAATATTCTACAATATGTGTCTATATTATACATTTATGTTATATTTTCTAAGGATTTCTTATAATTATTCATTTCCATAGATTTTCGATCATTCATTCTCATCAAAGTCATTAGCCAAACGCTTATGGCATTTTACCCACGCATAGGGGGTAACACGCCACTTTGGAGAGTTTTGGGAATTTCGATTTCACCGCTCAGCTATGAGAACCCTGAAGCTGTGATGCTAATCAAATACACATTAATAATTATACTTTCAAATGGTATTATTTTCATTGCTATAATATTTGACATCTAGAAAATATTGTTGTTGGAACATTAAGTAGGGCATATTACCCCGCCTTACCCTATAGTGTGAAAATATTATCTATACAACTCCTCTCTTTTCTAAAACCAGCTTGAAATTCTGGGATCAGGTTTGCTGAATCAGCCCATAACGTCAGTCTTCAAATTCAAAATCTGAGTGAAAATTTTCATTACGACGTTTACCAGAGATATTGGTCTGTAACTCTCCAGATCATGTATACCCTCGCTCTTATAAAGCAACTTCCCCTGGACTTTCGCCCATGCATCTGGAACAATTCACTTTTCTAAAACCCGTTGAACATTACAATTGAGTATAATACCCAATTATTTGGCAGTGATTTGAAAAATTCACTGGGGACTGCGCCCTCTCCAGGCGCTTTATTCAGTTTGAGTTCATAGAGGCTCTTCTCAACTTCAACTAGTGTGATCTCTTCATCTAAAATCTGTACAAAGGTATCTATATTTTTCATCGCAAAAATTCCTCTCTCCGGCAAAGCCTCTACAAAATACTGATACCAATCCTTCAATGCTATTGCATCTGTGTTGATTCTCTTATTTCTCACAATGTTTAATGCTCTCTAAAATACCTCTGGGTGCTTTGCGCGTGTGATATCTTCTAATCTCTTGTCTGAGTATTCTCGTTTCTTTTGTATTAATAATTTCTCATACTCTATTTTCTTCCCAATAAACGCACACACGTTATTTCAACGTTGGAAGAGCGTTAGACTGTCAAACGGACGTCAGTCGTTGATTTCATAGCGTTGATTTTTAGTTGAAATTTGACAGGGAAATCGACGGACAGGAATTACGTTCTGATGACGTGTAATTTGAACTAATATTCAAAAGTAACCATCCAACGACGTCCTTCAAAAACGTGTTTTGAACGGGTTTGAATCACGCGTTTAAAATGTGTTTGAACTTCAATTGAAGATAAATTCTGCTAAAAATATCGAACGAAACCGAACAATGGTTAGAATTTCAACAAAGAGCAAGATAGTAAATAGTGTGGCATACTTTCCAAATTTTGTCATACTCAGAAATACTATTGTTCTCGATATTGAATGAAGAGTTTTCAAAATAATTTGTTGGATTCAATTCACGTTTTAGAACCATCATTAGGACACGTCAATACTTAACGTCTTTTAAACGATGTTTAAACCGTTGATATGACGTTATTTTATGGTTGAAAAACACGTGCTCTGCCGCGACATTTTTACGTTGAATTAACGCAAGAATATTACTAATTCACAACGTGTGGTTATTGACTGTTTTTGACGTTTTTAAAATGTGCGTGTGTTTATTCGGTCATCTTGATAATTAATATTTCTCTCCGAATCATTAAATTCGGACCTCCTACATTTTTTTAATAATACTTTGAGTTGTTTTTTCATAGCTCTACAAGTTTCATCGAACCATGGCTTACTATTAGATTTATTCCCCAAACTCCTTATCATATCTCCACCGTGAGCAGCCTCTTTAATTGTATTTATAATATTATCATTCATAGTATCCACATCATGGCTTATGAAACCTATCCCTTCAGAATATAACATATAGTTATAGAAATACTCGGCTTGATTTGTTTTCCACTTTTTAGGGATGACATTTCTGAAGGCTGGTGGGCTCGGAACTCAATGGTCATAGGATATAGATGTAGAACGACTGGAAAGTGATCTGAGAAAGACGATATGGATCCAACTTCCATATCGTATGCAATGCTCATGCCATTCAAATTACTCCATATCAGATCCATCACTGATTTTCCGATCGAGCTTACATGCGTATATTTAGCGGAAGAGTCCCTACTTGCTCTACCATTAAATAAAATAAATCCTCTATCCTCCATGAATTCTATCAGTTGGCTTCCTCTAGTATTCAGTTCTGTGTCTAAACTCGATCTAAAGTCAAGATAAGGAGAAAGCTGATGAGGATTTTCTGTCAAAGGATTGCTTTCCTCTACCCTTGCATTGAAATCTCCACCTAGGATAATTGCTTGATGGGGGAATTTATTTTCAACCATTGTTATTAATTCACTGAATTCTTCCAAAATCTTTGTTGAATCTATGTTAGTTTTTATATAAATCGTTCCGATGCTCAAGTTGAATTGATAAATGTGAATAAAGATAATGTTTTGATTCTTGTGTATACATTCTACCTTATAAATATCTGGAATTAATATACAGGCTAGTCCCTCGCTCGCTCTGCCTTTCTTCGCTGTTCTTATCGCTGAAGAGTCGATGATTTCAAATCCCTTGCGTTGTAATGACAGTGGCAATGCCAGTGATTTCTCCTTCCACGTTTCGCTTATACATATGATGTCTTCTTTGTTTATATTTCCGAGCAAATCGTTTATATTTTCGAAGCCGCTTACATTACAGAAAACGATCTTGGGGGATAATTCTCTTTAGGGTTCGTTTTTGTCCCGAAAAAAACGAAAAAAATGATTTTGAACCAAATATGTTAATATATATTCCATTGAAGCAGATTTTTGAAATTTAATGGGTCGAGTATGTTTCAATATTCCAAAAAATCGACAACTACGTCATTTCTTTATGTGATAGTGGAACTTTTCATGAATATTTTTCAAAAATTCCAAATCAATCAGAATAAATGTCTAGGGGGGAGAGCCTTTTCAAATGCCCCTTCTCCTTCACTCAGTGTCGGACTGGCTCATTCCAGGGCCCCCGGCGGACGACCATGCCGGGGCCCCTATAAAGGGGATGGAATAATTGTTGACTTTAAAGAAAAAAAAAAAAGGGAGAGAATCATACTGATTACAAATGTGATTCATTTTAATTGAATTCGAATTCAAGGAAGAATATATTTGTTATAATTTTTTCCATTGAAAAAACGATTTATTACAATGAAGGCAAAGAAAATTTTCTGTCAGTCTAAGAAATTGGGTCCTCAGTATATGAGGTGAATTATTGTTCCAACTAACTGGATAGTTGTTTTGACTCATAAGTGGGTCAGAAAAACAACATGCACAGTTGAAACAGCTAACCAGTTGGTTGAAATGATAATTATTTTTGACAACCGCATATGTACCTATTGTGTTCACTTGTTCCAACCAATTACTCATTTTTTTGTATAAGATTGTGCCCTAAACATCAATGTGGGGTACCTCATGGTTTTTAGATGTTGAAGAACGAAATTGTAAAGAATTTTCGTCAGTTAGAGGTTATTACTTTTCACATCTTCTTATACCCACCAGGAAATCAATGAACGACTGAAACTCCCAGATAGCACACGAAGAATTCTTTTTCAAGAACAGAAATAGAATTTGTCTAGAACTCTTTTTGAACTAATGAATTCCTATAGAGTTCTAGAAAAGTTCAATGTTTAGGACATTAACGAGTTCTTTGAGAATACCGAAAGTATTATTCCAGTACTCTCAAAGAACTCTTTAATGTCCAAAACATTGAATTCTTGCTGAACCTTATATGAATTCATTAGCTCGAAAAGAATTTTTGAAAAATTCTATTCCTGTTCTGGAAAAAGAATTCTTCGTGTGCTGTCTGGGCCTTTATCTACACTGTCAGGAATATTATGAAATTTTTTTCAATACCGTACATGAACTCAGGTTAATACACATTTTACATTAAATTTAATGTACCAAAACATTGAAAAAATATTCATGCGCGTATTTGAAAAAAACTTCCAGCAAATACATTAAAATTAATGCAGAAATTTCTAACAGTGTAAAGTTTAATCCTGGTCATAGATTCCATGATTATCACTTTGGAATGATTTTTACATTAAATTTGATCCAAATTCTGATGGAATTTGTCATGATATGCAAATGCGTGTAACAATTGCTTTTCAATTTTGTGTATGAAATTCAAAAATTTTTCCAACGAAAAAGGTCCATCTATGAGAATAGGATTCACTTTATTAACAATGCAACTCAGATGATATTTACACTGTTAAATTATATCAAAATAACATTCAAATTTCCTCATCCAAAAAAAGTTGAACAATATTCAATAAAATTATATTGCTCATATAAGTCAATAGCTAAATATATAACAATCGTTTTAACTCTCCACTACTATTAGCAATACGGTCTATAATTTCATCTTTATTCAAATTTTCGTAAATATCTCGCTCTGTATTCATATGTACGAGTGGCGATAGATGAAATTGAGAAATTGTAGATCTCAATGTATTCTTTACAATTTTCAATTTTAAAAAAGTTCTCTCACATGTTACTGTGCGATGCAACAAAACATTCAGTATCTTTCTAACTACACGGGAAAAAATTCTGGGACAGGGTCAAAATTGTGTTATCTTTTAAAACAAATTGTGGTAATTCCAACTAAATTGGAGGAGATTTGATGGCAATTGCAGTGAAGTATACTCCAAAATTGTCCCAATCCCAAATTTCATTGCAAATTGTGGTAAATATGACAAGTAATTTTTTTGCCTGTATGAAATTTAGTGGTACTGTTCGTTACAAAATTCAATACCGATTTTTGTATAAATTTTCGTAATATCCCTACGATTGTAATGATCCACAGGAACTATTTCCTTGGCTTCAAATCATTCATCATGTATAATTACATGAATACATACCATAGTGAAGTGTAAAATTGTAAGGAACTTATAGAAGATATTATTGAATTGTGGTCGCTACCGAGATGGATGCAGATTTTGCGAACTCAATAAGAAGCTAAAGGACATCATACTATCATAGTATTGAAGTTTGCACAATTTGTGATTATTGAAAATCTGTAATTATTGAAAATTCACCCCTTTCTCTGTAAAATATTTTCTGAAATTTATCATTTTACCACGGGCCCCCAAGAGCGGAGGGCCCCCGGCGATCGCCGGGTAGCCGGGCGGGCTAGTCCAACACTGCCTTCACTGTCTTTTATGCATACTCAACACATTAAATGCATATGTTTCGGAATTATGTTTTTGAAGTCGGTGCATACATTTTCTCAAAAAATATTGTCTTGATATCGTTGTAGATTTTTCGAGAAGTGATTGACTAATCATTCAACGTTATATATTACGTTGAAAGAAATCATTCAACGTAAAAAAAATCATGTCACGTTTTCACGATTATTCCATGTGAATAAACGATTTCGCGAACATACTACTTGTTTAAATAGGTACATGCATCTACTGATCAATATTATCCTCTGAACGTTCTAAAGAGGTTTCCGTCATTTATGGGGTCGAAATGTGAAAAAATACGAACTTATTGTATTATGAATACTGCTGTCGCAAAACGCAAAATTCGTATGTTTTTAGATAGAACATATTCTTTAGAAATTATATGCAGGAGTCATGAAGTTAAAGCCATGAAGCAGAATTTGCGCTACTCGTGTAATGCCATTGAAGCAAAAAATCCCAAGTCAAAAGAAACAAATGGTAATGAAGACAACACCATCAAAGATGTTAATGACTCGTGTTCAGATGATGATTCAGATTCCTCAGATTTCGACTAAGATCAATTAGATTACAAACACTTCGCAATTTAAGAAGTAATCCTCATCTTGATTCTGCCAAAGTTAACTGGTCTGTGATAAGATGAGTCATATTCTTGTTATATGGGAGAATTGTATGTGAGAAATCGAAGTTTTATCGTTTGTTTTAAATTATGAATCATTATATATATTTTTAGATACGTACTGTGATTCAAATGTGATGCTAACTTATCTTAATTTTACAGATCAAGATTAAATTATACTACACTAATATCAAATGAATATTGAAAAATCACGTACATTTTATTTTCTTTTTTTATTTTCATTGATAAGAATACACGTAATGCACCAAAACACATGGAGTAATGTAGATTTTTGTTTCTATGACATTAAGTTATGTTCTAATGGAGGAAAAAAATACATTTGTTCATGTTCTGGATACTAAGGGGAGATTTTTATTTTTCGATATCTTTCTTGAAAAATACGTCGGGAAAATTCCCGATAAAAACCGTTTTTTTCCTTTTTTTTTCATGTTTTTTTTCCGTCACTTCGAACCCTAATTCTCTTCCTTTGTCTAACTGCTATTGATTTCCTTCAGCTGTTTGATTGTGGTTTGTTTTCGTTAAAAATTTCATTATAGATTCATCCTCATCCGTCTCACTGAATTTGACAGAGCTGTTACGTGTTTCTCTTTCTTTTCGATATCTCTCACGTAATTTGTTCGATGTTTGTGATAGAATGGATACATCATTATCGTAACCATCCGTGCTATCGGTATGATTTATTTTTCGGACAAGTTTCAAGGCTCCATAGAAATCCAACAGTTCCCTATTAACGAGTAACTTATCCCTTTTTATTTTAGACACGATCTGTGTTTTTCCTAGTTCCTTCTGAAGATTGACCAATCGTTTTCTCTCCTCGCGTTGTCTTCTTGATAGATCGTCAGCGATGGAGATTTTCTTTTCTCTGAAAGCCTTAGATTTTCCAAAGAGAATTTTCTCACTTTCTGAGCTATTCAGCAACAACAGTATTGGCTTCTTATTCGTTTCTTTTCCTGACTTCATTACATTCGTGATGGAGTCTCCCGAAAAGTCCGCCACTACTTCTTTTATTATATCACTGATATTATTTATTAATTGTTCTTCATTGTCACTCTTGTCATCAATCCCAAATAAGATCACATTTTTTCCTTTCTCGATGTATCTTTGATGGTTCAGATCACTCTTGATGAGTTTCATTTCCTCTCTGAGTAATGCATTTTCTTCTTTCAGATGTTTTTGCCTAAGCTCTAGGCCTCCGAGTTTTCTGTGAGATTTCTTCAAATCTGACGATAAATTATCCATTTTCGCATTCAGTTCTTTCTGGAGCGAAATAATCAACTCCTTCAGCTCTTCATTAGTTGTCATGTTTTGAATTTTGAGAACTTCACTTCACTTATTATTATTCTGAATAAATAAATCTGACTGTACAGGGTGGTCCATTTGAAGTGATGTAGTTGAATATCTCGGAAACTAGTGGAGATGGAAAAAATGTTCCAGAACAAAAGTTTGGGGTTCCAAGGGGGGAGTATGATGCTGACCTTGAAGAATCTCTCAGAGGTCATTTTGAAGGTCACTTAGGGGTCAAGATGGTTTTTTTGAATGGGACCCCCATTTTTTTATCATAGCATGGGAAAGCTGGTTTCAAACCCTTTATGAAAAACTGGTCATGGACCCCTTTCCGCCCATTGAGGTGCGAGGTATGGACTGTCGAAGTTATTGATGAACTACTCTAAGCGCTACCCAGGAACAACGACGTAGACGTGGTAGTTCTCTGTGCCCTCCGGAGTGCTTGATTATTGTGAGTCCCCTTGCCTCTGACATGTGGTGTTTCAAAATTTGGAAGTTTTTTTGTAAATGAGGTGTAACTTCGATGGTCCATACCTTGCACCCCAATGGGCGGAAAGAGGTCTATGACCAGTGTTTCGTAAAGGGTCTGAAACCAGCTTTCCCATGCCATGATAAAAAAATGGGGGTCCCATTTCAAAAAACCATCTTGACCCTCAAATGATCTTTAAAATGACCTCTGAGAGATTTTTCAAGGTCAGCATCATACTTCCCCCTTGGAACCCCAAACTTTTGTTTTGCAACATTTTTCTCCATCTCCACTAGTTTCCGAGATATTCGACTTTATCACTTCAAACGGACGACCCTGTATATAAACACGTCTGCTCTCTTCGAAAGCTCTTACGGAACTCCAACATACATATGATTGGGGTGGATTTGTTGGTCAAAATACTCATCGAATCCGATTAAATCCTTGGTCATACGTCCACATAATTCCTCACTCGCATCACTGTCGAAATGACTCATGATTCCCATTCAATCTATCGGTCAGATGGCCCATGCAATCAGACTGAATTGCCAAATTCCTCACTGAAAAATAATCATTTCGATCAATTCCATAAAAATATTATTCAACTGAAGGGAAAAACTTTCAACATTGAGAATTATATTATTGAAATCAATATCATATTATAAATTCAATAAACTGTTTAAATTAAAACACTCTCAACCCCCTTACCCTAGTATTACAGCATTTGTTCAGCATGCTAAGAATGTTCATAGATCATGCATGGGACATTTAAAGTACTAAGAAGTTTCGAGAAACATGCTATACACATTTGTACCCACACAGCACCACAGTCCCTGAAAAATTCATTAAAAATTCATAAACAATTTTTATTGAACTGATTGTGTTTTTTATAAATTCTTTAAGAATTCTTCGGGGACTGTGGTGTTTTGAGTCCGTGTTACTTGAGTATGAAGTTCAAGGCTTATTTTTTTCACAGTGTTAACTTTAATATTATCAAAAATCCAAGTAATTTCACATAGAAATATACATGACATTTCTTCTTATCAATAATTAATATTTTCAAAATGACCATTGTGAGTCTCGTATTAATTTACAGGTAGTGTTTCGGTCTCGTCTCGTCTCGCCGAGATTGACCGGGTCTCGGTCTCGTTTCAGTCTCAGAATTTATAATCTCGTCTCGGTCTCGACAATACAGTCCCATACAGCACCGAATACTCCAGTAATGTATCAGAAACGTCTCTGTTACAAAAGCGGACATAGAAACGTGTTTGGAAGGTATTTGAAAACTTTCTGAAATGTTTCTATGTCCGCTTTTGTAACGGACACGTTTCTGATACATAACTGAGGTCTTCGGTGCTGTATGGGGTATACGTTGCGCCGGGATTCTCGGTATCGTCAAGACTCTCCACTTGACAGGTATTGTGTTGATCTCGAAAAATTATTGTTCGTCTCATCTCGTATCGGTCTCGATCTCGGGGTCGATACCCAGACCAGCCTCGGTCTCGTCCGAAACATCATTTACGGGTGATGACGGTGATGTAGAAGAATGTTCGTGAAAATGCCCTTTCGCATGAACAATTTGGAAGAAACACACACTGTAAAAAAAAACTGGAAATTTACTGTGCAACTGGACTGGAAATTTCCAGTGCTAGTACTGGAATATGGATATTCCAGTACATGTACAGAGATTTTGTTGTTACGTTACTGAAAATTTACCAAGCATAACTGAAAATTCAGTCATTGTACTGGAATTTTCAAGTTTGAGATGATGTACTGAAATTTTGCCATGATTTCGCGAAAATTTTACCGGCTCGTACTACAATTTTATAGTTCTTGTGCACCAAAAAAAAATATTCCCTCAAAAAGGACTTGAGAAAAAATTTGGAATTTAGAAAAAAAAACCTAATCGTTGGTATACTGGAATTATACAGGTTTTTAACTGCAATTCTCAGGTTTTGTGATGGAATTTTCCAGTTACTATGCAATTGAATTATACAGGTTTTGAACTGCAATTTTCAGGTCGTGTGATGGAATTTTCCAGTTGCTATGCAACGGAATTTAATCACTGTTGCACTGAAATTTTCCACTTCTATTGGACTTCGTCATTTCTGGCAGGAAAAATTTCAAGTCTTTATATTAAAAATTTCCTGATTGAGATTTTGAATAATAATTGTAATTGTAGCCAATGAAATTGATATATGAGGTTTTTCCAAGACTTATCCTCTTGTGTTCTAGATATGAAGCATATGTAGTAACCCAAGCTGGCCTTCCAACATGTCGCGCTATAGCTCATCGGTTAGGTCTTAGGTTTCAGTTGGTAGGCAGGTAGAAAAGTGTGGGTTCAAATCCTGTTAGGTAGACATGAGTTTCTGTCCATCCAAATGAACGATCAAAAGTTTCTCAATCATCTTGGAACACAAGGACCCTGCAAAATCACTTTGCGTGAGCAATTTTTTTTCAATTTTCATGGATATTTTCAGCATTAATTTTCCAGTACATGTCCTGGAAAAGTCCAGCTCGTGTACTGAAAAATTCCAGTACCGAGGCTCAGAAAATTTCCAGTTTTGATGCGGAAATTCCATAACGTTTGCACTGAATTTTTGCAGTACAAATGTGCTGAAATTTTCCGGTACATGTACAGGTTAATGACTTCCAGTACATGTACTGGAATTTTCCGGTGAAATTTTTTTACAGTGCATCAAGCCATTCTATCTCTCATTCCTAGTAACTTTTCACAATGAATCTGCAAATAAAGTTCTGCGGATTTCAGTTGAAAACACATTTCATGAGTCATCAAATCTGTTCTGCCATGTTCTGGATAAAATTCAAGGAAGTATGATCAAATATAATTCTGATGAATTGTCCTCATTAGCAGATAGAATAAGAAAGGAATACTGAGAGACACCAACCTTGTTTCTTTCCGCGTCCATTCTCTGGATTCAAAAGAATGATTACCCCGTTTTATGACATGTGAAAATTGAGAGAAACGACTGAGCTGATGGTTTGGTTTACAAATGAACTGTAGAGATATGAGAATCCTTAATCAAAGAGGGAGCATTGAGAGCGAACAAAAGCTTTCTGCTGATACGAAAACTAGAGTTGTCCATTTTTCTACTTCTTCTGCTTATAGGTATATCCAGCGTGATAAAGGTTTTCCCAGACGCAAAGAAAACCCTCTGGATTTTCCTGTCGCGTCTTGATGGCAAGGAGGATACTCTCATACCGAGCATTTTGTATCCGGAGATGTTGCTACGAAATAAGAAAGGGACATGAGAAGGAATGAAACGTATTTCAGTTGACATCTCTGTTGACGAGTAGGTATGGTGTTGTATTGGTATTTAAGCTATGGGATCGTGCAACACACGATGAAACCATCAAAATAAAGATCGGCTCTTGATTGTATGTATTTTCAGATCAAAATCAAAGAATAAAACTCTCTTCAAAAGAAACCCTGAAATACAATTTCTGTACCTTTATATTGAAATTTGAATGAAAATTGAGCAGTACACAAATTCCACAGGATTTCTATCAAACCGGTTTTTCAACGAATTGTTTAAGTGAAAATAATTCTCAAATCTTGTTGCGAATGAAAGACATCGGAAGCTCCTTTCATACCAAAGAATCGAATTTTGGAGGGTGAAAAGTGCTTTATCAGCTGAAAGCATTTTTTCCGTTCAGTCGAGAACTGCAACATCATTTCGGTGTGATTTCGTGGACACAGATTACACGAGAACCAAATCAATTCTCGTTATGAGTTAACAGCTCCGGGACTGTGTAAGTTGTTTGGGATGATCATTATTCTCGCGTACGTGCTTACAGTATCTCTTGATTATAAGAATTACGGACTTTCGTCAGAGGCATCAATAACGACGTCCGAGGTCTGATGTGTGAAATTCGATAAGAAATCTTGTCACGATTCCGTGGAAAGAGATCTTTAGAACATTCAAATATTATGTGATCGTTACCCCCTTAGGAGAGCACTTTTCTCATTATATTCTCTTTAGCCTCCTCTGTTGGGAAAAAACAGAGATTTTATTATAACAGGAATACTTCGACGCAAAAATTAATTTCTACGGGAATTCAAATCCTTCTAAAGCTCCTGGGGTTCAGATTACCTAGGGGAATTCTACACGGAAAAAAAAATATTGTCATTATAACTTGACTTTTCGTTATCATGACTTTACGCGTTTAATGAAACTATGTTTAGTCACTTTGTTTCGCTATTATGACCATCCAAATATTTTTGCCGAATATGGCTGTATAAGCAATGCTGTTTCATAGTAACGGGTAACCCGAGAATCGCTCACATGACCAAACTGTGAATGATCATTCGAATATCTCGATAGCCAGTATGCAAAAGAAATAAATGCGTCTATGTTTCAAGATGAAATATGAGCGTATGGTTGAATGCGTTAAAATAAACACTTAGTTCACATACCCTAATCGCTCTCTTTCAACTGGACTTCACCATCATACCATGCGTCACTTACTAAGAGGAATTATTCATGTGCATTAGGAGAAGCGGGTAAGACTTTGCGTCGAGTGTTTTCATTATTTACCTGATAAATTCAAATTTAAAATCAACAATAATTGAGTTCGTATCTGTGATTGGACTCTGAATATAAATTTGAGTTTCCTCATGATTTAAAGATACTGGGAAACGAAATTATGAAAAATTCTTGACATTTGGAGGTTATTACTTTTCAAACCTCTTATAATCACTGGAGATCAATAAAAAACCGAAACTCATATTTAGCGTTTGATTTTGCTCGTGGATTTTCATGTTATGCATTAGGAATTTTTGATAAACGTATAATTTATGGAAGACAGTCGCGCAACATCCAACTCGCTTCTTCCAATGCTTGAATGCCCTCAAATATTCAATCATAACTCATCCATTATAGCTGATATTTTTGAGCAGTGTGTAAATATTCTGATGGAAATTGACAAAAATTTGATGACATTTTTGTATAACATGAAGAGAAAATGAATAAATATAATGAAATATAAATTGTAATTTCTCGTGGGAGTCGTGAAAATTAGAGTAAATGATTACAGGATTCTTTCTTAGATGTTCAATAATTTTGTATATTTAAAAACATTTTTTATTTCAACGGCGTGATTCTTCATTTATTTTTCGAGCCATTTACTCTTGATTGTAATGAAGTATTTATTTCACTGTAAATAAATTTCTCAAATTGAACAAGAACATATAATTACGGGGAAGGAATGTGAGAATGGATTTGAATTGATTGATATTCATTTGATTCAACTACATATCAATAATTGCATCAAATTTAGCTGAATACAATAAACTTTGAATTAAATTTGTTACACAAGTTTTTGCCGCTCGCAATTATATATTCAATTAAGGTTACGTAACTATTTCTCATAGTGTTAAGATGGAATGTATTGAAAGAAGGAATCGACAGGGTTTGGATATTAATTACAAATAATAGAAGTAATTTATTGTCAATTATTCTTCTTACAATTCGAAATTAAACTTTAACAAGTAAATCGTAATAAAATGAAATAGTACGGATCTTTTTTGATCAGTGTGCCAGGATATTGATTCCATAAGTTTTCATAATTTATAATGCAATGTTCGCATAAAATGTTAATCACTTTGAGAGCGTACACGTGGTTGCAAAAAACTGTTATGACTTTTTGGCAAACAAAGAAGGCTTTGTCCTGAACCATGAAAATATTTTTAATAATACCGAAACAAGGTCTGTGTTCATGTTCTCCTATACATAACACCATTCCTGGCTTATAAGTGCTCCCATTTTTTTCCATCCAATTACATACATCAATCTTTGTATTATAGGAAAATCTATATTTTTCTAAAGAATCATCAAAAACAACAGATAAATTTCTTATATAGCATGTACATAATTTCCCTATCGTTATTGGAGGAAGAAACATAGTGTGTGAATACAGCAGATGTGCTAACTTCAGCTGATTTTTTGTAGCTATTGTTTGACATTAATTTATTTTAGAATTAGAAATGGTTGCTGTGAGTTTTGATTCTTCATGTTTGGCTTCAAAATGCATACTCCAAAAATTAATAATTGGACCAGATAAAGCCATGACAGTACCGTAATGTGTCAAATTATGATCTTTGGCTTTCAACTTACGGTTGAGAACAGTTTTAACTAACATGTGATGCTCTGACACTAGAGAATTCAACAACTCACTGCACTCTTTATGAATTGACGTAGAACAGACAATATCAAGAGTTTGCCGTAAATTTAAATACATCGGCCACACATTATCGTCTTCAGGTATTAAATCGCCGATAATTATACCAAAATGTCGTACAAAGGTTAACATTTCCCCTGCTGACATTCTCAACTTATTCGTATGTAGAGCTTTCGGTAAAATTTGGGGCGGAATGTTTCGAGAATCTATTACACCAAAATCATGAAGTTTTATACGGTCATTGATTTCTGTGAGAGGAAATAATTTTACTACGTTAGTATAATGATTGATGAGTTCAATCATATCAAAATGAAAAACTCCTTCTAAGAGGTCATGCATCATGTCCACTGCAAAATTGTCCATGACATGAAAATCAGCTAAACGATTAAAAATACATTCTTGTTTAATTCCGGTAAGACTTGAATCATTCGAATTAATATCGGTTTGGTAAGATTTTTGATCTCGCAATAATGATTTGTGCTCGCGGGTGGCTAAAGAACGTTGTACATTATCCATCTTACAAAATCGGCAAGAGTAGTGAGCATTGAAATTCTCAACGAAACCTAATGGAGAATGGAGTCCCAAATTGTCTCCTAGGATAAGGCCTAGTTTGAAATAAATTCTAGTTTTCCCTTCGGGCGAGTTCAATTCTATTCCTTCAGTTTCCAGGAATTCGAGTTCTTGCAGTAATGTTCTGAAAATAGCAAAATTACCGAATTCCTCTTTGTCTTTAGAATAATAAAGAAGAGCATGATATATTGAATTCAATCACGATCGATAATGAGGTGGGAAACATGGAATTGTAACATAAATTCCTCCTAATTTATCAACCCCAGCATGGCTGCCAAGACCATTGCCAGCTTCGAAATCATCACCAAAAACGAACAGAGGTAGAACTTGTGCTGATGGAAAGTTTTGTATTCCCTTTTTCCACAACTCACTCTGAATGGAGTTTGAAATAATCAATTTTCCACTTTCCAATTGTTTCTTGTATGCAAAAACCGTGTTATACACATTTGGCATTTCAAAAACTTTTTTGAAAATACTCCTCGAAGGATATAAAAATGCTGTTGCATTTTTTGCATATGGTTTAATACTGCCATTCCAAGTACGTTTAACAGCTTGATATCTTTGTCCTACAAAAAATTCAATGGGGGCAATGTACACACCACTTTCCTGTAAAGCTTTGAAGCGATTATGTTCCGTCCGAAAACCATCAAAAACATTATCATCTGTTTTAAACAGCTCTTGAACATCATTAACGACCTTCAATTCATTTGGGCGATCCCTATAACCGTCTTCAAGAGTTTTTCAAATAACATTGAATTCTGAACTCAGAATATTTTGCATCATCTCAAAAATATTTTGAATTTGATTCCAAGGAAGATTATTTGGACCATACAGTTGTACACTCAAAGAAAAGAGTTTCTCTTGGCCAGATGTCCGTACATTAACTGTTTTAATGCCAACTGTATTTGGATGACGAGAAGGAATTCTCAAATACTTATTACTAGGAACTGGAATATGCAATTGAAAACTTTTATTTCTTATATCAAAGCTGTGTTTTTCATGATTGCCCGATCATCGGGTTGCTTTTGTGTGGCACTGTTCCAAAGAATCTTGAGTTTGGATTGACATTTTTGCAAAACTGCCAAATATTTATCACTTATTCGAAAGTTGTAAGTCCTTTATGAATGTATTGAGCGCAGGTACCATTATGCTGTTTTCACCTTCTATATTATATATTTTTTTTCGTAAAAATATCCATGGATACGAAGCTTCTTTTGAAAATTCAACCTGGAGTCCGAAAAAGCTTTTAAATGCGTAGTCTATACATTGCAAATTGGTGTCTACTTCACATGTGATGTCATTGATGATCACAAATCGTTTTGTTATAGTACACAATGTTTCTCCGACTATCACTGGCAATGGTTGTTCTGATAGTCCGAATTGACATAATTGATTTCTTCGCTCAACAATTTCTATGTTCATTTCATTTCCATCCTGGAAATAAATTGTTGTTTTTCAGATGAAAGTTATGATATAATTTGAATAATAGCAAGGTAGAAATGGTATTCTCACTGCTACAAATATATTTTTTTGTCAATATTATCTTAACTTGCAATTACCTGAACATGTAAAAGGAATCCGTTTTGTACTTGTTTTCTGGTGGGTCGCCACGTCGATTTATTGCGTGTTGTTATAAGTGATGGATTGGGCAACAATAAAGGTAATAATCTGAATGTTATTGCACTTCGAACATCTCACACCATTGAATTAATTTTGCATTAATTTGTGGTGTCAATGAAATCTCATATGGAAGAAAAAATAATGCTCATAACAAAAATTCATACCTTCTGATTCATGTTGAGATTCTTTTAATGAATTAAAATGTATTTTTACGTCCTTATTGTTGAATTTCTTCTTCCCATCACAGTAACTCAAAATTTGCTTCTCTAAAATGACGTAATTATCATATAGACTAGAAATTTTCTCGGGATATTGTACAGCAGAATCAATCTCCAGCTATATATAAAAGGATGAATGATTGAAATAATGTGGATATGATAACAGGAATAACAATATTTCATCTTTACATACAAGTTTTAGGCCCTCCTTAGTATGCCTCAAAGCAGGAAAGGATGATATATATTCAACGCTCGATATTTTTACGTTAGTGACGAGATCTTGAATTCTTTTAGAAAAAGTTTCTTTCCAAAACTTTTCGACAGTTGACCAAGGATCTATTGTATTCTTTGACCACTCCAATTCGTTCTCAAGATTGTCAGTTACAGTATCTGTTGATTGAAATACATGTATTATTATCCGATAAATAGAAACCCGCGCATAAATTGATAAAAATAAGGAATTTTTAATTCATTTTTCAAGTACTCTGCGATATGAGTGTGTATGAACGTGTATAACACTGTTAAAAAAGTACGAGAGTTATTAGATAAGGAACGAGAAGCTTATAAATATGTATGCAGTTTTGGTATATAAATTCGTACCTTTTCGAAATATGTCATGATATGATCCTAAGCACACTGGTGCAGAGCCATCTACATTTTTTCTTTCCACCCCTCTGCAATTTTTCGTTGCTCCAGATTCTAATGAAAGATCTCGGGAATAAGCATATCTCACTTGTAATTCCCCTTTTGGTGATATTTTTGTTTTTCCGTCTCGGCGATATGGTACGTGATAAGTCGATTCAATTTCCGTACGAAACGTTTGTTTAATTAAGGCCACCAACCCAATCAAACGTTCTGGAGTTATCCTGAAGAATCGTTCATTTTTTATTAGTTTCCTGTTGGTCTTTATTTGTGGGCTGAAAAAGTAAATCATCTGCAAAAAATAATATGCATATATATTGTTGTCAATTCAAAATTCATTGTTGAAACACAAAATATACTGAAGTAAAAATATCAATATGAATAATGTAAATTATTCTCTCAAAATTCACATTTACTCAAATGAATTGAGGACACTCTTACAGTATCAACACAATTCCATATAAATTACAGTGCGAAATTATTATCGATTCAAATTTGAATAGCCAACTCACATCAAAACATTGCTGGTTCTCATCTCAATATCAACAATCACATCGGCTAAATGAACTCCATATGAATCTGTTAAATTCTGATGATTTTTATAATAATTCAGTACAGCCAGCCCTTTCACCGAGGTTTGCAGAGTATCGATCAAATTGGTGATAGGTTCACAGACTGTAATGGCAGGTAGATCAACAGTCTCAAGAGAAAATACGATGTTTTGTACACTTAATTCTGATTTGAAATTATCTTCAGGGACGGAGTCTGTGTTATTGCCTATATAATTTGGTTCAAAACTCCCTAAAAATGGAGGAAAATGAATTGATAAAAATATTTTTCAAGACTCAAGCTTATTGCAAGACGAAGAATATGAGGAAAAGAATAGGTTAGGAATGATGAGAAAATTATATTTCAAGTCAAAACCAAAATTATTTACCTGCAGATGTCCAAGGATGTGCAAAATTCAATTCATGAACCAATGGTGTTGGAGAATGGGAAATATAAGGATCAGGAATGCTTAGAATAACCTAACATAATGTGAGGATACATGTGAATATACGTAGATATATATCGAGGTAAACAGAATTATTCGGAAAAAATCAAAATTTTCTTACACTTTCTGAACCTTGTTCTTGGTCTTCGATTTGATCGTTGAATTCAGATTTGGATCGTTTCAAAAACAACAATCTTGGACCTGCCTTTGAGATTAATTCATCAATTGTATTTTCATCCAAGCATCGAAATGATTCCTCGTTGATATCAAGAGACGCGGTAGCGTCTCGACGCCAAGTACAGGAAAACCCTGGAAGGAAAAAAAAATGAAAAAGCATAAGTCGTGCGCTACCGTGTATCTTTACTCGAGAACCAAGATTTTCCATAGTCAAAAAATCTTTAACCCACAATAACTCATCACACATTGAATTTCACGGAAAAATAATTACACTTCTATTATATAATTCGAATACACACTTTTGATTAAGCACACTACGAAGTTGATCCGTTCACGCGATCCCAAGATACAAACGTTTCAAATTTTCATGCGATCAAAACATCAAGATTTCTCTATCATCATCAGAATCGGTTTCTTCAATCACGGAGATTTGTTAATCCTTAAGGCAGTCCTTTCAATGCTAGAGACATTATAATCCGAACATCCAATAGCGTGCATTTCAGTGTAGTGTGGTCTATACATTGTCAAAACATAAACAAATAACCTGTCCATGAGGCGATGTGTTGATAGGTTATTATAATATTAAAAGAATAATTTAAAAATGGATGAATTGTGAATCGTAGGTTATACTACATTACAGGTATTACAGGTCATCATAACAACAATAGAACGCACACAAATGACCTGGAATTATATATACTTTTATATATGACTTGAAAAAATTCATGAATGGATTAATGAATAAATGATGAAGAGGTTATTTGTGGAAAAAAACAAAAAGTTTGAGGAAGGTATAAATAAATCTATTTGCTACATTCAGGGAATTGGTATATACACACGTAAGCTCTGTATGATGTATTATTCATAAAATACAATATTCCTTTACAGACAACAGCTCAGCAGAAATACCGTAATGAACAGTCCGCTACTATTGGTTCTCGCCACCAGAACCACAGACTGATGATCAAATGAATCATACAAGGTCTAGTCGAAAATAATGATTCAAATTTATGCATTACTTTTTAGGTGAAATCTTATCGGATATACCATAACCCCCTTACAAACAATCTACTATCGGGTTCTCCTGCCAGAGTCGTTGGAAAATGATCAAATGGATCATATCGAACATGCTCAAGGGAGAAGATTCAAGTTCATTTGCAATTCCTCCACATACCAGAAAGTCAGAGATATATCATAAGTTCTGACGGACAGTCAACTACTGGAGCCTTCCGAAGTAGCTGATCAAAACGAGATGACCAGCTACTTCGGAGGGCTCCACTGTCGATTCCTCTGATTAGGATCATAGGCAATCGATGAAAAAGATCATACCGAGCCTGCTCAAGGGTGATTATTGAAGTTTATTCGCTATTTTTTTACAGGCGAAAGTATAATGGATACACCATAATCTCTAATGGAATCCACTATTCTGCAATCAGAAACGTGAACAAATAATGAAACAGAATAGTGAATAGATAATGAATGTAAATTCAATTATAGCAAGTTTGAAAAACATTCGAAAATGAGGTTAGTCACCGAGCACTTCAGGTATACTAAAATATGACATCCTGAATCAAAATTATGGACTATGTACGAAATGGTTTCCCTAGATTCTTTGAATGAAATTACAGGTGGATCAAGAAAGAGTAGAAAGGATGCAGGTATACTATACATCTGTATGTTACTTACCACCACGATCACTATCATCAGGTAGCGTAGGAGGAAAATGAAGAAAAGGCAAAAGTGCAGTGAATATACAAGTCCTTGCGTTGGATAATACCACTATCAGATTCTTCCAACAGAATCATAGGTGGATGGGGAAAAAGCAAAATGGATGTGAATGTCTCATACATCTTTATGTACCACAATAATCAATGTCATCGGATAGCGTCATAGGGAAATGGAGAAAAGGCAGAAGTGCAGTGGATATACAAGTCCTTGCATTGAATAATACCACTATCAGATTCTTCCAACAGAATCATAGGTGGGTGAAGAAAAAGCAAGAAGGATGTAAATGTATCATACATCTTTATGTTATGTACCACAATAATCAATGTCATCGGATAGCGTCATAGGAAAATGAAGAAAACGCAGAAGTGCAGTGGATATACAAGTCCTTGCATTGAATAATACCACTATCACATTCTTCCAACAGAATCATAGGTGGATGAAGAGAAAGCAAAAAGGATGTAGATGTACCATACATCTGTACGTTAAATCCTACCATGATCATCAGGTAGCGTTGAAGGAAGATGCAGAAAAGATAGGAGCGGAGTGGATATATCACAAATCTTTGCATCAGGTGCATTCCACTGACCAACTGACGAATGATTAGAGAGACTGTTTAGGATCAACTCAACGAGAATTGAGCAGATACAATATTCTGATTCTAGACATTGTTGCAGAACAACTACAGGTCAACTTGACTGATGTGACTGGATGTGACAATTCATTCTGAATGTTTTCTTCCAAAGTTCCATCTTTTTAGTTGTTCCATTCAAGCTGGATTATATTTGTGTTCTTACAAACCATGATTTTTATCTTTACTTATCTTGGTTTTGGAATGATTCAATTCTCAAATATCATGAATATTAAATGGTTTGGATATTTGATACAATATTGCTTTTTAATGATCATGAATCACTTTGAATAAATTTTGAACATTTCATGGATCCTAGAGTTACCAAATCTCTCAACCCAAAATACTTTATGACAATTTAATAAAATCCATGATATTCGAGAATTGAATCATTCCAAAACCAAGATAAGTGAAGATAAAAATGATGGTTTGTAAGAACACAAATATAATCCAGCTTGAATGGAACAACTGAAAAGATGGAACTTTGGGAGAAAACATTCAGAATGAATTGTCACATCCAGTCACATCAGTCAAGTTGACCTGTAGTTGTTCTGCAACAATTTCTAGAATCAGAATATTGTATCTGCTCAATTTTCGTTGAGTTGATCATTCGTCTAATCATCATTCGTCTCGTTGATCTCTCTAATCATTCGTCAATTGGTCAGTGGAATGCACCCGATGCAAAGATTTGTGATATATCCACTGCGCTCCTATCTTTTCTGCATTTTCCTTCAACGCTCCCTAATGATCATGGTAGGATTCAACGTACAGATGTATGGTACATCTACATCCTTCCTGCTCTTTCTTCATCCACCTATGATTCTGTTGGAAGAATCTGATAAATCTGATAGACTTGTATATCCACTGCACTTCTGCCTTGTCTTCATTTTCCTATGACGCTGCCTAATGACATTGATAATTGTGGTACGTAGCATAAAGATGTATGGTGACATGCATGCTTCTTGCTTTTTCTTCATCTACCTGTGATTCTATTGGAAGAATCTGATAATAGCGTACCTAACGCAAGGACCTGTGGTATATCCACTGCGCTCTCGCCTTTTCTTCATTTTCCTTCTACGCTACCTGATGATATTGATCGTGGTGGTAAGTAACATACAGATGTATAGTATACCTGCATCCTTTCTACTTTTTCTTGATCAACCTGTAATTCTACTCAAAGAATTCACTCACTGAAAAAACTTTTTCACCTGGGTACTCAGGAATAAGGATATTGGATAATATATAACCCAGGGGCCAAAATATTGATGAAAAATCAACAGAAATTCACGCGTTGAACGTAATGGGTCTTCCTATTGTTGACGGTGTTTCTTCTTATTTGAATGCAGTAATGCAGTGTATATTGTACTGTGCTTCTAAGACAAAACAATTACTTTCATCTGACCCCAATGACATCATAAATATTTCAATTCAGAACTACAATTCGCAAAAAAACCTTGATATCATAGCTTTGAAACAGCTTGCAGGTCCACAATACTTGCATAATCACTCACAAGATACAGGAGAATTCATCGCTTCTATTTGCGAGAATTCAATGGCCATTAAAAATTTAGTGAAGCACCAAATAACTACCTTGACGGAATGTACGAAATGTGAATATACCGAAAATATTGTTGGTACAAATTGTGTTACACGTCTTGGGCTACCTCCAATTTCACAAAAATCATTTGAGTTCAAAGAAATATTCAAGTTCAATTTTTCAACATCGAAAATTTTCGAAGATTCTTGTGACAATTGTAATAACTTGCATAAAACTAAAAAATCATTTATGACAGCGTCAGAACAATATGTAATTGTGCAATTGATGATGTTCAATCACAATAATGTTGAAGCAACAAAGGTAGAAAATATAAACATTGAAGTAGTACCAACTTCAATAATTATAATTGCACAACACTTTTATAAAGTTATAGCTGTTGTTTTTCATCAGGGTAAAAATATTTCTGAAGATAATTTCACATGCATGTTACGAAGTGAAGGTACAAAGTGGATATTTATTCATGATCTGCAAGTTGAAGAGCGACATTGGCCACGCAATGCTAAAGACTCTTATATATATATTTCTTTGAAAAGCAATAATTTCGCTTCATCATAAAATTAGAATTCAATTACTGTGATATTGTACAGTTTTGAAGAATATAGAATACCTTTATGATACCATAATGAACCAAATATTCTTGAAAAATTTTTTCGAATGATTTCGATGGATATTCCACAAAATTCTGAAAAATTTCTGGTACAGTACTAGAAAGTGTCTTCAATCTGATATCTTAAAGGTATATCTTTTTGTCGCATGATAAATATTTGACATCTCTTTACCCAGATAGCAAAAGTTCCAAAAACCAGATCCCTTTGAATCCTTCTGGAACCACAAAATGAATCACTGAAATGTCAGTAGGATGGAGTTCTTTGAGAATTCAAATCGCCTTTTGTCATACTATATACAGTACAATACAGGTTGGTTGGAAAGTTCCTGCGCTCACCAAGAGATAGCACTGCTAGCTCAAAATTTTTTTTCTCTCAAGTTGGTATATCTGTCCTGAGAACACATGCAAAGTTACGAGTCATTCTGTCAATTCATTCTTTGTTTACAAGCCATTTGAAGTTGACGTGTCATTGATTTTTCTTAATATGGAAGAAATTGAATATCGTGCAGTCATTAGATTCTTTGTTTTGAAAGGTTTCAAAGCAAAGGAAGTGTATAAGGAGTCCTCACCTTCAAAACGCACCGTTAAATTTTGGGCTGGTGAATTTAAACGTGGTCATACCAGCCTTGAAGACGATCCACGCGAAGGACTACCAAAAACTGCAACCACAGCAGGAATCATTGAGCATGTACATAATATGGTTAGTGAAGATCCGAATTTGACTAAGCGTGAAATTGCTGATGCCATAGGCATCTCAGACGAACGAGTACTCCATATTTTACATGAAGAATTACGTATGAAAAAACTGTTTGGAAAGTTAGTGCCGCACACGTTAACAATTCAACAAAAACTGGATCGAAAACAAATTTCTCAGCGTAATTTGGAGCGTTTTGAGCAGGATAAAACCGACTTCTTGCGTCGTTTTGAAACTATGGATGAGACTTGGATCTACCACCATGATCCTAAATTGAAACAAGAACGTTTACAGTGGACTGAAGCTGGTTGTTCAGCTCCAAAGCAGGTGAAGTCACAACGATCAGCAAAGGAGGTTATAGCATGAGTTTTTTGGGATGCGAAAGGAATTTTGTTCATTGATTATCTTCAGAAAGGTAAAACAATCAACTCTGAATATCACTGCAGCCTTTCGGATCAGCTGGATGAAAAATTTCGTGAGAAAAGACCTGGTTGAAAGAAGAAAAACATCATTTTTCATCAAGATCATGCACCTGCTCACAAAAGTGTTTTGACGATGGCTAAATTCAAAGAACTCAAGTACGAATTGCTTGAACATCCATCGTATTCGCCAGATTTGGCTCCTAGCGACTCCTATCTCTTCAGAAATCTCAAACAATTCCTCCGTGGAAAGCATTTTTCGTCGAATGAAGAGGCCATAGCAGCCGTAGACGGTTATTTTGCAAAGCTTCCGGAAAACCATTGTAAGGATGGGATAAAATTATTGGAAGATCATTGGAACAAGTGTATTGAGCTTCTAGGAGATTATATTGAATAAAAAAATATATTTCGTAACAAAAACAGTATTCTTTCATTTCGAGCGCAGAAACTTTTCAACCAACCTGTATACAGTATGACAAAAAGCGATTTGAATTCTCCAAGGACTCTATTCTGCTGACATTTCAGTAGTTCGTTTTGTGGTCACGAAAGAATTCAATGAGATCTAATTTTCGGAACTTTTGCTATCTGCTACTTTTCACAATGATTCGAAAGAGTGACCGAAAAATGTTTGCTGGGAAGCTATTTTTAGCTTAATGCTAAACAGTACAAATTTTATCTTGCGAAAAAAATTTCTGTTGGATACCTTGAATATATTGTACGCAAGTTTCCTGTGTAAGATCTATGTTGTTTTGATTTTCTTACAATGATTTCTTGAAAACACTGGAAATTTCCGCACAAGACATGTTCAGCACAATATCGTGGGCTGTTTTGAGTGGCGTGAGCTCCTTTGAGCGCTGTGAGTTGCTTTGAGCGCTTTGAGCTGCTTTGAGCGCCAACTTATCAGTCAAGGAAAATTGAGTTTTCGGGATTCTTCACACGTATATTTGTTCATGGGAATCCGCTTTTCTTCCCTTCTCTTCTCCATTCTTCATTTCGATAATCTATTGCCGTCCAATGATGAGATGACTGATGGAAATCCAAGTGGATGTTTATATCACATAAGTTATCTGAGGACATTTCCTTCATTCCTACGATTGCCATAAACTCGACAGGGGTATTTCATTCTTATTTGGGTTCAGTTGGGAGCATATTCAGAAAAAGAAGTGAAATCCCCTAAAAAACTCCAAAAAAGTAAAAAAATAACGCCAAGTACATGAAAATCCCAAAAACAAAGAATAAAAAAATCTACAAACACATTCCAAAAGAAAATTTCACTGCATTCAGAATTCCGAGGGGATATAAAAGGATATGCTCCATTTGAAAAAAAAAGATATGAAATCAATATAAGCGACCAAGTAAATTGGTTATCCAAAGGATATGTGGAAGATTTTTGGTATATTGTAACTTCAGTTTGTTTAAACTGTATTGAAGGTAATTGATGATTTTTAAAAAAGCATTATTGTATTAAAAAAATAAATAGAACAAGCGTATCGTTCTGCTCGTATATATAGATACCAAAAAGTGAAAAAAAAGTACAATTCCACAAAACATACAAATGTCTCACAAAAAACCCTAAAAACTTCAACACAGTAAAAAATAACGTCGAATCCCAAAAACCATACAAACGTTTTACAATAACGGTCGAAAAAAAATCCTTGAAAAAAATACTTCACTCTTTCCGTGAGATTACTTGATATAACAAATATACCATTAAAAAAAAAGATGTGAAAGGCAACCCTGTTTCGGAATTCGCATCAACCAGTAACACTTGGCGTGGCCGAAGAAGATTTCATGGAATTATATCATTTAAATTCATTGTTTAATGTTCTATAGAAATTCATTTGTATATAATAAAGGCTAAAAACTTAATTGCATTATTATCACCGTCATATGAAATTTTACAAGTTGCAAGAACATTTTGGATGAGTTTCAACATATGCGGTGGATCTAACATGAGGAAGTAGGATGAGGAAAGTATGGTTCTGAACAGGTTGAAGTTAGCTTGACCCCGAGACACGTTGCCATTGCCATATTATTCGCAACACCGTCAAAAGTTAAACTGCGAACTGTAACTCCAATTTCATGGAGAGTTCTCAAACATATTTGCACAAGATTACATTTTTGATCACCCGATATTCCATTGATCAAAAAATAGCCCACTGGTTGTTTCCATCGATCATTTACACAGTTGATTAAGAATACAACTGCCTCTGTCGCTTCCGGTGGAGTATCACTCTCAGTCCGTTTGTCGATGTCCACATAACTGCAATACCGAATTTTGAGTATTGAACAATATATTGACATAAAATAATTATATGCATATATCTGCCTAATTAAATCATATCTATATATAGAATTGTATGCGAAAAAACCATATTCTTCTATCTTACCCGACAAACTTTTCACCATCCCACTCTATTTTCTCGTGAATTGCCATTTCATCTACCAATAAAGCACACACACAATTTTTTCCTTTACTTCCACACTCAGAAACTTTCATCTTCAAAGTATTAATAGATTCTGCATGAAAGCCTGGTTCACATGCAACTGGGGAATACCATCTTTGTAAGGTTCGAGGATGAGGTAGGACGTTGTGGAATGTTTCTCTAACATAATTATATGCTCTTGGAGAGTAGAGATCCAGGGTGGGTGCAAAGGTTTTCAGTTCAGCAGGATATATTTTGGATTGCGATTTTGTCATTTGTTTGAACAATGTTTTTGTGGAAGCAGGCAAATTATCCTATAATGCGAAAAAATAAGAAAAAAAGAAAACCACAAAATTACATGCAATATATACAACAGAAGGAATATACTAGCATAAAGTGTTTCTGCAAAATTCTAGTTTGGGTGAAAAGAATCATAATGAAAAGAAACTAGAATATAAAATGACATTTGCTCAATTCATCCCCTTCCTATTTGTCACTTTGATGATTCCAATTGCTCCCATGCATCAAACTAATAATTAATGTCACAAGCAATGAACAGAGCAGTTCACGGATATAAAAATTCATATAAATGCAAGTACAATTTATACTCACCGGAAGTATTACAGAAACATCTTCAGTAATCATATGTTTGTTTTTCAAGTCATCTATTGAGCAATGTAAATCTTATATTTTTTTTGTAAGCCGTCGATTCTTCTGTTTGAGTAATTTGATTTGTTTATTTTTTTTTATATTGTTCTATCGACTATTTTTCTAAACTTTCCTTCTTCCAATACGCTTATGTCTTTAAAATCACGAATATAAGCTTTGCGTCTCTTTTTTGGAGGTTCCTCTAACTCATCACTATTTGTGTGTATATGAATTTGGGTTGAAACATCGTGTTCGAAGTCATTCCGTGACCTAAAATTAGGTAAAAAGAGAATTTTGTAACTATGAATTCAGTTCAAGTTCTTATTTTGAAAACAGTTATACCTTTCCGGTGTGATTATTGGTGGGATATGTGGGACATCAATTACATGCATTGACTTTTCTGCTGGTAAGATTGATGAAACTGGTATAGCATTACTTTTCAAAAACCTTTTGGAACTCCAAGGATTTGCAACATAACATTCACTAGCAAAATGTTTTGAACAAACTCTTGAATGAGATGTAACATGTAAATTATCAATGTCGAGTGCAGTGATCCATTTTTCTTTCAATCGAGGGTCTTTTGGGAATCTGTGATTGAATGTTTTCAAACCATTGAAAAGGAATCAATCTCAGAAATGCGAGAGATTCAATTATTCATTCAAATTAAGACATCCCATCGGAGTATTATGATACATTAATTATAATTAGATACGTACTCATGAAAAGATACATTTGCTTCTCGGTTTTGTCGTTGTTTACAGTTTCTAACACAGCATGTTTGCACCATCATTTAATCCTAATATATTGTTATGTAGGAACAATATGACCTAGCTTTTGCTCATGACTCGGCTCCTTCAGAATTCGCCATTTGCAATTATCTTTTGCCCACATGTGACGTCACATATCCCTTTTATCTTTGATTCACCCCCACCCCTGGATTCATATAGCCAGGCCGGGTCTATGAGTATACAGGGTGGGGCATTTGAAGTGTCGCGGGCGTTTTTTCCAAAAATGAAGTGAGATACGAGAAAATTTTTCGAACAAAAGTTGTAGGGTACCGAGGGGGACATCCGATGGTGGCCTTGGCTTTGACCTCAAATCTCATCTTCAAGAGCATTCTGAGATCAACTCTTGTTTTTTAAATAGCATCTCATATTTTTTACTGCAGATTTGGATTCTAGGTCAAAAACCAAGAAACTTTTATCTGGACCATTTTCCTGAAATCCGCAAAAATGGCGCTCTAATCGATATTGTTCCATTTTGAATCTGACATTCGAATAACTCGAAAACGAAGGGTCTTGCAAAAGAATGTTTCGTACAAAAGTTGTCAATACACAACACATTTCAATCGTCTACATTACCACCATTCAGAGCTCACGCGATGTAAACAAACGACGGGGTTCAGTGGAATTTCACGATTTTGAAAGTCAGTTTGTCAGTTACATTTGATTATTACTTGGTTTATGACAAATTGAAAATCATGGATATCCGATACACGGTTTCTGAAAAGATCGATATGATCTAAATTTACGGTGAAGTGCATAAGAACCCCAGACAAGCATATGACTTGTATGCAGAACGATTTCCTGAAAGAACAACGCCATCCATTAGGTATTTTCAACGCATTACAAAATTATTCTCAGGAACGGGAAGTGTTACAAGGGAAAAACGACATCGAATGAGAACTGTTGGCGGAGAAAATGCGGAAGTTAATGTACTAGCTGCAGTAGCCAATAATCCACACGTGAGCTCTCGTGAAATTGAACTCCATTCGGGAATTTCTCGAAGAAGTGTTCTTCGAATACTGAAACGTCACAAATTCCATCCGTATCACATTTGTTTGCATCAAGACCTTCACGGTGATGATTTCGGAAATCGTGTACAGTTTTGTCGATGGGGTCTAGCGCAAATGCACAATAACAACTTCATCAACATATTATTTTCTGATGAGTCGACGTTCACCAATCATGGTCAAGTAAATCGACATGATATGCATTACTGGGCGACAGAAAATCCAAGATGGTTACGTCAAGTAGAGCATCAAAGACAATGGGCTGTGAATATTTGGTGTGGTATTTTTCGATCTCGAGTAATTGGACCGTACTTCATTGCAGATACGCTAAATGGAGAGAAGTACAGACATTTCTTAGATCAAGTACTTCCAACATTACTTGAAGACATACCTATTCAGGAACGATTGAATATGTGGTATCAACACGATGGTTGTCCATCCCATTATGCAGTCACAGCTCGAGAAATATTGGACAGAGATTATCCTGGACGATGGACAGGACGTCGTGGACCAGTTCATTGGTAGATTTCTTCTATGTTAATAGCTGAATCAGAAAGCATGTTAAATAACATATGGCTAGGATGGTTAACATTAAGAGAGTTATGCGAAGCCAAAACCGATACAAAGTGATCAGCAGAAAGGTTAGCCATTCCAGCTGCAGAGTCCACAAGTACATTATTTAACATCATAGTACTGGGTAAGTCATTGAATGAACGTTTGCTGTCAACTAAATTCCGAAAGGATTTCACATCCTTTTGAATATTAGTTTCAACTCGGCGAATGTGATTCGAATAACAAGCCCGAGCCCGTGATTTACATTGAGCACGCAAAGAAGAGAACGCTAAATAATCGCCACGACTATCAGAGGATTTGTAAGTCATATGGGCAACCTTCTTTCTTCTAATTAATCTTTTGAGCTCAGGAGTAAACCATGAAGGATGAATAGATCTTTTGATCAATGTTTTGTGACGTTTGGTTCACAGCGTCGCGTTGGTAATGTTTATTTATCCCTAATTGTGATACAATGAGGCCCCAAATGGATGCCTCTGGCTCGCCAGCTCCAAGGTTCTTTGATGATAGGTTGGGGAACGCGTGTCACAGATCATTAAACGAGTCAAGATGATTCAAATGGAACAAAAATTCATTATAAAAGAACACCGTTAGAGGTGGGATTGATCAAAGATAATACACAAATGTTATACAATAGAAAAGGACAGTAATAAGCTATTTACGGGTCGGTGCCGAATCAACGAAAAACCAAATCAACGAAAAAAAATTTACAAGCAGTATGAAGTTGTCATTTTGTTGCAGTATGAGATGAAATTAGTCATAGATCATTGATCAAATTAAACGAAAAGTAAGAGACATTGATTTGCTTACACAACCCCACGGCAAACTCAATTTCCCTTTGTTATGTTTATGATTATGGTATGGTTATGTTTATGATAACAACAAACCGATTTTCGTTCTCTACAGACGTTTGAAACAGTTTGATTGTACCGATCGATTAGGAAGATCATTAATAATTCTATTAGAATGATGAATTACGTGTCTATTGTAATAAACGGGTGCAGTGAATGAGTTAACATGAAGAATTTTCGTTTAATTCAATCAATGATCTATGACTAATTTCATTTCATACTGCAACGAAATGACAACTTCATACTGCTAGTAAATTTTTTTTCGTTGATTTGGTTCCTCGTTGATTCGGCACAGACCCCTATTTACAAGCGTCCAACTTGAAGTTAAAGACCTTATTCGTCCGGACTTCTATGTCTATTAAGTTTGTGCACACGACGCGTTATTTAATGTAACCGGACCTAACGGAAATATTTGGCGTAACGCGGTCCTGGCGGCAATATGAGTTTCGAGCTTTCTTGATTGACTCAGAGGCAGACCAATCAGAGCGTGGTAATTCCCGTGACTTTCAAATGTCAAAATTATATCGGCGGGATGCCCCTGAAATGGACAGAAAGTCCGTCAGTTAAAATTCGGGTTACTGCTCTCACAAACGTTGGGCCATCATAGGTTGACCATATATCAGCATTTTAACCGTGGATGGTGGTTACTAACTATACCCCATGGGCTGGATGGTTCCCCTAATGCGGACAGAGGTGGCTAAAATACACCTCTCCCACCCCCCTTCTAACCAGCGTTGAGTAGTGAGATACGTGGAACAAACTCACTCTCCCACAAACCTACCTATTCTAAGTGAGAGACAGATGGTCTCTTACAAATGGCCGAAACACGGCCCTACTGACAATCTCAAATTTCTTTGCAACGGGGCTTACCAGGTAGATGAGACACACCTTTCAGCTAGAAGATCTGAGGAGTGAAGATATCTCCACAATTTGCTCCTTATAATCCCTAGACGTTGAATGCTATACGAGGGTAACGGTGGCGTTCCTGGTGGCTACGTTCGGTTGTCACGGGACTCGTAACCTCCTTGTCTAATATAGAGACTGTCCCGTGTTATTTTCGAGATGCGATCGATAGTTCGATATCTCGATCGCTCGCGTCAAATCTAATGATACTAATAATATGGCAGCCACCGTATTTGACAGTTGTCAACAATCTGCTACAACCTTGTACAGATTGCTTATCCGCGCGAGTGATTTCGTATGAGAGTTTTTCGCGAGTGAATATAAGGAAGGAAATATATTCCGCGTGATTATCTTTCTGACGACTCTCCGTGCGGCGATCAACTTTCCGCTGGTAAGGTGGTACAGGTGAACCGGTATCGTTTCAATTGACTTAGATCAAATTACATATCGATGTCAATGTTATTATTTACAGGATACCACATGGATTTAATATGGGGTACGGCTTCGGTTTATTCTGCCTTTTTGGGGCTATTCGTGACTTTGGGGAATGTTTATACAGGTAAGCTGATACTTTTCATAATTATTAACCTTATCCGAATGCGACTGATTTCGTCTTTCCTTACAAGGGACGTCTAAGCAAGACGAGGAATGTCTTGGCTTGGAGCGCCTCTCCAATGAGGAGATTCTTCTACATGGCATTGCGAGGGCAATGCCACGAGGTGAGGGTTATCGTTCCTCTATCTTTTCCATGAATGTTACTCCATAAATTTTATTATTTTGCAGGGACAGAACTTTGACGGGTTCGTCACACCCTCTTCTCTCAGAAAAGGAAAAGGATGCGAGCGGACTTTTCCTTCACCGTGTATCCTGACATTTTACAATTTGCATGACGTGGAGAATGAATTGTTTTGAGCATCAAATAATATTCCACGTGGTCATTGTTTAATCCATCACTTTTACAAAAAAAACATTTTACAATTATATAAAACATATCATCACAATCTTGTACCCTTCATTCGGGTTGAATGTATAACAAAAAGAGAACAAAAATTCAACAATACCCTTGACAAGAGTTTGTTCCCATGCTCTGGGTTGAACTTGAATGAACAATTATGTCTCCTGACTGAGTACCCTTGGGGTACCTTACACCTAGTTTCTCTAGTACTAATTGAAAATAAAAACCATTTCAAACCTATTTAAAGACCCTTGTCCATACTCAAACGCGGATAAATAAATACGATCTGTCGTTGATGAATAAAAATAAAACCAAAAATTCTCTTTGCGCGTTAACAAACTCACCAGATTAACATTTATCCACTTATTCGACTCATGGCAGTTATATTTGCCTCAATACTTCATTTAGGAACGATAAAAAAACATACCCCGTGAGGCGAAAGAAACAATACAATATATACATACTAATAAAAAAAAATGGCAATTATACAAAAGGAAAAAAATACAAATTAAACAGTCCTGTCTCAGTCGGTCAAGCTCCCTCGTTGATTACTTCGGGCGGAAAGACAATTTTCCTCTTCCACAGATTACGTGCCAAACTCGTCCCTCGTCATCCACTGCAGAGAAGCACTTTTTTGTGTTGGATATCCTCAACTCGTCCATTCTGAGATCCTTGACGTGATACTTGGCCAGCTGCTTAGGTTCTGTTGAAATTCGGCCTGTTGGTACGTACGTGGGGCGACTGACTTTCAACAATTTGGCGTGTTGTTCGGCCAACTTAGCTCCAACTGCACGGGCTTCGGCTTGTAACGACAGTCCCGCCCGACCGGAATCCTTGATTTCATTGGGGTCGTTGGTTTCCTTTCCCAAGGTTGACCTTTCTCCCACGGCTGAAACCACCAATGGCCATGATGTGTGACTCGATGAAAATACTTGGGCGGTTGTTATTGGTTTGGAAGCCTGGATAGGCACGTCAGCTGTACAGAATCCTGGCCGTTGCGGATCGTACGTCTCGATTTGAGCGGTTGCTACTGCCACTGACTTCGGTAACACTGAGACTAATGGCGGCGGTATAATAATTGATTCTGACGCTACGGACTCGGTTCACGCCAACGACGGCCTGGACGTTGGAGGTCTTTCCAAATCCAATCCCTTCGAAGAATTGCCACTGCTCCGTGAAGCATCTTCGGTCTTGGCTTTAGAGGGATACTTTGGTCTTGGCAATTTGTTCCTCAGAAAGTCTCCCCGAGGCTCAGGGTTGAAATCCTTGGATGTTGGCACAACGATACGTTCTCTCACGGGACAGATGGGTACATCATCGAGATATGTACGGCACAATTTTTCCTTGATGGAATCTTTCTCGTGGGTATCGTCTGTCGTCCTGTCCATGGTCAATCTTATTCGAACTAAGGCAAAAATAAGAAGGAAACGAATTAAATCACATAAACTTTCCAACTATAAGATCTACGATAAAGATTTCCTTGATCAATCCTGACTTGTGTGTTTGAGATCCTTAATATGGACTCTACTTTTCTTCCCATCCTTCTCAACTTCAAAAACATTATCCCCCATCTTGGCTGTCACGCGATATCCGGTGGAAAACTCAGGAGCCAGCTTGGCTGAAAACGCATTTGCTGCGGAAGATAATTGATGTTCGCGTTTGCGGACGATATCACCCACCTGAGGTTCCCAATCGCCCTCATCCTTATCATAATAACGACTCTGTTTAGCAAACGCCTTTGCTAGGTTTACTTGAACTAATTCGAACGTTTCACGAAGGATATGTAACCTATCCTCGTGGTCGACAAATTGGGTCCCATCCTGAGCTTCCATCCGCGATTTTAGAGTCCCGGGCGGATCAATCTCGTGACCGTAATTGAGAAAGGCTGGTGTGTACTGGGTTGATTCGTGATTTGCAGTGTTGAGCGCGAGAGATAACTCGGGAATATACTTATCCCACGATCTCTGTGTTTTTTGAACAAATTGTGCTATCATTGTACCAATCACTTTGTTGGTCCTTTCTACGGGGTTGCACTGTGGTGAATACGCAGGCGTACGTTGATGGGTGATGCCATACTGCGCGAGTAGGCCTGTAAAATCTTTTCCTACAAATTGGCTTCCGTTGTCCGATATGACGGTACGCGGACAACCAAAACGGAAGATGACCCTTTCTTCGAATGCTTTCACTACGGCTGGGGCCTTGGGTTGCCTGAGGAGCTGGATCTCAGTCCATTCAGTAAACTTATCCTGCATGACCAGTGAGTAGCAATGGCCCTGGGAGGATCTAGGCTTAGGGCCAATGATATCTATTGAGACTATCTCTCACGGTTTTCTGGCGTTAGTTGGACTCATTGTACCGGACACCGGTTGTTGCAAGGGTTTGAACTCCTGGCATGTCTTACATGAGCGGACGTAGCGAGTGATGGCTTCATTCATACGCGGCCAAAAATACAATCTCGCAATTCGGGCTATCGTTTTGGCGATACCTAGGTGACCAGCGGTAGGGGAATCATGATTCTCCTGCAAAACCTGCTGACGGAGTGATTCAGCAACGCACAACTTCCACGCGTCTTGTCTTCCTTCATAGTTGAGGCTATGAAGAACATGTCGATATAATTTCCCTTCCCGAATACAGTACTCGGGATACTTTCCGGGCTCTTGACGGACTTGCTCGAAAATTTGCCGATACCATCGATCTTCGGCAGTAAGGCTGGCGACTATGATAGTTTCTTCTAATTCGGCCTCGGGGTCCTCGTTAGGATCCTTTGGACTTGGATTACGCGACAGGGCGTCAGCTACTTTGTTCAATTTACCTTTCCGGTAAATTATGTTGAATTTGAACTGCTGGAGGTAAATACTTCACCGAGCAACGCGACCAGCTGGACTGTCCAGAGTGGACAACCATTTCAGGGACTGGTGATCGGTAATGACTGTGAACTTATACCTTTCAAGGTACGGTCTCACTTTCTGAATACCCCAGACCACGGCCAGGCATTCCTTTCCCGTCACCGAATAGTTTACCTCGCTCTTATTTGAAGTTCTGTTGGCATACGCAATGACCTTTCCCCCTTGATCCATGTTCTGCGTCAACACTGCGCCGAGACCATACTTACTGGCGTCCGTTTGAAGGATGAACTCCCTAGACAAATCTGGGGGAGCCTAAACCGGAGCAGAGACGAGGCAGTTTTTCAGCGACTCGAACGCGACCTGTTCCTTATCGGTCCAATGCCATTTAGAACGCTTTTTCAACATAAATGTTAACGATTGAGTCAACTCAGAGCAATTAGGTATGAAGCGCCGGTACCACGAAATCATGCCGATGAACTGACGTATTTATTTTATATTCGTGGGTACCGGAATCTGATTTATAGCTTGGATCTTGGTCGGGTCGGTTCTGATGCCATCTTTGTCGATCACGTGACCCTGATACACGATACGCTCTTGCAAAAACTGCCTCTTCTCAGCGTTAATTTTTAGACGTGCATTGCGCAGACGTTGGATGACTTCTGTTGTAATGCTCAAATGATGGTCTAGCGTTTCGCTGATAATAATTATATCGTCTGAATAGACCTCAACAAATGGTTCCAAATCTGATGTGATCAGGTTATTAAGCAGCTGCTGGAACGTAGCGGACGCGGAATGAAGCCCGAAAGGCATCACTTCGAATTGGAACAAGCCCCGACGGGGTACAGTGGAAGCGGTGACTGGTTTACTTTCCGGATCTAGAGGGACCTGCCAATAGCCATTCTTGAGGTCAATAGTCGAGATGAATTTCGCGTTCCGTAGTTTGTTCAGAGCGTCATTGATGTGAGGTAACGGGTACGCATCCTTTTCGGATACTTTGTTGACTTTTCTGAAGTCAATGCAGAACCGATAACTTTCATTCTTCTCTTCATCCAATACGATTGGTGAACTCCCCGGACTACTAGAGGGTTCTATTATCCCATCATTAAGCATTTTGTCCACCTCATCATCGATTACTTCCTGCATTGCCGGGTTACGGGGGTAATATCGAGATTTGATGGGCTCGGTACCAGGGAAAATTTCAATGGTGTGCATCACGAGGGTCGTAGGACCTCGAAGTGATTTGAACTTTTCGAGCTCCATATTTATGATTTCGTGAGCCTCTGCTTCCAAATCGAAATTCTCAGATACAGTTTGTACGGATTCGTAACCAGACTCGCCCGGATCTCTCCATACCAACTGGAAATTTGACTTAGCTAACGTGTCCACCCCGAACAGAACATGATCTCGGTTATTATTAATTATACAATAGGGTAGTGGAATGGCTTGTTCATAAATCCTCGTTATAATATCCGCGGTACCTCGGGGGTTTGAATACCGCGGCCATCCAATACGGCTAGATCCCGTGGAGCGGGATTGAAGTGTGAACAGAGGCCTAGATCGCGAGCTCTCTCAAACAATGCTTCATCAATGATGGACGTGGTGGCCCCGGTATCTGCCAAACCCCAAAAGGCTTCCCCCGCTATCTCGGCTTTCATCCGCGGCCTACAATCTCTGACAAGAGCATCCAAGGTAGTCGACTACGCAGACGTGTGGTTAGGGGAAGGCTGGGCAGTTGATTGATCGAATGGTGGTGATGCGTTCACCCGTGATTGCGCGTCGTTTTGCGGTTGGGATGTATTAGCCTGATTACGAGAAGGGTAACGGTTAGAACGCGGATTGTTCCTTTCTTGCCAGTTAGATGGTCTGCCCTGATTAGGCCCAGTCTCTGGATCCCGGCTATTTTGTGACCGGTGAGGTTGATTAACTGATATAACCGTGATGCAAGTGTGTTCACTTAACCATACACCCATCTCGCCACATCTAGAGCAGAAGCGTACGGGTTTGTTTTTAAAGTCTAACCTTATGTGACCCTGCTGCCCACAACGCCAGCAATGTGTCTGCGGGTTATAGGTAGAATCCAACGTATTAATATTGGCCGGTTTAGACTTTTTAGGGCCTTAGTATGCCGTTCCGGGCATTGTGGAGTGTTGGCCACCGGGTGTCATCTGTATGTTCCTCCGTCTTTAAGAACCTTTTCACATTCACATGCGTATTGCATTAGATCCGTCACACAAGTTACCTCCCTACGCTGGACATTGAGCTTATACTCACATCTAAGATTGGTGTACAAACGATCCAACTGAGCGGATTCGTCCATTCTCCCATACCTACGCATCGAAGTCTGTTAATTCGTTATACATTCCCCAGCTGATCCCTTCGGGCCTTGCTTACGATTACGAATTTCATCCTCCAAGTTGTTCAGTTTTGTTTAATGTTACGATACCATAAGAGTGTGCGATCTTTCAATAATAGCGGTATGCAGGATAGTAACTGTTCCGGTCTGATTTTGAAGCTGGAACTCAGTTCCTCGATTCGTTCTAAAAAGGTTCTCAGACCGGAACCTCCGTTATAACTCACTCCCCATTTCCTCAGTTGTTCCTGCAAGTTATTGATTCGTTGATCAGGGCCGTTAAGAAGATCATGTAAGATCTTGAGAATTTCGGGACCCTCAGTCTGGTCGGTAACCAGCGGCGGTGTATCAACTCCGCGGACCGGTGGGTTGGTAACTCTGTCCCTTTCTAACTCTCTGATTCTAGCGCGCAAATCCCCAATCAATGTTTCAGTATAGTCCCTTTCTAATTCTATTCGGATGGGGGTCAAATCAACGAAAAACCAAATCAACGAAAAGTTGGTTGAAAAGAGAAATACGTCACACTCTCTCTTTTCAAACACTGATTTCGTTGCTTTGTCTTTTTGTCGATTTGCCCCCCATCCTTCTATTCTACTCTGTTCCTCTACTAATAACCCCCCTCTCTCTCTCTCTCTCTCTCATCGTCTCGGAGTAATGCGCCATTTCCTCGCGTGATTCTCGCTGTTGTTCCGTACGGACTCTCTGGATTAGCGCGTCCCTATCTTCGACAGGGTGATTTACCTTATTATTCACAACTTCCGGGGCATTTTGGACGGAGTTGTTATTGTCCCCTTCCCCTGGGTTGGTTGCATCATCCAGGCTGACCTGAGCTGGATCTTCCGGATCTACTAGGCTTTGCATGCTCGTGGAGCAACCGGATTGGCAAGACCGTTGACTGACGACCGCGTCGCGAAGTTTCGATTTCAAATTACTCACCGAATCCGCGGGGTTAAATTCTATGTCTCTCCTTGTCAACTCGGCAATTACCTCTTCTTTCTTTGGAGACCATATCCACGTAGTTTTGATGGGAACAGGTGTATGTTCCATGATCGCGAGTAGAGATCTACTAGAGACAGGAAAACCAGGCTGAAGACGCTTGCTAGACAAGGATAACTGACGTGGAATTCTATAGACCAGCAAAGGGTCTCAAGTGAACGTGTTAGACTACTTCGAATAAATTTTAACCAAGTTGTACACCAGTCGTTGGTGACAACGCAGATTCAAATGTAAAATTCAATTAGATATCTTAGTCCCTGTTCGGGCGCCAAATAATCTGTGCCGTTTCGTTCACAGCGTCGCCTTGGTAATGTTCATTTATCCCTAATTGTAATACAATTAGGTCCCGAATGGATGCCTCTGGCTCGCCGGCTCGAAGGTTCTTTTATGATAGGTTGGGGAACGCGTGTCACAGATCATTAAACAAGTCAAGATTCAGATCAAACAAAAATTTATCATAAAAGAACACCGTCAGAGGTGGGATTGATCAAAGATAGTACACAAATGTTATACAATAGGAAAGGACAGTAATAAGCTATTTACAAGCGTCCAACTTAAAGTTGAAGGCCTTATTCGTCCGGACTTCTATGTCTATTGAGTGTGTGCACACGACGCGTTATTTAATGTAACCGGACCCAACGGAAATATTCGGCATAACGCGGTTCTAACGGCAATATGAGTTTCGGGCTTTCTTGATTCACTCAGAGGCAGACCAATCAGGGCGTGGTAATTCCCGTGACTTTCGAATGTCAGAATTATATCGGCGGGATGCGCCTGAAATGGACAGGAAGTCCGTCAGTTAAAATTCGGGCTACTGCTCTCACAAACGTTGGGCCACCATAGGTTGGCCATATATCAGCATTTTAACCGTGGATGGTGGTTACTAACTATACCCCATGGGCTGGAGGGTGCCCCTAATGCGGACAGAGGTGGCTAAAAGAGACCTCTTCCACCCCCCTTCTAACCAGCGTTAAGTAGTGAGATACGTGAAACACAACTCACTCTCCCACAAACCTACCTATTCTAAGTAAGAGACAGATGGTCTCTTGCAAATGGCCGAAACACAGCCCTACTGACAATCTCAAATTTCTTCGCAACGGGGCTTACCAGGTAGATGAGACACACCTTTCAGCTAGAAGATCTGAGAAGTGAAGATATCTCCACAATCTCCTCCTTATAATCCCTAGACGTTGAATGCTACACAAGGGCAACGGCGGCGTTCCTGATGGTTACGTTCGATTGTCACGGGACTCGTAACCTCCTTGTCTAATATAGAGGCTGTCCCGTGTTATTTTCGAGATGCGATCGATAGTTCGATATTTCGATCGCTCGCGTCAAATCTAATGATAACAATGATATGACAGCCACCGTATTTGAAAGTTGTCAACAATCTGCTACAACCTTGTACAGATTGCTTATCCGCGCGAGTGATTTCGTATAAGAGTTTTTCGCGAGTGAATATAAGGAAGGAAATATATTCCGCGGTCGCGCGTGATTATCTTTCTGACGACTCTCCGTGCGGCGATCAACTTTCCGCTGGTAAGGCGGTACAGGTAAACCGGTATCGTTTCAATTGACTCAGATCAAATTACATATTGATGTCAATGTTATTATTTACAGGATACCACATGGATTTAATATGGGGTACGGCTTCGGTTTATTCTGCCTTTTTGGGGCTATTCGTGACTTTGGGGAATGTTTATACAGGTAAGCTCATACTTTTCATAATTATTAACCTTATCCGAATGCGACCAATTTCGTCTTCCCTTACAAGGGACGTCTAAGCAAGACGAGGAATGTCTTGGCTTGGAGCGCCTCTCCAATGAGGAGATTCTTCTACATGGCATTGCGAGGGCAATGCCACCAGGTGAGGGTTATCGTTCCTCTATCTCTTCCATGAATGTTATTCCATAAATTTCATTGTTTGCAGGTACAGAACTTTGACGGGTCCGTCACAGTTTCCGGAACGTACAACTCAATAGCCAGAGAAAGTTGTTCATAAAAGAAACTGATAGCGGTGTTCACATCCATGCATTTTAACTCCAAGTCCCAATCAATTTGATCCAAATGCTGCCGTATAGGAGAGAAATCACTAAATTCATAATTATAACGGTACGTATCGGTGACAAAGATCTGTGATGGGCAACTCCAAAGCCCATCCACAAAGGCGCAAGGTCTGTTGAGCGCCTCCACGATCCCCATCGTGAGTATTTATTGAGACCAAGGGAACCTGGAATATATTGGGAAAAAACAAGTACATCGTTCACGATAGCTTGGTGGGGTCAAGGGAGAAGAGGAAGCTCAGGGAGGGGGGGGGTGTTAGTTTCTAATTGACAAAATCATTTGAACTCAATAGTGAGGTTAATCACGTGCAATGAAAACGTACATATATTTTATACAAAAAATGAAAATGCATACAAAATCAGTGCGACTTGGTTGCTATATATAAGGAAGTGAATTGTCCTCAGGTAAACAATATAACAATAAAGAACACGTTGAAATCAATCTACTATGGGAGGACACGAGCGCGAGGGGGGAAACCATACGGACTTTGCCGTTTACATTGGTCAAAGAAAGGGAGGACTCAGGGAAACCGCGACCATGAAATAATATCCGAAGGAGGGCTAAATCGGACGAAGGGGATGGGTCGAGGTTGTAAACATGGAGGGTGAAGGGAAATTCAAGAGAGGAAGCACGTGGAGGAGGCCACGAGAAAGGAACTTCCTCGCTATCAACAACACTAAATTTCACCGCACTGGCACTCTCATACTGGAGAAAACACCTTGGCGGATGCGATTCACTGTCAATAATCCAGAAACCGGGTCCCGATGGCACCGCACACTCACCATATCTTATCTTTCTTATGAGCAGATTTCCTCGCACACGTGCTGTCGCTCGGTTATACAAGGAGTGACAGGTGAATGGTCGCTCCCTTCTTCTTCACCGACGGGTGAGTTCATAAAGTGATATACGGAACCCTGTCGGTGACTTTCCGTTAGAGCTCACCTTTTGAGCTCGTTTAGGGGTCCTGGTGATGGTGGCATCTGACGACTCGTTGGGTGAGTGTATTTTTGTGCGTAGCGGGGATTTTCTGGGGGCGGGTGTTTCCATCCTCTCCTACTCCTTGCGGGGCTGGGTGAATTGACGCGAGGTGGTTGGGTTGGTCTCTTCCGCTGTTCCACTTGTTCTTCCAACGAATGACGTTTCCGAAAACGATGCAACCTCTGCTCCTCTCTTCCGGAGACCAGGCGTTGGAGAGAGACAGCAATACCCACGGGTTGTTCTCGGCCTCCTGATGGGTTGCCGAGAGAGGAACGGCCGGATTGATGTTTGAATCGTCTCCCGATATTGGACCAATCCTTCCTTGTACTCGCGGTGTAGGTGGCACTGCCTCCTTGGGACGGAACTTCGACAAATCATAAAAGGACAGGAATGGTTGAGGAGGGGGTACGTGTTCCCGATTCCCGTACGAACGAGCAGGAACTGTTCTGTTGAGTAAACCAATCAGTTGTCGAACTATGCGGGTCAACTCCCCTGGGTTCGTGCGTGGTGCCATCTCACGACTTTTTGTAACGAAAAATCACGTTACAGATCTCAATGGAAAAGAATACCAACTGATTCCAATAGGGGGATGATAAGCATCACAATGTAGAAGATAATCAACCGGAATAATAATTTCAACATACTCATCGGTGGTGAAAATCAACTCCAGCATACCATTGAAATCATTATAAATAGTGTTTTCCTGATATGAATCGAAGTAGTTGAAGTATTCAGTCAAAATCTCCACCGAAAACCTTTCATTCAGCGTCACATCAGGAAGAAATGATGCCGTTAGAGAAGAGTCGTCATTGCGCCAAACCACGTGTGGAAGATTGCAGTCACCGGAGAGATGTATTGAAGGATCATAGTCTTGACACAGTACCTCAGCCAGAGAAACGCAATGTTCAAGGTAGAAGGATGATAATGAGGCAGGGGGAAGTAACTCGTTTCAATATAAACAGTCTTCGAATTGAACTGCAACTTGACAAGAATATGTTCCACGCTAGTCGGCGGCAAATCAACCAATGCACTAGTCAAATACTTTTCGACCGCAATCAGCAGACCACTTCCTCGGGAAAAAACACTAGTACGCCTGCTTCTGTCCAACCGTAACAAGATATAATCATCACAGGACAATTCTTCATCAGAAATGTCATCCGTTGACCAGGTTTCAGTGAAGACAATGACATCATACGTAGAAGTGAGAGATGGAAGTGAAATTGGCGAATCCTGAAATCAGGGGGTGTAATCCCAAATGGATACATCTGCGAGCGATATTCAGCGTCGCTATACGGTGATACAGATATCTAAAAGGGAATCCCCTCATGAATACACTTATACACATTTTCATCCTCACACACACAAGTGAACAATGGTATATTCATGTATTTTCGATTGTTTTCTGTGTAACCGCTATTTCTGCTGATTTTCGCGTCGACAGAGTTTGGATGTAATTTTTCCATAATATGAAGAAATTAATTAAACTTGATTCTCGCGTCGGTTGCATCAGGTTATAATATTCCTGAAAAACCCTCTCGTCTTCCATAACGTATCGGACGTATCACTTTGATAACCGTGTTGAAGAGAACATTTTCGCGTCGGTTATAATGTTATTCTTGCAAAATCAATTTTGATTTTGTAACGTTTCCGACGTATCACTTTTATACCAGTGTTAAAATAAAGAAAACATCAGTATTTGTGGGAGGTAAGTTTGACAATAATAAAATTTCATTTCTATTTTATTTCATTACATATATTTTTTTTCTTTCTAACTCGCAGTTCTGCGGAAATGTTCATACTTCAATGATGAAGTTTGCATTGATTCCATTTCATATGCCGTTTCTTGACTATAATTGTTTCCATTAGCCATGGGGTGTCACAATTGTGCTGTACCAGGGTGTACTTCAGGACGAGGAACTCCTAGCCATCGCTTTCCTCGGGATGAGACTAAGGGAAACATTTGGTTAGAGTGCATATGCAACCTGGGTCTGAATAATATGAATTATGAGGACATTGTGAAAAAGCAGATGAGAATCTGCAGGGAACATTTTCACGATAGGAGCTTTATGTGCTCCAATAAAAGGGCAAAGTTGAAGGATGATGCCATTCCAACTTTGTTTCTACCCAAAGGAGAAGACAGTTCGGCGAACGATACATCTGGCATGTCAAAAGAACACGTGGTAATGTATTTATTCATCTTCATACATAATTGAAAATCATGATATATGACCAACGTATCATAACCTTTTTTCAATAATCATTCCATGATTTAACTGCCTGAGTATTCAATCAATTATTCAAATGAAATTTTGTTGTTTCAGAATGGACGATTGGAATCACAAGCTGAACTTTCCAAGTTCACATCAGAGAATCATGCGATGGATTCAAATTCCAGTAAACATGAAATGGATGTCGGAACACACAATACGAAATCATGCGCAGACATTAATCTCGAAGAATCAGCCCAATCAGACGTCCCGGCTCAATTAGTGAATCGCACTTCAGAGGAAATCAGAAGAGAACATTTGGTAAGAATTTTACGAATTATTCATAGCACTTTTGAATAATCGTCAGTCATATATGTATATTTATTTATTTATATATATATATATATATATATATATATATATATATATATATATCCCAGCAAAACATCTGGAATAGGAAAAAATAGGAAAATCCTATTTTCAATTCTTTTCAATTCGAAGTTTGTACCAAAAGAATGGAAAGAAATACAAATATCTGAATTTTAATTCTGTGTCTGGATTTCAGTTGCTATTCTTCTTTGAAGTCTTGTCCTAGAATTGAAAATCGCGATATCAATGTCTTCCACAACATTCATTCACAACATAGGAGTTGTATTCTGAATTTGACATTAGAAAAATCAAAATTGAATAGCAGATTTGGAATAAGATTTCACTTGGAATAGGTTAGGATGGAGAAGAATAGAATTTCTTCAAAATGAATTCTATGGCTTCAAAATTTGAATTCAGATTCTTCAATCTCAATTCTTTTCGATTCAAGATTTTTTGCTGGGATATTAGACGGTGCGAGTACTCGAAAATTTCGAGTATGCTCGAGATGAGTCGAGTATTTTTTATTAGTCGAAATTTTCGAGCTACTCGAGAGTTTTCGACCAATTCATCAATTTTTTTATAACTCCCATAAATTATTATTTGTAAGAAGTAAAATGTTCTTAGAGGACACAAGGTTTCATTATCCGCTAACACTTGAAGATTATATTCATATTCATATATATTTTATACCTTTCGAGTACTCGAAAATCTACCGGTCTTTCGACTCGACCCGAAAAAATCACTACTCGCATCCCACTAATATATATATATATATATATATATATATATATATACCCTGAGAGAAAGTCTCAATCATTACTACTTGAGAAAAAAAAATTATAAAAGGACCCAACTAATCAATTTTTATAATCGTAACTAAATATGAATTGGGCATGAACAAATCTTTGCTTTTCGTAATCATGATTGCATTCATCAATCCTATTATTGATCACTTATTATCAAACATTGTTGGCCATCAGTAATAGATGCTGGTTACCTTTACTATTTTGTATCGATTAAACCTACAAGCAGTCATTCATACCATTAACCAGAAACAATCTTTGAAGGAAACATTTGTTTTATCAGTCATAGCTGTGGTGATGAATTGATCTCAAAGAAAATATAAGTGACTCTAATTATTGTTTTTTAACACCTTAATCCAGATACCACATTTTCGAAAATGAGCATCCATTGGACATCAATGGACTGGTATTCATCTTCATTATAATATTGAACTTCCTGATCAAAATATGTTTGTATTTTGAATAAAGAGAAGCAACATCGTAAGTCATTGATCATATGGCGTGATTGATTCTTCGGAATTGAGTTATGCGAATCACATGACATTGAAAAATTCAGAGATTAATACTTTTGGTTTGAAGTTATGGTTTCACATTGATGTTGATTTCCACAATCTCCATATACATTTGTCGTATCAGTGCATGTTAATTTCAAAGAGGGAATTCCATCAATCTCAAGTAGAATGTTTTTCATTATCATTTCTGTGAAGTATCTCACATCTTTTGTTACTCACTAATTTGGAATGTATGTATATAACTAATCGAATCTTAGATTCACCATCCATCATTGATAATTGGTGGGTCCTTTTGATGAAATAAAGTAATCTTATTTGTGTTTGTGTATATTCTTATAATGAAAAATGCATTTTTTTACAGACGTCACCTGTAGATATTACATTTCGAAAAACTTGTACACAAAACTGGAATTCTATTGGCACTGTACCCATGGAAACAGAAGAAACAGACATTTTTGATGGAATACCCAAAGTTCAAACTGTTCGTTCGCTTTCAGGCGAGGTGACTAGGTCAGAGAATTTATTGCCACAAGCACAAAGAGTTTATAAAATTGCCAGCCATCTGGAGAAATAGCAACATATAAACTTGAGAAACATTACTAGGTTTGCATCGCATTTGAAAAGTTGTTCCGAAAAATTCAAATTTTTTATCAATCAATACATAAAAGTGAATGATAGGTCAGTGAATTGCTTGAAATTTTGCTGACCTGTTGTTCCTAATATCTTCTGACATACAGGGTGGGGCATTTGAAGTGTCGCGGGCGTTTTCTCCGAAAATAAAGTGAGATACGAGAAAATTTTTCGGACAAAAGTTGTAGGGTACCGAGGGGGACATTCGATGGTGGCCTTGGCTTTGACCTTAAATCTCATCTTCAAGGGCATTCTGAGATCAACTCTTGTTTTTTAAATAGCATCTCATATTTTTTACTGCAGATTTGGATTCTAGGTCAAAAACCAAGAAACTTTTGTCTGAACCATGTTCCTGAAATCCGCAAGAATGGCGCTCTAATCGATATTGTTCCATTTTGAATCTGACATTCGAATAACTCGAAAACGAAGGGTCTTGCAAAAGAATGTTTCGTACAAAAGTTGTCAATACACAACACATTTCAATCGTCTACATTACCACCATTCAGAGCTCACGCGATGTAAACAAACGACGGGGTTCAGTGAAAATTCACGATTTTGAAAGTCAGTTTGTCAGTTACATTTGATTATTACTCGGTTTATGACAAATTGAAAATCATGGATATCCGATACACGGTTTCTGAAAAGATCGATATGATCTACATTTACGGTGAAGTGCATAAGAACCCCAGACAAGCATATGACTTGTATGCAGAACGATTTCCTGAAAGAACAACCCCATCCATTAGGTATTTTCAACGCATTACAAAATTATTCTCAGAAACGGGAAGTGTTACAAGGGAAAAACGACATCAAATGAGAACTGTTAGCGGAGAAAATGCGGAAGTTAATGTACTAGCTGCAGTAGCCAATAATCCACACGTGAGCTCTCGTGAAATTGAACTCCATTCGGGAATTTCTCGAAGAAGTGTTCTTCGAATACTGAAACGTCACAAATTCCATCCGTATCACATTTGTTTGCATCAAGACCTTCACGGTGATGATTTCGGAAATCGTGTACAGTTTTGTCGATGGGGTCTAGCGCAAATGCACAATAACAACTTCATCAACATATTATTTTCTGATGAGTCGACGTTCACCAATCATGGTCAAGTGAATCGACATAATATGCATTACTGGGCGACAGAAAATCCAAGATGGTTACGTCAAGTAGAGCATCAAAGACAATGGGCTGTGAATGTTTGGTGTGGTATTTTTCGATCTCGAGTAATTGGACCGTACTTCATTGCAGATACGCTAAATGGAGAGAAGTACAGACATTTCTTAGATCAAGTACTTCCAACATTACTTGAAGACATACCTATTGGGATACATAAAAGATACAGTTTATCAACAAGCATCGACTACACCTGAGAATATGCGTCAACGAATCATCAATGCATGCCCGAGCATCAATGAAGATATTTTAGCACGAGTTCAGCAATCTTTTGTGAAACGTTTTGAAATGTGTATTGAAGTCGAAGACCATCATTTTGAGCATCTACTGCATTAAAATTATCCAAGTGATGTAGACGATTGAAATGTGTTGTGTTTCGTCTGTTATACCCCATCACCTCCGTTTTAGTTCAAGGGGTCCCCCTTGGAATCAGACAACTTTTGTCCGAAACATTCTCCTCCAAGACCCTTCGTTTTCGAGTTATTCTAATGTCAGACTCAGTATGGAACAATATCGATTAGAGCGCCATCTTTGCGGATTTCAGGAAAATGGTTCAGACAAAAGTTTCTCGGTTTTTGACCTAGAATCCAAATCTGCAGTAAAAAATATAAGATGCTATTTAAAAAACAAGAGTTGACCTCAGAATGCCCTCGAAGATGAGATTTGAGGTCAAAGCCAAGGCCACCATCGGATGTCCCCCTCGATACCCTACAATTTTTGTCCGAAAAATTTTCTCGTATCTCATTTTATTCTTGGAAAAAACGCCCGCGACACTTTAAATGCCCCACCCTGTATACAGGGTGCCCCAGAATACACTCCGAAGATTTCACAGGTGTATTCTGCAGCCAAAACGCAATATTTTCCCGTTTGAAAAAAATTTTTTGGATGCTCAGTTTCCGAGATATGAGAATTTCGATATCTGTTCTTGAGTCCAAATTACTCAAAAGCAACGGGTCCTACGTACTTGAACTTAACACCATTCTTCAAGTTGACAAACGGCGGATCTCTGATAGAAAATTGAACGTTATCAACGGTATCATTATTGAACCGTTATTGAACGGTTTCATCGTGCGTTTCGGAGCTACAATGATTTGAAGTGACTGACTTCTGATTGGCTGGAAACTCAAAAATTTCAAATCGCTATAACTCTGGAACGGAGAATTATAGCATGGTTCAATTTTTTTTCCAGAGATCCGCCGTTTTCTAACTTAGCGAATGGTGTTAAGTTCAAATACGTAAGACCCGTTGCTTTCGAGTAATTCAGATTTGAAAAAAGATTTAAAAATGCTCATTTGTTTTCGAACGGGAAAATATTGCGTTTTGGCTGCGGAATACACCTGTGAAATCTTCGGAGTGTATTCTGGGACACCCTGTACATTTTTCTTCATTGAATTATCGATTCATTCATTATCCCTTGCACAGTAAAAATGTGTAATTAACATGGTAATTCTCTTTTCTTATAATCAATTTATTCCTTATCAAGTATTAATTTTCTATATTACGAAAAGTAGATTTGAAACTTGAATGTGATGAATTTCTTGATATATTTCTCCAATTCATGACTTTTTATGAATTGATTGAGATTGTTTTATTGAGAATGATTCAAATTGTCAAGTACAGGAGGTATGTTTATAGTTCGTATAAATATGCTTCCGGCATTAATCATTCTATATATTGATGTCAATGATATTTTTGATAATAGTACGTATATTGAATATACATTTATGATTTCTATGAAACCCCATAAATCATTTAATTCTTTCAAATTTTTCAAAAATCAAAACCAAATAGAAACTATACTCCTTCTTCCATTTTTAATATGATAAATTGTGGTGGAATAGGAAAACAGTCTCATTTTTTCTTACTCAATATGGTATATAACATAAAATACATTCATAAATAAGTATATAGTACCTGAACTGGTCTCAAATTATCATATAGATATGTATTCCTACTTGAGCAGCGAAAATATTTCAAATGGTTTCTATTTCAAGGTGAAACCTTAATCGACACATTTCGTTACGAAATGTGGGGAAAAACCATGAATAGTGTCCGAGCAAAATAGAGTTTTCTCTGCAAAAATCTGAGAAAGTAGGAGATGCTGATGAAAAATGTAATAAATTTGGGATATTCTATACAGCTTGTTTCATTACATGAGCCATTACATGAGTGAATCACCACGCGCCACTGGCGGACGGCGATGCGTGTTCCCATGGGTACATGACATTTTAACACGCAGCGCCGTACAACAGCAGGCACCCAAACTACAGTACATTACAGTTCCTTCCCCCTTATTCGAGAATAGCCTGACTACATGTTGAACAAATTATGATTTTTTTTTTATTTGTTCCAACAAATAATGTAACATTCAACAATTACAATATTCGGATGCTTAAAACTAGATACTCACAAAAAGGTTGTCAAATACGAATCCTCATAAAGACATGAATTTTTCAGCAATCGAAAATCTGACGTGGTTTCGGAATTCTAGCTGAACGGCGTAAAATCACTGGTTCTGTGGCCAACTTTTCGCAATGTTGCTTAGGTTCACGATTACGACTTAAAATACTACTGTTATGCTTATCATTATTTTTATCGGCGCTAGTTTCTTGGACTGGTGTTTTATTACCATCTACAATAGAAAAATCGTGCGCAACACAACCAGCATTGGTCCCAATGTTTGACCCACATGAATCTTTGGTAGTCTCCTCAGAACACACATTTTGTTTACTGCACTGGTCGGCCGGACAATGGTCCACCAGTGCTCGCATTACCCCTTCTTCATACTCTGAAGAATTAGCATCTCTGTTGAAAACACTTGTGCAAGGCTTCAACTGATCTAAATGCCTCTTCCAGATCGCACCATCGTGAGTTTTAACCGAATACGTAACGGGTCCCAGCACCTCAACAATAGAAGCACGACGCCAAGTATTACCCCTAATGTCTTTAGCATAAACAGAATCGTGTACCTTGAAAACTCTTTTACGATGTCCGTGATGGTTGCGAATCTGCGCTTCTTGTTTGATTTGTACATGACTACTAACGTTGGGTCTTAAAAGATCAAAACGTGTGCGAGAAGGTCGACCAATATGCAGTTCCGCTGGGGGAATTCCGGTAGTGACATGAGGTGATGATCTAGAACTAAACAAATATTTACAAAGTGCTACCTCTTTGGATAACCCGGACTGAAGTCATACCTTGAACTCCTTTTTGAATGTTCGCACGGCATTCTCCGCCAATCAATTCGAGGCAGGATGATAAGGAGCCGTTAAAGTGTGCGAAACTCCATACTTTCTAAGAAAATCGCGAAAAGAAAGAGAAGTAAAGGTAGGTCCATTATCGGAAACCAATCTAGCAGGTAAACCCCATGTAGCGAAATAATCCATTGAAACCGAAATAGCAGATTCTGCGGTAATATTTTTCATAGGGTCCATTTTCGTCCCCTCGTCCCCTCAACGTAGAATTCAGGTGGAGAATCGTTGGATGAGGAAAAGGAAGTTGAAGTAAGGAACAAAAGTCCAGCCTTGATTTCCTTGCAGATTTGTCTTCGTTGCCTCCACGTCGCTCCTGTGACGTCTTTATTCTCTGTCTTTATTCCTCGATTTTCCGCCGAAACTGTTCGTCGAGGTGACGTACTGGTTCTATGTGGGGAAACAAAATTCCGTCGTAAATCACAATTCCTCGGCTGTAAACATGACGCACAAAATTTTAAGTGCACTGAAAGAAAATTATTGTTGTCATAATCATTGTCGGTATTGCTACGACAACCTGAATGGATCGTTCCAGAAACGATCCAGATCAGTATAAAGCAATCTAGATAGTTACCAGAACGATCTATCGTATTGCTACTACAGCTGTATGTCGTAGCCATACTTCAGATCGTTACTATAACTACAAATTTTTTATAGTGTGCAAACTATGAAAACCCAAGGGCGGATCCAGAAATTCACTATCTTTCTTCCATCGATATGTGATAGAAGACAACTAGAGGGTCCGGACCCCTCGGTTGTCCTTTGTTGTGCTTCCATCAAAGGAGAATATTGCATTTCTGACTACGCCAGCGATGCCAACTACCAATTTCTTCAAGGCCTATCATTGGATATTCCGTTCAACGCGTGTAAGCGATACACTGTCCATGAGAAAAATTTGGTAGAGTTGGCTTCACTGGGCTACGCTATTGTGAAAATCTATAGATTCATCATCCTTTTGTTACGAATGTTAGAGTATTCATTTCAGATAAACTGTTTTCCTCACTGATATTGATCCCTACAAACAACGATTACTGGAGTTTCAATCGGCTGTTGATGGTCCTGCAATGCCATTGAAGGTTTAATACTGACCCTCTGAAACGCATGCAGTCATGTTTGCTGGAATGATGCTTATTATGATGAACATCACATGAAACGTATTATTTGCATATCATCTGTTGAAACGTGTTGACAGGGTTGATAGTCCTCCAATTTATTTTCGACTTATTGGTTGAAGTATTCAACAAAAATTTGGGATTGGTCAATTATGTTGAGATTCAAGGACCGCTATCAACCCTGGTTGAGAAATGTAATCAGAATAAACAGATAAGATTCAACGAGCATGCAGGATTCAAACAACAATAAAATATGCTCTCTGATGATTATAATTTAATATTTTCGCATGTTTTACAGTATAATACATCACGTCAATCACTTTATCAGGACTCCTCAGGAGGAAGGGATCTAATGTAAACAGGCAGAACCAATATTGGTATATATAATATACTTATGAGATGCTTGCATGCTTTTTGCACAACGAAATGATTCTGTGTGGAGAAATGCATCTAAATACTGAACGCATGATATTTGATGTTAAGGCATGCTTTGATAAGCTATGATTAATCTGGCTTGGGCTACGGTGGAAGAAGTTCAGGTACTCAGTCCACTGCAGTACCTATACACTGCTTTTATCGTGGCTTAGACATATCTTACAGTATTTTCCACTTGCTTGCACTGGTTACAGAGATTTGGTGGAATAGAGATCTGTGATATTTGAGAATAGGGATATTTATGAACAGAGATAATGGAGAATACAGTCATCCAAGAATCCAGATTTTGAAGAATAGAGATCTTCAGAAATATAGAAATAAAAAAGAGAGTTCTTGTTCTGCCGTAGGGAGTATCGGAACACCTCAGTCACTCCAATACGGCTGTAGACAGGGGCCTGAAATTTACAGCTCCTTACCTATTTATTGAAATGTTCCAGTACTTTCTTGACAATCTGCACATCGCAGGCAGTACAACATGCCATTGGGACGTTCTTGGAAGGTTTATAAAATGTCCCAGAGACACATTGCGCTGTTGAAAATACTATATTTCTCAAATATATTTCATGAGCTTCTTTTATTGGTATATTCATAACGCATTTCATGCTCCACGATATCTATCAGAATGATGTGAGAAGTCTCATTGAACACCAAAAGATACCTTCTAGATTTCCGAAATTGTTCTTACTTCTTGAAATTTATGAAAGAATTCTTTAACATCTCCTTGAAAAAATCTTCAAAGAGATCTGTTAGGGAACACAAGAAGTAAGCACAGTTACACAAATATAAAACATATTTTTTAGCGTTTCGTAAAATTTCTCAAGTCTTCCTAAAACATATCCTAGTTTAAACAGCTGTCACAGGTTTATGAGAACTCTGTTCAAAGTCTCATAGCAATTCATAAGAAAATGTTCTTATTATGAAACGTTATGAATTCTGTAACAGGTAATTGATAAGTAAACCATGAAATGTTATCTGGGTTTTATTGTATCTTTATTCTTGAACATATCCAGTAGACACAAATCAAAAAAGCCCCTGTTTAGAGTTGTTAGAGGTGATATTTAACGAAAAAACCTCTTTGACTTTGAAACAAAATTGAAGTTGTAATATGTACTCCTATGGAACCTTCACGCGCACAAGCAAGGAAACGTTTCTAGAAAATTGAAAGAACTATCGGTGCTGTCTGCGAAATTATTACTAGAAATGTTGCTGTAATAATATTCGAATTGGCATTATTACACTACATAACATTGATATATTTACGTGAAAGAAACATCCCAGATAGCGTTGAGAAGGTCCCTTTAAGCGCGCGTGCAAGTCGCATGCAGAAGCTGACCCACACCCGTCGCTTTCTAAGCGTACCAGCAAATTGCATGCAATACCTTATCCGGATGCGTCGCTTTGTGAGAGCATGTAATCTGAGATCAAAACAATATTCTTGTGATTGTGAATGCGAACATCATCATCTTTCAATAATATTGCACGTAATATTCCTGTGATATTACATATTATACGAGTGTGTATGCATACATATGATTTTAATGCGATAAGTGAATAAAATTTATTTATTTGTACAGGTACAAAGAACGTATAAGAGCAGCCAGAAAATTTGCGTCATCAAATGCATGTGATTATTTAACAAAGAATTTCAATGCCACGCAAAAGGTGTTCTTCCAGATGCAATTGAACAACGTAACTAAGCATTCAAACGCTAGAAGATTCAATACCGAAGATAAAATCTTGGCACTGGCCTTATATAAACAGTCTCCGAAGGCATATAGATTGTTGAAAAACATTTTCATTCTTCCTTCAGATGTGACTTTGAGAAAGCTTTTAAGGAAGATTCCTCTTAAAACAGGAATACACCAACCTGTATTACAAAGACTAAAACAAATATGCGCGACAATCACATGTGAAAAAGACAAACAATGCGTCCTTATGTGGGATGAAATTTTTATCAAACCGCACTTGGATTATGATCTTGCCAAACATAAAATCGTTGGTTTTGAAGATTGGGGAGATGAAATTCAGCCAAATCTCGCAGATCACGCTTTAATATTCATGCTGAAGAATGTCGTGCGAGGTTGGAAGATTCCGGTGTTCTATGGATTCTGTGAGCACACCACAAAATCAACTCATTTGGCAGAGTTGATAAAGAATGTTATTAAGGCGATTATGACAACAGGTTTGACAGTGATTGCTACAGTGTGTGATCAAGCTAGCGCCAATGTATCTGCGATTGAACACCTTTTGAGGGAAAGCATATTGGGATTGAATAAAGGAACCACCATCACTGCATTTCAATTTCGTGAGTGACATTCTTTTCTTTTATATTTAGTACATGTATTATTACATAAATATGGGATACATTCACTTATTTCTGTTGTAGGTACTACTTTTGATGTGGATGGTAATGAAATTGTGCCGCCATTCGATCCCCCACATCTATATAAAGGTATGCGGAATAATATGCTCACAAAACATTTGGAGTTTGATGTGGCGGCCAATGATTCCAAAGAAGAAAAAAAATTAGCCAAGTGGGATCATATTATGTTAGCACATGATATGGATTTTCACAGTATTGATTCAGATAGACATTTACCCAACATTACGAAACGCCATATTGACCCGCAACTAATTCCCAAAATGAGGGTAAAATATGCCGTTCAAGTATTGAGTAGAACCATGGCTAAATACATTTCTCTTCAAGCTAGACAAGCAGGTAAGCACCGCCTGGTGAAGAAGAACCCGTAGAAAGTATGATCGGAGCATATGTGAAGTTGATGGACCGTTAACTAAACGCAAGATGGGAGATGTTGAAGGGATACTGGTAAGGGAAAGCTAGTCAAACCTTTAGTATAAGATTTCTCCAAAAATACATGCATTCTTTCAAACTTTAGGTCTATACAACATTGTCTACACGTTCATAGGAATACTGTATACGGCAATATTCTGAAAATATCCAAGTATTTTTTGGAAAATCTTGCACGCAGCGTTTGGCCAGTATCCCAGTGAACACCTATGAGAGGAAGACCTCTTTAAGGGTGTTTTTTAAAACCTCCGTCGATGTTATCATATTGATATTTGGATGCCATCATTTTTCTGAGATATCAGATAAAAATCCTCTTAAAGAGATCGTTTGGATAACATTCTGGCAATCTCTTTCATCCCTCAGAAATCGACGCAAAAGAATAAAATTGTCGCCATCCCGAAAAAACGAGGGGCAGACAAATGCGAGAACTACAGAACGATCAGTTCAACTTCACATGCTTCGAAAATACTGACCAAAATTATATACAGGAGGATGGAAAATAAAATAGAGAGTAGATTGGCAGAGGATCAGTTTGGTTTTAGAAAAAATAGGGGAACGCGAGAAGCAATCTTAGCACTCAGGGCAGTAATAGAGAAAAGGATAGCGCTGAAGAAATCTGTGTACATAGGTTTTGTAGATATACAAAAGGCTTTCGATAATGTGGACTGGGAGAAGATGTTTGCGATCCTGAAGAAGGTGGGAATAAATTATAAAGATAGAAGAATAATATACGAATCATATAAGAATCAAAGTGCAATAATAGACATAGAGGGTCAGGAAGGGGAAGCACAAATAAGAAGAGGGGTGAGACAAGGATGCTCATTATCGCCACTGATGTTCAATTTATATATAGAAGAAGCAATGAACGGAGTGAAGGAGGAAATTCAATCGAAATTACAGATTCAGGGAGAAAATATAAGTATGTTGAGATTCGCGGATGACATAGCTATATTGGCCACGAGTAGTACTGAGTTAGAAAATATTCTCAACACCATGAGAACAATATTATTGGAAAACTATTGTATGAATATAAATAAAGACAAAACAAAATTCATGATGTGTACAGCAGCGAAAACAGCTAGAAGAACGAGAATCAAAATAGATACCGAGACAATTGAACAGATGAAAGAATTCAAATATCTAGGAAGCATAATTACAGAGAACGGCAAAAGCGAAAGAGATATAAGAGCGAGAATAGCACAAGGGAAACAGGCTTTTTATCAAAAGAGACAGTTATTATGCTCAAAAAATATAAGCTTGGAAGTAAGGAAGAAATTCTTGAAAAGTTACGTTTGGAGCACAGCATTATATGGTTGCGAAACTTGGACAATGGGGAAAACTGATCAACGAAGACTTGAAGCTTTTGAAATGTGGTGTTATAGGAGGATGCTCAGAATAAAATGGATAGACAAAGTCAAAAATGAAGAAGTACTCGAGCAGATAAATGAAGAAAGAAATCTTTTGAAACACATCGTGAAAAGGAGAAGCAATCTTATAGGACACACATTACGGCATGAGAGTTTATTGAAAACAATATTGGAAGGGAAAATGAATGGTAAAACTGGTAAAGGTAGACCTAGAGCAAGTTATATGAAGCAAATCGTACAAGACAAGGGATGTAGTAGATATGTAGAAATTAAACGTTTGGCGGATAATAGACAGGGGTGGAGGGTTTCATCAAACCAGTCGTAAGACTGATTACTTCATGATGATATTCATTTCGAACTGGATTTCGCAGATTAATCAAATTTTATGCGGTAAGAATAGTACCGTTATGCGAAATGAAATTTGTGCCGAAGCGCTGAAAAAGAGTGGACAGTACAGAAAGAAAATTGCCAATAAGCAACAGAAAGACGAGGATGGATTCATAAAACTTGAATGAAAATGCAGAAAATTTAATTGCGATAATAGACATTGTTTCCATCTGAATGAAATCTTAAAATCCTGTAATTGTGAAATTGTTCAAAAGAACTCGGGACGACTTAATGAAGTGTTGACCAAGGTAATCGATGTGAAGTCATTTGATTCATTAACTCTTATACTGCCATAAAATCAGATTCAAGGATACAATTGATATATAATTTCTAGAAATCTTAAAACGAGAGATAGGTTTGCGAGATGTAAAATGTATCTAATAGTACCCAGGCAGCAACGGAAGTTCGAAGTATATACGAAATAGTAACGTTCGTAGAATATACGAATGAGATACGAACAATATATAATTAACGTTCATAGAATATTCAAATGAGACGGTTTCAAATATACTTAGAACGTGCATAGTACATTCGAAATGTACGATATTAATTCAATCGACGTTCGATTGACGTTCCATCGTATATTCGGTTACATACGTTCGGAGAATATGCATAGTACCCATGACAGTCTCATTGGAATATGCATAGAATATAATTCGAATATTCGGAGGACGTTCATAGTATATTCTGTTGCTACTTGGGTAGTTCAAAAAATCGAATTGGCACGTGAAGAGAATATATTTTCCTCTTAAGAAAAATTAGAGCATGGTCTCATTATTCACTTCACGTAATTAAATAATGGATTTAACATAAGTGGCTCAAAATGTACACATTATTGTAGGTCACAAAAGATATATCGACGTTCTAATTAGTAAATTGTCCAACTCCATTTTTTTTAATTTTACAGAAGTTCAAATTTTTGTAAATTTTACATTCTTTTCTCAACAAAGGACACACAAAAACGATTTTCGAAAAAAATGGAGTTAGGCAATTTACTAATTAGAACGTCGATATAATGAATTAATTTTGAAGTATAACATATGTTCTTGTACCATACAATACCTATCGATAAGACTAGAATAATAACAGTACATATAAAAGATTGAAAATCTGGATGTAATGTCATTGATCTTCTCGAATAGTTTTTCTCGTGCACATTCATTAACCTTTCAGGAATTCGGTCGAGAATTGAAGAATTCAATTCCGTGTGGTGAAGATGTTTTGGTGAGCGACGAACAACGGGAAATGGCAGCGGGAACAGTTTCAATTACAATTTTAAAACAAACATTCATTCAAATGTATACGCCGTATGAATAAATTTGAGTTTCATGCATCATGTATTTGATTACACAGGCCTACAAAATTGAACGTTTTGTTTGGTGCAACAACTGTATCATACTTTTCCGAAGTATTTTGGCGCGCTGAATCCGAATCTGGCTTCAAAATTGCATTATTACGTGTGGTTTTTGAGATATTTCAACGTCAAAGTGTGAAAAACACCGTTTTTCGACATATTTGAGATTACGTGACGTCAGAATGTAATTTTTCTCATGAAACTAGTAGATGCACCTCAAAATATAATCCATCCCCTTCCGAATGCCGTTGAGTTTGCTCGAATATCTTTTTTTTTACTGTGACACGACAATTTGAAATTTGTGTGTTCATGGATTTAGTGAATAGGTGAAATAACACAATTTTCAAACTGTCGTATCTCAGAGAAAAAAAAAGATATTTGAACAAACCTAATCGCATTTGGAAGAGAATGACTCATATTTTGAGATAATTTGAAGAATAATTTGATAAAATGTTGTTAACGTGTGGAATAATTGAATAAAACGTTTCAAAATCGTGCATTTTCATTTTATTTTACACCTGCGATTTCTTGAAAACTACACGTAGCATTAAAAAAATAAGTATATTTCCAGAGTCAGGGTATCGAATATACTCACAATCTGCTTTAGTTTTAGCGGCACCAAAATCATTGTAGACCTGTGTTATATATGCCATGAAAAAATGAAAATGACATTCTTAATTTATAAGAGATATTCTTCATTCATTATGTTTTTGGTGAAAATAAATTTTATAGGAGCTCTAATTATTCAAATTTACTTTCATCAGCTTCGACTGAAATGTTCAGCGATTCATAATGGAATATTTTATTATGGAGAATTTCAGAATTTGTTATTGAATGATTCATAAAATTTCGCATATGCTTTATGAATAATCTTGCACATCATATAATTCTTCCATAATAAAATGTTTTAGAACGTAATCGCTATGATATTTCAATCACGAGAGGTTATCACACGAATATAATACTTAGGTCTATGTATAGGTTAGTACAGTACACCACCATCAATACAATATTTCATGTGTGAGGGGATTCCCATTTCCCCCTCCATTCCATCAAATTTCCTCCATTACTTACCTGTATCACCGTCTGGCAGCGCTGAAAATCGATGGCAAAATTTTACATGTGAGTTTACGCCCCCTGCCTGAAATTCAGTACGAAGACCACGAACATTCTGAGAGTATATCAGAGAGTGAGTTATGGGTATTTTCCCTGGGACACAGAACGCGTGTCAACAATCGTTGGCAATCCATTCGTACACTCGATTGTTTGATTGGTGTCACCACTATCGATCAGATTCTTGAGTTCAGTGCGTACTATAGTTAAATAATTTCTCTCTTGAACAGTTTGATCTTGATGAATTTTCAACGGTCCACTGTAATTAGATTCGTGTTTCAAAATATTCATAACATCCTGAGACGATGGAAAAGGAACCCAGATAGCTCTGTGTTTGTTCGCGACCTTGTAACCAATTCTATGCAACCTAATATTGTCATGATTGGAAGGATGAATATTTTAGGGTAATGTTCTCACCTCCGTTGCATCATTTTGCTGTTGATTGTCCGGTGTATCATCAATACCAACAATAATAATATTGCGAGATCGCTTTTGTCGCTCGTTGACTTCATGCATAATCGATTCAAGATCACGAGAATGACGGTCTTGTTTTGAAACGTCAAGTTTGTCCTCAACTTCAGTCAATCTGATAGTAAGGGAAAGAATAGTTTGATTGACAGAAACCATTTTGTCTTCGTGAACCCGAGCAATTTCATCACGAAATTTCGAAAATTCTTCAGAGATGAGCTTCTTTATATTTACTAGGAGAGACGAGTCTTCTGGCAGAGATGAATCATTTTGATGTGAAGGAGGATCTGAACAATCGACGAGTTTGTTCACACTCCACGGATCATTACATCTGTGCACACATCTTGGATGCGAATGAATATTGCAAGAATGACAGCTCACAGGATTAGAGATAGGTTTAGTACAACCTTTACAAATTTTTTCTATTTAGTTGCGACGTCGTGAACATATGGGAAGATCAAAACGGAGAGCCAATAATTAGAGCAAATGACAGCCACTGGTATGAGCGAGGCTAGCGTCCCATGGACGGCAAAAGTGATGGGAAGCGAATTGTGGCACCAATAGATTTTCAGAATCTTGAGTGACTATTGGATGGAACCAGATAAAACTAGGCATACTTGAAAAGTATTGGTACCGCAATCCGCTTTCCGTCACTTTTTCCGTCCATGGGACGCCAGCCTCACACACAACACACATACACGAGTAATGGTTTGTTTAAGGTTTTCATATTACACAGCGAAGCAGCAATGTAAGTGACACTATGTATGTTAGATTACTGCATCCGAAAGTATTTGAACACTTATCATGGATTACTTTATTCATTATAATAAGTATATTATACAATACTTCTAAGAACATTATTAACATTATAAGTAGGTATGACTCTGACTAGATTATATAGGTCAAGTTTCGAGCGAATTGAAATATATGCACAGTAGTTATGCATCACTTTCGACAAACATAAACTTCGATGATTCCACAAAAGTATTTGAATACTTAGGAATGACATCTGAGCATCAATGTAAACAAAGTGTATATGTATATAGTATAGTGTATCATATTGTTAGTCGTCGTATGTCCGTACATCAGTCAGACTCGAGCATTCATGGTACAATATTACATATATTGAACATGTGTCCTAAAAAATCTGAAATTTCTGAAAGTGAAAGAAAATTAATTGTTAAGTGGCATAACGAAGGGAAGACGTATGGTGAAATGAGTCAATTATTGAATATAAATAGATCTACAATACATTATATTCTCAAAAAATGGAAATCTGAAGGAACTGTGAAAAACAAATACCGTTCAGGCCGCCCAAGAAAACTGATGGGAAGAGAAGAAAGAGCTTTAATCAAGGAAATAAAAAAAGATCCAAAAATTCCTGCTACAAAACTTGCAAAGATAGTTAAAGAGAACTTCAAAAAAGATGTAAATCCAGAATTATGTAGAAGAGTGCTACGTGAAAATGATTATCATGCCAGGGTTCCTAGAAAGAAGCCATACATTAGTGACATCAATAAAAAGAAGAGATTAAAATTCGCCAAGGAATTTATTAGCAAAGACGATGTATTCTGGAGAAAAGTGATATTTTCAGATGAATCGAAATTTAACGTTTTTGGATCGGACGGACGCAATTTTGTTTGGAGACAAGCCAATACTGAGATGGAAATAAAAAATTTGCGTGCTACGGTGAAACATGGGGGTGGTTCAATTATGATCTGGGGCTGTATGGCACCAAGCGGTACCGGAAATTTGGTCTTCATAGACGGAATAATGGATAAATATAAATATCTGGACATTTTGAAAGGAAATATAAAGGAAAGTGCAAGAAAATTGGGTATATCCGAGGATTTTTACTTTCAACAGGACAATGATCCTAAACATACAGCACATATCGTTAAGGAATGGATCATATACAATACCCCCCACATGTTGAATACACCACCACAAAGTCCTGATATTAATCCAATTGAACATCTATGGGCAATAATAGGAAAAGAATTACAAAAATTTAATATAACATCCAAGGCCAGTTTGAAAGAAAAGATACTCGAAGTGTGGAATCCTATATCATCAAGCGTCACAGAAAAATTAGTGAAAAGTATGCATAATCGCTCACAACATGTTATTCATGCTAAAGGTGGACCCACTAAATATTGAAGCCATAAAAGTTACCTGTTCAAATATTCTTGTGGAATAAGTGAAGGTTATGTTTTTCGGAAATGATATATAACTACTGCGCATATATTCCGATTCGCTTGAAACTTGATCTATATAATCTAGAGAGTCATACCTACTTACAATGTTAATATTATTTCTGGAAGTATTGTGTAATATACTTATTATAATTAATAAAGTGTTTCATGATAAGTGTTCAAATACTTTTGTGAGTCACTGTATTTCCAAACGGGGGTTTGATGGGAGCTCTGGCCACTCCTCATACAAACAAGCATATCAAAGTTCGGAAGCTAGTGATTCCGCTGTGTTCATTACTTCACTTGTGCCTCTCCGCCTACACTGCAATTCAAAAATAATTTGGCAGAATCCAAGGCCATCATCAACCAGATTTTGTAGGCCAATCAAAATAGAGTTTGTGAAAGAATCAACTGGAGTTTCGGTTGCAGAGAAGCTACGGGTTGATAATGAAATAGAAAATCTGAGGGCTACTTCTTTCAGAACTGATGAAAAACATGTTTCAGTGAAACATGAGATGATTTTTTCTATGGTGGACGGGAAGGTATGCAATGCCATAACTGAGACAACCTATACTCAGAAGTGCTATATATGTGGTGCCACATCTAAGGAATTCAACAAAATTGATGATATAGTATCCAGGCCGGTCAAAACCGAAAACCTCCAGTTTGGTTTGTCTTGTCTACACGGCTGGATACGATTTTTTGAGGGCCTCCTGCATTTGTCTTATAAGCTACCTATTCAGAAGTGGCAAGCACGGAAACAAGATAAAGCTTTGGTGGAAGAACGAAAAAAGGTTGTACAGAAAAGTTTTGAAGAAAAATGTGGCCTCATTGTCGATGTTCCTAAGCCAGGGTTTGGGAACTCAAATGATGGGAATACCGCTAGGCGATTTCTCACACAACCCGGAGTTTCTGCCGAAATCACAGGGGTGGATGTCAACCTAATACAACGACTTCATGTAGTATTAGCTACCGTTTTAAGTGGCCATGAAATAGACGTTGAAGAGTTTTGGAGTTACGCTTTAGACACGGCACGCTACTACGCGACAAAATATCCGTGGTACCCAATGTCACCTACGTTGCACAAGTTTTTGATCCACGGACCTGAAATCATTGCATCTGCTCTTCTACCTATAGGCCAATTGACTGAGGAAGCACAAGAGGCTCGTAACAAAGATTCTAAAAGGTGAAAATGATGTATATCACTTAATAATAGTCTATATTTGTCACAGTGGACTCGACACTTTGAAGGGAAAAATTTGACTCCTCAAGTACTGCAATCAGTTTGATACATTGCACAATACGTTTTTGACTACTAGGCAAACTATATATTCATGGTAACCACGAGAATATATGTTCGCGAAGATTGTTTTGTTCTGGTAAGGAATTCGGGGAATTATTAATATTCATATACTTTTTTTTATCAATAAGCCAAATTGTTCATCCTCTGGAAACATAAATTCATAGACTAGAAAACAATTTTGAGAATCAAGTAAACTTATGAATTAGAGGATTTATTCAAAACTTTATACTGATGACCCCAAAGTGCAGCTGCTTTTTGTTTTTCCTTGATTTTCCTTGTCATGTTGAGATCGAAAGCTTTAACGGTGTCGATGAATACATAATTATATTCATATATCTTAACAACATTCATTTCCAAAGGTACCGAGAGCATCACTCCAGGAAATGCAGTAGAGAAAAAACGAATGAAGACATTTTTAAATGGTTCCTTTTGAGTTCTGATCCAATGTTATCGAGTAAAAGACAGTTGCCCAAGAAAAAACTAAAGTTTCTCCCTAGAGACGTGTTAAGCCTGATCAAAACTCCGGATATACTTGATAAAGACAACGTAACTTTCCCATTATCTTCCTCTGAGAGTGAAGAAGAAGACTGATCTGAGTGAAAAAGTGTGGCAAAAGTAAAAACCATCACGATTGCAGTTTTTGATATTATTGGATATATTGTGAATGTATATATCTTCCGATTTAACACATTTGGTGTGTTAATATCATTCGATAATTATATTAATAATGATTCAATGTTGGAAATAATAATAATAATGATCATAATGGGAACAACAAAATGGGCCCTTTAGTTCTTGTTTAATATTAAGTTATGAATGAAGTCTTGATTTTTGGCATCCGCCATCCTGAATTCCGGAATTCTGACAACGGATTCGTGATCAGCGATCCCGAAAACCCCTGGGTACCGAGTTTGAAGGGAATCCGATGATTTTTACAATTTTCGTCCGCTTTATTGGGTCCGTTATTTTGGATTTTGAATTTCAGACCGTGGATTCGTAATCAGCGACCACAGAAACCCCTGAGTACCGAGTTTGAAGAAAATGCGATGATTTTCTTAATTTTTGTGCACCATATTGGATCCGCTATTCTGAATTTCAAAATTTTGACAACGGATTCGTAATTGGTGACCCCAAAAACTCCTGGATGCCGAGTTTGAAGAAAATCCGATGATCTTCTCGATTTCATTCCACCATATTGGATCCGCCATTTCGAATTTCGAAATGCAGACAACGGATTTGTAATCAGCGACCCCAGAAATCCCTGGGTACCCAATTTGAAAAGAATCCGATAATTTTTTCAATTTTCGTCCGCCATATTGGATTTGCCATTCTGAATTTGGGAACTCAGACAGCGGATTCGTAATCAGCGACCCCGAAAACCCCTGATTACCAAATTTGAAGAAAATCCGATGATCTTCTCGATTTTATTCCACCATATTGGATCCGCCATTTTGAATTTCGAAATGAGAACAACGGATCCGTAATCAGCGACCCCAAAAACCGTTGGGTACCCAATTTGAGGAGAATCCGATGATTTTTAAAATTTTCGTCTGCCATATTGGATTCGCCATTTCGAATTTTGGAACTCAAACAGCAGATTCGTAATCAGCGACCCCAAAAACCCCTGATCACCAAGTTTGAAGAAAATCCGATGGTTTCTTCCAATTCTCGTCCGCCATATTGGATCCGCCATTCAGAATTTTGAAATTCTGACAACGGATTCGTAATCAGTGACCCCATAAACTTCCCGAGTACGAAGTCGCAAGCGAATTTGAGAGCCCCTTATAATTTTGTCCAGCTTTTCGGCATTTGGCCCCACTGTGAATTGGTTGCATATTCGCGTTCCATCGTGATAAGTTCTCAAAGACCCCACTGGGTCGTGAAAATTCTTGGAAATGCGTAGGAAATGGAATTTTCTAAAAGAATCTACGGACAAGTATGTCAGTACAGTGGGAGAAACTAAAACTGAGAGCGTAATGATCTTAGTTTTTTGTAGGAATTCGTAGTTTCCACGCAGTTTTTTCCATGTTTGTGTCGTGAAAAGTTCTCAAAGTCCCGACTGCGTCGTAAAAATTCTTGGAAATGCGTATGAAATGGAAATTATCATAAGAAAGTTCTGAAAAAATCCATGGAACACTATGTCTCCGTAACGGGATGGACAAAAAATCTCAGTATCAAAAATCTTGGTTGTTTGAAGGAATTCGTAGTCCCCAATCAATCCGCTTCTTGTTCACGTTTCCGTGGTGAAGAGTTTTCAAAGTTCCTACACGGTTGTAAAAATTCGTAAGAAGTTGTAAAAACCCGAGCTTTCTACTAAATTCTACGCATAAGTCCGTCCCTCAGTGAAATTGGTGTCATCGTATTCTTGAATATTCTTATATTCTTCATACTCGTACTGAAACACATGCTAATCTTTTGTCGGTTATACTCCTGACTACTCCAAAATCACGCTCTTCCAGCCCCGTGTCGTAGTCTGGCGTACTTCTGCATTAAACCACGTATATTTTTCTACGTTATTTTACAACTTTTTATACCATACAGGTAAGCCTAATTCCACGTTATTATTCGTACTTTTTGGCGTAATTTGGCGTAGATATATTTCCACGAGGGAACTACGCAGCAAGTTTGTATTCTTATATGTTTCTCAATAACTTAGTTCTTCATGCGATAAACTCCGTCTTCATTTTCTCCGATTTAATCGATGTTAATGTGAAATCCAATTACCCTAATAATAACTGATATTCACTTCTTAATATTTTCATCACGCGTTACCAGTCTGATGACACTCCAGAATACTAATATTTTCTGAATTATTGGACTGGAAATTCAGACAAACTATTGTTCATCTTATACAACTATATGTTTTTCTTTGATATTCGAATATTTTTCCTCGCCTGCCGAGGGTAATTGATTTTCACCCCGCTTTTCTCTTTCTCGCACTCATTATCACTTGGAACATGGCACCAAAACGCAAAAGAAAGTCAACAAATCGTGCAGATTGTGAGGTTGACACATCGGATGGTGATCATGATAAAATATTACTCCTACCAAAGTCAAATGATTCCGGAGACTCAGATGAAGAATCCGATATCGATTACGATGGCAATTCCGATGAAATAGATGGAACTCTATCCGAGTGTTCATACAGAAGACTATCTAGGTCATATGATGATAACCAAACAAAGTTGGAGAAAGATCATGATTAGGTTTGGGTTGACGGTGAGAAACAGTATAACAATGACCTATAGAAAGAATATTTTCCCAGTGGAAGTCAAAAAAAGATCTATACGTGAATCTTCACATGTTCGACTATTCAAAAACTTTCTTTCAATCGAAATAAAGAATTATATAGTGGAAGCCACCAAAGAGGATGGATATTCTCTGAGTCTGAATGCTTGGGACACTTCTTTAGGAATTTCAATTTCATCAAGTTTCAGTAAACGTGAATCTCAAGAAGATTATTGGTCCCTTGACCCTCTTTTGTGTTGCGAAATTGTTCGATCCACCATGCCACGTGATACTTCCCTTGAAATCAAATCGAACATGAAGTGTTCAAAAACTAGCGATGGAAAAAAAGATGATAAAGCTTGGCGAGTTCGGGTATTGTTGGGCAAGTTCCGTAACCCCAAGAGAACACAAACCTCCAAAAACGTCCAGTAGACGTACTGGGGAAGAATATTCAAAAATTTGGGTCTTTTGAATCTGCGTTATCGGTGGACGAAATGATGGCTCAGTCACATGCCAAAACCAGCTTGAAGCAATTCATCCGCGGAAAACCAATACGATTCGGTTTGAAATCTCGGGGACTTTGTTCAGCAAACAGTTATTTTCTTATCTCGATCTGTACTGTGGAAAGGGATCACGGGTTAGTAAACTAAACAAATGCGCACTCGGTACAAAAGTTGTAATGCATCTGTTGGATACATTTTTTAAAAATACACCCTCCTCTAACATATCGAAATATCATTTGTATCATGGCAATTATTTCACTAGGGACTGAAATTCACAGGAACTATCCGAGACAACAGAGTTCCGGCTGGAAACATAATTGATAAAGAAGCTCCCAGAAGCACATGTGTTTCAAAACATGATAAAAAAAGTGGAATCGATTATATCAGTGTGATGGATTCTAAGCAGGTCTCTATAGCTTCATCAGCTACAGGAGTGACTCCAATGTTACCCTCAAAACGATATAGTGCAAAAGATTATTCAAGAATATCTCTTCCATTCCCTCACGCTTTTCATGTTTACAATCGATTCATGGGTGGAGTAGATCTCCACGACAGTCACTGCAACAACGTGCAGATATGTATACGTAGTAAAAAGTGGACCTATGTGGTTCCCACGCGTTCAATTCAAGCCGCTATCACAGATGCACTTGTGATTTATGATCTATCAAATCATGAATCAGAAAAGATTGGTACGGAAGGTATTGCTATGAGTGTTGCTAGACATTATTTGGATATTGGACAGAAGATGTATAACAAAAAACATAACTTTCGTCGCGAGACAAGTCAAAAAAAATGTTCCACGAAGGAATGTATTATTCGCACATACATATACTGCTGCATTTGTGATTTGTATTATTGTCAAAATTGTGAAGACAAATTCCATGCAAATCTTCAAGGAAAAAAAGTTAAAGACTAAAAGCGCTCTATCGATAATTTTAATCGCCCTTTAATTATAGTCGAATTACACATGTGATAAATTCGGTCACAAATCGAAAGCTTGAAAAATCTATAAACATGGCAAGAGATTTTAAATTGTGCGAAAATTACGATTTTGTAACCTTTTAATACCCGCACTGGAATTAACGAATCTTCAAGACACAAATATTTTACAAATTACTGAATTTTTTACGCTGAATTTTATGTACAGCCTTCAGGTAAATTCAAAAAAATTCTCATTCATACTCATGATTAAGTTATTCTTCAATAACGTTGGGATAGAAATAATTTAAGAAGAATCTGTGGTATCCACGACCAACTTATCTGAAATTTGTTTATATAATAACAGTGTTTTCAAAAGATCACTTCTACTCTGGAAATGTACACCACTGACACGATTCCACTGTGTTATATTGACAATCATAAGCATCAAAACCGAACTGTCTCTATAGCTCAGGTCACTGAAGCATAAGTACATCGTAAGATGCGCGGGTCCGATTCCCGCAACCTCAAGGATTGAGATGAAGTCAACTTCATAGGAGTGCGAGCGACAAAGACAAATATGGGGGGAGGGAGGAGAAGGAAAAAGAAGAGGTGTTGGAATTTTTTTTCTTGAATAGATTCAAGCTTCTTCCAAGACATTTTTATGAATTTTGCAAGACATCCTTAAGAAATCTTGAAGAACTCTTTTAGATTTCTTAATTTCTTCTTAAAGATATCTTGGAGAAGTCTCCGAGACATCTTTTAGAAATCTATTCATGTTGCATAAGACATCTTTTCGAATACGAAAAGATATCTTTTAGAAAATTCTTCAAGACTTCTTGTGCTTTTGGAAGATATCTTTTGGAATTCTCAAAGATATCTTCGTGTCTGTTTGGGTTGAATGGCACGGCGCGCAATCGACTTCCTTGTTTACTATAGCTCGCGCAATTGGCAGATATCGTGTAGGCCAAAGGGCTAATACATTGCATGTAATGGAATTCTGTTTTACGTCAATTTGTAGGTTATGTGAATCTTATTAAATTAACTTCACTGTTGATAATTCATATTTTTCCAATAGTTTTGAACTCCCAAAACGAAATTTTTTCAAATATTCAAGACAAGTATTTTTATGGTTGTTTGATATTTTTTTGGCTTGTACAACTACACTGAAAAAAATACTCCGGTTAATATATGGACAGCAAGAATTACTGCTATTTTAACCGGAATTCTAGTTAAATGAATCAAGTCTCCGGCAAATTCAACAAGGGCTCCGGTAAATTTAACAAGAATTCCAGTAAAAGTCACAGATATTCCTTGCTGTCCATATAGTAACCGGCATTCTGGTAAAATTAACAGTTCATTTTTTTTCGTGTATAAATACCCAATTATATAAGCTGAAGATAAAATGCTTGGTTTACATATAAAGTTTCGAGTTCTGCGAACACACACCATGGCATGTGTGAAAATTGTTCCCAAAACGCGGCTCCCAGCAAAATGAATGAACTTTCTCAAGACGTTTGGAAAATATGCTTCTGAAAATTATAATCTGCGGAATCATTGACATGTTTTTAACATGTTTTGAAAATTTTCAGTGTCATTTGGGATGGTTTTCTATTGCAGTTGGAAGTATTTTATTCATCCATGTGAATTCATCCTATCGCTGAGAATTTATGACTTGAGATGACTAATAATCAAGGAAATTCATCTTCAATTAGTCTTCCAAACTAACAATTCCTCGACGATTACAAAATGACCAATTTCAGAATCTGAAGAGCAAGAATGTCGTCTATTGCAGTCGGAAACAGTCATCCCCCCTCCCCATATCAGTACTGACCGGACGTAAATATGTTTATACATACGTGTTGGTACTCATATGGTTTCAATAAAATATTTGCGGAGTGGACATCGTAATGAGGTATTTGTAGGGACTATAATTATCATGAAACGTCTACACTATGGAGGAAAATTTAGAACTATGTATGTTTGATAGGGTGGTCCTTATCTCACCCAAATAACTTTTCTTTCATTTTTTGTATGCGACACCGTCTAATTTTGTTCTACATCATAAAAAAGTGCTGTCATATTTTCTTATATGACTTTCAAAAGAGATTTGGGGGGTCGTTACCGGCGTTTTGAATGAACGCTATTGAGGAAACAACACGTAAAACACCTTTTTAAGGGCGAGATATGTTTGACAACATGGAATCGTTCTAATTTTTTGAACATAGATGATATATAATTCCATTTACCTTCAGTGAATTGTATAAGTATTTTTGAGAATCAAAAGCACTCGTTTCATTTGTAGCGTGAGGCGGAGGGGTTACTTTTATACGAGTTTTGAGGATCCTTTGAGATGATTGACGTTGTGACGTGATGTCTTGTCACAGAGAGAATCGCGGGATGGCGCCGCGCATCACCCTCGTTAGAGATTGTCATGTCATTCGCGAACACCGTAGTTCGCTTGAGAGAACACAGCTGTCGCTCGCTCACATGAGAATCGGGAACACATTACCTCCCTCAACCAATTTCGACCTCCTCTAACCCCTGTCCCTCTATGATTCGTCGAGGTTTCCCGTCCCATGGAGGCAACGCCATCTGCCACAAGGTGACACGGTGGTCCCTTACCACCGGAGGACGATCCACCAATCACGCGAGTCCATCTTCTCCCACCCCAGGCCGACCAACAGCGGAGGAAGGAACGCCCTCTATCGCCCTCTCGCCAAGGCTGCCGACCTGAAGGAAAGAAGCAGGCCGCATGCGCCGCTCAACATGCCCCTAGGAGAGATGAAGAAAAGGACGAGAGACACGACACGAACCCCGACACTTCCCGTCACTCTCACACGAGAGAAATCAAATAATTGGGGGAGGACAGAACCCCTCACCCCGGAGAACCCCCGCCCGACATATACCCACACTCACGTAACGACCAATCAGAGATCACCACCACCAGAACCAATGAAACGAGCTCAAGAGGTGAGCTCCAACGGAAAGTCACCGACGGGGTTCCGTGTATCACTTCGCGGACTCAACCGTCGGTGAAGAAGGAGGAAAGGCCATCTTGGTTTTTCACTTTTCATGTGACCGAGCCCAGGGTACACGAACCTCAAGTGGGGAGAAGGTTTGGCGTAGTTCACTATCCACAGAACCAGGCGCCACTAGTGTGCCTGGCTTGGTTTCCCTCTCTCTAATTCAAAATCAGAGACGCTATGGTTATGATGCCGCTGCCAGTGGGGTGACGATTGTGAATAAGGTGAGGTCGTGAAAAGTGAACAGTGGTGAAAAACAGTGAACAGTGAACTCTTTTGATCGAATATCAAAGTTTGAATAGAAAAAATCCTATTTATCGATGCAAGTCTTGGGAGAAATCTCAAAAGTGATGTACGTATGTTGAGAAATGTGTGTAAGTGCTCACTTTGTACCAAAATTGTTATGTTAGAGCAAGAGGTGTTCAAATATGTACAATTTTTCCATATTTATTGCATTAGAATTGTACTTACACAATATGAATTACTGCGATGAAGGGCTCGACGCTTTGATTTTGAAGTTCATCAAAGGAGCCACTAATTTGAATCAATCTCACTATGATTCAAATGAGAAGTACAAAACAAAAGTTGATCAAATTTCCCTGTCAATACTCCCATAATAGTAACATGGAGTGTAACATAAAAACCTTAACATAAAAAACATAACCTTCAACATAAAGGAAAGAACCTCAAAAAAACAGTTCATCGACTCACCTTTTGCTAAACATGTACAATATCTTGAATTATTTCTATAAACTTTTATCATTGGAAAGGATATTTCCAATTTGTATTTATATTTATGGGTTTTTGTGATGAAGATTGAGCCTTGCGACATAGTATTAGCAGTTATAATTTTTTGGTTGACCTTTGTATCAAACCCAAGTTGCAAATGTATTATAAATATTATCCATCTTAGAATTCTAATGATATTTATAACACATTTGAAACTTGGGTTTGATACAAAGATTAATGGAAATAATTCAAGGGATTGTACATGTCCAGAAAAAAGTGAGTCGATAAGATATTTTCTTGAGGCCACGTTTTGATGTTAAAGGTGCACACTTCATGTAAATATTACGGGAGTATTGACAGGGAAATTTGATCAAATTGTGTTGTGTACTTTTCACTTGAATTATAGTGAGGTTCATTCAAATTAGTTTCTCCTCTGATGCACTTCAAAATCAAAGCGTCAAGCCCTCCATTGCAGCAATTCATATTGTGTAAGTACAATTCTAATACAATAAATATGGAAGAATTGTACATATTTAAACACCTCTTGTTCTAACAGAACAATTTTGGTACAAAGTAAGCACTTACACACATTTCTCAACATACATACAGCACTTTTGGGATTTCTACCAAGACTTGCATCGATAAACAGGATTTTTCCTATTCAAACTCTGATATTTAGGTTGATCAAAAGAATCTCCAATTTTATTGAATCTTTATACTTATTGGAGTGATGTATGGATCATAGCATCTACCTAAACCAGGATTTTTCTTTCTGATTCTTGTTCAATGTCTTTTCAACTTTTTTTCAGATCTCAAATCAATCAACACCCACTATACCAAATAAACCTGGACCTCCTCTTCAAAATCCAAGCCAGGCTGTAACGGCACCAGTTAAAGAAGTGGTACGATAATTGGTTCTATCAAGTTATATATATATATACATACATACAGGGTGGGGCATTCAAAGTGTCGCGGACGTTTTTTCCAAAAATAAAATGAGATACGAGAAAATTTTTCGGACAAAAATTGTAGGGTATCGAGGGGGACATCCGATGGTGGCCTTGGCTTTGACCTCAAATCTCATCTTCAAGGGCATTCTGAGGTCAACTCTTGTTTTTCAAATAGCATCTCATATTTTTTACTGCAGATTTGGATTCTAGGTCAAAAACCAAGAAACTTTTGTCTGAACCATTTTCCTGAAATCCGCAAAGATGGCGCTCTAATCGATATTGTTCCATACTGAATCTGACATCAGAATAACTCGAAAACGAAGGGTCTTGGAGGAGAATGTTCCGAACAAAAGTTGTCTGATTCCCAGGGGGACCCCTTGAACTGAAACGGAGGTGATGGGGTATAACAGACAAAACACAACACATTTCAATCGTCTACATCACTTAGATAATTTTAATGCAGTAGATGCTCAAAATGATGGCCTTCGACTTCAATACACATTTCAAAACGTTTTACAAAAGATTGCTGAACTCGTGCTAAAATATCTTCATTGATGCTCGCGCATGCATTGATGGTTCGTTGACGCATATTCTCAGGTGTAGTCGGTGCTTGTTGATAAACTGTATCTTTTATGTATCCCCATAGAAAAAAATCTGGAGAAGTAAGATCCGGAGAACGGGCAGGCCAATGAACTGGTCCACGACGTCCTATCCATCGTCCAGGATAATCTCTGTCCAATATTTCTCGAGCTGTGACTGCATAATGAGATGGACAACCATCGTGTTGATACCACATATTCAATCGTTCCTGAATAAGTATGTCTTCAAGTAATGTTGGGAGTACTTGATCGAAGGAATGTCTGTACTTCTCTCCATTTAGCGTATCTGCAATGAAGTACGGTCCAATTACTCGAGATCGAAAAATACCACACCAAACATTCACAGCCCATTGTCTTTGATGCTCTACTTGACGTAACCATCTTGGATTTTCTGTCGCCCAGTAATGCATATTATGTCGATTCACTTGACCATGATTGGTGAACGTCGACTCATCAGAAAATAATATGTTGATGAAGTTGTTATTGTGCATTTGCGCTAGACCCCATCGACAAAACTGTACACGATTTTCGAAATCATCACCGTGAAGGTCTTGATGCAAACAAATGTGATACGGATGGAATTTGTGACGTTTCAGTATTCGAAGAACACTTCTTCGAGAAATTCCCGAATGGAGTTCAATTTCACGAGAGCTCACGTATGGATTATTGGCTACTGCAGCTAGTACATTAACTTCCGCATTTTCTCCGCTAACAGTTCTCATTCGATGTCGTTTTTCCCTTGTAACACTTCCCGTTTCTGAGAATAATTTTGTAATGCGTTGAAAATACCTAATGGATGGCGTTGTTCTTTCAGGAAATCGTTCTGCATACAAGTCATATGCTTGTCTGGGGTTCTAATGCACTTCACCGTAAATGTAGATCATATCGATCTTCTCAGAAACCGTGTATCGGATATCCATGATTCTCAATTTGTCATAAACCAAGTAATAATCAAATGTAACTGACAAACTGACTTTCAAAATCGTGAATTTTCACTGAACCCCGTCGTTTGTTTACATCGCGTGAGCTCTGAATGGTGGTAATGTAGACGATTGAAATGTGTTGTGTATTGACAACTTTTGTACGAAACATTCTTTTGCAAGACCCTTCGTTTTCGAGTTATTCGAATGTCAGATTCAAAATGGAACAATATCGATCAGAGCGCCATTTTTGCGGATTTCAGGAAAATGGTTCAGACAAAAGTTTCTTGGTTTTTGACCTAGAATCCAAATCTGCAATAAAAAATATGAGATGCTATTTAAAAAACAAGAGTTGATCTCAGAATGCCCTTGAAGATGAGATTTGAGGGCAAAGCCAAGGCCACCATCGGATGTCCCCCTCGGTACCCTACAACTTTTGTCCGAAAAATTTTCTCGTATCTCACTTTATTTTTGGAAAAAACGCCCGCGACACTTCAAATGCCCCACCCTGTATATACATATTTCCTCAGAATTCAGATGCTTCTCTCATGAACCTTAGGCATAATGAAAGTAGTTGGAATATGTGATGGATATTTTCCCGATCTTCGAGTATTGTATACATATTGAAGCCAATGGAAGTCGCATACTCAAATACGAGAATGCCTCGAAAAATTCCTCCTGTATAGCGTGCATTTGAGATCATCATTTAATCATCTGAGTGAAACAACCAAAAAGTCTTGTAAAGTTCCTAATTTTTATGAACTTATAATAAACATTTTGCAAGATAGCGAGTTGAAAACTTTGTACTGTGAAGTTTTGTAATGTAATTTCATATTCGAATCTATCCTTGAGACTTCGAAAATATGATTTAGAGATACTGTCCCATTTACTTGAAGAGGAATGGATGACTGTTTTCATAATTTAACGTATAAATCTTTTTAAACGCATGGCCAGAATATAATATCAACGAAATAATATAATTTGTATGAATTTTAGGTGCACGAACTCATGGACGATGCGTTACACTCCTCGTGTGAAATTCTTCACGTGTCTGCATACACTTGGATGATCGGGAGAGAGGACTTTATTGAGAACTGGTTGCTCTTGCTGCCCCTTCGCTGGAAGCATATCCAGTGTTCTTTGTAGTTTTTTCCAATTCTTTTCTATCTCAAATTCCTTACTTGGTAGAGAATCAATGTTCAGAGAGAAACAAAATCAAACACGCTGTAAGAAACATCTAATATACATGACCCATTGAAAGTTGGAAAAAATCACAGTCTTCTATAAGAGTACTGTGTTCAGCGTAGAGAAAATATACTTTTCATTGTAACAGTCCTATGCTCAATGTTATGACAACACAAAACTTTTGTAAACTGTTCACATCCAGCGTAGGAAACTTCAACACCTCTGCTGGATGTGAACAGATTACAAAAGTTTTGTGATATCATAACTTTAAGCGTAGGACTGTGACAATCAAAGGTATATTTTCTCTACGCTGAGCACAATACTCTTATGGGAGACTGTGATTTTCTCCAATTTTCAATGAGTCATGTATATTAAATGTTTTATTACATTGTGTTTGATTTCATTTTTCTCTGAACATTGATTTCCTACCAAGTAAGGAATTTGAGATAAAGGAGAATTGGAAAAACTTACAAAGAATACTGTTAAAACATTTCATATGAAATTACACGATAAATCATTGGTAATATATTAGTCAATATCATATTGTGAAGTTTATAACTTTTTCTGATGGTTCATAATGTTATTTTACCAAAAATTGTAATTTTTCACAATATAGGACTGTAAAAAGCTACAATGTTCTGTAAAAACTCACAATATATCATTGGCTAACATACTGCCAATGATCCATTGTGTAATTTTATATGAAATGTTTTCACAGTATTCTTTATAAGTTCTTCCAATTCTTTTCTATCTCAAATTCCTTACTTGGTAGGAAATCAATGTTTTGAGAAAAATGAAATCAAACACAATGTAATGAAACATTTAACATACATTACCCATCCAATCTTTGGAAAAATTAGTCTTTGGTGAAAATACTGTGCTCAGCGGAGAGAAGATATACTTTTGATTTTGATAGTCCTACGCTCAATGTTATGATATCACCAAACTCTTGTAAACTTTCAACATCCAGCGTGGGAAACTTTATCACTTATGCTGGATGCGAACAGATTACAAAAGTTTTGTGATATCATAACATTGAGCGTATACGCTCAACAGCCCTATAGGGCTGTTAGAATAAAAAGTATATTTCCCTAACGCTGAACACAGTACTTTCACAGTTGATTGTGATATCTCCGAACTTTGAATAGGTAATGTACATTGAATATTTTCTGCAGTGTAACCCTAACGTGTTTTGTAAACATGGAAAAAACATAAAAATGAAATTCTCCACTGTTTTCTTTGGGAAATTTCGTGCAGAGCAATGTATCAAACATTCTGTTTTTACATTTTCTGTGAACATTGATGAGATAATTTCAATATTCAAGCGCGGTGTTTTTAAGTTTTCATATAATATTTATACGCTTTATATGTGTACACGATATTCACAGTTTGTTACATAAGTGGAGTGAATAAATTTTTATAATTCTCAAATTCTCATAGGGCACATTCTAAAGTATATTCATAACACGTAATAGAAACATAAAATACTTTGAAGTGCAAAATTGTACAGTATAATTTGTAAAATATGGATTATGAAACCAATTTTGGTATAATAAAGTGGATATATATGTTGAAATTTTTCACTTACCGAATACACACCTTTTGTTATGAATATACTTTTGAATATTGGCTAAGTTGATGTAATAACTTTTTCCATTTCAGATACCTAATTACTTGATTTATAGGAATGTTGAGTTATGAATGAAATTTCATTTTCAGTTGAGAAAAATCAATATCAGTTGAGATGCTTGAATTTATGATGAAATTTTGTGAAAAATGATTATAAATGAAAAACAAGCATTTATGTCATTTTTTTTCATTTTACACTGAATTGAATTGTGGATTTATTCATTCCAATTGATATTGATTTTTTGTAATTGAAATTGTATTTTGTTAATAAGTTAGCATTTTTAAAAATCAGGAAATTAAATATCTGAAATAGAAAAAATTATTATATATAATTATACCTATATATCTATCACACGTATATTCAGTACCCTGCATCTGTGTGTAGTAGCCTATGGGATTTCCCGCTCACATATGAGAACGTATTTGTGTAGGTAAAATTCCCCAGACAGACTAACGCCACCTGGTACTGTGGAAGATGAAATACACAACTCCGGTGATTGACACGGTGGCTTGCGTACCCTGACCGAGCCACGGTGACGTTTCAAAGAGAGTTTTCTTTATTTGAGAAATTTGGAATACGGTGCCACCGGGGCTTGAATCTGGATTAAAACATTGGTCTACGCATCTGCCAAATTGTTCTTCCGGGGTGAGAGTGCCAGTGTGGTGGATTTCGGTGAATTATCGTAAGAAACTTCCCCTCTAGTGGCATCCTCCACGTGCTCCCTCTCTCGAATTTCCCTCCACCCTTTGTGCTTGCACCCTCAGATCACTTCCTCCGTCCGATTTAGCCCTCCCTCGTATACGATTTCATGGTCGCGGTTTCCCTGAGCCCCCCCCTTCTTTGGTGGATGTAAACGGCATGGTCCGTACAGAATATTCCCTCGTGGTCGTGCTCTCCGTGCTTCTTTGAATTCCCTGTGTTCCCCTAGACAGATACATAGACTCTAAAGAATTGTTTATATTTTGTTTTTCGCGACAAAGTCGTGTATGTCCCGTAGAAATCTTGAACTTGAAATATATACGTGCTCTGGCACGTAGTTAACCTCACGTCGAGATTTTTTATTCTGGTGAATTAAAATCAACCCTCCCCCCCCCCCCTCTCCCTGAGCTTCCCTTATCCCTTGACCACTTCCAAATTATCGTGGACGTATTACTTTTTCGATTTCAATATATTTCAGGTGCGGCTACTACTTATAAATATCCACGACGGGAGTCGTGGAGGCGCTCAAAACCCTATGTGCCTTTGTGTGTGGGTTCAGGATAGACCCATCACAACGTGCACCTGATAGTGAATGAATATTATTTATTCTATTTTTACGTGAATACAGAAAGAGATAATTCTTTGAAACGATGAAAAATAGCCACAAGTATTCACCTTGTGTCGGTATACATTAGAGGGGAATGTTTACCCCCAAGTATGAGTTTCCGTAAAAATTTCATACGTCATAATCAATAACTTGACACCCTCTACTTGTTTGCAAAATTCGGAAGAATCCTGCTCTGCCACCAACTTCACCTCCCTTGTCAGTGATTTTCAAATGAATTCAGAGTTTTTCAGATATACTCATAAATTTCAGAATTTTTCAAGATTTTTTAAAGTGTGGAAAAGGTTTCATAGATGAAAACTAGAAACTAGTGACTTTCAGAAGTACGCCCATGCGGATCAATACTTTACATGAATGTGTTGATATGCCGTGATTTTGTATTCCAAAAATATAAATAAATGTGTTTCTTGTACTCAAAACCTAGATATATTCCATATGCGCGAAACCCCATATTATGAAAACGTTTCTATCGTCTGTGTTAGATCTTAGAGAATGACAAAAAGATTCTTTTGCCACAAGATGATATCACTCCTCAAGATTGTTTTAATTGTGATCAGCTACACGGAGAGAATAATCCGTTACTTTTTCATGTAAAACACAATATTCTTTACTGTGCTCCATATCAACGCCAGACCGAGTTTTGAATTCGATAGAAATTTATATTTTGACAGAGTAAAATAGTTCCTCATCAGGATTATATGTACGTTTTCCAATTCACACAGTAAGAATTCCGGTGGCGGAATTCAGAAATCCATGGATTTTCAGGCAAATTTCTTATTCAGTAAATATTGTACTGGAGATCATTATAAATTATTGTGGAGTTTTCTAGGATTAGATGAAAATACCATAATTTTTCTTGTCAAATCTAATCTGGTCCGTGGATAGTGAGCTACCACAGTATAATTTCGACTGTATTTCTCTCTGCGTGTATGTGGAGTTGAGGTTCCAGAATAATCATAATGTTACCAAAACCGAAACGTAACCAAACGGGCATTGCATCTTTTGTTGACTTTGGGATTCACTGAAATCCGTCAGAGAAGTGAATGTTCCAAAAATTCTGTCACAAGCATCGATTGTGAAGAGTATTATGAGGAGACAGAAAGTTTACTCAAAGAATGAGACCGTTAAAGAACACAGTATGTTCCCGATATCTTTACAAATTTTTCTAACTCAATCGGTAATAAGAAAAATGACACAAGTATTGAGATTCGCACAATCTACGGAATCTGCGTGCATATCAGATACTCAAAAGTTCAGAGCATTAGTAATCAATGAACAATAGCCATATGAGCATGAAAGGAGGGATACAAAATTTGCGCGTAGCAACAAGAAAGGGCAAGATTTAGCACACACGTAATCACATATCACTAGTGAAACGCTTCGCAACGACTGACTTCGGTGATTTTCGAACCTAAGTCGATCGCACGGATCATACACAGACGTACTCATACACTTAAACTATTCGCGCGGAGTAATACATGTAGGCAAGCTATACTTTTCAAATTTCAGTTGTAGCTCGCGTTCGAAGCGGTCGTTTCCACAAAATTACCCGTATCTAAAAATCAAGTTGAATTTCAAATCTTGAAGATAACATCTCCAAATTCCCACAAATTTCAACTTTTATACCTTGTATGGAATCAAATGCAAGCTTATTCCCACTTTACCCGACCCTTCTCTATTTCGCTCTGCTAATTTTGAAAAAATCGCAGCCTCGCTTCGCTCGCATCTTGAACAATTCAGATATCTGGGAATATATGAGGAGGCATCCATTAGTTTTTCACTCGGCTGAAAATATTTTTGATGTAACATTCAGAAGACCTGAAACTAATTGCCTACCATTCTTTATGCCATCTTCAAATGATTGAGAAACATGTTTCTGAACACCTGCAGGATTCGGACAACTATCCTGGTGAAAGTGGAGCGTGGAAGTGCGACGAGCCCGTGAGCTGAGAGTCAATTGAGCGTAATGGGGAGATATCTGGGCGTGATTTGAAAATGGATGAGAATATTCTCACGCTCGATTTGTTTCGAGCACCCCTATCTATACCACAGGTTTACAAACAAAAGAAAGTACCTTGCTTCTGGGACCAGAGTACACTTACCGGACATTTTTGGGTCGCTGAATACGAAAATGTAGCCGCTTTTACTCCGCCAAGTCAGGATTCTGAGATATGGGTCAAAAAGATCCACTTTCTTCCAAAATTCTTGAATCTGGATGCAGCGTTCACTGTTCCAACGTTTCGTTGAGTCGCTGGGTACGGAAATGTAGTCGCTGTTGCTCAATAACGTCAGGATTTTGGGATAGCTGGAAATTATGGGTCAATAAAGCCTTGTTTTTCTCCAAATGTCATGAATTTGGATTCATGGTACATTATTCCAACGTTTTTTGGGTCGCTGAGAACGAAAATGTGGCCACTCTCGCTCCATCACGTGAAGTTTTCGGATATGGGTCGGAAAAACCCTGTTTCCTCCGAATTATCTGAATTTGGATTCATGGTACACTATTTCAACGTTTTTCGTGTCGCTGGGTACGAAAATGTAGTCGCTGTTGCTGCATCACGTCAGGATTTTGGGATAGCTGGGAATTATGGGTCAATAAAGCCCTGTTTTTGTCCAAGTACTCTGCGTTTAAGATAAGAGTGCATTTTTTCAACAATTTTTGAGTCGCTGAATACGGAAATGTAGTGATCCTTCTTCCATCGCCTTGGGATTTCGAAGTACATGAGGATTAGGCATCGCCGAATTCCCTCCTCTTACCAGGACTCTTTATCTGGAAGGGAGGTTCAGTATTCTCACCATTATAATTAAGCCATTCTCAGCGTTACCCTGGGACAACGACGTGAACGTTGCAACTTTCTGTTCCCTTTGGGGTACTGGATGAGGGTGAGTCCCCTTGCCTCTCACATTTGTGGTGCTTGATTTCCGCAAGTCCCTTTACCTCTCACGTTCGGGGTGCTTTATTGCCGTGAGTCCCCTCGGCTCTTACGTTCGAGGTACTCCACGTGTGTGAGTTCCCTGACTTTTCACTCTCACGATGCTTCACTTGGGGTTTTTCCTGTTCCTGTGAGGTCTCAATCTTTTTGTTCCGAAGGATTTTCTAATCAATTTCCGTTCATGAGATGTCTTCGTATCTCGTTTCAAATTCCAGCAGTAGTCTGTCATCATATTTTCGTCCCAAAACCCTTGATACCTCCTTTCCATCTCCTTGATATTTTGATGGAAACTTTCCCCTTGTTCCTAGCTGAAATCTCCAAGGTTCGCAGGGAAGTAGTCCAAATGTCAGTGTAGAAAATGAACTTTCACATTCATTACACATCCCAAATCCTTACAATGAGTGAGCATTTCTTGTACGATCTGTTTGTAATTTTCATTTTTTTCGTTTCCTGAAAATTGATGGACTACTTGTTCAAAACTCGACCACGCATTTTTCTCCTTCGTCATTTGCTTTTCGAATTTTCCATCATCCAGTAATTCTCGTATTCGTGGCCCATCAAGTACGCCATCTCTTATTCTAGCATCCGACAGTTTGGGAAGCTTCACATACAAGTATTGAAATACCTTGCTGTCTGCAGCTTTATGAGCTTTGATCAACTGCTTGATCAAACCCAGTTTGATGTGTGAAGGTGGAAGTCATATTCTGGATGGATCAACCAAATTTTGTGAAACCATATTTCTACATCCAGGTATCAATTGTTTCCGAGCTGGCCACTCTCTTCTCATGTAGCGCTGATTGTGATCGCGGCTATCCCATTAACAGAGGAAGCAAGGGAATTCTATGAAACCCCTCTGCTGCCCCAGCAAAATTGTAACCATCTTCAAATCTGTGCAGATAAGCCACTGGTGATCATTGTATTCCAGTTCTCTCGATCTGAAGGGAATACCATCATATACCTCGCTCAATTCCATGGAATCGGCGATTAGAACTGGAGCGTACTTTTTTCCATCATGCAGCAAAACGGCCTTAATACTTCTTCTTGTAGAGTCTATAAACAGTCGTCAATCTCCAGGTGGATAGGGAAGCACATTGAATTCATTCATAAGTCCTTGAATATCGTTGCAGAGTACTAAGGAATTCTCATTGGACGAAACCTTTCTGAATGATGTATCCCTATTGCGGTAATACGTTACACTCGTACCTGATGTCAACAAATTTTTTTCATTCAGCCTAGAGGCCAGCAATTCTGCGCATTGCTTCGAGGCACCAAGATCGCGTATCAGATCATTCAATTCCTCCTGGCCAAATTTACCCGCCCTCTTCTCTCCATAACCATTACTCCCTTCAGATGCAGTGAAATCAGATTCATTTTCAAATCCTTCCCTGTCGATGAGATCATTCAATTCCCGCGTAACCTGGGAATCACTCCGTCTCTCTGATTTCTGATTAACTTGTGAATCACCTATTTCATTCACATTCACGATGGCAATCTCGAAAACTTCATCTGCATCAACACCAAAAACATCGGAATTATTTTCATTCAATTTGACTGCTACGGAAACTGAAGCGACATCTGGATATTTGATATTACTCTTATTTGCTTGATTGTATCCTAGTTGGGGAGCTGGTGGAAGAGAATTTTCCAGAACCACAAGCTGTGGTGGCACTACTGATTCTTCGGGCAACGAGAAAGCACGCTCGCCTGACCGATGATGCCACTGCATACTCGCCACGTATTCACCCGCATGATTCACCCACGGCAGTTGGAGTTTGTTTACAAACTGTCACGGAACAAGCTTCAATACCTAGTGAGTCGTCACATCTTGACTTTCGGATTCTCGCTGGGGTGGAGTTGTCATAACGTCAACCAGTTCCAGAAGAGTGTTCGGATACAAGAAACTTTACGAGAGAAAATCGGAACTCTCATTTTTTTCTTCAACATTCGACCCCAGATTTGGATTAAGTGACCCCGAAAACCTGCAGAACTCATGATCCATTTGAATCTGTCCAAAAATGCGAAAATGACTGGAATCACGTCCACCATATTGGATTCACCATCTTAAATCAGCTCTTTGACTACAGATTCGGAATCAGAACTTTCAAAAACCCCCGGAACCAATGTTTCATATGAATCTCTCCACAAATGCGAAAACGACTGAACTCGCGTCCACCATGTTGGATCGGCCATTTTCAATCCATTTTTTGACGTGAGATTCGCATCTCGCACCCTCAAAAATCTCTAGAACCCATGTTTCGTGAGGATCTGTCCATAAATGCAAGAATGACTGGAGTCACTATACTGAATTGGCCATCTTGAATTCATCGTTTTTTTTCAACGTCAGATCCGGATTCAGCACCCTCGAAAACGCCCAAAACCCATGTTTCATATAAATCTCTCCAAGAATGCGAGAATGACTATATTTATGCTCACTATACTAGATCCGCAATGTTGGAGTTTGTTGACGTATTCTGACGTCAAATTTGGATTCAGGCAACGGAAATTTCTACGTTGCCTCTACGTGGCCTCCACGTGAAATCTCTGTTCATCCACGTCCACCATTTATCCACGTATAGTCCACGGAGATGCGACGTAGAAATCGGGGGATGTGCTGTTAGGGATGTTTGATAAAAATCCGTTCATGTATGCCATGATAACAAACGTGTAAACATCGCGGAAAAACGTAGTTATACACAGTGAGGCATTTATCTTGAGACAACGAAATATCTTGGTGGGATCACTTTTTATTGAGAAATGTTTCATACAAAAGTTGTAAGGTGTCAAAGGGGCTATCTAACAGTGACCTTGGAAATGTCCTTGATCTCGATCTCCAAGGTCATTTGAAGGTCAAGTTCAAAATTTTAAATCGGACCGCCCCTATTCAACCCCAGGAATAAGAAGAGCGGAAAATTTTACGTCGAGATATGACCTTGACCTCAAGGTCGGGGCAATACCAAGATGATTCCAAGGTCAAAAGAAAAGGAATTTTGTCATACGAGAGGTGTTGTGCAACACAAAGGCTGGAACAGGCAGGACCTTGAAATGACCTTGACCTTCAAGGTCGTTCGGAGGTCACCTTAGAAATTAAACGAGTTTGTTATTGAACGAGTTTGTTTTTGTCTTGTTACCGTGGGTCGGGGTGCTTGTGTTCGGTGAGTCCTCCTGCCTCTCACAATTTTGAATGCTTGTTTTATTTGAAATCAAGTTATTTCAACGAATGTTCAAATTGGTGATCTTCAACTTCAATGCACTTATTGATCCGTACTTCAAAAGATCGTACATAACTTCGAAGCATATTAGGTGGTATTTTGGCACAAGCATCCTTGATCCGCTGTATCATGTTTCCTCGAGATGTTGGCATTTGTTTGTAAACTTCGCTCTTCAAGTAACCCATGAAAAGAAGCCTGGCGATCTTGCTGGCCAATTCACTGGACCACTCCTACCGATCCAGCGTCTATTGGACTCGCGATGTTAAACTTGACGAGCAACTTGAGAATAATGCGCTGGACATCCATCGTGTTGAAACCACATTTGTTGCCTCACAGCTAACGTTACGTCTTCAAGTAAAAGTGGGAGTTGGTTTCCCAAAAAATCACGGTATTTTCCGCCGTTCAAGTGACCCTCAATGAAGTGTAAACCCACAACCTGGTCATCAATTATCTCACACCAAACGTTCACAGACCATTGACGTTGATGTTCGACTTGACGTAACCAATGTGGATTTTCATTACTCCAGTAGTGCATGTTATGCCTATTAACCGTGTCATGGTTGGTAAAAGAGGCCTCGTCTGAAAATAGCACTTTAGCAAAGAAATCAGGATCTAATTGGATTTGTTGACGTGCCCATTGGCAAAAAATAATTCGGTTTTGAAAATCATTATCATGGAGTTCCTGATGCAATGAAATGTGGTAGGGGTGATATTGTCGTTTTTTCAATATCCTGCATACACTACGTTGCGAAATTCCAGAATCATGTTCGATTTCTCGAGTACTGACATGAGGATCAGCATTCACTGCAGCTAATACAGCAATTTCATTGTCGAATCCAGTAACTGTGTTGCGACGGACTCTTTTTCTGTTCCTCACACTTCCCTCTTCCATGAATTGTTTAATGACCCGATAAAAAGATGCTCGAGATCGCACGTTGTTCGGCAAACGTTCAGCATAAAGTGTAACAGCGGCATGAACATTCCTGGCACATTCACCATAAATGAGGATCATTTCTATTCTTTCTTCGACAGGAATGGCCTCCATTATTGGGAGGAAGTTTTACAGAGACGAAATTCAGGAAGAAATTAGCAGTCAGCAAGAGAAAAGATTACAGAAATCAGAATACACAAATCACGATATTCGTTGACGTGCCGAGTTCCGAACCGAAAATATCGAGAGACAGAACGCAATTACACACACCGGTTCGATGTGGTATGTTTAGTTCTCATGCAATGCTTTGGATTCAACGACCGTGTACGACTGTGTTTATGCCCGTGTTTGTGTACATTTGGTGTGGAATAATTGATCACAAGGTTGTGAGTGCCCACTTCATTGAAGGTCACTCAAACCATGGAAAATATCGTGATCTTTTGGAAAACCAACTTCCGCTTTTGCTTGTGGACGTAATGTTAGCTGTAAACCAAAAAATGTCGTTTCAAGGCAACAAACGTGTGGCTTAGATTGACGCTCATTCAGGCTTTGTCAGAATTTCAATGAGTGGGCTGCCTGAATGCATTCCAAAAACATAAAAAAAAATCCTTGCAAAAGCACTTCACTATCCCTCAATAAGAACAGCTGCGACAGGGCACCTACTTTTCCCCATTTGCTTTTACCTTCATTATTCTGTAATTATGGAGACCAACTATCAGAAAAGTATGATTTGCATACGGTTTCAATCAGTTATCCATGTACTTTCTGAAAAAAATTTTCCAATTTGAGAAATTCCAAGATGGCAGCTTTGATAATTCGGGATGGGGGTCAAATCAACGAAAAACCAAATCAACGAAACCGTTAGTTGGAAAGAATAAGACATCATACATCATACATCTCTTCCTTTTCAACCAATGGTTTCGTTGATTTGTCCTTTCGTTGATTCGGCCCCCACCCATAATTCGATCAGTTATGATTTTTTGAAGTGCCATACTTAAACCTCCATTCTGAAATTTCCAAAACTGAGAATTTCCCGCAAGAAGTACACGGAGAACTGGATGAAACCGTATTAGAATGATAGTTTCCTGATAGATCCCTGGCGGAAAAATTTTGTTGAATTTTGTTCATCTTTGGCACAGCGGGGTTTCAATGAAATTCAACAAAATTCCGTGAACTTGAACGAACTTACGGATCAATAAATGCATTGAAGTTGAAGGGGACCAATTTGAGCACTTGTTGGAATGAGTTTATTCCAAACAAAAGAACAATTGGGAAAGGTGAGAGGCGAGGGGACTCACCGAAAACAAGCTCCCCGACCCACGGTAACAAGACAAAAACAAACTCGTTCAATAACGAACTTGTTTAATTTCTGAGGTGACCTTCAAACGACCTTGGAGTTCGAGGTCATTTCAAGGTCCTGCCTGTTTCAGCCTCTGTGTTGCACAACACCTCTCGTATGACAAAATTTCTTTTCTTTTGACCTTGGGATCACCTTGGTATCGCCCTGACCTTAAGGTCAAGGTCATATCTCGACGTGAAATTTCCCGCTCTTTCCATTCCCGGAGTCAAATAGGGGGGGGTCCCGTTTGAAATTCTGAACTTGACCTTCAAATGACCTTGGAGATCGAGATCAAGGCCATTTCCAAGGTCACTGTTGGATAGCCCCTTTGACAACCTACAACTTCTGTATGAAACATTTTTCAATAAAAAATGATCCCACCGAGATATGTCGTTGTATCAAGATAAATGCCTCACCCTGTATGTACAAGGTGATCCATTTGAAGTGATATAGTTAGATATCTCGGAAACTAGTGGAGATGAGAAAAATGTTCCAAATAAAAACTTTAGGGTTCCAAGGGGGAAGTATGATAATGACCTTGAAAAATCCCTCAGAGGTCATTTAGGAGTCAAGATGGTTTTTTTTAATGGGATTCTCATTTCTTCATCATGGCATGGGAAAGCTGGTTTCAAACCCTTTACGAAACATTGGTCATGGACCCCTTTCCGCCCATTCGGGTGCAAGATACGGATCGTGGAAGTTATTGTTGAACTACCCTTAGTGCTACCCAGAAACAAAGACGTGGACGTGGTAGTTCTCAGTTCCCTCCGGAGTGCTTGATTATTGTGAGTCCCCTTGCCTCACACATGTGGGGTTCAAAAATTTGGAAACTACTTTTTAAATGAGGGAGGACATGATCGGTCGCATCTGCACTGTTTGTGCCAACATACCAGGATTATGTATCCAGGCAGAGGGGGGTAACTTCGAGCAATTATTGTAACAGCATCAAGCACCCTCATGTGAGAGGCAAAAGAACTCACGATAATCGAGCACTCCGGAGGGAACAGAGAACTGCCGCGTCCGCGTCGTTGTTCTTCGGTAGCGCTGAGAGTAGTTCATCGATAACTTCGACGGTCCATACCTTGCACCTCAATGGGCGGAGAGGGGTCCATAACCAGTGTTTCGTGGAGGGTTTGAAACAAGCTTTCCCATGTCATGATAGAAGAATGGGGGTCCCCTCCAGAAAAACCATCTTGACCCCTAAGTGACCTTCAAAATGACCTCTGAGGGATTTTTCAAGGTCAGCATCATACTTCCCCCTTGGAACCCTAAACTTTTCATCTGGAACATGTCTCTCCATCTCCAGTAGTTCCCGAGATTTTTTCCTATATCCCTCCAAATATCTCGGAAACTAGTGGAGATGGAGAGAAATGTTCCAGATGAAAAGTTCAGGGTTCCAAGGGGACAGTAGGATTCCGACCTTGAAATATCCCTAAGAGGTCATTTTGAAGGTCATTTAGCGGTCAAGATGGTTTTTTCAAATGGGACCTCCATTTTTCCATCATGGCATGGGAAAGCTGGTTCCAAACCCTTTACGAAACACTGGTCATGGACCCCTCCTTGCTCATTGGGGTGCAAGGTATGGACCGTCGCAGTTATTGATGAACTACTCTTAGTGCTACTCAGGAACAACAACGTAGACGTGGTAGCAGTGATGCCAGCATTTGGCCGACCGAGTCGATTTTCCCTCTCTATCACATTTGTCTGTATAGAAATGTCACACACACAATCAAACCTCCGACAAAAGAAATTTGATTGTATACAGTGTGATGGAGGGGCAAAATCGACTCGGTTAACCAAATGCTGGCATCACTGCGTGATAGTTCTCTGTTCCCTCCGGAGTGCTTGATTATCGTGAGTCCCCTTGCCTCTCACATGAGGGGTGCTTGATGCTGTTACAATAACTGCTCGGAATTACCTCCCTCTGCCTGGATACATAATCCTGGTATGTTGGCACAAACAGTGCGGATGCGATCGATCATGTCCTCCCTTATTTACAAAAAACCTCCCAAACTTTTTGGGTCAATCTACAAAGAAATTTTTTACAGTGTAACTCTCTTTGGTGAATTCTTTGGAAGCTCGAAGGATTTTTGTATCCGTTCGAATGTGCATCCTAATCGAGGTTATGTGGTATGGTCAATACTTCCAATGTCCCCAGCAACCTTTCAACAATTTTTAAGAGTCGATACTAATTCATAACCCTCATTAAATCAAATGGAATACTTCATCCTATTTAAAACGCAATAATCGTAATAAATCGTACACATTACTGCCAACCATAATAAGCAGAGACTTAGTGTCCCTGTTTGTTTGTGTTCACGTTTTTTTTCCAATGAAATGAACTCTAATCTGCATTGAAATCAGTCCCGATCTTCGGAGAAAAGCGATGAACAAGAATACATGCACAACCAGAAACATCGAATTTCTATTTATTATGGTTGGTTATGTGGATGATTACGGGAATACGTGATCATTTTAACACTGGTTCGAAATTGAGACCATCACAATCGTTCTTCCCCTTTGCATATTCAATCATCTACATTCATCAATTTATTCCATTTGATTCAATCGAAGAAATGAATCACTATCCACCCTCTGGAATTATTGATATCATGCTTGTGCTTGGCTCATGTCACAATAATTACAACAAAGCCACAAGAGTTTACCGGGATCGGTATCCCGATCGCCGCATCGTACACCCCACGGCCACTCGTCGACCCGAATTGAGGGCTTGACGAGGAGTATTGCAGCGAGATCTAAGACATCACCGGTACGATGAGAATGATATCCGTGCACTCACCATATTGGGATTTATCCACTTGGACCCTCATGTCAGTCGCAGATCGTTGGCACGAATGACTGGTATACCCCGGACTACTGTTTTGAGAATCTTGAAGCATGTCAAATATCGACCAAACCACATCACGTTAACTCAAGCTCTCACTCAAAACGACATGAGACTTCGAATTAGATTCTGCAACTGGGCACGAGCAAGGCTGGTTGACGATCCTAAATTCTTCGACTATGTAATGTTCTCTGACGAAGCATCTTTTCAGAGCACTGGGCATTCGAATAGACACAATTCTCATTACTGGTCGGATGTTAATCCGCATTGGTTTCGAGCAATCGACAACCAACATCGTTGGAGCGTGAATGTGTGGTGCGGGATCGTCAATGCCTATTCAGTCGGTCTACATTTTTTCGACGGCACTTTGAACGGCCCCATGTTTCTGGAATTCCTGGTGGATCATTTACCAGACTTGCTTGAGGATCTGGATTTACAAACAAGGCAGAGGATGTGGGTCCAACTAGATAGAGCGCTCCCCCATTACGCATTGATCGTGAGAGAATACGTTGATCATTATTCCCCGGGAAGGTGGATTGAACGAGGTGGGCCAGTTGCGTGGCCTCCACGCTTACCCGACTTGACATATTCCGCTTTTGCTTGTGGGGACTTCTGAAAGACGAAGTATTCAAGGCCCAACCAACAACAAGGGAGGACATGATCGATCGCATCTGCACTGTTTGTGCCAACATACCGCAATCAGTGTTTCTGAAGACGGTTACAAATTTTCGGCGGAGACTGGGATTATGTATCAAGGCAGAGGGGGGTGACTTCGAGCAATTATTGTAACAGCATCAAGCACCCCTCATGTGGGAGGCAAAGGGACTCACAATAATCGAGCACTCCGGAGGGAACAGAGAACTGCCGCGTCCGCGTCGTTGTTCTTCGGTAGCGCTAAGAGTAGTTCATCGATAACTTCGACGGTCCATACCTTGCACCCCAATGGGCGGAAAGGGATCCATGATCAGTGTTTCGTGAAGGGGCTGAAACCAGCTTTCCCATGCCATGATGAAAAATGGGGGTCTCATTCAAAAAACCACTCTTGACCCCCAAATAATCTCCAAAATGACCTCTGGGGGATTGTTCAAGGTCAGCATCATACTTCCCCCTTGGAACCCTCAACTTTTGTCCTGGAACATTTTTTTCCATCTCCACTAGTTTCCGAGATATTTTACTATATCACTTCAAATGGCACACCCCGTATAGTATGTACACAGCGGATAAAATTTCCTCCGAGATCACCTATTTTTCGAGAACAAAATTAAAAAAAAAACAGAAGGCCTTGTCCGATTCCAATAAGAATCAACTGGTCCTTGGAGAAGGGTTTGAAGAAGGTCTTCCATACATTCCAATTTATCCGGTCCAGAGTTATCCCGATTACGAACAGATTGACGACAGACAGACAAATAGACAACCCCACGGAGTATCAATCAGTATTGCATGAAATGAAAAACTGTTCAACTTCCAATTGGATCACTCAAATATTTCAGGAGATACGGTCAGAAGGTACGATGCCGGGTGCAATGAGCACTCCATGTTTTGTATACTACGTATACCGATGAGTGCCTAAAAATAAGAGTTACTCATCAAACACAGTTTGTTACCATATCATAACTACAATGTCACTCAATATCACCTCTTCGTTGCATGTAATGGACTGCGCTATTGAAAATAAATCTGTGCAATTCTCTGTATTTGTCTGATTGTCCGGAATCTGATAAAAAGAAGAGAAATGAAGAGATTTGTATCAAATTTTGGCCGTTTTCAGAGTAACGTGAAGGAATGCAGAGATCATTTTTATGAATGTGGTAACTTGTAATTTCACACTCATCAAAAGTTGCTGAAATGTAACCATACCCCAGGTAGCACACGCACGTTCTGGGAATGTTCCGAGAATATACGTTGAGGGTATTCGAATATTCTATGGAGATTCTTATAACGTCCCTGCTGAAAAAGACGGAGAGAAATGGAAAGAAAATTTTTCCTCTCCGTTTGATATCGGTTTTTGTCGCATAAAATACGGAAGAAAACGGAATGCGAATTTATTTTCCCGTTTGGAACTGGAAATCCGGACATAAACTTCGATGGTATTGATACGGATTTCTGAACATAAAATATTACCGACTTCAAACGTATTGCCGGATGAAGTGAATGAGGAAGCCTTTCCGTTTCCATCCGCATACGCGGATTAGAATCTTGATGGTATTGATACGAAATTCTCAACATAAAATTGTACCGATTCCATCCGTTTTGTCGGACGAAATGGGATGAAAATCCTTTCTGTTGTCGGAAATGCGGATGAAAATGTCAGTGGTATTGATCAGCATCTCCAATCATTAAATTTTGTCGACTTCATCCGAATTTTCGGATGAACTACATTGTACAAAAGAATTCATTGGGGAATCCCAATGCGCACCGCGCACGACCCCTATGAGAAGTGATCTTGTAACTAGAGAAAATATTGGTTCACATGAGAGAATCCAGCTGTCGCTCACTCACACGAGAATCGGGAACACATCTCCTCTCCTCCACTATTCCTGTCCTCCTCTAATCCCTGCTCTTCTATGATTTGTCGAGGTTTCCCGCCCCGAGGAGGCGATGCCATCTGCCACGAGATCACACTGCGGTCCCTCATCACCGAAGGACGATCTACCAATCACCGGAGACCACCTTCTTTCATCTTCAGACCGACCAACAGAAGAAGATGGAACACCCTCTATCGCCCTTCCGTCCAAGCTGCTGACCTGAGAGAAAGAAGCATGTCGCATGCACCGCCTAGCCACCCATCATGCCTCTAGAAGAGAAGAAGAGAGGAGTGAGAGCGACAATACGGATCCCGACATTTCCCGTCACTCTGGCTCAGGAGGAACCAAGGAATTGGGAAAAGACAGAAATACTCACCCAGGAGGACTCCCGCTCCACATATACCCACACTCACGCAACGATTGATCGGAGACCACCACCGCCAAAACCCATAAAACAAGCTCAAGGGGTGAGCTCTGACGGTAAGTCACCGACGGGGTTCTGTGTGTCACTTTGCGAACTCATCCGTCGGTGAAGAAGAAGGGAGTGGCCATCTTACCTGTCACTTCTGGTGTAACCGAGCAGCACCGCGTACAAGCGGAAATTTGTTTCAAAGAGATTGGAAATACGGTGAGTGTGGGGTGCCATCGGGCCCGAAATTCAATTAATAACATTATTACGCATCCGCCAAAGTAGTGGCTCCGGTGTGAAAGTGCTGGTGCGGTGGATTATAGTGTTCTTGTTTTCTTGGTGAGAAAGTTCTGTTTGTGGCCTTCTCCACGTGTCCCTTCATTCGATTTTCCCTCCACCTTTTGTGTTCCAACCCTCAATGCATCCCCTTCGTTCGCTTCAGCCCTCCCTAGGACGAATTTCATAGTCACGGTTTTCCTGTGCACTCCTTTCGTTGATTAGTGTAAACGGCCTCGTCCGTGTAGAATTTCCCCTCGCGGTCGTGTCCCCCGTGTTTTATACATTCCCTCTATGAACTTCATTTGATTGTATAACTTCCTTGTACACGACAGAGTCGTGTGAGTTATGTAAAGTTGACGAATTTGTAATATATATTAGGTGTACAAATAAGTTTCCGCGGTTTGTCAAAAGATGGCCCCACCAGAAGGTTAAGGAGAAATTGTCAGATGTAAAACGTGATATCCCAAGTTTAGTCATCTGGCAACACCATAACCTTAAAGTACTAGTGATTCCGTATCAGCATCACGTAATTTTTTTCGTGCAAAAATGTCAAGTTTTATTCCGAATAAGCATCATTTGCGGGAACTTTTGATTTACTTCTTTAATGTGAAAAAATCTGCAGCTAAGGCGCATCGATTGCTTTTAGAAGCATATGGTGAAGCTGCTTTAAGTGAGAGAAGTTGTCAGGAATGGTTTCGAAAGTTTAAGAACGGTGAGTTTGACGTTAAAGACAAAGAACGCAGTGGAAGGCCGAAAGTGTACGAAGACATGGAATTAGAAGTACTATTGGAGGAAGATTCATCCCAAACGCAAAAAGAACTTGCACTTACTCTACAAGTGACTCAACAAGTAATTTCACATCGTTTAAAATCGTTAGGAATGATTCAAAAACAAGGAAATTGGGTTCCATATGAACTAAAGCCGAGAGAAGTTGAACGCCGATTATGCATGAGTGAAATGCTGCTTGCCAGGAATAAAAAAAAGAGTTTTTTGCATCGTATAGTCACTGGTGACGAAAAATGGATTCACTACGATAATCCAAAGAAGAGAAAGTCATGTGTTAAGCCCGGCGAACCATCAACATCGACAGCTAAGCCGAATATTCATGGAAAAAAACTCATGCTGTGTATTTGGTGGGATCAGCTTGGTGTCGTGTATTATGAATTGCTGAAACCAAGCGAAACCATTACTGTAGCTCTCTACCGAACACAATTGATGAGATTGAGTCGGGCACTTAAGGAAAAACTCGCCCATTACTACTCCAGACACGACAAAATTATTCTTTTACACGATAATGCTCGTCCACATGTTGCGGCGCCGGTAAAAACATACTTGGAAACACTCAACTGGGAAGTTTTACCCCACCCGCCGTATTCACCAGACTTAGCCCCTTCTGATTATCACCTGTTCCGGTCGATGGCACATGGTCTGTCTGAGCAGCGCTTCACATCATATGGAGACACCAAAAATTGGGTAGATTTGTGGATAGCGTCAAAAGATGAAGAGTTTTTCCGACGGGGTATCCGAATGTTGCCAGAAAGATGGGGAAAAGTAGTGGCAAATGATGGAAAATACTTTGAATAAAACGTAATGTACTTTTCCTTTACAATAAATTGCTAATTTTTTATAAAAAACGGTGGAAACTTATTTGTACACCTAATATATATATGAAAGTTGAAATATATATATATATATCTATATATATATACAGGGTGGGGCATTTAAAGTGTCGCGGGCGTTTTTTCCAAAAATGAAGTGAGATACGAGAAAATTTTTCGGACAAAAGTTGTAGGGTACCAAGGGGGACATCCGATGGTGGCCTTGGCTTTGACCTCAAATCTCATCTTCAAGGGCATTCTGAGATCAACTCTTGTTTTTCAAATAGCATCTCATATTTCTTACTGCAGAATTGGATTCTAGGTCAAAAACCAAGAAACTTTTGTCTGAACCATTTTCCTGAAATCCGCAAAAATGGCGCTCTAATCGATATTGTTCCATTTTGAATCTGACATTCGAATAACTCGAAAACGAAGGGTCTTGCAAAAGAATGTTTCGTACAAAAGTTGTCAATACACAACACATCTCAATCGTCTACATTACCACCATTCAGAGCTCACGCGATGTAAACAACCGACGGGGTTCAGTGAAAATTCACGATTTTGGAAGTCAGTTTGTCAGTTACATTTGATTATTACTTGGTTTATGACAAATTGAAAATCATGGATATCCGATACACGGTTCCTGAAAAGATCGATATGATCTCCATTTACGGTGAAGTGCATAAGAACCCCAGACAAGCATATGACTTGTATGCAGCACGATTTCCTGAAAGAACAACGCCATCCATTAGGTATTTTCAACTCATTACAAAATTATCCCCAGAAACGGGAAGTGTTACAAGGGAAAAACGACATCGAATGAGAACTGTTAGCGGAGAAAATGCGGAAGTTAATGTACTAGCTGCAGTAGCCAATAATCCACACGTGAGCTCTCGTGAAATTGAACTCCATCCGGGAATTTCTCGAAGAAGTGTCCTTTGAATACTGAAACGTCACAAATTCCATCCGTATCACATTTGTTTGCATCAAGACCTTCACGGTGATGATTTCGAAAATCGTGTACAGTTTTGTCGATAGGGTCTAGCGCAAATGCACAATAACAACTTCATCAACATATTATTTTCTGATGAGTCGACGTTCACCAATCATGGTCAAGTAAATCGACATAATATGCATTACTGGCCGACAGAAAATCCAAGATGGTTACGTCAAGTAGAGCATCAAAGACAATGGGCTGTGAATGTTTGGTGTGGTATTTTTCGATCTCGAGTAATCGGACCGTACTTCATTGCAGATACGCTAAATGGAGAGAAGTACAGACATTTCTTAGATCAAGTGCTTCCAACATGACTTGAAGACATACCTATTCAGGAACGATTGAATATGTGGTATCAACACGATGGTTGTCCATCCCATTATGCAGTCACAGCTCGAGAAATATTGGACAGAGATTATCCTGGACGATGGATAGGACGTCGTGGACCAGTTCATTGGCCTGCCCGTTCTCCGGATCTTACTTCTCCAGATTTTTTTCTATGGGGATACATAAAAGATACAGTTTATCAACAAGCACCGACTACACCTGAGAATATGCGTCAACGAACCATCAATGCATGCGCGAGCATCAATGAAGATATTTTAGCACGAGTTCAGCAATCTTTTGTAAAACGTTTTGAAATGTGTATTGAAGTCGAAGGCCATCATTTTGAGCATCTACTGCATTAAAATTATCTAAGTGATGTAGACGATTGAAATGTGTTGTGTTTTGTCTGTTATACCCCATCACCTCCGTTTCAGATCGAGGGGTCCCCCTTGGAATCAGACAACTTTCGTCCGAAACATTCTCCTCCAAGACCCTTCGTTTTCGAGTTATTCTAATGTCAGATTCAGTATGGAACAATATCGATTAGAGCGCCATCTTTGCGGATTTCAGGAAAATGGTTCAGACAAAAGTTTCTTGGTTTTTGACCTAGAATTCAAATCTGCAGTAAAAAATATGAGATGCTATTTGAAAAACAAGAGTTGACCTCAGAATGCCCTTGAAGATGAGATTTGAGGTCAAAGCCAAGGCCACCATCGGATGCCCCCCTCGATACCCTACAATTTTTGTCCGAAAAATTTTCTCGTATCTCATTTTCTTTTTGGAAAAAACGCCCGCGACACTTTAAATGCCCCACCCTGTATATATATATACGTGGTGACACATGTTTAACCGTATTTCCATATTTCATTGCTTGATTAATCAAAAGCAACCCACCCCCTCTCCCTTAGCTTTCCCTTGTCCCTTGACTTTCCCAAAGTTATCGTGAACATATTATCCGTTGTTTTTCGATATATTTCAGGTCCCATCCTCTATAAATATCCACGACGGGGATCGCGGAGGCGCTCAACTATCTTGCGCCTTTGTGCATGGGTGAAGAAGACACCCATCACACACCTTATGAAAGTGCATGTGTATGTTGGAGTGTTTTTCCGTTTTCATCCGCATACGCGAAGAAGAATTCTAATGATATTGACCTGGACTCACAATCATCAAATCATATCGATTTCATTTGAATTTTCGGATAAATGGAGTTGGAAAGTCTCTTTGTTCCCATCCACATATGCAGATGAAAATTTTCATGGTGTCTCTGCGGATTTACAATCAAGGAATCATATCGATTTCCACTGGATGAATTAAGGTGGAAAGTCTTTCTGTTTTCATCTGCACCTGCGGACAGAAATTTTCATGGTATTGATCTGGATATCCAACCATGAAATCCTACAGATTTCATCCGGATATTCGAATGAATGAAGGTGGGAAGTCTTTCAGTTTTCATCCGTTGATGCAGATGAAAATTTTAATGGTATCTGTCTGGATTTACAACCATGGAATTATATCGGTTTCATCCGGATTTTCGAATACACGGTATTCGAATATTTTTTCATTCTCATCAGAATACCCTACTGTAAATTCCCAGTTGATTCGCATGCGTCTTTGCATGGGAATCAAGTGGGTTGCATGGGACTCAAGTGGGTCACATGCGTCTCCACATGGATTAATGAGCGAAAATATTGAGAAATAGATCAGTCTGAAATTTGAAACAACTAATTGAACTTGAAACAGAAATACATATCGAATTTCAATTGTAGATCACATTCATATTGATTGAGTTCGAATATGTCAATCATTCATTTGACACCCCAACCTCCAATGTACCTTGCTCATTCATCATGGTGAATCACATGGGTTATTCGTGCAAATGTCTCATTGGTAACTCATGCGAATATATCACATGGGTTACTCATGGGGAAATATTGCACGGGTTACCCCTGCGAGGATACCAAACAGGGCAAAACCTTACGTGAATGTAAAACAATAATGGAAATGTTCATTGTCTCAAGTCCTTGTGAGTTTTCGTTCTGTTTGGAATTCTCATATGGGTAACCCACGTGATTTATCCACAGGAGTAACCCATGTGACTTGATGACATGCGAAATAAACCCAGTGCCGAATTCGCAGGGGAAATTTCCCTTGTGCACCAACTGGAATTCACAATGGGATATCCCTAGCGATTTTGAGGTTACCAAAGAGTTACCAAAAAATTTCGGTACGTTTGTGACTTTTTCTTACCACAAAATAACCAACAACCGCATCTTCAGTGCTACTCATCGGTCACGATTCGGTATCTTTTCGGAACAAAACCATTTGTTTGCCAGATCACAGAAATGGTGTTTTTGATCATTTCTTGGTTGCTTCGTGGTTGAGAACCGAAAATTTACCGAAGGTTAAGAATCCTGCATTGGTTGCAATTTGGTCCCGTTTTGGAAAAAAAGGCCTAAGACTACCGCGAATAGGTGGAACCAAATTGGTCAGTTTTTGGTAAATTTCCGGTTCAAAACCATAAAATTATCGGATATTCAGTGCGACTCATCGGTCACGATTCGGTACCTTCTTGGAACTAAACCACTTTTTTCAACAGATTACAGGAATGAGGCTGGCCTCCGATGGACCGGAATTCGTTCCGGCGGAATGACTTTGAACCAATCGCTTTCACAATTTCTTTTAGAGCGTTCTATCAGAAATCTATAAAAAATTGTGCATTGGTTCAATTTTCATTCCGCCGGAACGAATTCCGGTCCATGGGAGGCCAGCCTAATCCTGCTTGGTAATTTCTTGGTTGCTTCGTGGTTAAAAACCGAAGATTCACCGAATGTTGAGAATCCTGCATTGGTTACAATTTGGTTCCTTCTTGGAAAAAATGCCTGAAATTACCGCGAATAGGAGGAACCAAATTGGTCAGTTTCAGGTGAATTTCCGGTATACAACCATGGAATTACCGAATATTCAGTGCTACTCATCGGTCACGATTCGGTACCTTCTTGGAACGAAACCACTTTTTTTACCAGATTACAGGAATGGTCTTCTTGGTCATTTCTTGGTTGCTTCATGGTTGAAAACCGAAGATTTACCGAATGTTGAGTATCCTGCATTGGTTACAATTTGGTTCCTTCCATCTGCGGTAATTTTAGGCATATGTTTTCCGAGAAGGAACCAAATTTTTACGAATAAGTGGCACTGAAGTTTTGGTAATTGTATGGTTGTGAACAGGAAATTTTCCGAAAACTCACCGTTTATGTTCCTTCCATCTGCGGTAATCCCAGGTATACTCTTCCCAAGAAGGAACCAAATTGTTCCCAATGAGTAGCACTGAAGATTCGGTAATTTTATGGTGATGAACTGGAAATGAACAAAGAACTGACCAATTTGGGTCCTTCTATCTGCCGTGATTTCAGGCATATTATTTCCAAAATGGAACCAACTTCTCACCAATCAGTGGCACTGAAGTTTTGGTAATTCTATGGTTGTGAACCACGTATTATTCAAAAACTGACCAATTTGGTTCCTTTCATCTGCGGTAATTTCAGGCATATTTTTTCCGGAAAGCAACCAAATTTTTACAGATCAGTGGCACTGAACTTTTGATTGTTATATGGTTGTGAACCGGAAATTATCCCAAAACTGACCAATTTTGTTCCTTCCATCTGCAGTAATTCCAGGTATACTCCTCCCAAGAAAGCACCAAATTGTTACCAATGAGTACCAATGCAAATTCGGTAATCCCATGGTTATGAACCGGGAAGTAACCAAAAACTGACCAATTTGATTCCTCCCATCAGCGGTATTTTCAAGATGTTTTTCCAAAAAGGAACCACATTGTTACTAATCACCTCCCCGTGGATGATTGCGGGTCTTCCAGCGGGATATTCATGATACCTGTCCTTGATATCCTTTTTATCCATCCCTGGTAGTATCTGCTTCCTTCGCGTGGTGGGGAGGGTGAGTATCCCAGAGTTGGATCTTTTTTTCGAGTGGAATGAACTACTCAAGAGAAAGAATACAAACTGAGAGAAACGAAATCATCCTAATGCCAGAAACATCGGCGAAAACGGAAGGAAAGCAAGGGGAAACTACCTTCCTTGACATGTTTCAATACTTCCCGAGGAAATGAAACCTTTTCCAAACCTGGAATATTATACTCGTAGAACAAAAACCAACGAACAAATTAATGAGTACTTGATGACGCTTTCTTGGGTAAAATATTCCGGAGGTAAACTAGTCTCCCGTTCGGACCTCCGGGTGGAGGCTGCTCGAGGAAGCTTCATCAGCGAAGAATGAAAACCAAAGAATAGGATAGGGAAAAGAAACAACATTCTTCGAGTCGGAGCGTGGGATGTTAGATCACTGAGGCAAGCGGGAAAATTATAAAATTTGAAATTAGACATGAATAGGTTGAATGAAGACGTAATGAGGATTAGCGAAATGAGATGGCCACAAGAAGGCGATTTCTGGAGTGGGGATTATAGAATAATTCATACAGGATCAAAGAACGGTCAAGCAGGTGTAGGAATTGTAATGCATAAAAGAGTAGGAAATAGAATAGAAAATTATTTGCAACATAATGAACGCGTGATGATGGTTAGAATCAGAACAAAACCGGTAGACACAGTCATAGTGCAAGTATACATGCCCACATCTGCATATTCGGAGGAAGATATTGAAAAAACGTACGAAGAAATAGAAGAAGTGATAGAATATGTGAAGGGAGAAGAGAATTTGATAGTGATGGGTGATTGGAATGCGGTAGTGGGACAAGGAAAAGAGGGCAACATAATAGGAGATTTTGCGTTAGGGAGGAGGAACGATAGAGGACAACGTTTAGTCGAATTTTGTGGAAATCATAAGATGGTTATCACACACACTCTATTTGAAAATCATTCAAGAAGAATCTACACTTGGAAAATGTCAGGAGATACAGCAAGATACCGAATTGATTACATATTAGTGAAAGAAAGATTTAGAAACCCAGTGAAAAACTGTACAACTTATCTCAGTGCAGATATAGATAGTGATCATAATATGTTGATGATGAAATGTTCTCTGAAATTCAAATCTCTGAAGAAGAAAAGGAAAATTCAGAAAAGATGGAATTTGAAGAACCTCAAGCAAAAACAAAAACACATGAGGCATTCGAGAAAATGTTGGATGAAAAATTGGGAGATCAAAAAGAGAAAGGGTATTCTTGTCGTATGCGGTCTACCGGAGACTGGTGGTCTACTGCGGTAGACCGCAAGGTGCTTACTATATGCTTCTTGTATGAGGTCTTCCCTAAATAGAGTGCATACGACAACGGTGACGGTTGCAGTATGGGGTCTACCCTGGCAAAGCATAGGAAAAGAAGGAGCCAAGTAGTACAGGAAACGAACTGCAGGAACTGAAATGAAAACTACTGGACACATTTCATCGGCTACTTGACACGTATTCCAAACACGACTGCTATAATTCACAACCGAACTGATACCTAACTCTCACTCCATTCAAAAGAGACAAACGGTTTGTGATGAAAATTCTTCACACGCACACGTACGCACATACACGTAGTTGTCGAAAATTCATTGAATACACGCGCGTACGTTTCCTACATATTTACTGTTTCATTCATAACGTCGTGGGATTCCAGGTACTTCTTGTACCAACACTTTGATGTACAATGGGCTGCCATTCAAGTTGTAGATAACGTTATTCTTTCTCTTTTTCTCTTTCATTTATTTTCATTTCTGTGGAACATTTTCTTTCCACTATTCCTCTCATTCTCCTGCTCCACTCAAATTTCAGCAAGTTTCGGTGCTTCCACATAAGTACCAGACTGTTATTCCTCTGCATTTTTACCTGCACTCGAACTGCTTTTCATTACGCATGCTGCAGTTTATCGAGATCGTTTCCCACCCACCGGTGTAGACCGCATAATACAATCCTTACCCTTATCGTATGCACTCTGCTCAGGGTAGACCCCATACAAGAAGCATATAGTAAGCAGCTTGCGGTCTACCGGGGTGGACCGCATACAGCAACCGTATGCACTGCAGCATGCGGTCTACCCCGGTAGACCGCATACGACAATCCAAGGACCTCCATAGACCGCATACGACAAGAATACCAGAGAAAGACTTGGGAATAGAGAGGAGATCGACAAAGATGAAGGGGAATATGGGAGGATGTGCGGATAAGATTTTGAAGAATAATGGGGTAGAACCTAAAAACCTATGGATAGCGGGAGAAATTTTAGAATTGATAAATGAAAGAAGAAAATACAAGAATCATGATAGCCAAGAAGGCCAGCAACGATACCAATCATCGAGGAATAAAATAATAAGAGAATCAAGGGAAGCAAAAGAACCGTGGTTAGAAGAGAAATGTCAGGAAATAGAAATGAGATTGCATTTAGGAAAAATAGATGAAGCATATAGGATTATTGAAAGATTTTTCGGACAAATGAAATCTAGAAGCAATAAGATTATAAACTCTCTAGGACGACAATTGATAAAAGCGGAAGAGAAAATAGAACAGTGGATCAATCATTTGGAAGACTTGTATAGAGGAAACGATGATATAGCACTTTTAGAGAAGGAGGAGGATGTAGATGAGGAAGAATTGGGAGATTCGATATTGAGATCAGAATTCGACAAGGCTTTGAAAGGATTGAAAAATAATAAAGCGCCAGGCATAGATGGCATAAGTGCGGACCTTATAAAAGCTTCCAGTGAAGGAACTCGTGACGCACTGTTTGAATTGATTAGAGATATGTACGAAAAAGGAGAAGTACCGGAAGATTTCCAAAAGAATAGAATTGTCGCTATCCCGAAAAAACAAGGGGCAGGCAAATGCGAGAACTACAGAACGATCCCTACAAACAATGATTACTGGCGTTTTAATGGACCACCGATGGTCCGGCAGTGCCGTTGAAGAGCCGTCACTGGCCCTTTGAAATACCAGCAGTCGTGTTTGCTGGGATCAGTTTAACTTCACATGCTTCGAAAATACTGACCAAAATTATATACAGGAGGATGGAAAATGAAATAGAGAGTAGATTGGCAGAAGATCAGTTCGGTTTTACAAAAAACAGGGGAACGCGAGAAGCAATGTTAGCACTTATGGCAGTAATAGAGAAAAGGATAGCGCTGAAGAAATCTGTGTACATAGGCTTTGTAGATATACAAAAGCCTTCCGATAATGTGGACTGGGAGAAGATGTTTGCGATCCTGAAGAAGGTGGGAATAAATTATAAAGATATAAGAATAATATACGAATCATATAAGAATCAAAGTGCAATGATAGACATAGAGGGTCAGGAAGGGGAAGCACAAATAAGAAGAGGGGTGAGACAAGGATGCTGATTATCGCCACTGATTTTCAATTTATATATAGAAGAAACAATGAACGAAGTGAAGGAGGAAATTCAATCGAAATTACAGATTCAGGGAGAAAATATAAGTATGTTGAGATTCGCGGATGACATAGCTATATTGGCCACGAGTAGTACTGAGTTAGAAAATATTCTCAACACTATGAGAATAATATTATTGGAAAACTATTGTATGAACATAAATAAAGACAAAACAAAATTCATGATGTGTACAGCAGTGAAAACAGCTAGAAGAACGAAAATCAAAATAGATACCGAGACAATTGAACAGGTGAAAGAATTCGAATATCTAGGAAGCATAATCACAGAGAACGGCAAAAGCGAAAGAGATATAAGAGCAAGAATAGCACAAGGGAAACAGGCTTTTTACCAAAAGAGACAGTTATTATGCTCAAAAAATATAAGCTTGGAAGTAAGGAAGAAATTCTTGAAAAGTTACGTTTGGAGCACAGCATTATATGGTTGCGAAACTTGGACAATGGGGAAAACTGATCAACGAAGACTTGAAGCTTTTGAAATGTGGTGTTATAGGAGGATGCTCAGGATAAAATGGATAGACAAAGTCAAAAATGAAGAAGTACTCGAGCAGATAAATGAAGAAAGAAATCTTTTGAAACACATCGTGAAAAGGAGAAGCAATCTTATAGGACACACATTACGGCATGAGAGTTTATTGAAAACAATATTGGAAGGGAAAATGAATGGTAAAACTGGTAAAGGTAGACCTAGAGCAAGTTATATGAAGCAAATCGTACAAGACAAGGGATGTAGTAGATATGTAGAAATTAAACGTCCGGCGGATAATAGACAGGGGGGGAGGGTTTCATCAAACCAGTCGTAAGACTGATTACTTCATGATGATGATTGTTACCAATCAGTAGCACTGAAGATTCGCTGGTTTTATGGTGATGAACTTGAAATTATCCAAAAACTTACTCATTTTGTTCCTTCCATTTGCGATAATGTCAGGCATATTTTTTCCAAAAAGGAACCCAATTGTACATCCTATTGATTCCGTCATTCTTTACCAAAATTTGTCCAAAACTTCTCCCATAAAAATACCGATCGTGTAGTAACTTGTTGGTAATTATGTGGTACAAAAAAGTCACAAACGGTACGATGATTTGACCATGATATAACCAACTGGGTCGGTGCCGAATCAACGAAAAACCAAATCAACGAAAAAAAGTTCACTAGCAGTATGAAGTTGTCATTTTGTTGCAGTATGAAATGAAATTAGTCATAGATCATTGATTAAATTAAACGAAAAGTAAAAAACATTGATTTGCTAACACAACCCCACGGTAAACTGATTTTCCCTTTGTTATGTTTATGATTATGGTATGGTTATGTTTATGATAACAACAAACCGATTTTCGTTCTCTACAGACGTTTGGAACAGTTTGATTGTACCGATCGATTAGGAAGATCATTAATAATTTTATTAGAATGATGAATTACGTGTCTACTGCAATAAACGGGTGCAGTGAATAGGTTAACATATAGAATTTTCGTTTAATTTAATCAATGATCCATGACTAATTTCATTTCATACTGCAACAAAATGACAACTTCATACTGCTAGTAAATTTTTTTTCGTTGATTTGGTTTTTCGTTGATTCGGCACCGACCCAACCAATTTCCAACCACAATATTACCAAACCACAAAATTACCAATTTCTTACCAAAAATTTCGGTAAAAACGAAATCGCTAGGGATACACGGGAATATTCGACGAACTCTTGAGGATACTGAAACAGTTCTTCTAGTGTTCGAATTAGTCAATATCCCAAGAAGTCAACTCTTCTGGACCTCTATATGATTTCATGAGTTCGGAAATTCATCAACAATTCTATTCATGTTCTTGAAAAAGAAGTCTCCGACTGCTGTATGAGATCACCCGGCTTGTCAGACTGGATTTTGACGCAATGGAATTATATCCGTGAATCCCTTAAAGCATATACTACTGGAAGGAGCAAAGGCTACGGAGAAGTGTGGTTAGTTTGAATTGAAGATAGAATGAGAGTTTCGACTTTTAGGCAGTGCTATCTTTGTTCAAATCTCATTGGATGAAAAGAGAGACAACTGCCTAAAAGTCGGGTCTCTCTCTCTCTCTGAATTGACCCACACTTATTTCTATTGAAATCATAGGCAATGCTCGCTCCAGTAGTATATGCTCTAAGGTGAATCAAATCTAGAACGGAATAAAATGTGCATGCAGTAATTACTGAGCACAAACAACATTCGTTTGTTTTGCTCCTCCGGGTGCAAACTGGGAACTGTCGTTCAATTCTTCAATTCGTCGAAGTGGAGTAGAAAAGAATAAATTTTTTTCCGAAAATCCAACTGAGACGGAACCAATTCCCCATGTGTTCATTACTCAACAAGACCATAATTTTTCATATCCGCGTATTCAGATGCGAACGACGACTTTCGCTCAATCACTTGGCTTATCGAGCCGGATTTGACAGCAATGAAGTCCCATCCGTAAATTCAACCTAACACGGGAAAAATGCCTGTGCGGTAATTACGGAATCAGGACATCATTGTTTTGTTCAGCATTTGCGGATGCAAACTGAGAGCTGTCATTCGACCATGCGGTTTGTTGGCGCGGATTGAAACGTAATCAACTTCTCTTCGCAAATCCAACTTGAAACGGAACCCATCTGGCATCCCTGGCGGAAACGTTACACCGTTTTTTTTTGGGTGTAAATGGGGTGTAAGTGTAAATTGAGTGTAAAGTCGGTCGTATTTCGGTATTTTGGCGAATCTATACCCTGAAAACACGGTTTATTTGTGAATTTTATACACCCAACAGTTACACCAAATCCACACTCAATTTTCACCCATCGTACACCAACAAGAAATCCAAGAAATGAAGAGTATACACCATAATTCCGCCTTGTTTACACCGAGAAACATCCGTACTTAATGTCAATCGGAACATAAGTACACCGAATTCTCACCCATTTTACACTGAATCTCCACTGAGCGAACACCAAACAGAAGATTCGGAAAGTAGGGAATATCCACTCAATTTCACGTGGTTCACGACAAAAGATCTGTGCAGATGATTTGAATCAAAACACAGGTACACCGAAATCCCTCTGAATCAACACCCAATCCACACTCAATATCAACTCATCGTACAAAGAATCAACAAGAAATCGGAAAAATAAAGAGTATACACCATAATTCCACTTTGTTTACACCGGAAAACATCTGTACTTGATGTGAATCGAAACATAGGTCACCGAATTCACACCGAATTTACACTCACAGTATACCGAGAGCTGGAGAATGCTGGAGGTTGTTTCTTGGTGTGAATTGGGTGTGACTGCTTTTGGTGTACCGTGAGTGTAAATTTGGTGTGCATTCGGTGGAAATTCGGTATATCCGTATTCTAACTGGGGATTGGTTGGGTGGTTTTCTGGTGTACCTAGAGTGGCAAAGCTTTCGGTGTATTCTCAGTGAAAATAGAGTGTCAATTCGGTGGGAACTCGGTGTATCGGTACACAACCATAGAATGCTGGAGGTTGTTTCTTGGTGTAAATTGGGTGAGACTGCTCTCGGTGTACTTTGGGTGTAAAATATGGTGTGAAAAATTCACAACTACACTCAAAAATCACGGTGTTTACACGGTGTAACATTTCCGCCACGGATGTGTTGATCAATCAACAAAACCACCATTTCTTATGTCCGCGTTTACATACGTAAATGACAGCTCAGGCCTCATCAGCTGGCTTGGCGAGCCGGATTTCAACGAAATAAAATCATATCCGTAAATTCAACTCCAAACGGAATAAAATGTCTGTGCGATAATGACGGAATTGAAACACCATTGTTTTATTCAGCATCTCCGGATGCAAACTGGGAATTGTTATTTCATCATCCGGCTCGTCGAAGCAGATTGGAACCCAATAAATTTCTCTCCGCAGATCCAACTCGGAACAGCATCAATTTGGTCGTCGTTCATGCTGATCGAAGCGGTAATATCTTATATCTGTCATTCCAGACAAACTCGAAGGATTTGGTTAAAATTGCAATTCCAGCTCAGAACGGATTCATTTTTTTCCGCTGTTCCAGTCACACTCCCCCGACGATACGGAAAGTTTCGTACACATCAAGAGACGCGGTAGCGTTTTGACGCCAAGTACATGAAAAAGACTCTTAAAAAATTTTAACCAAAAAAAATCAAGAGTCACTCACCACACATCGTATGTTACGAAAATACGGAAGAATAATTGCACTTTAATTATATAATTCGACTATGCACTTCCGATTAGGCACACTACGAACTTGATCTGTTCATGCGATACTGAGATATAAACGTTTCAGATTTTGATGCGATCGAAATATCATGGAATCTTCTCCTCCTCCTCTTCCATTGATTTCTTTTAATAATCACGATAGATTTTCGGAATCAAAATTTGGATGGGTTTTCAATGGTAGAGATATGTTTCGTTCCTTTCTTTTTTTCAAACATCCAATGGGAGCTATGTATTCTGTCCTTAGTTTCCTTCCGATATCCAATAGCGTTCGTTTCAGTATTTATAATGTTATTTAATATATACACATTTATAGTAACATATGATCAATTGTAATATATACACATGTATAGTAACATATGATCATATGGATATAGATTCTGTCAACAATCAACAACTTGTTGACAGTGTGTTCCATCAGACATAGCAAGAGATGGATGAATTACAGGTACATCATGGATAATTTGTAAATTGAATTTGAATCTATTTTCCATTTTTATAGCATGGAAAACTTATCAAGAAATAATCTAGAGTAATCTACAAATAAATAATGTTTTATTCGAGAGTAATTGGGAATTATCCAAAAATTTACAATGCATTGACAGATTATCTTGCATTGAACGGATGAATCATGAATTATCAAGTGGATTTAATTGATAACCAATGGCATGAAATTGGTCTTTGAAGATTATTATGAAATAAATTTATCAAATTCAAAGTTATGAAACATTAGAGGATGATTAGATTGGTGTCCGGTTACTTCAGTTATGTTGTACAAAATTGTACAAAACGATTTTGTTGAAGGCAAAAACCCAGTGAATATGTAATGAATCATAGATATGTATGCTAACTAAATGTAACTATCGCTACTATTAATTTCATTAAGTGGTGTACTTATACGTGAATCAAGAAAAATCAGAGACGGAGCCCTGGTGAAAAAAATCTTTCTGAATCTCTCTAAAACCTCTCTGAATTTCTCTGGATTTCTCTATATTTTTCGACAAATTTCAGAGAGATTCAGAGTCATTCCAGAGTAATTCAGAGGAAGTTAGAGACTTTTCCGATAGTCATACGTTCTGAATTCTCCAACTTTTCCCGAATCTCCCCGCATATCACTGAATCCCTCAGAATTTTATATATCTAAATTTCAAAGTTCTCTCTGAATTTACCTAAAGATCTCTAAATTTCTCTGAATCTCACGGGATCTAATGTATTCAGATTTCAAAGCTTCCTCCAAATTCCTCTGAATTCCTCTGAATTCTTCTGAATTTCTCTGAATTTCTCTGAATCCCTCTGAATTCCTCTAAATCTCCGGGAATTTAATGTATTCAGATTTTAAAGCTTCCTCTGAATTCCTCTGAATCTCTCTGATTTTCTCTGAATCTCTCTAAATTTCTCTAAATCTCCCGGAATCTAATGTATTCAGATTTCAAAGCTTCCTCTGAATTTCTCTGAATTTCTCTGAATTTCTCTGAATTTCTCTGAATTTCTCTGGATCTCTCTGGATTACTTTGAATCTTTCTAAATTCCTCTGAATATTTCTCAAATTCCACGCACAATTTTTCTTAATTTATTTCTCTGGAAGTCTCTGAAACTTCCAGAAGGCCCCTGGAATGCAGGACCAAGAATTGAACTGAATCCATTCCTCTCTGAATTTCCCAGACCCCCCCGGATCTCTGTAAATTCCTCTGAATCTCTTTGAATTTTTCTGAAAAATCCCACGCACAATTTTTCCTAATTCACCTATCTCTGTGAGTTTCTGACACTCCCTGAATACCTCTGAAATCCTGAACCAAAAATTTAGCTGAATTAATTTCTCTACGAATTTCTCTGAATTTCTCTGAATTACGCGGAACCTTTCCAAATTCTTTTGAATATTCCTGAAAAGCTCCACGCGCATATTTTCCCTAATTTACCTGTCTCTGCGAGTCTCTGACATTCCCTGTATACTTCTGAAATCCTGAACCAAAAATTTTACTGAACTGATTTCTCTCTGAATTCACCTGAATTCCTGTGAATCTCTCTGAATTACTCCGAATCATTCTAAATTCCTCTGAATAATTCTAAAAAGTTCCATGCACAATTTTTCTTAACTTATCTGTCTCTGGCAGTCTCTCAAACTTTCAGAAGGCCTCTGAAATGCAGGACTAAGAATTGTACTGAATTCATTTCTCTCTGAATTTCCAGACTCCCCTTCCCCCCCCCCCCCCGGATCTCTCTAAATTCCTCTGAATCTCTCTGAATTTTCCTGAAAAATCCCATACACAATTTTTCCTAATTCACCTGTTTCTGTGAGTCTTTCACACTCCCTGAACACCTCTGGAATCCTGAACCAAAAATTTAGCTGATTAATTTCTCTCTGAATTTCTCTGAATTCCTCTGAATTACGCTGAACCTTCCCAAAGTCTTCTGAATATTCCTGAAAAGCTCTACGCACATATTTTCCCTGATTCACCTGTCTCTGTGAGCCCCTGACATTCCATGAATACTTATGAAATCCTGAACTCAAAATTTTACTGAATTAATTTCTCTCTGAATTTCTCTGGATTCCTGTGTATCTCTCTGAATTACTCTGAATCTTTCTGAATCCCTCTGAACGTTTCTAAAAAGTTCCACGCACAATTTTTCCTAATGCATCTGTTTCTGGAAGTCTCTAAAACTTCCAGAAAGCCTCTGAAATGCAAGACCAAGATTTTACTGAATTTACTCCTCTCTGCATTTCCCAGACTTCCCCTGCATCTCTCTGAATTCCACTGGATCTCTCTGAATCTTTCTGGAAAATCCCACGCACAGTTTTCCCTAATTCACCTGTCTCTGTGAGTCTCTGACACTCCCTGAATGAGTTGATGCTGGATGCTCCATGAAATGGTATCTTCAGACCTGTGTCAAATGAGCTGAAAAAGAGCGGAACGCAGAACCCTCAGTTGAATAGAAAGGGGCCATCGCCTCTTTTCCCCAGCAGAGAGAGAATGAGAGGGCTCACGGGCACCTTTTCACTGATAGTAAAAGGTCCACCAGCCTTCTGACGGTTGGATCATGGAACTTGACACACTGCAATTTTATTTTTTAATACTACAAAATTGCGCATCTCTTTTGTATACTTTTCAACACGTATTTGATTGAAATGATTTCATGTATCGATGTTGAATGCATATAATTTTTCATCATCATGAATAAGAGGAATGAAGAATGAGAGAGGGGGTTGATGGACCAGGTTCCGTGTTCCATCCAATAAAAGGGCGCTCGAATGTTTACTATCGATGAGATCCCGGCCGTGAGCTCTCTCATCTTCTCTCTGTTCCCAGAGACCCTCAAGGGCATCGAAATAAAAGAATCAGGAAGGAACCTTCTTAGTGATACAGGACGCTTCTGACATTTATGCAAATTTTGCAAACCCAATGACAATCCCTATATACATACTTGAGTGAGCGCACCATTCCGGACGAGAGAGAGGTGCAAACGGTGGTGATTCTATATCCGTTTATTCAACACAAAACAAAGGATAGGAAATCAAATGGCGGAGATTCTAACTTGTTCTATTGTATAGCGACATCTCTCTTGTACAGGCAGAAATTTTAACAATGGTGCGCTCACTCCAGTATGTATATAGAGCTCAATGCTCCACAGTGAAACGGGGATGGGTCAATAAATATGACTGCCAAATAGAATGAGTTCCACATCAAAATGAAAATCATTACGATATGATGGTATTGTGCTATTTGAAAAGGTTAATTGCATGCAATTTCTTGTTATTAATCACTCCATTCGCTTCTCATTCAACTGCAGGACGCTTTGATAGATTTTAGTTTTAGGTTATGTGCAGGTAAGGTTATGGTAGCAAGCAATTCTTATCGGCTATTCTAACGGAAACCCCTATAAAGTACTTGGTCACTAGGGAGCCTTCCGTTCCACTTTAAAGGATACAAAATCATTGAAAGGCTCCTTCCTGATTCCTTTATTTCGATGCTCAAGGAAGAGATGAGCCGAAGAGTAAGCGATTTTTGATTGGTGGACGTCAAATCGGCAAAACCAGAAGTGTAAAAAGGACATCATGATATACTTCTATGGAAGTAGGAAAGGACATGGTTCGGATGGGTGCCAAATCAACGAAACCGTTCGTTGAAAAGAATAATACATCACACTCTCTCTGTTCAAACAGTGATTTTGTTGATTCGGCACCCATCCCGTGGTTCATCTTGAATCGCGCCTTCTAAAACAGAATATTTCCGGTTTTGTCGGAACAGTACAATATGGCGGTGTTTTCGCTCATCTCTCCCTTGAGGGTTCCTACTTTGTCCCACTGAAGGATCTGCGTTTCGCCTGTCAGGGCTTCAAATATGTGGGTATTCCAATCTGTCATATTTGAGGAAGGAAATGGAGTGGAGATACTTTGTACGTACAAGCTGATTGCACCAACACTACTTCATTCCTTGATGTGTGGTGTATGCCCCCACTCCCGTTTCCTCCCTCAAAAATGGTGGAATAGGAATACCCACGTATTTAGAGTCCTACGCCTGCTTACCGCCCAAAGAATTGTCCTCATATTACGTAACGCTTTTATTCATTTCGTTCTTTGTTGCACCAACTTCAGACATGATGAGTAAGATAGAGAAAGCAGCATTGAATAGTGCGACGTACGTAATATCTGGGCGATCCTTAAAGCCCGCGTCACATAAAATCAAAATAAGGTGGAAAGCGAAACGCGGAAACGTGGGTTGAAAAGAGAGGCAACTGGTCACCTTTCTTTCCAGCCAAGGGTTCCACGATCCGCGGTCCGATTCTTGTTGTTGCACGGGGCTCATAGCTAATTCGATTTACTGCACTGGGGCAAACGGGGAATGTTCCTGTCTCTCTTTGATTAAAGTTATACTAGCGACGTGGTAGCAGCCAAATCGTTTATGACGAATCACAGTTAAACCCTACAATTTAATCAAAATATTTCTCTATACAGCACTTCTCTGATTCAAGGAGAAGTACTGTGAAGAGCGTTATTTTGATGAAATCGAAGCGTTCGCCCGTAGTTTATCATAAACAAACGTAACAAACGTAGTATGTTTGTTTGACTGCTGCCACGCCGCTAGTATCCCCCAAAATATAATAGCACAGAACAGGGTTATCCCGAGTTCGCCCTAATGGAATAAGGCCCGTTTTACATTCATCGGATTTGTCAACGGAACGGAACAGTTTCCAGAAATCTCATTGATCGAGAGCCAGAACTTCCTGCGAATCCCCGTTCCGTTTCCTAAAAGTTCCGATCCATGTAAAATGGGCGTAAGGGTGCCATGCGCGGCGGAAAGCGCAACGCGGACTCCTTGTTGCCTCTGGGTAAGTGTTCCGTTCCGCCGAAATTATTTATGGGACGTCCCATGGAGCGGAAAGACGCAACGCGGAACTTTCCTCGCGATTGATCCATTCTTAAATATTTCAGAGTAAAACTAGCAATCAGCCAATCAATTACGTTTCGCGTTGCGCCTTTCCGCTCCATTGGAGGGCCCATAAATGAATTCGGCGGAACGGAATACTTATGCAGAGAAAACTAGAATTCTGCGTTGCGCTTTCTACCGCATGGGATGGCACCCTAAGGCCCCGCGGTAGAGTATCATAATACTGACTGCACATAATACCGAATGTGTCATAGTACCGAGTGCTCATAGTACCGAATTCACGCAAGACCGAATGTGCATAGTACCGAATAAAAACAATATGAATTTTGAAATAAATCCAAAAATTCGCCACTTCTGTCATAAAAAATGATTTGTTTACACATATCATGTGCGAACTATTCATTTCTTATGACAGAAATGGTCAATTTTTTGATTTTCTATGAATTCATATTCTTTTATTTGGAACGATGAGCATTCGGTCTTACGAGCATTCGCTACTATCACACAGGATGCTTCCGATTGCGAGAGCTCTTGGCCCCAGGGGCCATGATTCAGCCAATGGGAATCTAGTATTCTAGCCCTAGGGGCTAGCCCTTGCCTGCAATCGGAAGCATCCACATTCGGTATTATGATACTCTACCAAGGCCCGCGTCACATGGAGCAAAAATCAGGCGGAAAACGGAAAGCGGAACCTTTGGTTGAAAAGAGCGGTGAATATTCTCATTTCTCTTCAACCAGAGATTCCGCATTCCGTTTTCCACCTAATTTTAGCTCCATGTGACGCGGATCTAAGATTAGCCTCTCATGGACCGGAATTCGTTCCGGCGGAATGACTTTCAACCAATTCCTGTTACTATTTCTTTCGGAGCGGTCTGAAAGAAATGTATAAAACATTGTGCATTGGTTAAATTTTGATTCCGCTGGAACGTATTCTGGTCCATGGGAGGCCAGCCTAAGCCAAATTCGCCTTTAGGGTCATCCCGTAGACCCTAGAATTACTGGATCTCTCCACCTAAAATACCCGAAGATGACTGAATAAAATGGAATATAACAATCAGTCAGACCTTCTATTCGTATTAAATAAGGTCTGGCTGGTTATTTTATTCCATTTTATTGAGTTATCTTCGAGTATATTGGGTAGAGAGATCTAGTAACTTTAGGGCACTAAATATATGGGTATTCCAATCCGCCATTTTTCAGGAAGGGACTGGGGTGGGGTATCTCGTACGTACAAGCTCACTTCACCAACACTACGTTATTTGTGAGTGGTATGTGTTCACCCCCACTCCAATTCCCTTCCTCAAAAATGGTGGATTGGAATACCCATATATTTAGTGCCTTAGTAACTCTAGGGTCTACGGGATGCTCTTAGCAACACTGGAGAGCCTCAAGGAAGAGAGTCACCAACTTGCTGTGCTATGATTGGCGGAATCGCGAAGAGTTCGGTAAGAGAGTCACCATATTGAAAATTTGACGTCATCACAGTATTGTAGTTAACGATTCGTCCCGGATGTCATAACAATAATTCCAGCACACATCAGTCATAGTGGCGGGCGAATTATGAGCTTTTTCATTTCATTTTGTAACCTGTAAATTCATTCGTATTCACATTCAGAGTTGAATAACATCGGGATGACTGATCGCAGATGTTATAGTTATGATAGCCTGAAACAAATTGTAAACTACAGCACTGCAGTGACGTCAAATTTTCAATATGGTGACATCGTACGGAGCTCTTCGCGATGACGTCAATCAGAGCGCAGCAAGTTGGCGACTCTCTTCCTTGAGGCTCTCTAAGTAACACTTTATAGAAAAGTTCAGGAATCTGTGACGTGATCGTCTAGCGGTCCACACTGAAAGGGTACAGCCGTCATAAGACAGACTGGTACCCCTAGCTCAGACGCGGGACCTGAGTGAAGGTGGCATCGTGGCCATCCGTCGAACCTGCAAAAGATAAATCTTTGTAATATACGTTAGTGAGAATAACATTGAAACGATACTTCTTACCTTGGAGCATTGCGGAAGTAATGCTGTTAATTGTTCCCTCGATGGCACTGGTAAACAGTTAAGGGACAGTGCATCACCTCCACCGCAACCTTTTTCCATATCTGCCCGAGAAAAAATGATTTAGATCAAAGTGGATCTAATTAGATCTCGTTGGATCTGAAAAATGGAAAATGTAGATCTATTTAGATCCAGACAGATCTGGTTAGATCTACATAGATCTGGATCACAAAAAATTTCATATTAATTAATCGAAATTTGCGTGCATCTACTGCCCATTTTCTTCACCTTTAGATGGTTTTTAGGAACTACATATTTTCGAAAAAAATCAATTAGATCTCCGTAGATCTGAAAAGATCGAAATCGGCCCACAGAGCATGAATTTTTCCATTTTTTAGATCTAAGGAGATCTGATCCATTAGATCTAATTAGATCTAAATCATTTTTCCTCGGGTGTAAACATAATGCGAATGAGTAGGGAAAATTAATAGTGAGTGTACGGATACCTGTGTTCCCTGGAAGTGGAAACCGTATACGAAACCTGTAAATAAACATATTAACGTAAGTAAAGAAGATGTAATATTTAGTATTAATGAGATAAGTTACCTGTGTAATAACCCCAGAAGCGTAGTCCGTCAAAGGCTCGAAAAACAAGAATCGCGACACGGTAAACACGTAAAAGACACTCGCGATATCCTTTTAGAACATTATTAGTTAATCGGGGCACGAATAACGCCCCATTGAAATAGTTTAAAGTAATCTGCACCACGAGGTGACAGATTGTAAACACGAAGATGGATGCGGCCATCTTAATGGACCGAATGCAAAGCGCATGAGCAAAAATAACACGGGTGCGAACGATTGTAGAAAAGGACATACCCATGCCAGAACTATCTTCAATGCAAGTCCGATAGAGAGACACGTTTCCATGAACGTGGAGAAGTTCGTAGGGTTTAAGAGGCGATCAAGACGGCCCATTCTTCACTTCTCGCACCCAGCGAGCCTAATCAACATTACTGATCGTAAGTCCTTTTTTTTCAAATCGAGAACGTCCGGTCCTTCTCAGGACCCAAGTAACCATAGACTAGCGTTGAGGTTCCACCCAACACAACCAAGCTGGTGGGTTGAATAGAAAAAAGGGGGAAGGAGAACTTGGTTCCACCAGTTCTCACTAGAGTAGAGTCTGGTCAGGGAAGGGGGAAGGGAAAAGGACGGTAGCACCTACTCTTTCTTAGGGGCAACGCACAGCCCATCGGGGAGTACGTCGCAACGCCACACTCTCACGGCTGCGACCTTAGGGAATTCCGTTAGGGCCAACCTCTCACGGCCGAACATTCAGGGGGCATAAACTGAAATATGAAATTTTCAGAACTGAATGTGGCGCTCTCAAGTGTGGATTAGTGAAAGTTCGAATGGAATACAGGGAGTGGGGGTATCACCTATAATCACCAACACAAGTATACTTGTGTTGGTGATACAACATAAATATACTTGATCAGAATTCTTTCAGAACACAATTTCGTTCCTACCAGTCTGGGAAAACTCTGAGAAACTGAAAAAAAGTGTGTATAGAATGTCCCAAAGTTATTAGCTCTTTCATCGAAATCTCAGAGATTCTCCCCTGGTAGACCAAGGTGATGATCTTATTGTGCACGCAAAAGACCGTGAAAAGACAGTGAAAAGATCTTGAGAAAAAGTTTAATATCGATGCGGAAAATGAACGTGGAAAGAAGAATAAACAAGGAATCATGAAGTGGAAGGTTCAATCTAGCGATTACAACAAACAGGTGCGAAATTCCGTGATTAAAAGCAATAACTGACGATTTTTGAAACTTGAATTTATCGAAGATTCAATGCGGCAAAGCAGCAACCAGGCGTGGTATGGCTCCCGAGTAGGGGAAGAACTGTGAGAGAATGGAGAAGACTTGGAAAGGCCTATAGCACAAACTATAGACAAAACACAAAGGTCGGGCGAAGAACCTCCGAAGCCTTTGAAAAACTCTCGTGAATGATCACAATTGAGAGTCGTTTTTCGAACTAAATTGTGGAAATCAGCGAAATATTTCGATTCACGGGTCATTATTGAACATGAAAGATGTGGACAACATCGGTTTTCTTCCAGAATACGACTGCGGAATGATGGGAAATCGACTTTGATGCTGAAAAGACCGTGAAAGAAGCGTGGAAAGATCTTCGTGAAAAATCACACTTTGAAATCATTTTCTCAACTTTTTCGTTTATATCAGCGGAATATTTCGATTCACGGGTCATTAATAATCATGACAGATGTGGACAACGCCGGTTTTTTCCATCATACGACTGCAGAATCATGGAAAATCGACTCTGATGCTGAAAAGACCGTGAAAGGACCGTGAGAAGACCGTGAAAAGACCGTGAGAAGATCTTCGCGAAAAATCACACTTTCAAATCATTTCCTCAACATTTTCGTTTCTGTCAGCGAAATATTTCGATTCACGGGTCATTATTGAACATGAAGGATGTGGACAACTTCGGTTTTCTCCATCATAAGACTGCGGAATGATGAGGAAACGACTTTGACGCTGAAAAGACCGTGAAAACACCCGTGAATCGAAATATTTCGCTGATATGAACAAAAAAGTTGAGAAAATGATTTGAAGGTGTGATTTTTCGCGAATATCTTTTCACGGTCTTTTCACGGTCTTTTCAGCATCGAAGTCGAGTTCCCATCATTCCGCAGTCGTATGATGGGAAAAATCGATGTTCTCCACGTCATTCATATTCAATAATGACCCGTGAATCGGGATATTTCGCTGATGTAAACAAAAAGGATGAGGAAATGATTCGAAAAGTGTTATCATTCGCTGAAGATCTTTTCACAGTCTTTTCACGGTCTTTTCAGCATCAAAGTCGATTTCCCATCATTCCGCAGTCGTGTGATGGGAAAAACCGATGTTGTCTACATCTTTCATGTTCAATAATGACCCGTGAATCGAAATATTACGCTGATATAAACGAAAAAGTTGAGAAAACGATTTAAAAGTGTGATTGTTCGCGGAAATCTTTTTCACAGTCTTTTCACGGTCTTTTCAGCATCAAAGTCGATTTCCCATCATTCAGCACCCGTATGATGGGGAAAACCGATATTTCTACATCTTTCATGTTCAATTACGACCCGTGGATCGAAATATCTCGCCAATATAAACGAAAAAGTTGAGAAGATGATTTCAAAGTTTGATTTTTCGCAAAGATCTGTCCACGGTCTCTTCACGGTCCTTCCAGCAACAAAGTCGATTCCCCATCATTCCGCAATCATATGATGGAAAAAACCGATGTTGTCCACATCTTCCACGTTCAATAATGACCCGTGGATCGGAATATTCCGCTGATATAAACGAAAAAGTCGAGAATATGATTTAAAAGTGTGATTCATCCCGAAGATCTTGTCACTGTCTCTTCACGTTCAATTCACGGTCCTTCCAGCATCAAAGTCGATTCCCCATCATTCCGCAGTCGTATGATGAGAAAAACCGATGTTCTCCACATCTCTCATGTCCAATCATGACCCGTGAATCGGAATATTCTGCTGATATGAACGAAAAAGTTGAGAAATCGATTTCAAAGTTTGATCTTTCGCAAAGATCTTTTCACGGTCTTCGCACGGTCTCTCCACGGTCTTTTCAGCATCAAAGTCGATTTCTCATGATTCCGTAGTCGTATGAGGGAAGAAACCAATGTTGTCCACATCTTTCATGGTCAATAATGACCCGTGAATTGAAAAATCCCGCTGATATAAACGAAAAAGTTGAGAAAATAATTTCAAAGTGTGATTGTTCGCGAAGATCTTTTCACGGTCTTTTCACAATCTTTCCAGCATCAAAGTCGATTTCCCATCATTCAGCACTCGTATGATGAAGAAAACCGATGTTTCTACATCTTTCATGTTCAATTACGACCCGTGAATCGAAATATCTCGCTGATATGAACGAAAAAGTTGAGAAAATGATTTAAAAGTGTGATTGTTCTTTGAGATCTTTTCACGGTCTTTTCACAATCTTTCCAGCATCAAAGTCGATTTCCCATCATTCAGCACTCGTATGATGGGGAAAACCGATGTTTCTACATCTTTCATGTTCAATTACGACCCGTGAATCGAAATATTCTGCTGATATACACGGAAAAGTTGAGAAATCAATTTCAGAGTTTGATCTTTCGCAAAGATCTTTTCGCGGTCTTCGCACGGTCTCTCCACGGTCTTTTCAGCATCAAAGTCGATTTCTCATGATTCCGTAGTCGTATGAGGGAAGAAACCAATGTTGTCCACATCTTTCATGGTCAATAATGACCCGTGAATTGAAAAATCCCGCTGATATAAACGAAAAAGTTGAGAAAATAATTTCAAAGTGTGATTGTTCGCGAAGATCTTTTCACGGTCTTTTCACAATCTTTCCAGCATCAAAGTCGATTTCCCATCATTCAGCACTCGTATGATGGGGAAAACCGATGTTCCTACATCTTTCATGTTCAATTACGACCCGTGAATCGAAATATCTCGCTGATATGAACGAACAAGTTGAGAAAATTATTTAAAAGTGTGATTGTTCTTTGAGATCTTTTCACGGTCTTTTCACAATCTTTCCAGCATCAAAGTCGATTTCCCATGATTCCGCAGTCGTATGAGGTAAGAAACCAATGTTCTCCACATCTTTCATGTTCAATAATGACCCGTGGATCAAAATATTCTGCTGATATACACGGAAAAGTTGAGAAATCAATTTCAGAGTTTGATCTTTCGCAAAGATCTTTTCGCGGTCTTCGCACGGTCTCTCCACGGTCTTTTCAGCATCAAAGGGGATTTCCCATGATTCCGCAGGCGTATGAGGGAAGAAACCAATGTTGTCCACATCTTACGTGTTCAATAATGACCCGTGAATCGAAATATTCCGCTGATATAAACGAAAAAGTTGAGAGAATGATTTAAAAGGGTGATTGGTCGCGAAGATCTTTTCACGGTTTTCTCCCGGTCTCTTCACGGTCTTTTCAGCATCAAAGTCGATTTCCCATCATTCCCTAGTCGTAGGATGGGGAAAACCACTGTTGTCCACATCTTTCATGTTCAATAATGACCCGTGAATCGGAATATTCCGCTGATATAAACGAAAAAGTTGACAAAATGATTTAAAAGTGTGATTGTTCGCGAAGATCTTTTCACGGTTTTCTCCCGGTCTCTTCACGGTCTTTTCAGCATCAAAGTCGATTTCCCATCATTCCCTAGTCGTAGGATGGGAAAAACCACTGTTGTCCACATCTTTCATGTTCAATAATGACCCGTGAATCGAAATATTCCGCTGATATAAACGAAAAAGTTGAAAGAATGATTTAAAAGTGTGATTGTTCGGAAAGATCTTCTCAAGGTCTTTCCACGGTCTTTTCACGGCCTTTTCACGGTCTTTTCACGATCTTTTCAGCATTAAAGTCGATTTTCCATCATTCCGCCCTCATATGATGGGAGAAACCGATGTTGTCCACATCTTTCATGTTCAATAATGACCCGTGAATCAAAATATTCCGCTGATATGAACGAAAAAGTTGAGAAAATGATTTTAAAGTGTGATTGGTCGCGAAGATCTTCTCACGGTCTTTTCACGGTCTTTTCAGCATCAAAGTCGATTTCCCATCATTCCCTAGTCGTAGGATGGGAAAAACCACTGTTGTCCACATCTTTCATGTTCAATAATGACCCGTGAATCGAAATATTCCGCTGATATAAACGAAAAAGTTGAAAGAATGATTTAAAAGTGTGATTGTTCGCGAAGATCTTCTCAAGGTCTTTCCACGGTCTTTTCACGGCCTTTTCACGGTCTTTTCACGATCTTTTCAGCATTAAAGTCGATTTTCCATCATTCCGCCCTCATATGATGGGAGAAACCGATGTTGTCCACATCTTTCATTTTCAATAATGACCCGTGAATCAAAATATTCCGCTGATATGAACGAAAAAGTTGAAAGAATGATTTAAAAGTGTGATTGTTCGCGAAGATCTTCTCAAGGTCTTTCCACGGTCTTTTCACGGCCTTTTCACGGTCTTTTCACGATCTTTCCAGCATTAAAGTCGATTTTCCATCATTCCGCCCTCATATGATGGGAGAAACCGATGTTGTCCACATCTTTCATGGTCAATAATGACCCGTGAATCGAAATATTTCGCTGATATGAACGAACAAGTTGAGAAAATTATTTAAAAGTGTGATTACTCGCGAAGATCTTCTCACGGTCTTTTCAGCATCAAAGTCGATTTCCCATCATCCCGCAGTCGTTTCATGGGGAAAACCGATGTCGTCCACATCTTTCATGGTCAATAATGACCCGTGAATCGAAATATTTCCCCGATATGAACGAACAAGTTGAAAAAATGATTTCAAAGTTTGATTTTTCGCAAAGATCTTCTCACGGTTTTCTTCCGGTCTCTTCACGGTCTTTTCAGCATCAAAGTCGATTTCCCATCATTCCCTAGTCGTAGGTTGGGAAAAACCGTTGTTGTCCACATCTTTCATGTTCAATAATGACCCGTGAATCGAAATATTCCGCCGATATATACGAAAAAGTTGAGACAATGATTCAAAAATGTGATTGTTCGCGAAGATCTTCTCACGGTCTCTTCACGGTCTTTCCACGGTCTTTTCACGATCTTTTCATCATCAAAGTCGATTTCCCATCATTCCGCCCTCGTATGATGGGAGAAACCGATGTTGTCCACATCTTTCATGTTCAATCATGACCCGTGAATCGAAATATTCCGCTGATATGAACGAAAAAGTCGAGAAAATGATTCAAAAGTGTGATTGTTCGCGAAGATCTTTTCACGGTCTTTTCGCGGTCTTTTCAGCATCAAAGTCGGTTTCCCATCATTCCGCAGTCGTTTGATGGGAAAAACCGATGTTTTCCACATCTTTCATGGTCAATAATGACCCGTGAATCGAAATATTTCGCTGATATGAACGAACAAGTTGAGAAAATTATTTAAAAGTGTGATTACTCGCGAAGATCTTCTCACGGTCTTTTCAGCATCAAAGTCGATTTCTCATCATCCCGCAGTCGTTTCATGGGAAAAACCGATGTCGTCCACATCTTTCATGGTCAATAATGACCCGTGAATCGAAATATTTCCCCGATAAGAACGAACCAGTTGAGAAAATTATTTAAAAGTGTGATTCCTCGCGAAGATCTTCTCACGGTCTTTTCAGCATCAAAGTCGATTTCCCATCATCCCGCAATCGTATAATGGAAAAAACCGATGTTGTCCACATCTTTCATGTTTCATCATGACCCGTGAATCGAAATATTTCGTGAATTTCAACAATTCAGTTCGAAAAACGACTCTCAATTGTGATCATTCACGAGAATTTTCCAAAGGCTCCAGAGGTTCCCTGCCGTACAAATTAAAAAGGCACTTAAGTCACTTTTCTGACGAAAATGGGATTCTGATATCAATCGATTTGGAAGAGAATTTTGAATCTATCTGTCGGAACGAAAATTAGGAAAGATGAATAGTTCTTGCGTTATTGCAAGTTTTATGCGACGGAAATTCGTTCATCCCTGACGAAAAAAGAACCTAAGTCTTGGAAAAGTTGTCTTTGGCGTGAAAAAACGCTCGTTCATCATCAATTTACAACTGAGAGCGAACCTAAGTCGACTTAAGTTCTTCTTGATTTGTAAAAGTGTCGAGGATCAGCCTTGAATACAAGAAGTTGAAATAGATCAGAACATAAGTTTTTCTTCCGTTGTAAATTGCTCGAGCTGGGCGCTACATTACAACTAGAAAAAGTCCTATGTCTTGTTTAATGTTCTGTTCTTTACTTTTATTTTGTCGAATGTATTCAGCTATGAAAAAATTTTCGTTCTTATCACCTAAATAAAGAGATTCTCAATTTTGAAGTTAGTTTTTCAATGGCTCCAAGTCTTCAGCTTGAATATCGCCTTGACGAACGGAAGAAAGTACATTTTATACAGAAAAAATGTGATAAAATTCTGTATAAAAATCTATCAGTTGATCATCATTCAATTTCCTATCTATATAAATATATATTCTTTTGATAATGATATTAAAATTTCAAGTCAAAATATATCATCTTTCATTGCTATTCCATATAATATTCATCAAAAGAAACCATTTCCTAATGTGTTAACCCTTTGACGCTGCAAATATTCCCCACCATTTACACAGTAAAAAATTTTTCGTCATTGTGTAAAGTGTTAAAATTTGTGTGTGGAATATTTAACATTTAGAGTGTTGATTCAACACGATGGTTGTGTTAACACAAACGACTGTGTTGGATCACCACTCTAGAATGTTAAATATTCTACACACAAATTTTAACACTTTACACAATGATGAAAAATTTTTACTGTGTACTTTTCCTATGGGAGAACTTCTGGTTCGAGGAACCATTGAAATTGGACAAAAATCTGATTGATCGATCAGATTTTTGCCCGATTCAAATGAAATTTGGCGAGAATCAATGAGTTTCTTGAACTGGGGGAAACTAGGGACTTGCTGTTCCGTGTAGTTTTAGCGGCAAAGGGATTATACACAGTTGGAAATTTTGTGTTAAATTCAACACATTTCACATGTCTCAAACGGTCCACACATATTTTTGTGTCGATATCACATAATGTATTTGTGTTAGCTAATAACTCAAGCTCGATGTAAATAATATAACACAAAAAGATGTTGATAAAATTTTGATTGGAATTTCCGATCGTGTAAATTCAACACATAAGTACTGTCAAATGAAATCCAAAATAAGGAATGAATCAACAGTTCACAAGTGTAATTTATAGATTTTTTCACATCAATCAAATGTGAGAATCACACTTTTTTCGTGTTGAAACAATGCATAAGAATAAATTGAAACAAAACAGTACTTCAGTAAGCATTGAACATGGATCGGCGGGACCAAATGTTGAAGCTGTATTACCCAAGCCACTGCCGGTCCTTTGATTGAGTGTACTTTCTTTGCGTATATCAACTCGCACTCTATCTTCAAATTCACATATATAGAAAACGAATTTCCATTAGAATGAAAGCTAAAACCGAAATGAATGAAGTTCTTCCGACGACTACTAAAGTTACACGTACATAGAAGTTTCATAAAAAAATAGCTCCCATCACTAGCGATCTCCCCTTGGTAGTTGAGAATAACACAATTTTTATGTTCAATCTTGTGTTGAATAAGATTTGTGTCATTTTGACACTTTTTTTTACTTGTTTGAATGATTTCACATTATAAATCAGTTAAGACCTGATTACACAAGGACTGTCTGTAGAAGTTACACGTGGTTGTGTTGAATATTTAACAGAAAATTCATGACACACGGATTTTTTAACACATTTACACAAAATTTCCAACTGTGTATCACATTTATTCATTTATCAGGTTATCGAGTTGATGTATCAATCAATATGTATATTCTAACGTTTGTTAACAGTACAGAAATCGATTCATTTAAACCTCTGCCTACACACTATATTTTCCATGAAAAGATTTTCAGATCATATTCCCGTTCCAATTACATCAATTTGAACGAAGTTTTCTTTAATCGATCACCAAAACCCTCAACATCACCATGTAATGTTTAACAAGTAGAGAATAATGAATAGAATAACAATTTTTTCAAAAATTCACAAGCTGTCGGGGTTATTGTGAACCACTGACTAGGCAGAGGGTTAATAAGCAATGAGAAGATTGAAAAACTTGGAAATCATGATAATCTACGCCACCCGACTTGGGACTTGAGATGTTTCTTCGCTTGTAAGGCGAACCCCACGCGGGCACTTTTACAAGTAAAATACCCTTGTGTCGACTTGAGTGCTTTTTTCCCTTGTATTGTTCTAAATGAACAAACGCATGTCGTTTTTCTCAGTGCCAATAACAAAGGAGTTGGAATTTTTTTACGGAATCGGAAAGAGAATGATCATTTTACGTTAAAAATGTTCAAACATTTATTGAAATGATATTCTTCAATGTCTTTTCGTAAGAAAATCGTTTTCGTCGATTATCTCCGTTCGAGGCTGAACAGACTTAAGTGTCTTTTTACCTTGTACGGCAGTTCTCCGCTCGACCTTTGTGTTTCGTCTATAGTTTGTGCTGTAGGCCTTTCCAAGTCTTCGCCATTCTCTAACCGTTCTTCCCCCACTCGGGAGCCACACTACGCCTCGTTGCTGCTTTGTCGCATTGAATTTCTTCGATGAATTAAAGTTTTTTCAAATCGTCAGTTATTGCCTTTAATCACGGAATTTCGCAATGTCGTTCGTTGTAATCGCTAGATTGAACCTTCCACTTTATGATTCCTCTTTTATTTTTCCTTCTACGTTGATTTTTCGCATTGATATTAACCTCTTTCTCATGGTCTTTTCGCGATCTTTTCACGGTCTTTTGCGTGCACAATGAGATGATCTTTTGCCGGCCTTTTCAATGTATCCATGGTCTACCGGGGTCTGAGTTTATCAGTTTCTCAGAGAAAATGCGATGTTTCTTAGAGGTCACTCATGATTTTGCAGATATTTTCCAGCAAAATATTTCCATCAATTCTGAAAAATTCGCATGAGTTCTTTCAGAATTATGTTAAACGTTTCCCGCACAGCACACCCACCGATGTCCACGTCGCATCTCCGTAGAGGCGAGGTGGATAAAAGGGAGACGTGGATACAAGGTGGAGGAACGGAGAAGCGACGTAGAGGCGACAGAGAAATGACCGGCGATCGATGGTGTGCTGTACGGGTTATTTTTATATTTGTTTTATTTTCAAATGAAATGTTTCATCATAATTAGTCAGAATTTCTCACATGTTCGAATTTATCAAGTGCATACAGAAATATCAAGACATATCTCATATTTTTTTCTGTGTATTTGGAATATATTCTTGATATAGTTGAAGTGAGACATTTTTCAACCTAGATAACCGCACTGTCAAAAATATTCGGAATTTTCCCATACGCTGGTAAATAAAATTTCCCATACTTGTATGGGAAAGATGAATTCCCATATGTGTGCATGAATTTTCACATGAAAATACATGAAAATTACGGTTTCCATGGGATTTTTATTGTGAATGTATAGGATTTTCCCGAATATTTATCGGAAATTTCCTATCCATGTATGTGTTAATTACTTCACATACATGCATATGGGATTTCGCATGAAAATTTTTTACAGTGCATATAATAATTAGGAACTGATTCTGAAGAAAACAAACTCGTGAATTCTTTTATAATTCAAAAAATTCTTGAAAAGTTCCCAAAAAACTCAATTTATTAGAAATTAGCCCGTTTCCTTACAATTCTTTAAGATGTTTCCGATTCTTTCAAGGGAATTTGCAAATGTTCGATGAATCGAATTCTTTTTTACATTTCTTGAAAATTCTTTCAATTCTAAGAAAGTTCATGGAGGGTTATTTTCTCAGAATCCATCATTCATTTTTGTGTATTGTTTTGTTAATTTGAGATTCAACGTAGTCCATCACTTAGCATAACAGATTGCAATATATTATCAAAGATCAAATTCTCGAGAGTTTGGTAGAATTGAAAGTTTTCATTGAGAGCTCATTCTGCCCTTTCGTGAAATATGAGTTGCTTTGTTTCGATTTATTCATAAGCAGAGTTGTAGTAGTATTTGAAATGGGTTTTCGTGAATATGATATATCAATTTTGCTGTATACCCACACATGACCCTGGTCCTGATGTATTCATGAGGAATTCTTGATGGATTAATCGTGGGATTCTCCAAGAGTCCCCTTTATGACAGTTCAGAATGAGTTCTTTATGAACCCCTGGCATTCAAAAAGAATTCCTCAAGAATTCTCAGGAATTCTTTCTGAACTGACATAACGGGAGTTCATTTGGGACATGCTCGTACTGTATGGGTATTCTCCCTTCCTGCACATTCACTATATGGTTTCATGGTTTTTTTGTGGAGGAAATTTTCTTGAACATAATCAATTTTGTATTTTGTATTTTATGATAGATTTCTGAATGCATTTCAAAAAACATCATGAAGTGCAAAATATATATCATGTTTAGAGACATTTTTTTGAGAAGGAACTCACGAAAACACATAGCACATGTGTAGAAGGGAAGAATATATAGCAAAATTGATTGCCAAGTATATTGGGAATCTGAAAATTGTATGAGTAATGAACAGTTTCTAGACTTCTAATATACTTTTCCCTGCTTCCAATCGTTTATTACCTAGTGGTTTCAATTTTCTCCTCTTGTATGTTTAATGATCAATTTTAATAATCAATTCAAAAATCACTAGCACTTGATGATATGAAATCAGGAATAGTTTTTCATTCATGGTGAATATCAGAACGTCTACTTACCTCCAAAATATTTCTTGAATGATTAATTAAATCATGTGCAGAATATGCTCATGTGGAGCAATGTATTCATTCAATACACTACACATTTTTCGGAGACACTTTGAATTACTTTTTCACAATGAGATTGGGAAGATATTGTACACTCCTTGATATTCACTATCCAAAAACCCCCTTGTCTGTATCTACCCTTAAATTTTAAAATTTTCGTATTCAGCACTTCTGAACATGCTCTTCCATTCTTCACGTCATATAAATTTTATTGGCACCTATGTAGAATACTTTATCTGGAAATGATTCATCTCTGATATTTTGAAGAGACGACATGCCACTCAAGTTTCTTGTTACACATTCATATCTTCAAATAAGATTTCACATGTATTATAGTTATAACATCTAGGACTGAGCAATTGATTTTTTAATGTTCATTTTATGTGATGTATGTGCTACTTGCTTCTGAGATGATAAAAATTGATGAATATTCACTTGTGAATTGATTTACAGGTTAGGAATCCAACATTCCGCATACGTGTTCAGGAGAGGAGGTTTCCTGTCTCCAACGTTCCCCCTTCCATTCTTCTTCCCCTTCTCCTTTTCGAAGTCTTCTTCTCAATTTACTATTCCTTCTCCTTTTCTCTCATACATCTTGAGTACCATCAGCTGCTCATGCAGTAGTTTATCATTTGAGTACATTTACCAAAAAGAGATATTTGAAAGCGCCAACGGCTGCTTATACGCTACACTTTCACCAAAGTGTGATCAGTGAGCAAATATTCAAACATTCAAGAGCGCTAACGGCTGCTCATGCGCTGTATGATTGAGGGCTTTTGTGTTTTCCGCAATTTTTAAGCTGCCCATTTATGACATATATTGATAAAAAACGTTGACAAGAAATATCAAGCAAAAATCCAAACATTTATTCTCTTATGTCCAAGATGGATAATAATCCTGTCTTGAATGTTCGCAATATTCGAATTCTAACTACAGGCGATTGGTTAACGGATGAGCATATAGAGCATTTCCATAAATTATTGGAGAATTGTTCGAATTATAAACCTCAGGAAACATGGAGAATTCAATTACCCGAAACGATCGAGCCTGTCTCTGAGAATGAGAAATATATTCAAATTTTGCACAAAAGTGACCATTTCGAGACCAATGTGGGTGGACACTGGGTTTGCACTTATTACGATACACAGATTATTCATATTTATGATTCACTCAATTCGAAAGAGTGACATGCGCATCATAAAACTTTTCTCAAAAAATTATATCCTTCTCATTCACTTGGAAAGGAGATCCAATTTCCACAAGTGCAAACCCAAGCCAACGGTCAAGACTGTGGTGTATTTGCAATAGCTTTTGCAATATCGTTATTGCTTCACAGACGCCCAGGAGATATTGAATACGATGTTGCATTAATGCGTCCTCAGTTATTCAATATTCTCTCAACAAATCGTATTGAACATTTCCCATGTGTTATTCGAATTAGAAATCCATCAATTACTCTCCCTGTCGCAAAGTTGAAAATTTTGTCCAAATCACGTGTGGAGAATGCATCACAGAAGATAAGAATCAATCAAAAGAACTGTGAGGTTGAGCATATTCCACAACGGAATAAATATGAATCCAGCATCCTATCTGGTCTTGAGAGTGATCAACTCTTTCATTCCGACTCGAGAAATAGATTTGGAAAAAATCATGATCTCGCAAAAACAAGTCAACAACTAATCTGTTCTATTGGTTCTACAGAAATAATTATTGACTGGTCCAAAAGGAGTGAGCTCAAAATTGAAAACACGAAATTGAGGAGAGAACATCTGCAATCACATCAACTTTGCTTCAATCGGAATTTCAGACAAAATTCTGCTTCGGTAAGTTATGAAGATTCTACTGAATGCATTCGAATACAAAATATTGCGAATTCTACAGCTGCTGTTACTCCTCAATCCAAAATATTATCTACACATCAAATTGATGCCGAAGAATATGCAAATAAAAAACGTGATAATACGAAAAATATGAGAAGTTGAACAAAAACAGTTACGGATAAGAGAAGGCTACAAATGGAAGATTTTTGTCGGAAACATAAAAATGAAATTAGTCGGAAAAGAGAATCTGTTCCTGAGAAGAAAAATAGTTGCAATAAAAAGCAGAAGGAAATGGGCGAAGAACTTGAAATTCTATCAGATAACACTTTGGTTTCAAATGACCATTCTACAATCAGTCAAACCACGTTTCCGAATCATACACGTTGTGAACAAACTGAAGAAGATAAAAATGTCAATCAAATCACTCCAAAAAATTCATTGTCTCGCCTTTCTGTAATTGATTTGCAATCAGCTAGTCCTTTTCAAATCATTGATAGCAAGCATAGAGAGGAGCAAGATGATACGTATGTTCTGGAAAATAATAAAATTTCAAAAAGTACGACCGTTTATGAAATAAAACATCCAAAAACTAAGAAGCGACAAAAAACTGACCATGTGGATGAAACTGATCGAAAACGGAAAAAACCGAACGCAGCTCTGAAAGATGAAAAATATCTTGAAACACGTGCACAAAAAGTGAGGGGAGCAGCACAAAATGCACAAAGCGGACATAATGGAAAAACGGAAAAAATATTATACACTGACCAAAAAATCAATTTTAGACGATATGAAATTTCGTGATTAAATAAAACAAGAACTAGTTATTGAAAATCGCAAGAGATATGATAGAACTAATAAAGAGAAACTGCGCGAGGAAAATAGGAATTATTATGAAACTTCTAAAGAAAAACTGTGCAAGAAAAACGCAAATCATCGTGAAAATAACAAAAACAAAAACCGCGAGAGGAAAGCGAATCATTATAAAACTAATCAAAAGAAACTGCGTGAGCAAAAAAGGAATTATTATGGAAGGAATAAGTTTTATATTCTCCAAAAAGCGAAGACCTGTCACATTGCACATCGAGAAGACCGTCTCAGAAGACTTGAATCTTATATTTCTGCAAAAGCTATAAGTAAAAAGTATCATCGTATCGCTCTTGTAAATAATAAAATACTGACCACATGCACTAAATAAACATATATAAGGAACTCATCAAAAATCCCTTCATTATCATCTGTGGAAGCAAGTCGAGTGAAGGTGAGCGCATAATCAAGTGGTGCTTTCATGTGAAGGAGATGCATACTTTGAAAATTGAAAGATTATTGGAGGAGGTTAAACAAAAGGTAGAAGTTGCTTCGACCCGCACAGGAGAATGTTCAGAATTTGTTGACAAAATCAATGCCTTATGTGGAAAATCAACGCACACTTCTTCATCAGCATCATACTTTTTTGAGACTGCGTATGAGTCCCTCAAATGTTCAGACTCAATCATAACGAATGCGGCAGGTTAAAGTATAAATATTTCACCCCTTTTAAAATCGGAAAATAGAACGCATAAAACTTGGACCAGTAATTATCTTTGTAGGACAAAACTTGTGAACGTTTTCAATGATTTACAAAGTTTCTTTCAACAATTGTTAAATTGTTCATTGAAGAAAATGTAGCAATTTTCTTGTCAGGTGCACGGTTGTAGTGATAAGATCGGTATTGGAAAACTTGGGCACGTTCATGCTTTGTACATAGATCCTGAATCTTGCAATTCGAAACTTTCAGCTGTTGAAATTCTATCATCTCATTCTCCAGATTTACGGAATATGAAGAGACCTGTATACAAAATTACTAACACTCAAAAGTATGTGAGTAATTTGGATGAAGCTCTGAACGATAACGATCTTGAAACACTTCAACAGATATCTCGCGAAGTACAAGAAAAAGCTGAAGCATTAAAGAAAAATAATGCCGAAATTAATCTGAATGAAGAACAAATAATATCTCAAAATTATTCAGCTTTCAAAGCTTTATCAAAACGGTCTATGGACACTCCACGTTTTGCGTGTATTTCCTGTGGAAAATTATGTTTTGAAAGAAACATAATGAGGAAGAAAGTTGGTGAAAATGCATACACCGGAGATGTTTGGGACCAATTAATGAATTTATGTAATTTAAAGAACGGTGAAATGTCTTCCATATGTAAATATTGTCATAACAAAAGTCGTACGAATTCACTTCCGCCAATTGGTATTTTGAATAATCTCAATGCAATTTTGATTCCGCAAATAACACAACTCAACGATTATGAAAAAATTCTTATTCAAAGAGCAAAAGCGTTTCAAACAATACAAAAAATGGGCACAGTCATGAATAAGAATATGCATCATGAACACATGGTATCAAAATCCAAGGGTAGAACATTTCACCTTCCTTTACCGTTACAAAAAATTGAGAAAGATTTGTCCCACGACTGAACCTATAAACTTGGATCATGAATTTCACATTTTAATGCGCGGCATTCCAACTGAATCAAAAATAATCTGGGAGAAATGAGTTGACGTGAGGAAGGTATGGGACGCATTACAATGGTTGAAAGCAAATAATCGTTTTTATTCGGAGATTATTTTACCTCAATCACATGATTTGTTGTTAGATCGCGAATTAGCAGATATACATTTTCAAGAAGAAGAATCTACAACAGTCAAAAACCGTGAATCAGATCAACAAGTGAAAACAGACCAGCATGTGAGTCAGATACTTCTGATAGTAACGAAGCTGCTCTATTAACCCAAAAAGAACGATCTGATGTGTGGTATGATCAATTTACAATTTATCCAATGTATGATGAAAGGATCAATGAATCTGCTACTAAACTTTATCAAATGATAATAATTCATGATGTTCCATTAGATAATCGTACGAAATCTTTGGGTTTGATGTGTTTCCCTGATTTATATCCTCACGGAGTAAATGGTCAGCATGAGAATAGATCTGCACGTTTAACTGATTTTGAATTCAGAAGGTGGAGAATGATGTTCAAGCATACCCTGTTCCGGTTGAACATACAATATATTTTTTATTTATTACATGATACAAATATGAGACAATTGAACGCTGGGATTTTTCATGAAATGAATGTTACGAATCCTCGAGAAAGATATACTGCTGCTACTCATTTGGATCAGCTTTCAAACAACTTGAAACAAACTTGAGTACTATATTTTCTAGATTACGAAATACAGAACAGTATTGTAGGAGGCCTAGAAATGATGTAAATTGTATGATCCACCATGATGGGCCAGCTATATGGTTTCTCACATTCAGTCCGAGTGAGTGGTTATGGCCAGATTTGATTGAATATCTGCACAAAGTCAATGGGCCTTCTTCTCCCAAAAAATCCGTCAATGAACTCATCGCTTCTGATCCTGTTTCAACTCCTAGATTGATTGAAAACAAGTTTCGAGCTATGCTCGATTCCATTTGTCCATCCGACAATCCAATTGATAAAGTTGCTCATTACTCTTGGCGCCGAGAATATCAAGGTAAAGGAACACAACATTTCCATCTCCTGATTTGGATAGAGGGTGCTCCTATCATCAATAAATCTTGAAATGAAGAAGTAGCCTCATTTATTTTGGAATATGTGACGTGTAGAATGCCTTCAAAAGAAGTGTCCCCACGATTGTTTCGACGTGTGAACACGCACATAACAATTATTGCTTACGTAATAAAAAAACTAAGAACTCGTTCACCAAAGTATGCGGATTTGGATTTTCACGTCCTGTTACAGATACTTTGATAATAAGAGACGTGGGGGTTCCCATGGCTGCCAAAAAACAGTTGAAAACTGAGAAACGATTATATGATTTCCCTCGTGCAAAAGAGGAAATCAATATCAACGATTATAATCCTGCTATTCTCACAGCTTGGGAAGGCACCGTGGACATTCAATTTGTTGGAGAAAACTCGACATTGTTAACTTTATATCGCACTAAATATGTATCTAAGGCTGAGAAAAGTTATTTTGGGGATACATTTGAAGCAATAAAGTCTTGCAAGCCATTGCGTAGCCATATCTGGAACGTAGGAATGCGTATGTTGAACCATAGGGAATGTGCTGCCCTTGAGGCTGCTGATGTGCTCTTGGGGATCCCATTGCATGGTACTGATCTGAATACAACTATTAGATGGTTAGATGTAAATATGATTGGAAGTAGAAAATTGAAAATTCGGAAAGAAATCGAGGATTTACAAGCTGAATCCACAGATATTTTCTGTCCGTCGCTAGTAGATAACCATTATCCAAACAGACCCAGAGAATTAGAAACCATGTCTCTTCATGATTTCGCGATGTAACGAAGATCAGACCATTTAACAGTAAAAAATCTGAATATCATATTATAGACGAATCTCTATTTTTGAAAAACCGTTCACGTGAATATCTTATCAATCATTATCATTATAATGTTCAATTACAACCTGAAAATTATTATTTTTCGCTATTGTTATTGTTTAAACCATGGGGAGATATTTGTAAATTAAAGAATGGATGTGAGACGTATGCAGAAGCATTTTCATCTCTACAATCACAACTAATAGAAGAAATGCAATACCATGAGCGAATAATTTATATTCAAAAAGCACGTGATCATATCAAGAAACAAGTTGAACAAAACTTATTGCATAATTCAAATCAGGAAAGACATGAATCCAATCATCTTTTGGAGTGTGTGCCCGTCGGAACAGCTGGTGCGATGGAAGATTTCAAAAATATTGAAAATAAGGTAGAAATTGTTGTCCTAAATCAAATGATTTCGCAGTTGAATAGCGATCAAAAACGTATATTTGATAAATTAACCAGTGCCTCGAGTTCTGAGAATGGAATCCTGGACTTTATGTAAGCGGAGAAAGTGGCACTGGCAAAAGCTTTCTCATTGAAACTATTAGATACTGGATTGAACAAATGATTGGCAAAGGTACTGCAGTAACTGCTCCTACTGGGATGGCAGCTTCTCATATTGAGGGTCTCACTTTGCATCGCCTTTTTCAGTTGCCAGTCGAGCACGGGCATACTGCTCAATATAGACAACTCTCTGATGCAGCTCTCGAGATTATACGAGATCAACTTAAAAACGTTACGTTAATAATCATTGATGAGGTTTCGATGGTTTCCAATGTAACTCTTCTGTATGTACATCTTCGATTGACAGAAATATTCAATACATCAGATTGTGACAATGGCTGGTTTGGGGGAAAACATATTTTACTATTCAGTGACTTACTACAGCTGCCACCTGTTCATGAAGATCCAGATTTTACACAATTATCTACTAAAAAAAATTGAAAAAGACACAGGAGCTCTGGGTTCTTATGATTTGTGGAGTGGTTTCTTTAGCTATGATGAACTAAGAATCAATATGCGACAACAGAATGACACTTCTTACAGAGATATGCTATCGAGAATTTGCATAAGAGTGCTCGATGACTCGGATATTAAAGCCTCACAATCTAGAGGATTAAAGTTCGAGACCACAAGCTGTGATCACCGATTAAATGAACTTTGTGATTATTTGCTCAATAGTGTCCCGGATGCAGTTTGTTTGCTTCCCACGCGTGCGTAATGTGATGTTCTAAACACAGCAATACTTACCCGACTTCCTACGGAAGAAATTCATTTGATCACTCAAGATACCACAAATTGTGCACCTTATTTGAGAAAAAAGTATTGAAAACATTATCTTTCAATGATGATGACACTTCTCGCACAGCAGGGTTGGCAAGAATGATGATTGTCAAAGTAGGGGCAAAGATTATGATCAGGAGAAATATTGATGTTACTTTAGGGCTTGTTAACGAGATTGAAAACTTGAAAATTGTTTCAAATACAGGAAGCGAACATATAATAGAACGCGTGAGTGTTAAATTTGAAGTAATGGATAAAGCGTTCGTCATAAGGAAACAATTTCCAATATGTCTCAGTTACGGTATGACTATTCATAAAAGTCAAGGGTTGAGTTTAGAGCATGCGATCATTGAAGCTGGCAATTCAACATTTGCTTGTGGTCAAGTATATGTTGCCCTTTCACGAGTAACAATACTACAAGGATTACATCTCATCACTTTTGACTCATCTTCTGTCAAAGCGCAAGAAGCAGCTATAGTAGAATACAATCGATTGCGTAAAATAAATATACCAGTTCTCATGACCATAGAATTCCCAAAACAACGTTTCCGCAAAGTGCGTGATAGGATTTGGGCCATACCCTTCGAAGTATGCAGGGACCAAAATATTGATGACAAATTAACAGAAACTGACGCGTTAAACGTAATCGGTCTTCGTAATGTTGACGGTGTTTCTTCTTATTTGAATGCAGTAAGGCAGTGTATATTGCACTGTGCTTCTAAGACAAAATAATGACTTTTATCTGACCCCAATGACATTATAAGTATTTCAATTTAGAACTACAATTCGCAAAATATCATAGCTCTAAAAGAGCTTGCGGGTTCACAATACCTGCATAATCAGTCACAAGATGCAGGAGAATTCATCACTTCTATTTGTGAGAATTCAATGGTCATTAAAAATTTAGTGAAGCACCAAATAAATACCATAACGAAATGTACAAAATGTGAATACACTGAAAATATTATTGGTACAAATAGAGGCAAAGGTGGAATAATGGGCCCCTGCTGGTAATATGGGCTCCCTCTGTATCTGATTATGTGAGTCACGAATTCTAGCGGTGAACACTCAAACTACTGGAACTAGTTCACAAACGGAATTGTAGATCGCGCTGATCGCTCAGCTGTTATGGTTGATGATATATCAAGCAATGAATTTTGTGCTCGTTATCAAAAGTTTGAAAGGTGAGAGTTGGACTCAATATTACTACAGTTTTTTCATTTCAACCGGTGAAACCAAGTTTGGGTATGTATTTAGTATGCTTTAAAGATCGCGTTTCACATCAAGTAATGTCAATTTATTTACAAAGTGGAGGGTAGAAAAATTTTATTCTCCAAGATGGTCAGGGTGGATATACGGGCTCTCTGCACTGCGGGTATTATGGCCCCCGACTCTGAATCTGAACTGTGGGTCAAGTGTGTGGTTTGTGACATGTGGACTCACAATGATTGTGCTGGTTGCGAAAAAGAGGTTTACAATTGTGACTTCTGTAAATGAATTGAAACAAAAATGATTTTTCCAGTTGGTTTATGATAAGTCACTTTTCTTTATTTTGACGCAATATCCAAGTGGACTTTCAATTTATATCTAGATCCAACTCTATTCTATGTGGATTTATGAGTAAATAAACACTTTCCTTCAATTGTTTCATTTCTTTGACAAAAATACCTTGGGGCCCATATTACCCGCACAAATGTTGGTAATGAAAAAATGGGAAACTTTGGAAAAACGATTTTATTCCTTTAATGGCTGCGAAGAATGAAACGGGACTTCATGCAATCAGTGTTGGGTAGTTCGTAGAAGAATTATGATTTATTTTAGGTTTTTATGCTGAAAATAGAAGAAGTTATTACAAATAAAGAAAGTGGGGGCCCATATGTCCACCCTTACCTCTACAAATTGTGTTATACGTCTTCCGCTACCTCCAATTTCAAAAACATCATTCGAATTTCAAGAGATACTCAAGTTCAATTTTTCAACGTGGAAAATTTCAGAAGATTTTTGTGGCAATTGTAATAACTTGCATAAAACTAAAAAATCAGCCAACACAGCATCAGAGCAATATGTAATCATGCAATTGATGATATTCTGTCATAATAATGTCGGAGCAACAAAGATGGAAAATATAAATATTAAAGCAGTGCCAACCTCAAAAATAAAAATTACAGAACACTATTATAAAGTTATAGCTGTTGTCTTTCATGAAGGTAAAAGTATTTCTGAAGGTAATTTTACGTGCCTGTTACGGAGTGAAGGTACAAAGTGGATATTTATTCATGATCTGCAAGTTGAAGAACTGCATTGGCTACGTAATGCTAAAGACTCATATATATATTTTTTTAGAAAGCAATAATTTCACTCGATCATAAAATTAGAATTCAGTTATTGTAATCTCAAATACACGGGTTGGGAGAACATAGAATACCATCATAGTATCATAACCAACTAAACATCCTTGGAGAATTCTTCTGGAAAACTGCAATATAATTCAGAGAATCCTGAAAAATGTCTTTGATCAGATATTTTGAAGATATCTTTTTTTATTGCACACCCTGGTCAAAGTCTCGAAGCAATTCATAAAAAATTCCTTTGGTCATGAAACATTATGGATTTTGCAACAGAACATCCATAAGTAAATTACGAAGCCCCATGAATTTGTTCTTATGATTTATCTTAAATACTTACGAATATATATTGTTCATAGGCATCCATGATGGATCATAGGAACAGATTCATAAGACTTCGTGATTTACTCATGAATGTTCTGTTGCAAAATCCATAATGTTTCATAGGAAGAACATTTTTTTCTTATGAATTGCTATAAGACTTTGACCATGATAATAATAAACATTTCAAAACTTTCTAAGATACTTTTTAAAATGATCTAGAAGACTGATCGGGAAATTTTTTCTGAGAACCTATTTTCAGCTTCATCCCAAATAGTAGAAGTTTCATCTTGTCGAAAAAAGGTCTACTGAATGCTTCGAACATACTGTATGCAAGTTTCTTTTGCGTATGCAAACACAGGATGTTGTTACAATGAAATGACAACCGAGTAATTGCACACTCCAGCTTCAGGTGGTTATATAACAGTGATTCTTCTATAACCTTATCATTACTGTTGCATAATAATCGCACATGTTACATCGATTCAACATAACTAAAACGTAACTTCGTGAAGTGACAGCTGCGACGAAGTTTCATCACAATTGTATCATCTCAATGAAACTGTTTTTGGTGAGATGTAAACCATTTCTGGTATATTGTAATTTCAGATTGTTCAAACTGTATTTCAAGTGATTTATAATTATCGATGAACGTTATTGTAATCAAGGTGACGTGGAGTAGGACGAAAATTAGATTTGCGCATTAAATATACAAGGAACAAGTCTGTTTTTTTTTTCCAACTAAATGTGTTGGTCGTGTCTGGTAGATTCTGAAATTCATGTCGATGCGGACCACTTGGCGCCGCCAATTAAGATTTTATGACACAAGTGTCTGTTGGATAATGGGAGCTTAAAACTCATCATTGGCCACGCCAAGTGCTTCACATCGACATACATTTCAGAATCTACCAGACACGACTAACACATCTAGTTGGAAAAAAACTCAGACTTGTTCCTTGTATATCTAATGCGCAAATCTAATTTTCGTCCTACTCCACGTTACCTTGATTACGATAATGTTCATCGATAATTGTAAATCACTTGAAATACAGTTTGAACAATCTGAAGTTACAATATACCAGAAATGGTTTACATCTCACCAAACACAGTTTCATTGAGATGATATAATTGTGATGAAACTTCGTCGCAGCTGTCACTTCACGAAGTTACGTTTCAGTTATATTGAATCGATGTAACATGTTTGATTGTTATGTAACAGTAGTGATGAGGTTACAGAAGAACCACTGTTATATAACCACCCGAAGCTGGAGTGTGGAATTACTCGGTTGTCACTTCATTGTAACAACATCCTGTGTTACATCATGGCAACAATCATTGTTCAATAGAATACCATTTGGATAACCGCATTTTCGGATGCAAACTGAAAACTGTTGTTCAATCATTCGATCCGTCGACACGGATTCGAACGCAATAACTTTCTTCCCGCAAATCCAACTCGAAGCGGAACTGATTCCTCATATATGAATTACTGAACAAAACCATCATTTTTCATGACCGTGTTCGCAGATGTAAGTGATAAGATTTTCTCAATTGAGTGGAGTGTCGGACTGGACTTGGACGCAATAAATTCACTTCCGTAATTCCAACAAAAAACGGAATGAAACGTACCCATCGTAATTACGGATGAAAAACACCACTCCTCCATTCAGCATTTACGGATGCAAACAGAAAACTGTTGTTCAATCATTCGATCCGTCGACACGGATTCGAACGCAATAACTTTCTTCCCGCAAATCCAACTTGGGACGCAATCAGTCAGGTCGTCGTATATGCTGATCAAAACGGTAATACTTCAAACCTGCCATTTCGGACAAAACCGAAGGATTCGATGAAAAATTGCAATTCCTCATCAAAACGCATTCATTTTATTTCTGCTGATCCAGTTGCATTCCTTCTCCGACAATGCGGAAAGGTTCGTACAATTTTTATTCCCGTCTCAAATCTTACTTCTGCCATGCGGAACGAATCGCAATGATTCGCATCTAAATTCTTTCCGTTTCATTCCGTCATTATTAGCAGGGGTGCGAAAATATTCTACGCACATTCTCAGAATGTTTGAGTGCCCATGTGGAAATATGATATATAATTTCAATACAATGAAGTGTATATAATATATACAGAGCTGTGTATACAGATTTGGTTGTATATAACCGTACGCACTGTATACAGAGTCCGATACTCACTCACACGTGTACAGTGTACGTTCAGATCTACGTACAGTGTATACATTGCACATCAATTCTGATATGGAACAATACAATGTGCTTCGTTGTATACAATTCATTGTATTCTAAACTTTCGGGTGTTTACAATGTATACACTGTATGTTAATGGACGTACAATCCACACAGTATATGCACATTGTACATGAGACTGTTTCAAATATTCTCAGAATACGATACCACGAATATTGTGTGAATATTAGGAAAAAATTATGTGAAAATAAAAATTCCCCTCAATACAAACTTCTGCATGTAGCGAAAACCACTTCACAATCAATGTTTCTTATCATTAAACATCCGTAATCGTGAATTATTAGCAATATTATGGATTCACATGAATGGATGAGATACTTATGATCGCAACAGGCAATCATAATATATACGGCATTTCTTGATATTTTATTACACTCTTGAAGATTATTTTTCACACATGGCACTCTAGGAGAACATTTGCGATATTGAAATGCACCTTTCATAAATTTATTATTCTCCAAATACAATTTAAAATAATATCTCCTCCAAGGGTCTGTAGCCTGTCAACAATATTATCCGTCATCACTGAATTCATGTAGTCACGATACTTGCGCATGCGCTGCTCATCAATATCCCTAAAAACTTTGTATGCATATTGTACGAATGTCCCTAGAATATTCGAAGCAGTCTCATTCAAATATTCTAAGAATCTTCTATGAATATTTACGAATCTTCTACGCTTTTTGTGAGAATTAAGAATTCAATCAAGTACATTTACGGAAGTTGTGAGAATATTCTCAGATTATTCTGTGTTACATGGGAATATAACATGTTATTTGCTCATGCATTTTGAGTTCCATCCATCTGCTATAAATTACATCATTCAACCCGATGAATTGGTTTAACACCAGTTTTGAGGTTTAACACAGGCATATAAATGTTCATATGTATAAGTTTGATCTCGAATCGCAGGTCAAAAAGTGTTTACGATGCTTATTTTCCAAAATAAAAAGGTCATAAAAATCGCATGCATCACCATATAACCAACACAAAAAGTGTTACTACTGTGGGCAAAAAGTAAGGTGAATTCTTAATTTAAACTTCGCGGGCTTGACATTTCAGGCTAGTTCTTTTTTCTTAAGTTGGCAGGACTGTTAATGACATCTGTGCCAAATTTCATGTCAATGTCATTATCAGTAATACATTTACGCTTGTGTTTACCAAACGACCAAGAGTGCATTTTTCGATTTTTACAATGTCTGCACTGAGAAAAATGAAATGTGAAAATAACCTCTATTTCGTATATTTTTCACCCGTCAAATAATGAAAACTGAAGCCAGCCTTTCAAAAGTGAAAAGTACCTCTTCAATGTTGAATTTCACCGTACATTCTGTTTGATTCACCAAAAAGATGGTATTTATCACCTAGCTCATGGCAATAATAACCAAAATAATGTATTTTTCACCGTCAAATACATTACTATATTGAAAAATGATTTCTACAATGCAGATTTTTCTCAGTGTGATTTAATTGAGCAGAGAAGTGCAATCAAATTTTGTTTGCGGAATGAAATTTCGGCTGCGGAAACTTTGAGGATGTTGCGGGAGGCCTTTGGTGATTCTACCATGTCGCAGAAAAATGTTTATAAGTGGTACAAAGACTTCAAAGAGGGTCGAGAACGTGTTGATGACTTGGAGCGCTCCGGACGACCATCGACGTCAACAGATGACCAACACGTCGATGAAGTGAAGGAATTAGTGCTCAGAAATCGTCGGTTGACTTTGAGAGACCTTACTGATAGAATCGGAATATCAGAAGGATATTGAGACCAGAATTATGGGCCAACAACTCTTGGTTTTTGCATCACGATAATGCACCGTCTCATACTGCACTCGTTCTTCGTGACCATTTCGCCAAAAATTCGACGCATAACGTTCCGCAACCACCGTATTCGCCTGATTTGGCTCCGTGTGACTTCTGGCTATTCCCAAAACTCAAGAGACCACTCCGGGGAAAGCGTTTCGAGTCGATTGAAGAGATAAAAGCTGAATCGAAGAAGGCGCTGATGGCTATACCGGAAAGGGACTACCCATACAGCACCACAGATCTCAGTAATGTCTCAATTACATTTCGATCTTTCACCTTCATTACATTTCAGTATACTTTCACAGAAATATGTCAAAAATCTGTCAATTGCAATGTTACCTATTTCCAATGTCTCAGATATATTACGAGACAAACATTACGATGAAATATTTCATAAATATTCTTGGAATATTGCAGAAATAATTCAGAAATATTGCATTGAAATGTAAGATTAGCAGACATCGCAATATTTCTGAAGAGACTTTGAAACCTCGGTGTGACATACAGCAATGTCATAGAAATATTTCAATGTTTCAGATGTTAGATTTCTGCAATCTTAACGAAATCTTCGGTGCTGTGTAGGTATTCAGCATGTTTCGATGATTGGAAAAAACGTTGGCATAAGTGGATTTTATCGGGAGGGGTTTTGCTCATTTAAAGCATAAAAGCTGAATCGAAGAAGGCGCTGATGGCTATACCGGAAAGGGACTATTTAGCATGTTTCGATGATTGGAAAAAACGTTGACATAAGTGTATTTTATCGGGAGGGGATTACTTTGAAGGGGATGAAATTGATGTAGAAGAATAAATGAAGGTTTTTCATTTGACGAACAAATTCACCTTACTTTTTGCCCACAGTAGTATGTTGTGGTGACGTTGCGATTACTTTTCATGAGTGTGAAATTGCAAATTACTTACCCATTGCATGTAACAAGCAGGTTACATTGCATGTGATTTTGGAGTTACATTATAACTACGATAAGGAGGGAAACTGTGTTTGGTAGGTATACTTATAAAGAACACTTGAGAACTAAATGCCAATTCACTATAAATAAACATAGATATTCGAGAACTCAAATGAAATCTAAATAAAAAGACTCAATGACAATTTGGAAGAAGCAGATCACTTTGCTTCCCAACGCATGAGAAAAAAAATAATTTAAGCATTTCGCGTGGCTACATACAGTGAACGTGATTACAGACTCGTCCTACTTTTATTTCTTTTACGCGGAAGATTTTTCTGAAAATGAAAAATTGAAATTGCGCATTTCATTTACCGTGGCAGATAAATTATTACGGAGTGTTTGTTAAATGATTTATCTTCCGTACACGATAATAATTGAAATCAAGTATTTCCGTAATGTTCGCTGCTGAAAGTGATAACGAAAGACCCATATATTTTTTTCTCCTTCGCCAACAGATTAGGATTAATCTAAAAGAGCTTTAGATTCCAACTAGGTTGAGTGCAATATACTGGTGAATGACCTTTTTAAATAAGATGCCAACGTGTCACATATTTATCCATTTCATAACCAGCCAAATCATCCTTCCGGAGCATGAGATACGCAAGAACGGTCCTCCAGATGTTTTGTGATTTGTTTATATATAATCGGACTGGGAATCAATCAAAATGATGGACTTCCATCGAGTGTATCAACTTTTATAGACTGAAAATTCCAGTTCAAGTGATGAGCAGGCATTGAAGACACTCATCAATCGAATTAAGTTCTCAAGCAGTTGTGGAACTAATGCAATGAAAAAACACAGTACCCTCAAAGAGACAATAGGTTTAATGAACTTCATACTCAACTAACTTCCAAGCCGCTCTTAGTCAACGTTCGGTTCACCCAAGGATATAGTTTTGTACTTGTATTACTTTCGCACTGCAACTTTCCCCATAGATTTATCCATAATAAGATGGAAGGATTGAAAAGTTAAAACCTGTTGAATTTGAGTTTTGGAAGAGCTTATTTTCCATCATCTCATCGAATATTCAGTAACACTCATTTCCAAAGGAAAATTATTCATATACTTTGAAAATTTTCAAATAATTACTCGATGCAATGATTTTAATCAGTTGAGTGAAGCGAGAATCCATGAGGTGTTCAAAAATCAGTTTGCTGGAAAGTATCATCATTGCATCAGCTAACAATGAAATCATTCAAAGTCCGAAGGTACACGGAAAAAAGAAAACAGCAATGCTTACTGTGAATCACAAATATACATTGAAACTCAAATTCATTCCATGCAGTACTGCGTCTTCCAGCCCTCATTACTGTCCAGTCAGCATTGACGATTTTCATTACAATACCCATCACTATAATCGCGCTAATCCTCATTATCCAAGCATGTTTTCATTGGTTTTTCAACCGATCGCTGTCATTCACAGTAACCAGTAGTGTTTTCTTTTGTCCTTGTATTGTCTTATAGCGAAAAGAAGAAGATAAGAAATCGTTACTGGTCGCTTGTTAAGCATCACCTACTCCTGATCTACGAAAGCTCGTACTCTCAAAAGGAATGAAAAATAGCTGTCATTGACACGCAATGACCTTGCACATACCCATGTGAAACGCGGAATCTGTTAGAGAATGGGACTAGAGTTGATTAAACGAGATCGCGAGCTCAACGAAGACCGACGCTTTTTGTCGTTAGTCGAAGGCATGTTCGCGGCGCGTGCTTGTTTCGTTGATATCAGAGTAACGGATCGTTTTCTCCCCGTCCAAACCGCACCGGATTGGCCCCGACAAGCCTGACCGGATGGACAGGCAGACGGGCGTACGGGAACGAGGTTCGAAGTTCACACGACGGCCGTCGAGTCAATCACTACATCACTGGCCCATCACAATGAATTACCTTCAGTCTTCGCGAACACGCTGCTCTGACGACACTTCGAAAATCTATTTGAAATACATTATTTCGCTTTCGAATTTCAGTTGGAGAACCTTGAGTACACATTTCTCATATTCCTCAAAAGAATACGCAAATAAATAAATTGCGAGACGAAATGCTGTTTTAAATATCCAAAATTATCCAAATTCGCATATAAATATATTTCTAGACGCATCTACGTATTCCACGAGTGAGCGTACATCACATATCGCACGGTTAAACTTCAAACTGTTACAAAGTCTATACGCGTATAAATGTATGACAGAACATAAGAACGAACCTCAAACTTCCCAAATCTCAAGTCAAAAGCACAATCAAAGCAGAGGAAACCGAATTGAAGATTATTTCACAATCGATGCATCGTAGTGAACTTTTTCGGATCGAGACGATCGATCGATGGAAACTTTTTCATACCATCAATGATCTGGAAAATTTTAAAGTTTCCGAAACCAGCGTTCTTTTTAAAAACACCATCAACAAGTGCGTGACTACTAGATTTTACGTCGAGAGGGTGGACAAAGTGATCAGTCTATCAAAAATATCTTGAGAAGAAGACGAGGGGGAAAAATGCACTTGGGCCTTCTCTTGTCTCTGTTATCTCAGCTCGTAATGGTCGAAGTAACGGACACAGCTTGGCCAAAAGTGACGAATCCATTGATGAGCGTGTGGTCCACGTGGTACCTGGGACCAAAAAACTCACCCGAGATCGAGACGACCATCGAGGAACATGAATGTCCCGGATGTGCGCAAAATCGAGTTCCGAATATCGATTCTGAACCCATTTTAACTGAACTAAGGGTCGAGTACATCAAACAACAGATATTAAAGAAGTTGAGACTCTCTAAACCACCGGAAGTATCCATGTCTATCTCAACTTTACCTAAACCTTTGGTCAACGGCAATGTTCTGGAACTGCGACCAGGCGCACCTTTAGAACCGGAAAAACCAGCTGAGAGTTTCTACGGTAAAACCGATCAAATCGTCGTTTTCCCAAACGAGGGTGAGCCTTCCTCCTCACGCATTCTTACTATCTCTAGTATTCATAGAACTTTAATACGTGATTGATTTATGGATGTGTGTTTTATTCAGAGTTCCAAAGTCTCAATAGAGTCTGGAAATAAATGAATTCGTGATCATCTACTGAATACATATTTCTATAGGAACGTAAAAAACAGTGAAATTTCACTAATTCGCTGTATATGTGCATGCACTAATCAGAATTCAAAAGTCCAGAGACAATTTCTTTCATTAGTGAAAAACCACGCAAAAAATGAGCATTGGAGTTTTCCTTCATTCAAAATTTTTGAGTTAGAAAGAATGTTGTTTCAATCTTTTCTTCTGCTGTTCGTTCGATATGTTATAGACGAAAAGTTTGTCACCTGTTCAAGTTTGAACCTGAAAAAGAGAAGTCATATCAACGGTGCTTGAGTATGAGAATGAATTTGAATCATGAACATAATACACAATTCACTCATGATCTATTCAAAATTATACGCTATTTAATTGAAGAATATATAAATTAGATGCGAAATCATATTAGATGTATTTAGGCATTTATTTTGAATAAAATAAACGTAATAATTCAACGTCCGTTCTTATACATTATTTTTATTATAAATAATATGTATTATTTCAACATGAGCATCTCAGTTACTAGAGAGACCTAATTATATGTTTGTAAAATAACGGTCTTAATTAATGATGTCAAAAGTTTATCTACACTTCAGTTTGATACCCATTTGTATTGTATCGCGTTTTATTTCATCTTCTATTTGAAGAATCTGATCTTTGATAATTCGTAACTTCTTGTAATCTGAACACATGTGGTAATGAGGAAAGTATTCATCGGGAATGCGGATTCCACCATTTTGTGCTAGATTGGGTGTAACATTGCGTTTTCTAACTACAGAAATTTTTCAAATTGTCGAATGGAAACACTAGAATGAAAAAAACTGTATATGAATGAATAAATTCTTCGTAAGGAAGATTCATTCACGTTTCGATACGTTACACTCATGTGAACAATCATCTCATATAATTTATATAGAGTTTTGATTAAAATATTCATAAAATCTCACATGAATTTCATAGAATTATTCTTGAATGGAGTGTCCAGTATGAAAATCAACATGTGAACATACTGTTCTGATCTATACGCACTGAGAGGAATTTCTACAAGCAGAGAAGATTTCTTGCTCAAAAAGCGAGTCCGAAGAATTTGCTTTGCTAAATCAGCAAGACGGTTGCTGTTACAGCAAAAATATTGCTATTTTAGTGAGATATTTGCTGATTCAGCAAAATTTTCTAAGCTCCTGTCTATTTACAATTCAACATTGCTGAATAGCGAGCGTTTGTTAAAAGAGAGAGATTTTTGCTGTAATAGCAAAAATCAAATTAATTAGCAATAATTAACAAATTTGATGCTAATTCAGCAACAAGTTTTGCCATATCAGCAAAGCAAATTTTCGAGGTTTGCTGTTTCAGCAACTTTTTTTCTCTGGGGATATAGTCACTGTAACTGAAACATCTCAACTGAACATTCGTAATGAGAGCTACTAAGAATTTGGTTGATTCAACCAAGGAAGGATAGTTGATTCATTACTTAATTTGTCAACTTGACTTTCTTGGTTGGATTAACCAAATTTCCAGTAGCTTTCACTAAGAATATTTGATTGAGGCGTTTGAGTTACAGTAACCTCAAAAATTTCCCTCAGTGCGGGTCATTCCATATGGAATCACCAGATCGCTAAAGCTGCACTATTTTAGATTTTCATCATACTTGATAAAAATCTTCTTTGAGGTGAAGCAGAAGAAAATTCACGGCCATTTGATTTCTATATTCCATCAGATCTCTTCCAGACCATCTGAAACACTTCAAAAGTGCTATTTTTAAGGTCTTATACTTTTGGCTGTCATGTTTTGAGAATGAGGGATATTTTAATCTCCGTTGTAGCGTTTTGAAGCTGGAAGATATTAGTTGCTCTGACGAATATCAAAAGTTACCCAATTGGTACTCTCAAAAAATCGCAATGTACTGAAAGAAGGTGTTTTTTTACTATTTCTCGTAATTTTCAAGTTACTTGTGTGCCTGTTCTATTCAGTGTAAGGGAATAATATTTTTTCTCATATTATGACCATGCATAAAATGAATAAGATAATATGCCATTGAACACAATGTATATAAATAATAAAGGCCTGTTCTTTATAAAAGAGTTTTCAATTCGAAAATGGTGAATTTTTGAAAACAGCATATTTTAGTGTTCAAACTTCCCAAGTAGCACAACAGGTTAGAAATGCTAAGAAAGTTCTTTGAAGTTCTGAGTATATTTCATGAATATTCATAGAATCTTCGAACGGGACTGTTGCGGATAAGTATATTCTATGCATATTCTTAGAATGTATTGTTCGAATTTATCCAAAACAGTCTCACCTGCACATTCTATGCATGATCTCAGAATCAACGCAGAATGTTTGAAATGTTCTTGTGTTACTTGGGTTGGGGTATGTGGGGTGAATTATAAAAATCGAAAACTTGCAGTGAAAATTTCTGCTCGGCTTGACTTTCAAAAATATCAATCACTCGTTCCATGATTTTGATGAGTATCGTAATTACAGTCAGTTAAAGATAACCAAAATAACTAAAATCCATGCTCATCACGTATCAAGCAAAACTTCATTAACATCATACTTATACGCATATATTCACACATACATACATACACACGCGCACGCGCGCGCGTGCAATACCTAACTATTCGATTATGGAATACTTTCAAGAGTACAATCAAAATCATCGACAATGATTGATTACACAACTTCCCGAGTGAAAATAAAAACAATTGACACATTTCAAGCCTCGCTCTGGTGCAAGTTGGAGTGCTCTGGATCTACCGTTGGAGCAAAGAATCGTCGATCTCAAGGACAAAAGACCACACAGCACCGAAGATTTCATTAAGATTTCAGAAATCTAACATCTGAAACATTGAAATATTTCTATGATATTGCTGTATGTCACACCAAGGTTTCAAAGTCCCTTCAGAAATTTTGCAATGTCCGCTAATCTTGCATTTCAATGCAATATTTCTGAATTATTTCTGCGATGTTTCAAGAATATTTATGAAATATTTCATTGTAATGTTTCTCTGGCAATATATCTGAGACATTGGAAATAGGTAACATTTCAATTGACAGATTTTTGACATATTTCTGTGAAAGTATACTGAAATGTAATGAAGTTGAAAGATTGAAATGTAATTGAGATATTAGTAAAATCTGTGGTGCTGTATGGGTATTACACAAGATCCCTGGAGAAAATGAATCGGATCTAGGGGATCTCATTATATCTTGATAGCATGACTCAAATTTGTTCAGATCTTCTTAGATCTACATAGATCAATGGGAATCTGAACTGTTTTTTCCAAATATCTCTGTCCATAAATTATATGAGAATAGTAGAAATTGACAATCTATTCATCTATATTCTTGCTGAATTCGGTGGAATATTCATCAAGTCGATATGCTAAGATTTCAATGAATCCATTTGGACTAACTTGATTCCTATGAATCCATTATTCCGAATCTACCGACATCTTATGAGATTTGATTGGATAACTTTCAATCTGATCCATTTGTTCTTGAAATTCTTTTATTGATCATGCAGTAGGAGATATACCTGGGAATTCTGCTCTACCTGGAGGTAGATCACGTACTGCACCTTTCACGGTGTTTTAGGTGATCTACCGATTTCCACGCACCAAATGTGCGCAAGCATGCGTTTTGTATGTTTTCGCGTACGAAAGCAGTACGAAAGCCGTACAGATTTCAACCAAAAAATGAAATAAGTGCATAATTCTTAGAGTACCATGACACACGTAAGATGATATATGTGTATAGTACATTACACACATATATATATATATGTATATATATATGTATATATATGTATATATATATGTATATATATGTATATATATATGTATATATATGTATATATATATGTATATATATGTATGTATATGTATATATAGGGACTCACGAACATACTTGAACACATATAAAATATTGTATTAACTATAATGAGCATTTTATACAAATCGATTTGTGGATAAAAACATAATTTCTAACCAATCGGAAAATCTCTGGTACTTTTGTGTGAAATATTTTCAGGAAGTTGTAGTTGAAATTTCGAATCAATTGGTTGAAAATTGTAGGAACTACCTTTCTGCCCAATTTGAAAAAAATATTTTTGAGAAGAACGCGATTGAACTTTGAAACCGTTATTTGACGTAAAATTTTGAATATGGGGTCTTACTACTGTTTTGCATATCACTCTGCGGATCTTTGTACATTATTTGAACAAAACCAAATCGAAAAAAGTTTTTTCAAAGGTATATATGTACTAAGGTGCTCCATTCTTGAGCGATATTTTTTTCTTTATCCTACCTGAGAATTTGATATTGTATTTAGAAAAAAAATATTCTCGTTGGAAAAAAAATTCTGAATGAATTGGAGGATTACCTCATTCGAAAATTCAATTTCCCATTCGAATAACACAGGAAACTGGTGAACTTTGGTTTCAACTCGATTATTCGGTATTAAAAAATGTTTTTCGAGAAAATTAACACAATGCTTTGCTACACTGACAGAACACCAGATTTAGGCCAAGTCCGTAAGGGTTTCAATACGGCGAATTTCGCTGCACGCTTACGTCAACTGAATGTCCATTGAAATGATTCACCGGGGACTTCCTTCAATCGATATTCAGTTGACTCAAGCGCCCGGTGGAATTCGCTGTATCCAAATCCTTACGGACTTGACTCCAGTTTTTGTCCCCTGAGTGTACGGCATAAAATTTGCCACAAAAACGTTCTTATGAGATAAAGCTGAATTTCATTAAAATTCAAAAAAGTCTCCATAAATATCACGTCAGATGATTAGGGTATGAATTCATGGGATTCGAAACCTGTTGAAGTTGAGGAACTAATGAATAAATACTGTTCATGATGAATCCACTTCGAAGAAGCACACTGTCAGAAATATCTGGAAGTTTTTTTTCCAATCACGTACATGAATTCAGGTTAATACACATTTTACATTGAATTTAATGTACAAAAACATGAAAAAAATATAGATTATGTTATAGTTTACATTAAATTTGATGTAAAATATGTCTGAAACTCAATTCATGCACGTATTTGAAAAACACTTCCAGCAAATGCATTGAAATTAACGCAGAAATTTCTAACAGTGCATAACAAGAGTTGATTTGCAATTCGTGTTATTGTCTGGATTTTTACGTAACATTCGTCTCTTAGTGGATACTCAAGACATGTCAATGGAAGTACGGCGAGTTGAAAGAAGTACAATCTCATATGAATCTTTGTATAAAAAATTACGTATACGCGTGTACATATCGTGAAGAATTTTTGAACTAAGAAAATATTTTAGACGTTCTAGTTTATGTATATCTTGTATAAGAATTGTATACCCCTCTCCGATGGATTCTATCCACAGTGAAAAATTTTGTATATTTTTAATACACGTATATGTCCCAGGAGGTCCACTCGCAATTTATGTTAAATCTTAACACGAAAGCTGTATCAAATCAACACAGAAATGTTAAATTTACACTGGAAATCTGTGAATTTCAGGATTTAATATGTTGTTTTCAACACAAACTCTGGGTGGACTTCCTAAGACACCAAATTTTTCGCTGTGTAAGATTATTGTACGATAAAAAAATCATATAATTTTCATATGATTTATGTACGCGCTTTTGATATGCAGATTTTATAAAAGATACACTTTGAAATACTGTGTTAATAATCAGCACATTGCTTCTTCGTTTCTATTTCATTTCTTTATTTCAAAAAATGTTCCCAAATAATGCAGATTCCAAAATTATTTCATCCACATCTCTTAATCGATTTGGATAAAACTTATGTTGGACGTATTTCTAAAGCATGGGGCACGTTTCATTGAAACCGGATGATGGGGGAAGCAGATGTGCGCGTTCAATAAAAATCACCATTTTTGATCAGATTTTTTCTTCCCCATCTAGTTCCACTGAATGAATCAACTTGGAATTCATACCGTATCACTATCAACACTGCGTATGACTGTGGTGGAAATTGAGTATCAATTGAATAACGAGAGCGGAAGATACAGGCATTCATGAAATACGTTTTTGCTCGTCCACATTTTTTCTGTCTCATCAGCGCCTTGTGGGTGAATTAGCCTGAAATTTACATACAGTGGGTTGCCAAATTATGAGAGACAGGTGCAAAATAATGTATTTGTGAATTATTAGTCTTGAATTAATAAGAAAAACGCAGTACTTTTTTTAAAATAACGCTTTAATACTATAATACCGTGATTCAGAAAGTGCTATAAAAATGGAATATATAAAAATGAATAGTATACAATTGATTTTTGAATAAATAACTAGGGTTGTGCGAACCTTGAATTTTTCAGTCGAACCGAACTCGAACCGAACTTCAAATATATTTTCCAAATCGAACCGAACTCGAACCGAACTCCAAATATATTTTTCAAATCGAACCGAACCGAACCGAACTTTGAAAAGTCGAACCGAACTCCAAATGTATTTTTCAAATCGAACCGAACCCGAACCGAACTTTGAAAAGTCGAACCGAACTCGAACCGAACTCCAAATTTTCCCAGTCGAACCGAACCGAACTGCAAATATATTTTTCAAGTTGAACGGAACTTTGTAATTTCGAACCTACTTCCAACTTCCAAAACGTCTAATCGCAAAGCCAAAACTAAATTAGAAATACATTTATGAAAACAGAATCCATCATGAATTCAATTTTTAAAGTGACGTTTCATATGCAGCATGTTGCAGTAATAAAACAGTCTACCCTAGTAGCACCAAAAGTACGTAAAACATTTTGAGAATATTTATTAAACGTTTGGGTAATTTAGAAACGTTCGGAGAATATTCTATGGGTCAATTTAAAATTGAGTGCAGATAAATTTTTCTCTGTTTCCGAATGTTCAATTGCAGCGACTAGTATTTAAATATTGATGAAATCATCGCAAATTTGAGGCAAGTAACGAAGAACACTTCAATTCTTCAATAAATCACAGAAAAGTGTCCATAGTGTAATCTAGTGTTGATTCATTACCATATTTCTGGAATAACAGGGTTGTCCCTCTTGGTAACAGAGTAGTTTTTTATGTAAGTTTAACATATCCCACGTATCTAGATGAATTTGAAATTGGGTGCAGAACACTTTTATCATAAATTTCAATAATCACAAAGTAAAATTTCCTCCTAATATAATTATTTATATCCTCATGCAATATTTGGAACATGATCAACTCACATTAGAAACCACTCTGTTACCAAGAATGATTACTCTACTATTAAAAAAAAAATGGTGATGAATCAACACTATTTTGAGGTTTGTGGTAGCGTTGATTATAAACCTCTTTGCATTAAAGACAAGGACACTCACCTCACTGCATTTTTCTCTCTTTCTTTTGTTTGCAGCTGTCTCTTTTTATTTGTGTAAACCCCATGTTTACTGACTCGTCCTCCTAGTATAATATCTTCATAGTCTAATCACGCAGAACTTACGGGTTCATTATATATATATCCCGCGCATCTGAGGAGGCAAAATAATGAGGCTGCGAATAGAATTCATTATGAATATATTTAATTTCATCTAATCCGCAGTATTGTCAACAAGGTTATCCGAAATATGAACTTTTTCAATTATTCGAGTTTGAGACTCGAAACTACACCAGGAAAAATCACAGATTCAATCAACTTGCGTCTATCAAGTACCCAATATCATGTCAATTCGACTTGGAAACAAGTTGTTTCTGCGTGTTTACAAGCAAACACAACATGGGAACGCCTGTATGTGTGTTCTCCATCACTTGAACTTGGCATCGATATCAGATCAACTTGATGATAGGTCGATTCAACATCGTCTTTTTTTTTCCAGCGTAGTCAAATTTTTTCGGGTTTTGAGTCTAAAGTTCGAAGCAACCCGTGACAAATCGAATCTCGAGCCGAACGTTTTCAATGAATGCAGTTCGAAATTCGAACCGAACCGAACTTTTTGTACTATCCAAGTTCGAAATTCGAACCGAACCGAACTTTTTCTGCTAATCAAGTTCGAAATTCGAACCGAACCGAACCTTTTCTGCTAATCACGTTCGAAGTTCGAACCGAACCGAACAGTAGGAGTTCGGTTCGGTTCGGTTCGAGATTCGAACGGTTCGCACACCCCTATAAATAACCCTAGGAAATTCACAGATCAGTATTTAGTAACATTTCCTTCTGCTTCAATAACGGCTTTTACACGCTTGGACATGCTTTCTATGCAATGTTTGGCACTTTTATTTTAGGGTTGTGGTGCCAAACATTTGTGAGCTTTTCTATCCGTTCTACCTCAGTGGTTATTATCTCTTTGGCAATTTCTGCCTTGTTGATCTGCCATAGATTTTCAATGGGGTTCATATCAGGAGAATTGCCAGGCCAAGGTAAAACTGGAATGTTGTGGTCTGCCAAAAACTTGGTCACGCTTTTAGCTTTATTGCATGGTGCTGAATCATGCATGAATATGAATTCCTCACCATTTGGGAACCATTCCTGAAGTGCCGGGAACAGATGAGTTTGTAAAACTTGTTTGTACTGATCTTGTTTCATGGTTCCCTGAACAATGTAGAGGCACCCAACTCCTTTAGCGCTTATGACAGACCACACCATTACCTTAACGGGGTGTTTCACCCTCTCCACGAGACAGTCGGGGTGGTACTTTCCACCTGGGCGTCGCGTGACGAAGCTGCTCTTATCGGCTAGAATTTCAGATATTGACTTGTCTGAGAAACAAACCTGAAAAAGAAGAAAGATGTTTATAATTTTGGAAAATAATGTTTAAATTGGTGTTACATAATCGTGATATTGCAAACTGACCTTATTCCAGTCCTCAATAGCCTTCTGGCGGTGTTCACGAACCCAGGCAAGCCGTTTTGTCTTCATTGCATCAGTCAAGCGTGGTTTTTCACAGGACGATGACCTGCCAAGCCTTCTTCAGCCAACCTTCGCTTGGAAACTGGTATACCGTACTCTTGGACTAAGTGAGTCAACAGTCCAGCACTTTTTACAAGCGCGTTTTACAAGCAGAGGTCCCGAATTTTTCTGTCCGAACGTGATGTTGTTATGCGTTTTTTTCCACTTTTACCTTTTCTCTTTGGCGAAAGGGTCTGATTCTCATCCAAAGTTATTTTTATCTCATTGACCGCTGACTTGGAAACACCAGCAATATTTGCTATCTTTCTCTGAGGATGACTCGTATGCTGGGGAAGGGTTCTGATCTCAGATTTTCTTCGAGGAGATAAATCACAACCTCGGCCCATGCTGGAAGATAGAAATGTTAAAATTAAATCATTATTATCACAATCATTTGGTGAAAGAAAAATATTTTTCTAATAAAAGACCAATAATACTCACTTCAACTGTATGTTGTATGCAAATAATTTTATTTTGAGGTCTTTTACTTTTTCACGTCCTCAGAACTCTGCGGCACTCACATTACTTGGGAAATTGTGGAACACAAATAAATTTTCCAACTCTCAACTTCCACTCAAAATTTGAGTTACAGAGGTATTACGAACGTAAATAATAAATTCCAGCAACACTATATTACTCAAAATGGCAGTCAAGTGCGCCCAAAGGAAGAAAATGATAAAAAATGCAACTGTCCCTAATAATTTGGCAACCCACTGTAAGACCATTATCAATCCGGTGCAAAATCGTTGGAAAATTTTAACCACATTTGGACCCGGATACCATGAGGGGACCAACGCTCGAAAATACGGAAAACTTTTGTCCGAGCCGTCACGTCACACGTCAAAATCAAAAGTTGGAATTTCGAAAATTGAAAAATACTGGGCGATAGGTTTTGAAAAATCAACCATCGCTCTCTCTCATCACAATTTTTTCCCTATCATCAATAGTTGTTGAGTGAAAAATGGAAACTACAGAGTTTTTCACTTCGAAAATCAATGTTGTTCAATATTGAATTTGCTCTAACTCGGTCATTTTTCAACGTATCAAGATAAATCTTACGGATTCTGATTCGTGAGACTTCCGTGAAGGAGACAATGTCGGAAAAATGTATAAAAATTATTGACAAGTTAATACATTTTCAATCCGAAGTGAAAATTACGTTTTTCATGCTTTGCATTCAAAAAGTCATGAATAAAGTATGAGCTAGAAGAAACTCCCAGCGAAAAAGTTGTTTGTTAGTGTATAAACACACTGTTTGGGGAATTTCAGATCCATTGAAGCATCAGTTCGCGAAATACAGCGATTTATTTATCAGCGATGGTGAGGATTTTGAGTCATGCTTATATCGAAATCAATTTCATTGAACCATTAAAATATGAGCTTAGTTGATATCATCATCATCATGAAGTAATCAGTCTTATGACTGGTTTAATGAAATCCTCCAACCCTGTCTATTATTCGCTAGACGCTTAATTTCTACATATCTACGACAACCCTCATCTTGTATAATTTGCTTCATATAATTTAATCTAGGCCTACCTTTGCGAGTTTCATCATTCATTTTCCCTTCCAATATTGTTTTCAATAAACTATCGTGCCTTAATGTGTGTGCTATCAGATTACTCCTTCTTTTCACGACATGTTTCAGAAGACTTCTTTTTTCATTTACCTTCTCATAGTGTTGAGAGTATTTTCTAACTCAGCACCACTCGTAGCTAATATAGCTATGTCATCCGCAAATCTCAACATGCTTACATTTTCTCCCTGGATCTGTAATTTCAATTGCACTCGCTCCTTCACTTCGTTCATCGCTTCTTCTATATACAAATCGAAAATCAATGGTGATAGTAAGCATCCTTGTCCTCCCTTTTGACCCTTCATTTCTATTATTGCGGTTTGATTCTTATTTAATCCATATATTATTCTCCTATCCTCAAAATTGATTTCTTCCTCCTCAAAATCGCGAACATTTTCTCCCAATCAATATTATCGAATGCTTTTTGTATATCTATAAAACCTATATACATAGACCTTCTCAACTCTAGCCCTTTCTCTACTACTGTTCTAAGTGCTAAAATTGCTTCTCGCGTTCACCTCTTTTCCCTGAAACCTAACTGATCTTCCGCTAATCTACTCTCTATTTCATTTTCCATTCTTCTGTACATAATCAGCGGAATCAGAACGGTATACCCCTGGTGATGCATTTAGACGGTACTATTGGCAATACTGGTATTGCTATTTCGAACTTATTTGCATCTTATTTCAGATCAGTCTATCAAAATTATCCCGTTGTTCCTTGTAATTTACCAGAATCTACTTTCAATGTCAATCTTTCCGATTTATCCATCAATATCGGTGAAGTGTTCAATAAAATCTCATCCTTGAAAACTTCTTCCGGTCCTGGTGATGATGGTATTCCTCCTAATTTTCTAAAATCTTGCAAGTTCGTCATTTCTCGGCCTTTGTGGTTGATCTTCAACAGCTCTTTATCCTCTGGAATATTTCCTTCTCAATGGAAATCCAGCTTAATTACTCCTATCTTCAAATCTGGGGACCGTTCTGACGTGAGAAACTATAGACCGATTAGTATCATGAATGTTATGCCGAAAATTTTTGAAGATATAGTTACTGATAAAATAACACCACTGTTTTCTGATATTATTTCTGATTTCCAACATGGCTTCACTTCTGGCAAATCTACCGTAACTAACTTGTCTATTTTTTCTCATGTTGTGTCCTCTGCGCTTGATCAAAATGCCCAAGTGGATACTATATATACAGACTTCTCAAAGGCTTTTGACAGAGTTGATCATAATATATTGTTAAATAAATTAAGTAATCTAGGTATTCGAAGCAATTTCTTGTCGTGGTTACAGAGTTATATTCTGAATCGTACGCAATCAGTTCGTGTCTCTCAATATTTCTCGGATTCATTTTTGTATCCTCAGGTGTACCGCAAGGCTCACATCTAGGTCCTTTATTATTTATTATTTTCATTAATGATATCTCTACGATTTTCAAGTACTGCACACATCTTCTTTTGCTGATGACCTGAAACTGTTTATGATTATAAGAACTTACAGAGATGCTCAAAATCTGCAATCTGATTTGGATCGGTTACAATCTTGGTGTGTGCTATCTAATATGTCATTAAATCTCACTAAATGCCATGTGATGAGATTTCATAGAGGTAAAAATGCTATTTATTTTCCTTATAACTTGTCTCATTCTCTGTTATCACCTATAAATACTGTTCGTGATCTTGGAGTTTCATTTGACTCTCGTTTTAACTTCTCAGATCATTACAATCACATAGTTGGTACTTCCATGAAATCTCTCGGATTCATCAAGCGCGTTTGTAAAGATTTTCGTGATCCTGTTGCACTTCGAACACTGTATTGTACTTTAGTTAGACCTCATCTTGAGTATGCGTCTCAAATTTGGAGTCCTCATTTAATTCGGGATTGTACAGACTTGGAAAGAGTTCAGCATAAGTTTCTGCGTTTTGCTGCCTATCAGATAGGCCGTCCGTTGAGCGTCACTTGTCATGATTACTCATTGATTATGGCTCTACTTAACTTGCCTCCCTTGGAATCACGTCGTTTGTTCAATGATTTTTCATTTTTGTATAAAATTGTTAATGGGAAAATTCGCTGCCCTCAACTGCTTGGACTTGTACGTTTTAATGTCCCTTCTCGTTTATTGAGGAGCCCTAAATTGTTCAATCCAATTTCTTATAAATCGAGACACGGTTATTCTGATCCGGTAAATCGGATATCTATCCTAGCAAATTCTTACAGTGATGTGCTTGAATTATTTTCATCTCATTCTGATCTTAGGAATTCTCTTTCTCTTATTTGTCAAATTTAATATCTAATTGTCCTTTTCACCTATAATTATACACGTTAACTGTTGTTGTAATATAAGATGCATGTAGTCGAGCTTAACATGATGCTTAATGCTTTGATGTATGATATATATAATGTGGTTCAAATAATGTATATTCTATGTACCAAAGGGTCTTTTATACCCGTATAAACAAAATAAATAAATAAATAAATAAATAATTTTTGTCAGTATTTTCGAGGCATGTGAAGTTAAAATCATCGTTCTCTAGTTCTCACATTCGTCCGCTTCTCATTTTTTCCGAATGGTGACAATTTCATTCTTTTGGAAATCTCTCAGTACTTCTCCATTTTCGTACATATCTCTGACCAATTCGAACAGTGCGTCACGAGTTCTTTGACTGGAGGCTTTGATAAGACCCACGCTTATGCCATCTATTCCTGGCGCTTTATTATTTTTCAATTCTTTTAAAGCCCTGTCGGATTCTGCTCTCAAAATCGTATCTCTCAATTCTTCTTCATCGACATCTTCCTTCCTCTCTAAAAATCCTATATTATCGCTTCCTTAGTTGATATAGGTTTTCAAAATTTTGATTGGCCACGCCAAGTAGGGGAGACCGGGGCGAGTCAACGATGGTAACAGTTTTTCGTCACTTGAAACGCATCAATTTTGAAATCACCTTGTTCCTGTGCAGATATGAAAACAATGGTGTTTCCTTCATCTAACATACACGGTGAAAATTTTCTTCATCCCTTTGAACAATGTTTTTTTTGAGTTCTCAAATTCCCCTCCAAATTGGCATCTTGCCCCATATACGGGGCAAGATGACTTCTGACGTGGGGCAAGATGACTATATTAATATATCAGTATAGTGAGAAATCGTATGAAAAATTTTGGGAAATAGCTTTCTTTCACACTTAATTAATAATCCAACAACTGTTCAACAATAGTCGCAGATAAATATACCTCCTTCAAAGTTGGAGCATCCCTCATGCCACCAGTTTTCGCAAACTAAACATTATATCTAGTCTTGTCCTGGTGGATCCTCATACAATTCGTTGCAAACTGAAAATTTCACTGCTTCTTGTTGTGAATCAGATGTAGGGCATTGTATTTTTCCTTGACGGGCTTTGAAATTTGATAATTCAAATTTTAATTTCTTTGACACCGCAACAGCTTTTCTCTTCGTCTTCCTTTCTTCTTGTTCTTTTTTGTCTTGTTGTTTTGTGACCAGATTCATTTCAACAGGACTACTTGTGATAACACTAGCACATTGCTTCTTCCACGATACTTTCCTCTTATGAGGTCTTCCCTGTGGCAGTGGTTGCATACCAGGTGTGTAAGTATGGAACCGGAATTTTTGTACAGAAAAAACACGTTTATTGTAATGATATAATACAAAGTAACTTATTCAAAGTATTGTCCATCGCTATCTATACATTTTTCCATCCTTCTGGCGATTTGTGGATTCCGCGCCAAAAGAACGGTTGCTCTTTGGAGGCAAACCAGTCATCGAGCCATTTTCGTACATCTTCGTAAGAAGTGAAGCACTGCTCAGCAAGTGCGTGTCCCATCGATGCAAACAAGTAGTAATCGGATGGGGCAAGGTTCTGTGAGTGAGGCACGTGCTGAAGAATCTCTCAACGGAACGACTCTATCGTTTCCTGGACCTGTTTTGCTTTGTGTGCTGGTGCAGCAAAATCACCTTGTGTTGCCTTTGTTGGTATTCTGGTCGTTTTTCACGCAAAACTCGATCCGAATCGATCATTTGTTGTCAGTGGCGTTGAGTATTGACAGTTTCCCCAGGTTTCAGCGGCTCGTAGTAGATTACGCCCTTCTGATCCCACCAAACACACAGCATTGTCTTTCGTCCGTAGCGGGTTGGTCTTGCCGTCGATGTTGATGGTTCACCCGGAGTAACCCATGACTTTTTGCGCTTACACGGAGAGAAATTTGTAGTTATATTTATTTGAGGATTCCTCACAAATTTACTATGTTTCCTAGTTTCGGAGGAACAGACTGTTGTTACAGTTGAATTCACTGTGGAACATAGTGAATTTAGAATCGATTGAAATAAGTTCAAAACATAGAACAAATTACAATGTTTCAAAGTAGAACAGAATAGTCAACGTATTAAATTGCATCGTGATAGTTAACGTCATTCATGACAATCTAATATAGTAAATTTTTCTGATATATATGAAAAAAATTTTTTTAGGGGTTCAATAAAATTAGACGAGCCAAGAAGACGCCTATAAAAAAATTTCCATTCTACAGGAAGTTTTCATTCAATTAAAATGGAACTTTGTAGGTTTATTTAAATAATATCGAAGTATATAAATAAATTTTCTTTGGTAATTTTTCATCTCAAAATTGCGGTTATAGGATAGCTCAAAGACAATCCATGAAAAAAATTTGCGGGAACTCTGGAGGCCGGAGTTTTTGTTTGAAACATGCCACCAAGAAAACTGTTGTGAAAAATATTTATAATTTGTCGTTAAACGTGAACAGAATGAAAAATAGTGAAAGTCCAAAGATTGGCGGAGGTTTTTCGACAAAATTGGCGATCGAAAAAGAAATTTTCCAGTTTTCTTAGGTTTACCGACCAATTGTAACTATTTTTCACAAAAGTTTTCTTGGTGGAATGTTTCAAATAAAAACTCCGATCTCAAGAGTGCCCGCAGATTTTTTTATGAGTGATCTTTAAGGGGATACAAGCCCTGACGATGCAACCCGAGCCAAATGTTTTCTGAGGAAACATTCGAAGATAAAGCAATAAGAGGCAAGTATTACTGTTTACAGACCATTTTGATTGATTAAAGAAGGTCTGTACAGAGCGATATTTCCATTCCGTTTCTACGTTTTCGAGTAGTTTGTCAGAATAGTTTTTGTCGTGTCCTTTTCTAATCAGTGCTTCTGGTTGCATCTGCAGAAGTTGCTGGTTTCACCTTAAGCTATCCTATTTTGCGATAAAAAATTACAGAAAATATTTATTTATATATTTTGATATTATGTTAACAAACTTACAAACTTCCAGTTTAATTGAATAAGAATTTCCTGATGAAAAAAAATTTTGTTAATACGTCTTTTTGGCTTGTCTAATTCTAATCACCCCCTTGAATGCTTCATAGTACTATGTGTCTAATCGTTTGGGATATTTCAGAATTGTATGTATGTATAATATGAATGTATGTATGTACAGGGCGTCCAAGAAAATATTCTGAACCTTCCAAGGAGTAATTCCTGAGACAAAACTAAGATTCTTTTTTCCTTTTCCAATAAAATAATTTCTGGAAATGCTCCTACATGATTGATTGAAATCAGCTCTGAAACTAAGGATTTCGTTCAGAGGGGAAACTGTCTTTGATTTTTCTGAGAAATCACGCCTTGAAAGGTTTTGGAATTTTTTTGGGACATCTAGCATACATAAACATATACATATACGATATATGATATACATATACATATACATATACGATATATGATTGTATACATTAATTAAAAAATGTTTTAATAATTACATACGCATGCATATAGGGGTGTTCCAGGACTCTTGGACATTCTTCAGCGAGCATAACCTTCAATTGATTCTGAGTAGATTTTTAATTTGGAAGATTTGAATCTAAAGTTCAATTTTCTGTGTTTTCTTCAGAACAAAACTTCATCAATGGAGATCACTTGAATTGAGAAACATGAACTTTTTCTTAAATTGTAACTCAATCTTTTACAGAATCCGCGTCAACTCAACTGCCGGCTCGCGTCGGCGCAGTACTACTGTATTCTTTTTCATATCATGGAATTTACTACGCCCTCTATGCAAATTACAATGTTCGTATCGTAAGATTTGAACGAATTTGAAATAATATTTTCAAATATTCACTTTCGCCATGAAACATAGTAGTTTTATATTACAACATAGTAAAACCTTTCATGGAAATTGTGAAATGAACAAAGGTTCCATTTCCAATTTGTGACGAGTTTCCTGTGAAATTTATTTTGATATTGATTACATTGAGATGATTGAAAAATTGCTATGTGCTTGTAGTAGAAGTAACAATTTATATAGCATTGATGGAAATATAGCCTTGTGAAATTCATTAGAAAGTCAGTCTGTTCCTCGGAAACAATACTGACATAGTGAATTTGACTACAAATTTCTCTCCGTGTAGGATTCTCGAAATATATACACTTTTCATCGCCAGTCACAATTCGATGGAAAAATGACTTTCTTTGGAACCTGGCGAGCAGCATTTCGCATGATGTTTTGCGGTTTCCCTGCTGTCTTTCGTTGAGTTCATGTGGAACCCATTTCCTCACCTTTTGTATCTTTCCCATGGCTTTCAACCGAAGGGAGATGGCTTCTCGGGTCACCTTTAACTGATCCGCCAGTTGTTGTTGTGTTTGAGCGTCGTCTTCGTCCAACAAGGCTTGCAGGTCAGCGTCTTCAAACTTTTTCGGTGGTCTTCCACGTTCTTCGTTCCTGACGTCAAAATCGCCACTTTTGAAGCGTTTGAACCACTCGAAACACTGTGTTCTACCGAGAGCATGCTCACCAAACGCCTCCACGAGCATTCGATGCGATTCGGCTGCGGTTTCCTTCAGATGAGAACAGAAAAGTAGTGCTGTCCGCAAATCGTAATTTGTTGGCACAAAACTCGACATGTTCATCTCTGATAAACTAATGCTACTGAATGAAACTGGTGTTATTGTGAGTTGGAAATCTTTGTCGGACATCAATACAATAACAAGACACCGCTGACGTGATGTGTCGGTAACTGCATCGACATCTAGCGCCACCTGTGGGCAAATTCCGGTTTCATACTCACACACCTGGTAGTGAAAATACTAAGTTTTGTATTATCAGTGATATTATCCGAAGGACCTGGCTGAGATGTTGATGATTCTACAGCAGAGCTAGTTTCGGAGCTATTGAGGATTCTTGTGCAATTTTCATCAACATTTTCCTGATGTTAAGGTTGAGCAACGTCGAGGGCGCGTTCTGAAGGGTGTCATTTCTGAAGGAACGAAATCATGCTCTCCAAAGATTTGTGAATTGTAAGGTTCAACAGTGGCCCTACAGTGGCCGCTTTTAAATATGCTATGTTGAGGAGTTCACTGATATCGTAGTCTGTAATAGCTTGCCCTGGATGTGAAACATCAGAATTATCACAAGTTTAGCTATAAAAAGTTTTGAGCGCGCCAAAAAATGACACATCAAGTGGTTGCAATCGATGAGTTGTCTGGGGGGGAAACCCAAACATAACACTATGATTTTCTCTGCAAAAGTTGATGCTATCCAATGTGATATGAGTTTGATGATTATCACCCTCGTGGAATTATATCTACGCCAAAGTACGCCAAGAACTACACCATTTTACACCAAAACCTACGACAAATTACGCCCAAAACTACTCCTAAGTCCCTTGTTTCGAACACATCTGTAGATTGGCGTAGTAAATTATAGTGCTTCGATATTAGTTAGAAGACTACAACTTCCCACGCTCGAATACTTCAAATTATTCACAACTACCACAATTTATGCCTTTTCAAGTTATAATTTTAAGAATGGATGAAAATTTTTACCTTTTAGAACAATCTACGCCAAAAGTGAAAAGTACAAAATGACGAAAAACTCCGCCTTTTCAAGTACAAGTACTTTACATCGAAGAGAAGTACTGCTTTCCACGTCAATCTACGCCAAATATAGAATATACCCAACTACGAAAAACTACGCATTTTCTTAGTTCTTCGTAGAGATTCGTAGTTTCCACGCAATTGGTTGCATATTCGCGTTCCATCGTGAAAAGTTCTCAAAGTCCCCACTGGGTCGTGAAAATTCTTGGAAATACGTAGACAATGGAATTTTCTAAGAGAATCTACGGATAAGTAGGTCAGTGCAGTGGGACGAACAAACACTCATGCCGATGATGATCTTAGTTTCTCGTAGAAATCCGTAGTTTCCAACCAATTGGTTTCATGTTCGCGTCCCGTTGTTGGAAGTTCTCAAAGTCCCGACTCAGTCGTAGAAATTCTTGGAAATGCGTAGGAAATGGAATTTTCTGAGAGGATCTACGGATCACTACGTCAGTGCAGTGGGACAACCGGAATTGAGAGCGATAATGATCTTAGTTCTTTGTAGAAATTCGTAGTTTCCACGCAGTCTTTTTCATGTTTGCGTCGTGAAAAGTTCTCAAAGTCCCAACTGTGTCGTAAAAATTCTTGGAAATGCGTATAAAATGGAAATTATCAAAAGAAAGTTCTAAAAAAATCTACTGAGTGATTCAAAATTGCCGTATACTTTTCTGGGAGCAGATTCTTCATGAAATTCTGACAACATTTTGGTCCGGAATATTCAGATCTGATCCTTCGATTCGAAGATATGAGCATTTTGAATTTTTTGAAGAATCCAAATACCTCGAAAGTACCATATTTCTGACTTTTGAATCCAACCCCAATCTTTGAGTCATATCACGAGGTATCTCTAGGAAAAAATGAATTCAATTTAGCTTCTTCCGTTGTGGAGTTATAACGATTCGAAGTTGTTGAATTCTGATTGGCTGGAATGCAAAAAATTTCGTACCGATATAACTCCACAACGAAGGAAGCTAAATGAGATTTATTCTTTTCCAGAGATGCCCCGTGTTCTGACTTAGAGAATGGATTCAAAAGTCAGAAATATGGTACTTCTGAGGTATTTGGATTCTTCAAAAATTAAAAAATGCTCATATCTCCGGATCTAAGGATCAGATCTGAATATTCCGCACCAAAATCTTTTCAGAATTTCACCAAGAATCTGCTCTCAGAAAAGTGTACGGCAATTTTGAATCACCTAGTATGAAACACTATGTCTCCGCAACGGGGCGAACGGAAAATCTCAGTATCAAAAATCTTAGTTGTTCGCAGGAATTCGTAGTCCCCAATCAATCTGCTTCACGTTCACGTTTCCATGGTGAAAAGTTTCCAAAGTTCCTACACGGTTGTAAAAATTCGTAAGAAGTTGTAAAAACCCGAACTTTCTACTAAATTCTACGCGTAAGTCCGTCCCTCAGTGAAATCGGTGTCATCGTATTCTTGAATATTCTTATATTCTCCATATTTGTACTCAAACACATGCTCATCTTTTGTCGTTTATACTCCTGACTACTCCAAAATTACGCTCTCCCAGCCCCGTGTCGTAGTCTGGCGTACGTCTGCATTAAACCACATATATTTTTCTACGTTATTTTACAACTTTTTATGCCATGCAGATAAGCCTAAGCCCGCGTAATTATTTGTACTTTTCGGCGTAATTCGGCGTAGATATATTTCCACGAGGGCAATCAATAATAAAACAGGTGTGTTAACAGTAGGTTTCACATGAGGAGCAGAATGTTTCAAAAATATTAGGGAAAGCTCACTGTCACTCCAACCATTGTCACTGCAATAACCAACTTTACCAGGTGGTGCTTTGGCGATCAACTCTTAACGCATTCTTTTTCTGGGGAAAATCAGGAAAGGAGGAAGATAAGTTCCTGTTGTACTAATGCAACATATTATAGTAACGTTTTTCCCTCTTTCAGCAGAGACTATCTTAGAAACTCGTCTTGTTCCTGTCGGTGAAATAACTTTAGGTAGTTTTGAAGGGACTGTTGATAAGCCTGACTCATCTCCATTGTAGATATTATTCGGAAGAAAATCATGTTCTTCACCAACACCTTTCAGAATTGAAAAGAAATTGTCGACACTAGTCTCATTGGATCCCATAGTCGTGGCAATCAATGTTGCTTCTGGTTTTCTGACACTAAATTTGAATTTTTTCATAAAATTTGCAAGCCAGTCCTCACCTGCCATTCTCCTATTTGTGTTGAAAGGATGTGGTATTTTACAATATTCTGCAAAATCGAATACGAGTCTTCTACATTGTTTTTTTGTCAACCCAAACAATCTCTTATCCATTTCAGTCAAATACGATTTCTTGTCTTGAAGCTGCTCCTCGTTAAACACTTCTCGAAATCTTCCTCCATTAACAGGCATCTCCTGCGACAACACCATATCGGGAAGTACTCAACAAAATAATATGAAAGTATGTTTTTGTCAATAATTATTCTGTTGCTTAGATCAAACTATTAGTAAGATTGTATGAATTTATTTTTTCGATTATTCATGTCATAAATACGTTTGATTTCCTATAACAATTTTATATTTGTCAACTGTAAGATTCACATGTGTGGTATATGCGAACACGAGCTAATCAATGTATCACAGGTGATAGTGTGACTGTACACTAGATGTGTGCGCGCGCGTGTGTGTGTGTAGCGGGCTTGCCGAAGGTATGATGGTACGTGGAGTCAGTGACGTTCCGGGCGGCTCGAGAACGGACAGATCTCTACATGCAATACTAATTGTCAGTACCTTTCCCATATATTTAATAAAGTATCAAATGTAGTAGTAATCAATGAGAACCGCGTATTTCACCAAGTTTTCACGAGGATCCTTTTGATTTCGTGACTCGCGCAAATTGAAAACTGTATGCTACAAGTTTTCCGAGAAAAATCACACGTGTAATATATGCCTAACGATACCGTAACAGGCTGGATTTAGAGGCTCAGCAAATGGCAAATTATTGTTCAAGTGCAAAATCGGGAAGTGCCGTGCAGTGCAAGTGATAAACGCGACGATTTGCGTAAATTATCAGTTTCCATAGTCCGAAAAACCACAGAACAACTGGATAAAGAAAGTGAAACAAAGACCGAAAAAAAGGAGAATATCGAAAGCATTCCGGAAGCAACGACGTCGGCCAAAACAAAAACAGAGGCAAATATATTACGCACGGATAATCAATCGTTGAAACTTATTTTAGGTCTTCGGGAAGGGATTTCCCAAACAGCTGAAAACAGATTTCAACGATGGGCATATTATTTAGCAGGATATCGATACAAAATCGAACACATAAGCTCAACTTCCAATGCAAATTGCGACGCCTTATCGTGGTTAACAGTAAAAACAGATATTGATTTATCCGAGCTAGATCCTGATTTTTCCAACGTGCATTTTTTAACGAAGGTATCACAACTTTTGACGGTAAAATTTTGGTACGCGAAAGTTTGAAAGACGAAATAATCATGACGGTAATAAAATACACTCAAACCGAATGGCCAAAAATCAAAGGATTACCAGAAAAAATGAAGCCATATCATAGAAAAAAGGTGAATTATCGGTAGACAAAAATTGTTTATTTTGGGGGTTACGCGCCGTTATTCCAAATACCATGAGACCGCTAATCTTGCGGGAACTCCACGCATCACATCTTGGCATTGTAAAGATCAAAATGTTTGCGCGCTCTTATGTTTGGTGGCCAGAAATTGACCATGATCTAGAGTTCACAGTAGATAATTGCAGCACTTGCACAATTGAAAGAAAAAATCTACCGAAAACTCCGCCAACTACATGGCTTTGGCCAGACCGCGCATGGAGCCGCATTCATTGCGATTTTGCAGGACCGTTTTACGGAAACATGTACCTTTTAATTATTTGTGCTCATTTGAAATGGACAGAAGTTATTAACTTCAGAAATAATACTAAAGATTACAGGGTAATCGACGAATTTAAAACGCTTTTTGCACGATTCGGGTTACCATCACACATTGTAACCGACGGCGGACCACAATTTCAAAGCTCCAAATTTGCGGAATTGTTGAAACAAAATGGCGTTAACCACAGTTCGGACGGACAGATCTCTACATGCGATACTAATTGTCAGTACCTTTCCCATATATTCAATAAAGTATCAAATTTAGTAGGAATCGATTAGAACCGCGTATTTCATCAAGTTTTCCCAACATCACAACATGTACTATTGATGAGCTGATAAGTATTCCTTTGAGGTATTCCATCTGAATAATCCCTACATTCTCAAGTTTTTTCGAACGACGGCGTAATGTTGCTTCTGGAATGTTGTATTTTTTTGCTGCAGCGAACCATGACAAATTTCCCTCCTTTACCTCCTTCATCGCTTGCAAAAGTTTACCCTTATTCCACCTTTCTCGGGAAGACTTTTTTATATAATTTATCATCATTACTGTAACGGAGTAACCAAAAGAATTGAAGGTATGGGTAGAGAAAAGTAACCACTGTTTTCAACTATCCTAGAATCCATAAATTCAAGGCTTGACAATCAATCTTATATTGATAATCTATATCAATCGTCACATATCATTCACGAATTACGCATGTTCGATCATTAGCTATGATTGAATGTCACTCAAATAGCGCGAACAGTTGAGAACCGTCCACGGAATGATATGGTGTAAGATGACGAAATGATCATATCTTCTGTGTCATCTTGCCCCGAGTTGTTTGTTTCAATTCGATAATCTATTTTCCTCAAGATATATAAGTTGGACGAGTTCTATCATTGGATATGAGTAACTAATGGATGGTCCGAAATAAAGATGATATAGCTCAATTTCCAAACTTATTTTAACAATTGTGAATCCTTATTCAATGAACCGTGAAAATTACATCAGTGGTATGTAAATAGGTGAACTAACAACTGACTGCGCGCAGGTTATTCTTCCCCGTTCAACGACTTGATGATGCGTTTCACTTTTGTTTTTGCACTCTGCACATCACTAGCAGCGTTTGGTACTGCCATTCGGCGATGATTTTGAAATTTGAAGGATTCCTTATCTTGCCTCGCACGTCATCTTGCCCCGATCTCTCCTATCCTGCATTGATGTGGATCTCAAAATTTTCGGAACGAGAATGTTTCTCAAAAGGTATAATCTATTTCGAGTACACTTTCGACGCATTAGAATTACAACATACGGAAAGTTGTTCAAATAACATTCGGATAATCGAATGTACTTGGTACTCAATGATCATTTTAGATCTTTTTTTGAATGGATTACGTATACAGGGTGGCGCAAAAGTCTGGAAACGGCCCCATAACTTTTGAACGGGGCATGATAATTGGATCAAATCCTTTTTGAATTAAAGGAGGGATCAAGGGCTATCTTAACAGGTGACTTTGAGTTCCCCAGCCCTGTAGGGGACGATGGGGAGGAGAAGGAGGCCAAAATCTCAAATGAGATGGGGGGGCTTGTGATACGTCATTCGATAGGGTTTTCCAATCCGAATCCGGCGGTTAATTGTTTTTTTGAAATCGGATCATTTTTCGCTGAGTTATCGTAATTTTAACACTCCGATGTGGCAAAGTCTGGAAACACCCCCATAACTTTTGAAAGGGACATGATAATTGGATCAATTTTTTTTTAATCGGAGGTTTTTTTATCCCAATCTTGGCATCACCCAGAATCAACGGGGTGACGTGTCGGTACCCTGATTCCTTGTGTGTGTGTGCGCGTGTGTGTGTGGTTGTGGGTGGGTGTCGGTGTGTGTGTTTGTATGTGGGTGTCAATGTGTGTGGGTGTCGGTGTGTGCGATTGTGTGTAGGTTTCGGTGTGGGTGTGTGTGTTGAGTAAGTATGGGTGGGTGGGTTGTTCGGTCGTATGAGCCTGTGTGGGGCCACAACCACCCACACACGCACACACTTGCGCGCACACACACACACTTCCGCGCACACACACACAAGGAATCAGGTTCCCGACACGTCCACGCCGTTGATTCTGCGTGTCTTGGTCCCCGAGGAGTAGATTTTCCAAATGTTGAGAGTACCAGCATTTCGGATGCCCTCGAATACGTTCTCAACACATTCCTTTCATCTACTACGGGCCGTTCTCATAATGTTTCCCTAACATACTTTCATAAAAACTAACCTTTAAAAACATGTGCGCAGCTCCACGCAACGTTATGGAAACCTTTATTAAACCCTTCCCAGTACGTCGCATGGTGCACATGAATAGAAATGACCGGGACATTTGCACTTACCTAGGACCAGGGTTGGGTACGCATAATACGGAAGGTTTTATGCAAGGAATAATGTGCGCATAAAACTCATGCAGATAATGCAGATAACTAGAGGGGGTTTTCTGCATCATCCTTTTTTATGCACAGAGAAAAGTTTATATTAAAGATTACTTTATTTTTATGGTACTCGTGGGATATACTTTATTATGAGGATCAGAATTATATTTATTTTGAATCATAACATATTTATCTTCATCCTCACGAGAGAGTATGGTGAATGCTCGTATACTTGTGGTTCATAACGACATAATCAAATATATCCCAAAAGTACAATATAAATATGCTAATATCTAATATAAAATTTTTACTGTGTGGTCAAGTTGGGTTATAATTTTGAAACTATGAATTGTTTACTATTTCAACACTCATAAATATCTATTACATATATTCTGAATTTTGAATTTCAAGTTGGAATTAATTTTACAATCTTTCATGCATTTTTTACGTATTCTACATGTTTTATGCATAATCTGCGCATAGTTGACGCATATTACTTATTGCACGCGCACAGAACCCATCCCTGCCTAGGACATACATGTGACGTTCTTAGAACATCCTCAGACGTTATTTGCACGTTCTGTGTGTAACCAAGCACGTTTTTGAACATCCGAAGACCTCCCGGCGCTGTATGGGTATATTCTTCGGGTATTTGCAAGTTCTCTAAGTACTCTGTAAGTGTCCATTTGAATACTTTCGACAGTCTTGAAGAATTCTTTTCGAGGATACGTAATTTTCTTCAAATTTTCATAGAGCTTCTTGTGTTACCTGCCTACACAGCACCGGAGCTCAGAAAGAGTGCATAATGAATTCATGTGGCAACATAAGAATTCAAAATGGATGCATTGAGAATTCTTTCTTATTTGTGTCGCTGTGTGGGTGGGTGAAATCATGATAATTGGGAAGCAACAGCGCCCGCGAAGCGGTCGTTGGCGCTAGTTTTTATGAATCCATCACCAAAAAGTATATATCGAATTTCGATATTTTTTAGGTAAAATATATCGACAGAAAAAAATTCATAGAAAAATACCGATATCCACAAATATCGATAAATATCCCCCATCACTAGACTGAGGTGACTGTACACACCCTAAATAGCACAAGAGTACTGAAAGAGTTCCCCATGAATACATTGTATTCATGATGAGCTATTTCAGAACTCTTATGTTATCTGGAACTACTCCTACTCAAATTAATTCTCAAAAATGTTCACATTCCCAGTTGTTTCAGTCAAACTGAAGTACATTCAATTCAAATCTCTCATCCTGTAGTTGCATTTAAGGAGATAACAGCGTACCTTTCGAATGAACATTTTGCCTGCAAGATTCCTCCGAATTGAATTTATAAAACAGTCTGAAATTTTCACGGAATAATCTTTGATACACTGAGAAAAATTGTACTGTGAAAAGTCCTATCATCGTCAGCAACTTCTCTTTACACCTAACTGAATATAAGTTCAATTGTGTGAGTACATAGAACCAATCCAGTTAACACCATCATACATATATATATATACATACTGAAATGAACGCTATTCGACGTTGGGAGGAAGAAAAAACAGAATGCATCTATACCATTGGACCCTACCTAGAGGATGAGAAGAATCCGAAACCCACCCAAATTCGATTGCGAAGGTGTTTCGTGATAGAAGGAATCAATGGACGAGAGGAATTCATGATATTTTGATCGCTTGAAAATTTAAAACGTTTATATTTTGGTATCGGATCAACTGATCAAGTTCTTAGTGTGCTTGATCGAAAGTGTATAGTATTATACAGGGTGGTCCATTTGAAGTGATATAGTCAAATATCTTGGAAACTAGTGGAGATGGAAGAAAATGTTCCGGATGAAAAATTTAGGGTTCCAAAGGGGAAGTATGATGCTGACCTTGAAAAATCCCTCAGATGTCATTTTGAAGGTCATTTGAAGGTCAAGATGGTTTTTTTGAATCCCACCCCCATTTTTTCATCATGGAATGGGAAAGCTGGTTTCGAACCCTTTACGAAAAACTGGCCATGGACCCCTTTCCGCTCATTGGAGTGCAAGGTGTGGACCGTCGAAGTTATTGATGAACTACTCTTAGCGCTACCCAAGAACAACGACGTGGACGTGGTAGTTCTCTATTCCCTCCGGAGTGCTTGATTATCGTGAGTCCCCTTGCCTCTCACATGAGGGGTGCTTGATGCTGTTACAATAATTGCTCGAAGTTACCCCCCTCTGCCTGGATACATAATCCTGGTATGTTGGCACAAACAGTGCGGATGCGATCGATCATGTCCTCCCTCATTTACAAAAAAACTCCCAAATTTTCTTGGTAAATCTACAAAGAAATTTTTTACCGTGTAACTCTCTTTGGTGAATTCTCTGGAACTCGGAGGATTTTTGCATCAGTTCGAATGTGCATCCTAATCGACGTTATGTGGTATGGTCAATACTTCCAATGTTTCCAGCAACCTTTCAACAATTTTTGAGAGTCGATACTCATTTATCACCCTCATTGAATCAAATGGAATAATTTATTCGATTTGAAACGCAATAATCGTAATAAATCGGACACATTACTGCCAACCATAATAAGCAGAGACTTAGTGTCCCTGTTTGTTTGTGTTTACGTTTTTTTTCCAATGAAATGAACTCTAATCTGCATTGAAATCAGTCCCGATCTTCGGAGAAAAGCGATGAACAAGAATACATGCACAACCAGAAACATCGAATTTCTATTTATTATGGTTGGTTATGTGGATGATTACGGGAATACGTGATCATTTAAACACTGGTTCTAAATTGAGACCATCACAATCGTTCTTCCCCTTTGCATATTCAATCATCTACATTCATCAATTTATTCCATTTGATTCAATCGAAGAAATGAATCACTATCCACCCTCTGGAATTATTGATATGATGCTTGTGCTTGGCTCATGTCACAATAATTACAACGAAGCCACAAGAGTTTACCGGGATCGGTATCCCGATCGCCGCATCGTACACCCCACGGCCACTCGTCGACCCGAATTGAGGGCTTGACGAGGAGTATTGCAGCGAGATCTAAGACATCACCGGTACCATGAGAATGATATCCGTGCACTCACCATATTGGGACTCATCCACTTGGACCCCCATGTTAGTAGCAGATCGTTGGCACGAATAACTGGTATACCCCGGACTACTGTTTTGAGAATCTTGAAGCATGTCAAATATCGACCATACCACATCACGTTAACTTAAGCTCTCACTTCAAACGACATGAGACTTCGAATTAGATTCTGCAACTGGGCACGAGCAAGGCTGGTTGACGATCCTCAATTCTTCGACTATGTAATGTTCTTCGGTGAAGCATCTTTCCAGAGCACTGGGCATTTGAATAGACACAACTCTCATTACTGGTCGGATGTTATTAATCCGCATTGGTATCGAGCAATCGACAACCAACAATCGTTGGAGCGTAAATGTGTGGTCCGGGATCGTCAATGGCTATTTAGTCGGTCCACATTTTTTCAACGGCACTTTGAACGGCCCCATGTTTCTAGAATTTCTGGCGGATCATTTACCAGCCTTGCTTGAGGATCTGGATTTACAAACAAGGCAGAGGATGTGGGTCCAACTAGATGGAGCGCCACCCCATTACGCATTGATTGTGAGAGGATACCTTGGTCATCATTTCCCGGGAGGTGGATTGGACGAGGTGGGCCAGTTGCGTGGCCTCCACGCTCACCCGACTTGACATCTCCCGACTTTTTCTTGTGGGGATTTCTGAGAGACGAAGTATTCAAGGCCCAACCAACAACGAGGGAGGACATGATCGATTGCATCCACACTGTTTGTGCCAACATACCGTGATCAGTGTTCCTGAAGGCGATTATAAATTTTCGGCGGAGACTGGGATTATGTATCCAGGCAGAGGGGGGTAACTTCGAGCAATTATTGTAACAGCATCAAGCACCCTTCATGTGAGAGGCAAGAGGACTCACAATAATCAAGCACCCCACATGTGAGAGGCAAGGGGACTCACAATAATCGAGCACTCCAGAGGGAACAGAGAACTACCACGTCCACGTCGTTGTTCCTGGGTAGCGCTAAGAGGAGTTCATCAATAACTTTGACGGTCCATACCTCGCATCCCAATGGGCGGAAAGGGGTCCATGACCGGTGTTTCAAAAAGGGTTTGGAACCAGCTTTCCCATGCCATGATAAAAAAATGGGAGTCCCGTTTAAAAACACAATCTTGACCCATAAATGATCTTCATGTGACCTCTGAGGGATTTTTCAAGGTCAGCATCATACTTCCCTCTGAGAACCCTGAACTTTTCATTCAGAACATTTTTTCCATCTCTACTAGTTTCCGAGATATTCGACTATATCACTTCAACCACCCTGTGTAATGAAAGGGTAGTTATATTCCCGTAACATACAATATGTGTTGACTTATTATGCATTGAAAAGTTTTTCAGAGGGTTAAATCTCGGTTTAGGAGTATTCGGCATGAGAGAGAATAATTATTTGACACGTTTCGAGATATTTGGAAAAAGTTCACCTCTTTCCTCCTAACCACATACTCTGAGTAAGGAGTTGTGGTTATTAGAGACATGGATCCGTTCATGTGTTTAACTTTGCTGTAGCAGTAACACACGCATCGATTATTTTCATCGATCGATGTAAATATGTTTTCTTCGCTTCTAGCAAGGCGGTAATTGTATTAAAAGTTAAGAATGTTCAAGCATATAGCTTGAATCTACTGAAATTCAATTCAATTTGAATTTAAGGAGAAAAAAAAAATTATCATATCAAGGAAAACTAGGTTCCTCCGCCCACCCAAATCGTGCAAAGCACTTACTTTCGCGTAAACCCCGCAAGTGCCTTAGCAACTTGCTCCTCGTTCTGTTTGATTGCCAAAACTGCTAATGATCCTGGCTGTGTAGAGCAAAGGATCGCAGTTGCCTCCTAGAAGATCTGGACTTCGCTTGCCGAGTACTCCTTAGTTGAAGTGTGAGAGTGGACGTGTATTCACCTGGTTGAATACACGCGATGCTGCTAGAGGGCAGTATCCTCGATGCCGATGTACGGGGAATTGTTCAAATATTTTGAACTTGTATGCAAGCAAGTGTGTATTCGCCTGGTTGAATACACACGATGCTGCTAGACGGCAGTATCCTCGATGCCGATGTGCGGGGAATCGTTCAAATATTTTGAACTTGTATGCAAACAAGTGTGTATTCGCCTGGTTGAATACACACGATACTGCTAGACGGCAGTATCCTCGATGCCGATGTGTGAATAATTATTCAAATATCTGAAATATTTCTCGCTTACTCGAAGAAATGTACACGCTGATAATTGTGGAAATCTGCTTGTAATATCTGTGCGAACGAGAGCCGTCCTTGCTTATCGAATATTTTCACCGCTTGAAAATTGTTAGACAAAGTCTGGAGCGATATATATGTTTTTGCTTCTGGAACGATTGGTTATGAATCGATGAACCCTTAAAAGGACTGAATGTTTAGAGGACCTGTTGTTGTAGATGAATTTGGTTTCTCAGGAACAATGTATTAATTTTAAAATGAAGCACAAACTGTGTGTGAAATCGAGGAAAATCGCGATATTTATACATCTCGATTTCCCTGGGTGAGCCGTGATTGGCTAAAGGTTCTCTGGTAGGGTTTTCCAACATCTAAACCAATGAGAAACCCAGATTCTAGCTCTCAACGGTTGCCGCCGATTTGAATTTTGCGGTGCTCGCGAGCTCCGCCCGACGGGAAAGTCGCGAACTAACGTACTTCACGCTTGTTCTTCGCTCTGAGATGACGGGTTTTTTCTATGTTCTCCTCAAATATATTGAAAGAGGTCCGTATTGCTCTGTTTAATAGCAATAATTGGAGCATAATAGGAATAATTATAATGTAACCAGAAAAACTCATTGAAGTATTTTTCTTTCGTTCACGAATCATTAATTTTTGTAATCTAAGATTAATTTTTGCTCTTAAATTGTATATGTTCAATTCATAATAATTGATTGATATGTCCACTTGAACAAAATTCTATTGTTTGAACAAGTAATAAGATATCAAGCGCAGCAGTTTTTAATTTTTGATTCGATAACTTTCAAATCACATGTTATTTAATTTAGACAACGTCAATATTTCTTTGTACATTAATTCCATATCTTATTTATATACATACATATATTATGAGAATGATAGCCAGAAGAAATCTATTGAATCCCGTATTTTACCATCTAAAAAATTTTTAACAAATCTGGTTGAATTTATTTGCAAATTGAGATGTCTCTAATCATATAAGTATAGACCGCGAGTTCCCAACTTCAGACGTATAATCAAGATTACTTGATTGATAGCGCCCTAAAAAGAACAATTCGAGAACTGAAAATTGGCTTGTTATACACAACTTCATTGTAGTGTTTGTTACCTTCAACAATTATATGAATATTCAGTAAATGATATATCGAACCTCAGTAAATTAAAACCTCCACCTGTTCTTGAGATATGGAGTTTCATCTTATCATTTAATCCAAGTCTTGAATTGCCCCGTTCCTGGATCCTGGAGTATAGCAAACTGATATAGTGAATTCTTATATAGTCAAAAAAAAAATACGAATATGAAAATCGAAAGTGTTTTCAATAACTGCTCAATTTAAAAACAAACACCCACACAACAAATAATGTGTTTTGCGAAATTTTTTTGTTGATGCGTTCTGTGTTGCAAAAATCTGATCGATCAATCACAAACCCTTTAATCATATTTTTGACATTAGATGTGGACCGATAAAAATTGTGTGACATAAAAGATAGTAGAATGTGTCCTTTAAATTATGTGGCACAACTTTTTATGAAATTGAAGGCATTATTATTTGACAAGTTGTTTACTTTGGCCATTGGCTTTGAGTTCTTGGCAGCTGATATCTAAGAAGGAATCCTTCATGTACAAGTATCTATATAAACAATTCTTCACTTATTCAATGCACATCTTCATTTGTTAATAGTTTTTATCAACATCGGACCTGTAGCGATAATGGAAGCCTTTAATGAAGACTTGGCGACATGATTCTTCGCACAAGTCCCCGAATGTCTGGTCTTAATCACTCTTTTATTGCAGTGCATCTTATGAAGTGCGCGCCTCTGTTCTGTGAAGCGGTCGTAAGAGAGCGTAAGGAGAGGTTTGCCGGTTTTTCCAATTTCTAAAAAAAACGGTACTCTTGAATGCGCTTGGAGACGTCAAGCCTGCTCGTTTCCGCTCCCTGCGAGGCGTGGGTTTCGGTAACTTAGTTTACTATTCGATTGATCACGAGCTGTCCATACGTAGGGATGCACTTACCCTCGTACGGAGGATAACAATGTGAAAGGGAAGCTGTTTTACCCATGAATACTTCGATGTAGAAAGTAGGGTTGAGCCTTATCCCGCTAGGTGTTTGGCGTGCGTGTCCTTGTGATATACAAGCACTCGCAAACACGATAAATTCGAAAAAATCTATGTGTACGTTACAGGTGAATTGTATGACTTCAACGGTCCTATTACAATAAATGGCAATTTGAGTGATTCGTCGTCAACTCGGAAAACGGGTGATGTGACAGAGACTAGGACCTGGGTCCAATCCTCACTCAGTGAACTTTCAAGGAATCATTCCCAAAGTGCCTTTTTCCGATGACAATGATGGGAACAATGAATTCTTCAGATTTTCAAAGTTCAAATTCAATGTTCCTTTTTAATTGAAATATGATCACTCCTGGTAACTTCGGATACCGGTACTGTTGAAGAAATAAAAATTTTACATGAAACTCGCGTAAGAAGTTCGACCTAGAAAAGAAAAGGAAGAACAAATTTGAAAAGGAACGAAAAGAACGAGAGAGCTAATCCGGATTAGGCTGTGCAATGAAACAATACATTCCTCTCGAGACGGTTCAATTATTAAAGATGCACTCATAAAAGTATAAAATATAAAATCCAAATCAAATTTTAACTATAAATTCAAAACAGTATTCAGCTACACTCAATCACTCAAATTCACACAGAGACGAGGCGCGCGAGCCGTTGCTACGCCGTTCAGAGCACGACTTTTTAGATTAGAAAAATGAGCAGAGATTCGAGATTTTCACTGCTACGATCGAAATAATTCTGGTCTGGATCGTTACTGATACTATTCAGCCTAACGGATCGAAATCATGCAACATAATGGACATAAAAAAGCGCTCAGTGAAAAGAGAAATTTCTGATAAGGAAATCTGGATACAGAATGAATTCGAGAAAGGACTCCACGAAATTCCGAGAATTTGAACAATCTCGTCCTCCTGCAAAACTTTCTCACAGGCCAGGCCATGATCTTCCTCCGAAATACCGTCCAGCAGCTCAGAAGAATCGCTGGCCCATTTCCTCAGATGGAACCCGCCCGCCGTGAGCATACCCGTAACCTGATCGCGCAATTCTCTGACGGAACTCAGATCATCGGAACCGAACATCACATCGTCGACATAAGCTTGATTTTGAAGCACAGCAGAAGCTGCAGGAAAGTTCTTCGCCTCATCAAGGGCGAGCTGTTTAATTAGCCGATTGCCAGGTAAGGAGCGCAAGCTGTACCATATGTGAGTGTAAGTAACTGATACGAATGAATCGGCGAATCGCAATCAGCTCTCCAGAATATTCTTTGATGATCGACATCATCTTCGTTAACTAAAATCTGCCGGAACATTTCCTCTATGTCGGCGATGAAAACGTGACGAAAACTGCGCCACCTGCAGATCAGTGCGGGAAGGTCTGCCTGCAATTTGGGACCTACCATCAAGAAATCGTTCAATGTGTGACCACTCGATGTTTTCATCGAGACATTGAACACAACTCGAAGCTTCGTCGTGATACTAGGTTCTCTTACAACTGGGTGATGAGAGAAATAATTAGATGAAACAGATACAGCAGTATCTTCGACTCAACGCATGTGCCCTAAAGACAGGTGTTCATGCAGAAAATCCTGGTAGGCTTGGAATCGCTCAGGATGATTTTTCAAACGAGCTTCAGTTTCCTTATACATCCGCTTCGCTATCCCATCAGAATTGGGAGGATCCATACGAACTCCCGCTTTGAACGGCAAACGAACTATGAACTTGTCGCTCTCAGAACGAGCTTGCGGCACAACAAAGTGCTCTTCTCAAAGCAACTCCCCTTCAGTAAGAGCAGAAAACTCAGGGATGTTATCTAACTCCTGAAACTTCGCGGGCGACTGTTTAAGATCTTGGCAATGACAGATATGATTCACTGCCAATGAGCATGATGCACGAGGAGAAGCTACGCAATTACCGAAAATAACTCACCCAAATATAGTGAGCTGCGCCGTAGGAGCATCATCTGCTCCCCTCAGAATATTTCCCAAAAAAATGGAGCCGAGAAAATCTGAGCCGATGATAATTTTGACTGCTCCCTTTTCCTGCGGAGCGGGATCAGCTAGAGTGAGCCCTTGCAAATGAACCCAGGAAGGATCAACCGTAATCAACTCTGGAACGTAGGGAGTCAATCGTGGTAGCACCAATGCTCTGATATTAACCGATTGTGGATAACCATGAATAGGCAGAATGGCAACGAAACAGCGTGTCGTATGTTACTCGAATGATTCCCTCCAACAACCCTCACGAGGGCCTCAACGCATTCAGTATGCATCTGCAGCATCTGGACAACTCGATCTCAAGTAAAAGAAGATGCAGATTTTGAGCTTCCGGGGTGGAGTCGCGTCTGGAATCGGTTTGTTGCCGACGTTTCGCCATCATTGCAGCTGGCTTCTTCAGGGTGGTATGAGCCTACGTTCCCTTCCGGAAGCTCTTATATAGGAAGGATGGGTAGTCATGCGTGACCGACTTTTCACTGTGTGCAGTCACCCGTGACTTCCGTGGGAGGGGCGGAGGATGGAGAGTAGGATGGGTGTTTTATTGTTTCTTACATTTTCTGTTTTTACATTCTTATTCTTATCAACTATTGCCTACTATTTCTATCGACTATTTCTATTGCCTACGGACTACGCGACCGCGAGGGTGTCGTTTCAGGACTGTGGTCCACAAAGGATTTATGTATACTCCACCGTCGCGGTTGATGTTAAAACCGTCGCAATGATGGGGAAACGTCGGCAACAAACCGATTCCAGACGCGGCTCCACTCCGGAAGCTCAAAATCTGTATCTTCTTAAAAGTCGCGAAAAAACATCCAGCGAACCATCGCTGAAACAATTGATGAAGTAAAAGAAGCCCGAGAGCCTTGATCAAGGAGTGCCCCAACTACTGCGGATCTGCCATTTTTTGCTTTAACCAAAACTAGTGCAGTTGGTAACAAGACTGACGTCGAAGTCGGTCCACTCGTGATCTGAGCACACACTGCTGAATGAGTGTTTGCATTGTTTGACGGCCGCGAATCAGCCGAAGTTATCGGTGCAAGTTCAGTGCGTGGAGCGCTTACTTGCATCGGAGAAGAATTCACCTGAGTTCTGTGAAGCAAAGTGTAATGTTTCTGTCCGCAAACAGCGCAAACATTAGAACTGACACATTCATCTGAAAAGTGACCTCGATTTGAGCAATTAACACAGCAACCATTCTGCTTCACAAAACTCACACGTTGTGCAACATCCTTCTCTCTGAATTTAGCGCACTGATATAAGTGATGATTACCTCTGCATAACACACATTTCCTAATCTCTACATTTGTCTGAAAACTACGAACTACACGATTACTCGATTCATTTGGTTTGGAATTTTGATTCGAATGTACAGGTTTTGTTTGATGAGATGACTCTAATGCTCTCACCGTCGCTGCGAGAAAAGATTTGAGTTTATCGAAAGAAGGAACTACAGTAGAGTCCTTAGACCCAAATTCCCACTCAGTGCGGGTGTGAGTGTCTAGTTTGCTAAGTATAATGAAAACTAATATTGGATCCCAAGAGGAATTGCAAATCTTCAGACTTTGGAGTGCTATTATCGCGTTATTACTGTTGTCTAATAGACTTCTCAAATCTTTTGTAGAACGTGATCTCAAACAAGGAATACCGATAAAACTCTCAAGATAAGCATCGACGATCAGTCGAGTATTGAGTATTCTCGTTGCGTTCCACTAAAGCCTTCCAGGTTGTACCATAATTTGTTTTCACTACCGGCATATTCTCGACGACCATCGAAGCATCACTAGACAGACATGATTTTGAAAATTGGAATCGCTGTACCTCCGTTGATTCTGGATAGCCTGAGAAAATCGATGTAAATTGATCTTGAAACGAAATCCATTTGGTATAAGATCCCAAAAACTTTGGCAACTCCAATTTCGGGAGTAAGAAAGGACGAGATGATGGAGTCTCGCGACCAACACCGATGCTGCTGCCTTGAGCGGGAGCAGATGAGTCCTCTAAACCCTGTAGCAATTTCATGAAACCTGTCACTCCGGTTCATATTCCATTTCGATCATGGAAAACCGTCGTTGAGCTTTGGAGCTTGAGCTGCAGCGATCTTGTCTCGTCCCAGTGACCTTTGATTAATTCCAGGCGTCTTTGAATATTCAAACGCGTGATATTGGCAGCACCCATCTTTTTAAAATTCAATATGATGCGTTTGATGAGCCCAGTGGTCATCTCCAGCGAATCTGAAATATAATTCATCTTTCTTTAAAAGAAAGCAGTTCGAAAAGAATTGAGATAAATAATTTCGATTCAGTATAGGGTATGATATTAATTAATATCTCGTTTATAATTTCAATTGTTTGATCAAAATTCCAATTTGATTCAAATTGATTTTGACAGTTATGATTATCTGTCTATTGTGAGGTCATATTATGTCTCCGTAACGAAGAAACGAAACACAAATATAATGTGATGTTGTTTGGCGTATTACGTAATAACGTTCTCTACAGAAAAAACGAAATACTCATCTCTCATATGTGAAGGTACGGATGCTTGTGTGTGTAGAGCCGAGTTTAGGCAGCGATACGATGTACAGAGATCGCTATTACACGTATGACAAGTAATATGGAGGGAGAACTCAACCCCTTGCCTCTCTGCGTCCGATGATTCCCATCAGTGATGCCAGATTCGGCCGACCGACTCGGTTTACCCTCTCCATTACACCCATCTGTATAGAACTTTCACACACACAATGAAACCACCGACAAAAGGAATTTGATTGTGTAGAGCGTGATGGAGGGGGTACACCGAGTCGGTCGGCCGAATCTGGCATCACTGATTCCCATCAACTCGATGTCTCCTCCTTCGCGTATGTAAATGGGATGACGTCACGAAGAAAGCGCGGGAAAGTCCATGTACATGAGCAGCCTGTTATGGTATGCGTGCATCAAACTCACTCGACGACAGTGTCGGACTGGCCCGCCCGGCTACCCGGCGATCGCCGGGGGCCCGTGGCAAAATGATGAATTTCAGAAAATATTTTACAGAGAAAGGGATAAATTTTCAATAATTACAGATTTTCAATAATCACAAATTGTGCAAACTTTAATAATCTGATAGTATGATGTCTTTGAGCTGCTTATTGAGTTTGCAAAATCTGCATCAATCTCGGTAGCGACCACAATTCAATAATATCTTCTATAATTTCCTCACAATTTTACACTCCACTATGGTATGTATTCATGTAATTATACATGATGAATGATTTGAAGCCAAGGAAATAGGTCCTGTGGATCATTACAATCGTAGGGATATTACGAAAATTCATACAAAAATCGGTATTGAATTTTGTAACAAACAGTACCACTAAATTTCATACAGGCAAAAAAATTACTTGTCATATTTACCACAATTTGCAATGAAATTTGGGATTGGGACAATTTTGGAGTATAATTTACTGCAATTGCCATCAAATCTACTCCAACCCAAGCAACGCAAGAAGTTCTAAGAATGTGCTTGTACATTCTGAGAATGGTCTGGGACATTCTTAGAAATGTTCGAGCACATTCTTAGAACTTCTTGTGTTACTTGGGAATTTTGTTGGAATTACCACAATTTGTTCTAAAAGACAACACAATTTTGTCCTTGTCCCAGAATTTTTTTTCCGTGTAGTTAGAAAGATACTGAATGTTTTGTTGCATCGCACAAAAAGAAAATAATTAGTCATTATTTGGTTAACTAGCAATTAGCAATCTGGGCTACTTTTCAGCTGTCACAGCTACTCACTTAGCGTTAAAAGCAAGAAATTTAGCTTCCACAGCAAAAATTTCCTTTCTACCAGAAAACCTATGCAGTCACAGCTACGATTTTTTACTGTAGTAACTAAGAAATAGCTGTAGGTGTAATTATTTTAGCTATAGCAATGCAAACAGGAGAGCTGAAAAAGTGAGTAGCTGCCACAGCCATTTAATTTCTTTGCGTTCGTTTTTGCGAATACATTTCCATAAGTGACTTTGCATTCAAAAGTTTCCAATAGAATTAAAATTTCAGATAGAATAACATTTTTTGGGATTAAAATAACATAATGAAAAATTGCTGGGATTTCCCATCAATTTGTAATCTCATGTCTAATATATCCCCCATTTGATCACAAAAATCAGTCATTCTTGCTGATGAATTTCTCTCAGTGTATGCAACACAATGAGAAAGATTTGGAAACTGTGTTATTCTTGAATGAAACCGGTGTTCCTCAAGTGTGCTGATTGCGTTACATAAGACATGTTTTAGAAATTTATCAGGTATTTTTGAAAAAGTCTTACTTGCAAGATACCCGGGTGAAAATGGTGTGTTTAGAACGACACGAAAGGGTGACCAAAACAGTGTTCAAGTGTGAACAGAGCGGGAATTGAAACGTTTTAATGCCTCATTTGTTCCAACATGTGCAAAAAAAATCGGAATTTTGGTAACTGCAAAGTTACTTGGAAGCGCCTGGTGAGGCTTAGAGAATGACTAGAGAACGACTAGAGTGATTTCTACTAGGGTTTCCGCGCTTCTGGCATCATTCTCAAGTCGCACGATGGAAAAAAGACATTTTCAATGGATTTTCTAACAGTTCAAATGAACGGATTTAGAACTTCCTTAATCCTCAATTTGTCACATGGAAGAAATAAATTGCATATGTTCAAAAAATACTGCAAAAACACATTGCTTCAGGTGTTTGGATTGGAATTTTTTACAATAAATGTCATGTCATTTACACACAAAGAGAATTATGTTTCTCCCTTATATATTATGATTCTTCTCCATCCACGTAGTGGATTCACGATTTGATACCAACTCCTTCTTTCATGCATGTGCTACCTGGCTTATGATTATTTTAATACAGCAATGAGTAAAAACAAAAGCCTATCTAGTGAACCGTTGAAGAGTTCTTTGAGAGTACTGGAATAATACTTTCGGTATTCTCGAAGAACTCGTTAATGTCCTAAACATTGAACTCTTCTAGAACTCCATAGGAATTCATTAGTTCGAAAAGAGTTCTTGAGAAATTCCATTTCTGTTCTTGAAAAAGAATTCTTCGTGTGCTATCTGGGAGTTTCAGTCGTTTATTGATTTCCTGGTGGGTATAAGAAGATGTGAAAAGTAATAACCTCTAACTGACGAAAATTCTTTACAATTTCGTTCCTCAACATCTAAAAACCATGAGGTACCCCACATTGATATTTAGAGCACAATCTCATACAAAAAAAATGAGTAATTGGTTGGAACAAGTGAACAAAATAGGTACATATGCGCTTGTCAAAAATAATTATCATATCAACCAACTGGTTAGTTGTTTCAACTGTACATGTTGTTTTTCTGACCCACTTATGAGTCAAAACAACTATCCAGTTAGTTGGAATAATAATTCACCTCATATACTGAGGACCCAATTTCTTACACTGACAGAAAATTTTCTTTGCCTTCATTGTAATAAATCGTTTTTTCAATGGACAACAACTTCAGTTCAATGAAAAAAATTATAACAAATATATTCTTCCTTGAATTCGAATTCAATGAAATGAATCATTGAAATTAAAATGAATCACAGGGATTTGTAATCAGTATGATTCTCTCCCTTTTCTTTTTTTGTTCTGAAAGTAAACAATTATTCCATCCCCTTTATAGGGGCCCCGACACGGTCGTCCGCCGGGGGCCCTGGAACGAGCCAGTCCGACACTGCTCGACGAACGAAGAAATGGTTGAAATAAAATGATTCATCTCTTTGTTTTCTATTAAAACATGAAAATTGTTTCGACGATAGGACACTGTCGCGAAGAAAGCAGATCGGTCGCGAGATTCAGCTCCAAAATTGCAATATGATCCGCACAAAGAAAAACTTACGAGAAACCGTTGTGTAGTTCTTCAAACGGTACAAATTCGGAAAGAAAAAGAAAGAAACCGTCTTAAGAAATGTCCCAGCCTGATCCGGCTCGAAGAACCAGAAATTTAATGTTGAAGAAATAGAGAATTGTACATGAAACTCGCGTAAGAAGTTCGAGCTAGGGAAGGAAAGAAAGAGCAAATTTGAAAAGGAAAGAAAAGAACGAGGGAGCTAATCCGGATTAGGCTGTGCAATGAAACAATACATTTCTCTCAAGACGGTTTAATTCTTAAAGATGCAATTATAAAAGTATAAAATATAAAATACAAATCAAATCTTAACTATAAATTCAAAACAGTATTCAGCTACACTCAATCACTTAAATTCACACAGAGACGGGGCGTGCGAGCCGTTGCTACGCCGTCCAAAACACGACAGTTTCAGATTAGAAAAATGAGCAGAGATTCGAGATTTTCACTGCTACAATCGTCAAAGAACACGCGAAAAGAAAATTGATACAGTAATGCACATGCAAAAGGAAAACTGCACTGTTTAAACGAAAGCACACAGATCGGAAAATTAGAACGTTAGAATCAAAGTTTTGATACGTGAGATAACGTGCTGATCGACCTCGCAACGACTGAAGGTCCTCCTCAAAATTTTCAACGTCCCAGGAGAATAAACGTGAGTAGGGATAGCACACTTACACACCCTCAGCACAGTACATACATTATAATTCGAAGTTCGGTAAACAAAATGACTCGAATACCGAACATATCGCACAACGAAACAAATTCAAATACCTTTCTTTCCACACCAGGTACTGTGCCAGTACTGGGTCGGGTTCGAATTTCTACATAGAATGTCATCATTTTGACTCCTTGTTATTTTTCATCCAGCTCTGGCAAAACAACTGATTCTGTTGCAGTACCAGAGTTTCACCGTAGTTGGATCACGGTAGTAAATGTATACTGGCCTTTACGTTCAATGATGTTATCATTTCGACCCTTTGCCAGTACCGTCTATTCAACCACGACCATAATGGTAGGTCTGGAATTGCCAGTTTTGGCAATTCTGGCAGCAGTAATCAGCCAGTAGCGACGGGTGTTTCCATTTCCCCATGGGAGTATTCTCACCCACCGTATGGTTTTTTTCTTTTCGGCCATTGTTTTTTTTTTATAATGATGTTCGTGATCACGACTATCTCAGAGACATAGGAAACAACAATATTTTGTGTATCCTTGCTGCATTCCAGATAGCATGCCCACTACTTTTAAATCAGGACAAATCTCCCAATCGTGCGTTTCGTACTCGATAAATTCTGATAATTTGACCATTCCCTGGTAGAAATTTGTCTAGTAATTCACGAGTTGTAACACTTCCCTTCGGGAAAAACAAGAGACCTCATATGTATATTTATTATATATTTTATGTTATTAGATATACATACCCTGGTGAAAATCGCACGTGCTTGAAACACCGGCAAAGCGTGCAATAAAGTGGCAGAGCCTTTGTGAAAAGTTTCGACCGCCAAATGACTCTAAGGCAAATTTGGTTGAGCGTGCTATCACATCTCATTGAACGTCCAACGCACCCTTCTTACTGAACACTCTTCTCCAACTCTTCAATAACTCTTTCCTGATGTTTACGATGTTTCGGTAGTGGAGGTTTTCAACACGCTTATAGGACTTCCCTTGTGTATATGTTTTGATTGATTGAGAATTATATGATTTTGAGGTTAGAATTTTTAGAGGGTATTCTTTACCTTTTATACCAGTTGTTAAGCTAAAAAATTTTATTCGTGTTCAAGATACATTTACCAATATAATTACTAAACAACAATTGTTTTGAATTATCGAACTGTAATTTGATGATGTTTGATATGTGCAAGTTAATTGAATTCTTTTGCACATTTAATGATTACACATGGGATATTGAAATTGATTTGTAAACTTTCAGGATGAAAAATCATTTCAATTCAATGAGAAAGATTGAATTTAAAGCACATTCCCTTATGACACAGTTCATCAGGGAAATAAAGTCGCAATTTTTCAATCACCGATGTTAGCCTAGCGGTAAAGGACTTTCTCCCGAGTTCAGAAGTTCTTGGTTCGATTCCCCTTTGCAAATTCTTTTTTTGTTTACTTTCTTTGGGCTCACTTTCATGCACGCTTTACATCCGCCAAATGACTCCTCCAAAACGCTTCTGATACTTTGAATTGACCCTTCGATTACTCTTATAGGGCTCTCTAATAACGTCTTTGTAACTCTTCCCAGAACGCTCCATTTTCACCAGGGTGATATATATATATAATGTATAATGTAATATTTATATGTATTATATATATATAAGAACACTTATAAGTTGGTGATTGAACTGGAAAGTTACTGAATTGGAACTCTAGTTTCTCGTGAGGGCAAGTGTTACAACTAGCAAATTACTAGAGGAATTTCTACCAGGGTTGTCTCATAGGATTCTTTAGTATTAACAACATGTGCAATGGGTATCGACGGTTTTTCGTTTCCGTTATGCAAGAGAACTGCTTTTGAACTGTTTTCATTACTGTCAATGAATAACCGCCACTCTTTTGCATCATATGACTGTTTAAGTTCCTCGAACAGACCAGAAATACCCTCGCAAAAGCATATTTGATCCCTCGTTTTATAATACTTTGAGTGGACCTCGTCACGTCTCTGTAATACGTTATTCTAACATTTGCAACCAAAAAGTTATATTGTTTCATTCGAGATGCATACAATTCTGCTGCCTCTTTTGGAAAGTTCAAATCTCTCACCCAATCATTCAACTCACCTTAAGTTGAAAGATGATGCTTTTCAGTAGCATCAAAATCGCTATCACTATTCGTTTCCGTATCGTGTAATAAATCGTTACCAATTTCAAGGGTAGGTGATTTGGGACATTCCGGAATGACAAGTGTATCTGAGTGTGGTATTGGAAACGTGGCAGATTGTACATTTGCGTAATCCCATCGCATATTTTCTCCAAAACCTGTCTGTTTGCACAGACGAAAATAGCAACGGTCGCATGACACAACGGTCTTTTCCACATCATTGGTACACCGAATTTCATCAGCCACCCAATTGGAAAACGAGACTGAAACCCATGGAATCAAGAGACGCGGTAGCGTCTCGACGCCAAGTATATGGAAAAACCCTGAAAAAAAGATGTATAAGTATTTTTTTTATTTTAAGTGAAGAAAGCAGAAGTCGTCCACTACCGTGTATCTTTTGATGCTCAACCGAGATTTAACCTCCTGAAAAACTGTTCAATGCACAATAACTCGACACATATTGTGTGTCACAAAAAAATAACTACACTTTCATTATATAATACGATTACACACTTTCGATTGAGCACACTACGAACTTGATCAGTTCACCCGTTACCGGAATATAAACGTTTCAAGTTTTCATACGATCAAAACATCTTTTCGGAATTTCTGATTAATCGGTTTCTTCTTAACACGAAGACCTGTTATCCTTGAGGCGATTTCCAATGCTACAAAGATTTATTCTGTCTCTTTTTCTTCCTTCGAACGCCCAATAGTAGATCATTTGTTCTGTCTTTCTTTCTTCGAATGTCCAATAGTGGATCATTTGTTCATTAGTATGTAAAATATAATAACGTATAATAAGGTGCTTCCAATATTGTCCAAATGGTTTGTCAGTCTTTTGTAACCTGTACAATGATTGGTAGATAAATTTTTTTCCTTATAGAGTATATACATTGTAAATACGTAAACAAATATAACCTGTCAATGAGGCGATGTGTTGATAGGTTATTGAAACATTAAAAGAATAATTAAATTACAGGTGACTACATTATTACAGATTACTACAGGTTATTCGGAACAATGAAACATAAATAAACAACTTGAAATTATATATACTCTTATATATTACTGCAAAAAATTCATGAATTAATGAATGAATAAATGATGAAGAGGTTATTTGTAAAAAAAAACAGAAAAAGTTTGAGAAAGGTATAAATAAATCTATTTGCTACATTCAGAAAATTGGAATATACACAGGTAAGCTCTGTATGATGGATTATTGATAAAATGCAAGATTCCTTCACAGGCAAAAGCATAGCGGATATATCATAATCCGTGACGGATAGTTTGCTACTGGTGGTTCTTCTAACCGGAACCAGAGACGAATCATAGAAAATCATACAAGGTTTAGTCATGGAAAATAATTCAAATTTATAAATTCTGAGGCGAGAGCATATCGGGTACATCATAATTCCTTCATGGACAGTCCGCTACTGTCCTATCCTCCTACTGGAGTCGTTGGCAGATGATCGAATGGATCATACGGAGTATGCTCAAGGGGAATGATTCAAATTGATTCGCAATCATTCTATAGGCCAGAACATAACGGATATATCATAACTCCTGACGGACAGCCAGCTACTGTCAATTTCTCCAATTAGGATCGTGGACAATTGATGGAAAAGATCATACCGAGCTTGCTTGAGAAGTATTCAAGTTTATTCGCTATTTCTTTACAGGTAAAATTATAGTGGATATACCATACCCTTGATGGACAGTCCACTGATCTATACTATTTCCCAATAGAATCATCAGTAAATAATGAAACAGATGATATTGAGCCTGCTCCGAGAGAAGTGAATGAATGAAACATTTTCCTCCCTGCATACCCTGATCGACAATGACTATACTTAAGCTCAACTAAATAACTAAGCTCTAAAATAGCTGTTCCAAATCTTTTTCATCTCTCTTCAGAGAGAAAACCATAAAGAGATGTTTGGTAAGAAAAGGTACGTTTAATATAATGTTATTGTCTTTGTAGTTTTTATGAAGAGTATTATCTAATGGAACAGTCCATTGAATCTAACCAAATTCGATTAAGAATCAGACATCAATCAACTACATTGACTACAGCAACAACAACATGAACTACATTTTACTGCATTGACTTCAACTAGAACATTGTACAAGATTCAGTAGGTTTCTTTGACAAGGGCTGTTATCGGATTCTTGAATATAAATGAAATTGATGGTATTGGTAGCTAACATACAGATCTATGGTATATTTGCTCTATTTTGTTTGATCTCCATCCACCTGTGATGGTATTCGATGAATCTAATGATAGTATCGGATAGATCTGTGATATATTCACTGCACTCTTGCCTTTGCTTCACTCGACGAAGAGGCCATTGAATGGAATTGATTGTGACAGCTATCGTCTAGCTAAATAGCTAGCGTACAAATTTATGATTCGTCTGCTTCATTTCTGCTTTGTCTCCATCCACTTGTAATTCTACTCCGAGAAACTGATGAGTCCAGTATGTCGTCAAGATCTGTGGCATATCTGCTGTGCTTTTGCCTCTAGACAAATCGTTTTGTTGAATCAATAGTTTTGATTTGAAATATTTGATATACTCCAATGTAACTAGAGTGCCTGGAGACCAACTTCAACCTTCAACGTTTTTCAAACTCCTTATATCTCATTGGGTTGTGTCATGAACTTCTCATTCTAAAAACTTTTTATACTGCATTGGGGTTTTTGGATGATTCCACGTTCTGATTATATTTGATATTTGATGAATTCCACTTTCTGATTATAAGCGATGATTCAGTTGTTGATTCGTTACATAATCTTTAATCATCCATTTCATGCCATTCATTATCAACTGAATCCACTTCATAATCTGTAATTTATCCATTCAATACAAAATTGCCTATGAAATTGCCTAAATGAAAATGATAGTGGTGGTGAACGACGTACAGATCGAATGGTATATTTTCGTCGTTTTTGTCTTTCTTCATTGGCCTGATACTTTCTTGACCAAGAGTTGTTATCGGATTGCTTAAGTAGTATCACAGGTGTATAAGAAAACCCGAAAAAGAAGCAAATATACCATAGACCTCCCTGGTTAAAAAGTCCAATAGAAACCGATAAAAACCGATTCAAAATTAATCGGAATGAATAGGGTCAATCGGAGAGGCTCAACTACCGATTCAAGATGAATAGGGATTAATTGGAACGTGGTATATATAGGATTGAATCGAGGATATACTGATAGGCAAATATTCGTTTTATTGGAATTAATGTGACTTTCAGTGATCAATCGGTTCGTATGAGAGATATCTGATTGAGAATATGAAAATTTCTCCATTTCATGAGGCAAATGGTTCTTATCGGAAATTTCCATGACCTGAAGCTATTGGAACCGATCGTAAATGTTACGTAATGGGGAATTTAATCGGTTTTCATGAAGAATGTTCAATTCGATTAGAGTTCGTACAGGATTGATCGGTCTGTAGGTTTTAATCGGATTATTCCACTATCCGAATTCATGGGGAATAATAGGACCATTTACGGATCTGAAAATTGAATAGGATTGAATGAGAAATATCCAATTCGAATTCAGAATTCCTTTCAGCGGATTAATAAGCGGTTCTTATCAGAATTTTCGGTGATCTCGGTCTATCGGAACCAATGGGAAAATTGTACAAAATTCGAGACTTACTGGGTTTCTATCCAGAATATCCAATTCGATTTGAGTTTGTTCATTTTATTGGTCAATAGGTTCCAATTGGATTATTCGATCATCCCACACTGAAAAAAAGGTGGGTACAGACAACGGTGATATAGTTGATTCAACAGTAGAATACGATTGGATATATCCAACTGAATCTGACTGTTGCCTCAACTACATACACTGTTGACTCAACTACATGCAGTTGAATCAACCATCATGGTGTCAAGTCAACGATTATACTGTCAATCTGATCATATATTCGTTGACTTGACTATGATATTCAGTTACCCTAACAACAAAATATAACTGATTTTCGATGAAATTTTTTTTCAGTGCAATTTATGGGAAATAAAAGGAATATTTACGGGATTGAATATTCAACAGCATTGAATCAGAAATGTCCAATTCAATTTTAGACTTTATTCCACCGCATTAGCCCTGGTTAAAAAATCCGATAAGATCCGATAGAAACCGATTCAGAATTAATCGGACTGCATAGGATCAATCGGAACAGTTCAATCCCCGATTCGAAATCAATGAGAGTTTATCAGAATCTCTTTTCTATAGGTTCCAATCGGGGATTCACCAATTAAAAAATTTGCATTTTATGGGAATTAATCAAACTTCATATAATCTATTGGTCTGTATTAGAGATGTCTGATTGGATAATTGAAATTTTCTCCATTCCATCAGGCAAACGGTTTTCATCGGAAGTTTCCACAATTTCAATCTATTGGAACTAATGGGAAAATTTGTGAAATTGAATGATGAATGGGTTTCTTATGGAAGATTTCTGACTGCATTTAAGGATGTATCGATTCCATTGATCAATGGGTTTTAATTGGATTATTCCAACATTCAGATTTATTGAAAATAATAGGGAAGTTTACAGATTCTAAAGTTCTATAGGTATGTACCGGCAATAACCGATTCAATTCTGAAATTTCTTTCATTGCATCAAATCATTGGTTTTTATCAGAATCCCTGGTGACCTCGATGTATTGGAACTAATGGGAAAGTTGCTGGAATAGGGAACTATAATCATAGAATACCAAGAGAATCCAATTAGAAAATATTTCATTGGTATCGATCGGAATTTTCATCAGTGATGGAATATCCATTGGATCCCACTGGAAAATATCTTACTGGTACCAATTATAATTGTAATGATTAATAAAATGCCGATTAAATCAAATTGAAAAATATTGTGTTCGTACGAATTGGAATTTTGATTATTGATAAAATACCTATTGGATGCCATTGAAAAATATTTGACTGGTATCAATTAGAATCTTCATGATTAATAACATACCGATTGAATCCAATTGGAAAATATTGTATTGGCATCAATCGGAATTTTCATTGGTCATAAAATACCAAGTGAATGCAATTACACAATATTTCATTGATATCAATCGGAATAATTATTATTGATAGAATATCAATTGGATCCCATTGAAAAATATTTGACTGGTATCAATTGAAATTTTCATGATGGATGAAACACCGATTCAATCCAATTAAAAAATATTTTATTGGTATCCATCGGAGTTTTTCATCAATCATAAAATACCCATTGAATCTAATGAGAAAATATTTTCTTGGTATCAATTGGAATTTTTATGATTAATGACATACCCATTGAATTCTATTGAAAAATATTTCACTGATATCAATTAGAATTTTAATAATCAATAAAATACCTATTTAATCAAATGAAAAATATTTTCTTGGTATCAATTGGAATTCTTATTATTGATAAAATACCTATTGGATGCCATTGAAGAACATTCGACTGGTATCAATTAGAATCTTCATAATTAATAACATACCGATTCAATCCAATTGAAAAATGTTGTATTGGCGTCAATCGGAATTTTCATTGATCATAAAATACCAAGTGAATCCAATTACACAATATTTCATCGATATCAATCGGAATTCTTATTATTGATAAAATACCTATTGGATCCCATTGGAGAATATTTGACTCGTATCAATTAGAATTTTCATAATTGATAAAGTACCGATTGAATCCAATTGAAAAATATTGTATTGATATCAATCGGAATTTTTCATCCATCATGAAATACCGATTGAATCCAATTGGAAAATATTCTCTTGGTCTTCATTGGGATTTTTATTATTAATGAACTCCCATGCTCTCATTGAGACCGATACAATCCCTCATATGTCCAATGGACTATTACCAATCGAATCTTATTACCATAGGACACCCATCCCTGACATAAGACAGTCACTTAGTTCACATTGATAGGAAACGAACCACGGCATCGAGCGAGCGGGTGTTCCAGATCTATCTTCTAGGTTAAGCAACAACAACTGCGGTACAAGGTGGATGGGTGATCACCATGTTAATAACACATAAATGATCGTTTGAATTTATTTCAGCAATAATTTGTCATACGTAATGATTGAATAAATGATATATGTGTTTGTTTAATTGATATGAAATGCGCGTATATAATGTATATAAACCGTTCGTTGATTGGGTTACCAACCAATAAAATTCAATAAGCAAATCGCGATGCAGGAATCAATTCATTCCGATAAGTTTTTTTTATCGGATTTAATCGGATTTTTTCACCAGGGAAAATGCCGATTAAATCCAGTCAAAAATTATTTTATTGGCATCAATGGGAAATTTCCGATGCAGAATCTCAATCCATTCCGATGAAATGTTTTTTTATCGGATTCGGTTGGATTTTTTAACCAGGGGAAAGACCGATTGAATCCAATTAAAAATTATCTTATTGGTATCAATAGGAAATTTCCGATGCAGAAACTCAATTCATTCCGATAAAATTTTTTTTATCGGATTCAATTGGATTGTTTAACCAGGGCTGTACGTCGTCTATCACCACTATCAATTTCATATGGGCGGTCTTGTGGAAATTTTGTATTGAATGTATGGATTACAGATTACAAAGTGGATCTAATTGATAATGAATGGCATGAAATGGATGGTTAAAGATTATGTAATGAATCAATAACTGAATCATCACTTATAATCAGGAAGGGGAATTCATCGAAAAACCCCAATGAAATATAGAAAGTTTTTAGAGAGTGAAGTTCATGACAAAACCTCAAAGAGATGTGAATAGTTTGACTAACGGTAGAAGTTGAAGTTGGTCTCCAGTTACTTTAGTCACACTGAAGTATATCAAAGCGATTTTTTCAAAGGCGAAAACACAGTAGATATGCCACAGATTCTTACAACATGCTGGGCTCATCATTTCCTTGGAGTAGAATCATAGGTGGCTGGAGACGAAGCAGAAATGGAGCAGGCGTATCACAAATTCGTATGCTAGCTATTGTCACTGTCAATCTCATTTGGTGACCTCATAGTCGAACGAAGAAAAGGCAAAAGTGCAGTGGATATATCACAGATCTATCCGATGATGGTATCAGATTCTTTGCGTAGTGTTTCAGGGGGATGAGAAAGAAACAAAATGAAGCGAATATACCATAGATCTGTGAGTTTGCTATCACCACTATCAATTGGCATTACAGATTACAAAGTGGATTCAATTGATAATGAATCCCTAGATTCTTCGAGTAGAATTACAGGTGGATGAAGGAAAAACAGGCAAGATGCAGATATATCATATATCTGTATAAAAGCAGTGCCAACCACAAAAATCCAAATTGCATGACACTTTTATAAAGTTATAGCCGTTGTTTTTCATCAGGGAAAAAGTATTTTCGAAGGTAACTTCACGTGCATGTTACGAAGTGAAGGTACAAAGTGGATATTTATTCATGATCTGCGAGTTGAAGAACGAAATTGGCCACGTAATGCTAAAGACTCATACATATATTTCTTCAAAAAGTAATAATTTCACTTGCTCATCAAATAACAATTCAATTACTATAATCTTCTATAGGTGATTTTGGAGAACATAGTATACGTTCATGATACCACAACCAACTAAATATTCTTGAAGAATTTTTCAAAATAATTTTGTTGGATATTTCACAGAAGTCTAAAAAAGTCTCTTGACCAGATATTTTGAAGATATCTCTTTTTGTTGCATGATAAATGAATATTTGACATCTCTTCAAGATACTCTTTAAAATCATTCTAAAGAGTCATTGAAACATTTTTGCTGGGAAACTATTTTCAACTTCATGCCAAATGGTACAAATTCTCGTTTTATCAAAAAAATTTCTGTTGGATACCTTAAACATATTGTGTGCAAGTTTTCTCTATTCGTAAAATCTGTTTTGTTTCGTTTTCCTAACGATCATATCTTAAAGACAATGGGAATTCTTGCACAATACATGTTTAAAACAAAATCGTGGGCTGCTTTGAGCGCCAACTTATCGGTCAATTAATATTTACTTTTCGGAATCCTGCACATATGTATCGATTTATGGGAATTCACTTTTATTTCCTTCTGTTCTTCATTCTTTATGTCGCTTATCTATTGCTCTCCAATGATGAGATGACTGATGGAAACCCAAGTGAATTTTTCATATCACAAATGATCTGAGGACATTTTCTTCATCGCTACAATCGCTATTAAATTAGACATGAGCATTAGAATTTTATTTATGTTCTGTTAAGGACACATCCAGAAAAAAAAGTGAAATCCCAATGAAAAAACTTCAAAAAAGTAAAAAACTCACGCCAAGTACATGAAAATGCGGTCAATCCTAAAAACAATCTAAAAATACATTCAAACGGAAATTCTCCTACAATAAGAATTTCGATAAGATACAACAGGATATGCTTCACTTGAAAAAAAAGATGTGGAATCAATATGAGCTGCCAAGTACATTCGGTTATTCAAATGGTATGTAAACGATTTCTTGTGTATTGTAACTTCAGTTTGTTTAAATTGTATTCAAAGCGATTTATGATTGTATTGAATTAACAATATATAGTGAGGTGAAACAAAAATTAGGTTCAACCATTTGACATACTAGAAACAACTCTGACCTATTCGAAACTCAACGTGTTGATCGTTTCTAATATGTTTTGAAATTTTTCACATACCAGAAACAGCGCTAAGCTATTCCAAACCAAACGCGTTGGTCGTTCCAAATAGATTTTGAAATCCACGTCAATGCGGAACACTTGGCGTGGCCGATGAAGATTTTATTATCCAACGTTTTGATCACATACTTTCAACAGAATTGTTTGAATACACTTGAGGCTCAAAACTCACGTAATCGGCCGCGCCAAGTGTTCCGCATTGACGTGGATTTCACAATCTATTTGGAACGACTAACGCGTTCGGTTTGGAATAACTTAGCGCTGTTTCTGGTGTGTGGAAAATTTCAAAACATATTAGAAACGATCAACACGTTGAGTTTCAAATAGGTCAGAGTTGTTTCTAGTATGTCAAATGGTTGAACCTAATTTTTATTTCACCTCACTATATATTGTTAATTCAATACAATCACAAAACGCTTTGAATACAATTTAAAGAAACTGAAGTTACAATATACAAGAAATCGTTTACATACCATTTGAATAACCGAATGTACTTGGCAGCTCATATTGATTTCACATCTTCTTTTTTCAAGTGAAGCATATCCTGTTGTATCTTATCGAAATTCTTATTGTAGAAGAATTTTCGTTTGAATGTGTTAGGTTTTGTTATAGCTGAATTGTTGAACAAATTCGTCATATAAACCACAAAGTTGGTTTCATGTAACGCAGATGACACAAGTCAGGTTCTGACACCAGTTCGTTTTATGGTTGAAACGAACAAACCAATCTATACCGATAGATTAATAGTCAGAATTTATGATTATTATTTGTAGATTTGGATAAGAATTTCAGGATGAGGCGAGGATTAGGGACACTTCCCATACAGGAAGCCAATTTGATTGTGATTCTCGTTGTATTTTCACCGAAGGTAGAATAGAAAATCCTCTAACTTACTTTTACTGGATAACCACTCTCTCCTCCCCTTGGATGGAATGATGAGTTGGGTTATTTATATTGAACAAACAATCAAATTCCACTAACTGTCACTTTTATTCCTAAAAAAAAAACGGTTCTTTGTATCACAAAATGCACTTTATTAAATTTTTATCCGCGGCAAAGTTCCTTACTTGTATGGAAGTTAGACTTAAAGGCGCACGGGACTTCGAAAAACCGAGCGTAAACCACGACTCCAATTAGTAATCGAGAGTGAAGTTCTCTTCGTTCCAACTCTTCTCGTCAACCTCGACACCCCTTCTTTCAAGGTGAAGGCGTGTCGAAGATGATGGAGTTCTCTTAATGAGCGACCACTTGGTCAGCTCTTTTCGTCCACACCGATGGCCGTCAAGCGCATTCCTTCACGTATTGTTATGGGAAAGAAAATGAAATAGGATATTGGGTGCTGATAGCTGGAGATTTGAAACAGTGGTATCATTGAGTCTATTCATGCTTTGCATGCTGAAATGATAGATCAAATTCACATTATAACTCTGGGGAACGGAAATATTATATTTCTATTTTATTATTTGAATGTTGAAATTCGATTTATTTCCAAAGTGATTTAATGGATAAAATTTCGATTGAATTTGTTGGATTTCAGAATTTAAATTTGAATACAGGATATTATAATGTGTGAATATCCATCACCTCAGCATTGAAGGTGAAAGAAGGTAGAGAAAACAAGAGAAAATTCTGACCTCGGAAACAATAGGTTGACCCGAAGTGTTTTTATGCACTGGTTTTCAAGGTCAGTTGTCTCAACATTGACAGGTTTATGAGGGTGACTCGAAGTAAAAGCAGAAATGCAGGATGACGGTCCATCAATATAAGTATGGTCGCACTTTCACTGCATAATGTGGAAATTCGATTATCCTCAAGACTGCTCTTCGGACATATTTGATTGATCAGAGAAGATGAAATTTCAAATGTTTAGGGAAATTCTCTGAATATATAAGAAAGAAAAGAAAGAAATGTTATGGGACGTAACAAATGTATTTTTAGATTTTTTTAGGATAATCATATACACTGAGGAAAATTTGGTTGTATAATTTCCCATAATTGATGAGAAATCAAGGTTATGACCTGGAAACCACAAAATGTGTTGTCAAAGCTGATAAATTTGACTGTCATTTGGTTCAATCCACAATATGAACGAGTAACATTCAGGACGAAAGTGAGTGAAGATAGCTGTAATTGCTGCATAGTTCATGCACGTTCGACAGCATATTCTCAGGTTATAATATACGCAATTTACTAAGAATGATGGAAAATCATACATGAACATTTTTCTCATTGTAAATTAGTATATACTATACTCAAGCTGTAGATTTGACATCCACCTATTACTCAATACATTCCCTGCCGAGCCAGAAGTTCATTCTACAAGATTTATATGGTATGAAAAGCATACAATACTTGGTGTCCATGGTTCATCAAGATTTTCAGGTTTTATTTCGGAACATTGTAGATAATGATCTCGAAGAGGGTTAGTGAATTTTTGGCGATTCCTTTCCACGACATAATTACCGCATACGTAGCAAAAATTGTCTGGATGATTTGCGCACTCGGAATGTCGTTTTTTTACTCATGGTAAATAAAATGAATTGAAAAATGAAATCCTAATGTCACAACATGGAACATCGATTCAAACGATTTGACGGGATACAATAACACACAGATGTGAAATGTCAGAGGAACAAATGCCAACAAAACAGAAGATGATTAACAAGCTGAAATTATTGCTGATTCATCCATGTTGTATCAAAATATCATAATAGGAATGATCCAAATCGATTGAACTTGAGTATACGCTATGGATAAGATAGGAGTCCAAGGATGAAAAAAAAGCTGAATTTTGGTACTTGTACATAAACGATTGTAACTTCGGTAATGCTTCATGAATTCTCTTTTGTAAATACCTTGTTTTCTTCGTGAGAATACGAACTTCACGTAGAAAATTCGTAGTTGAACATAATTCCATGATTTCTATTTTTCCTCGGCAAAAAAGTGACTTCTGAATTTTCATTTTTCTTCAAAAACATGGTTTTCCACATATTTCGGTTTGTTGTACTCAAACTACCTAATTGATTGGTAACAACGGTGATGATATTCATTAGCAATCCAATTATGTTCAATTTGAGACCTCATGCAAACAGATTGGCCATTTCTAGCTCGAGATGTACCTCAAATAGTAAAACTATCATCGGAAAAGAAGTCTTTAAATTCAAAAAACTCATAACTCGAAAATCTATCTATAAAAAAATTGTTGACTGTGATTTCCGAGTTCAGCGAGCCAAAATGCATAACAAAAAAATAATAGCATCGAATTTATAACATGGCTGTAAACTAGTGTTATATACGCGTCAAAATTACCAATCTTGAATATAATGTATATTGATCGATTCGGATTTAATTAAACTCAAAATATCAAACTTAAACAATGGAACAAACATTTAAACAGTAACCAGTATACAGTGTAATAAAAGAAGAAGAAACAAAGCACACAATGCAAACATGAATCGATTATATTGTCTCTCATTTTCATCTCATGTTGTGATAAGAACTGTTTCCTTAGGTGCACTATTTGATTGTATGACTGTACAAAATCATTCAGAGAATGAGAAAGAAAGCACAGATAAAATTTGGATAATATTCAAAACCCATGGATAACGGGAGAAATTTCAGAATTGATAAATGAGAGAAGAAAATACAAGAATAATGATAGCCAAGAAGGCCAGCAACGATACAAATCATTGAGAAATAAAATAATAAGAGAATGAAGGAAAGCAAAAGAACAGTGGTTAGAAGAGAAATGTCAGGAAATAGAAATAAGATTGCATTTAGGAAAAATAGATGAAGCATATAGGATTATTAAAAGATTTTTCGGACAAATGGAATCTAGAAGCAATAAGATTAGAAACTCTCTAGGACGACAATTGATAAAAACGGAAGAGAAAATAGAACAGTGGATCAATCATTTGGAAGACTTGTATAGAGGAAACGATGATATAGCACTATTAGAGAAGGAGGAGGATGTAGATGAGGAAGAATTGGGAGATTCGATATTGAGATCAGAATTCGACAAGGCTTTGAAAGAATTGAAAAATAATAAAGCGCCAGGCATAGATGGCATAAGTGCGGACCTTATAAAAGCCTCCAGTGAAGGAACTCGCGACGCACTGTTTGAATTGATTAGAGATATGTACGAAAAAGGAGAAGTACCGGAAGATTTCCAAAAGAATAAAATTGTCGCTATCCCGAAAAAACAAGGGGCAGACAAATGCGAGAACTACAGAACGATCAGTTTAACTTCACATGCTTCGAAAATACTGACCAAAATTATATACAGGAGGATGGAAAATAAAATAGAGAGTAGATTGGCAGAGGATCAGTTTGGTTTTAGAAAAAATAGGGGAACGCGAGAAGCAATCTTAGCACTCAGGGCAGTAATAGAGAAAAGGATAGCGCTGAAGAAATCTGTGTACATAGGTTTTGTAGATATACAAAAGGCTTTCGATAATGTGGAATGGGAGAAGATGTTTGCGATCCTGAAGAAGGTGGGAATAAATTATAAAGATAGAAGAATAATATACGAATTATATAAGAATCAAAGTGCAATAATAGACATAGAGGGTCAGGGAGGGGAAGCACAAATAAGAAGAGGGGTGAGACAAGGATGCTCATTATCGCCACTGATGTTCAATTTATATATAGAAGAAGCAATGAACGAAGTGAAGGAGGAAATTCAATCGAAATTACAGATTCAGGGAGAAAATATAAGTATGTTGAGATTCGCGGATGACATAGCTATATTGGCCACGAGTAGTACTGAGTTAGAAAATATTCTCAACACCATGAGAACAATATTATTGGAAAACTATTGTATGAATATAAATAAAGACAAAACAAAATTCATGATGTGTACAGCAGCGAAAACAGCTAGAAGAACGAGAATCAAAATAGATACCGAGACAATTGAACAGGTGAAAGAATTCAAATATCTAGGAAGCATAATCACAGAGAACGGCAAAAGCGAAAGAGATATCAGAGCAAGAATAGCACAAGGGAAACAGGCTTTTTATCAAAAGAGACAGTTATTATGCTCAAAAAATATAAGCTTGGAAGTAAGGAAGAAATTCTTGAAAAGTTACGTTTGGAGCACAGCATTATATGGTTGCGAAACTTGGACAATGGGGAAAACTGATCAACGAAGACTTGAAGCTTTTGAAATGTGGTGTTATAGGAGGATGCTCAGAATGAAATGGATAGACAAAGTCAAAAATGAAGAAGTACTCGAGCAGATAAATGAAGAAAGAAATCTTTTGAAACACATCGTGAAAAGGAGAAGCAATCTTATAGGACACACATTACGGCATGAGAGTTTATTGAAAACAATATTGGAAGGGAAAATGAATGGTAAAACTGGTAAAGGTAGACCTAGAGCAAGTTATATGAAGCAAATCGTACAAGACAAGGGATGTAGTAGATATGTAGAAATTAAACGTTTGGCGGATAATAGACAGGGGTGGAGGGTTTCATCAAACCAGTCGTAAGACTGATTACTTCATGATGATGAATATTCAAACAACTCAAGAGAATACTAACATTCGAGGACGTTTTTTCTATCTAATTACTCGGAATTCAATTCATAAAAACAAACCAAAAGTTCTAGGGAGTATTCTCCAAAACCTTACTGACGCCTGTAGAAAGCAAAAATTCTAAATTCCAAATGATTTGTTAAAAAAAAACAACTGTCAATTCGTTTCAGTCGGTTCCCTAACTTCCCTTGATTTCCCTGATTTTTTTTTCACTCCCCTGACTTCCCCTGACTCTTTTTTATTTCCCTGACTTTCCAGGTCAGTGTGAACCATGGTAATGAATGATGAATGAGTAATTTTAATTCACCTTGACAGTATGTAATAAAGCTCCTTTACATTCGTGTCTAGATGGTCTCCACTGATTTTTCTTGTTCTTCACAGCTGTCACCACTGTGAAGAGATTGTTGAGGGAATGAAATACCGTTATTTTGTTTCCATCTGTTTTGAAGTAGAATGATAAATATACATACTATATTTACATGGAAAAAACATATATGTATAAAAAATATATGTAAAAAGTAATGAAAAAGCAAAAGTCGAGCGCTATCGTGTATCTATACACGTAAACCGAGTTTTTACCGACTGAGAAAAACTTCAATGCATAAATACTCACCACACATTGTATTTCGCGAAAAAATAATTAAACTTTCATTATATAATTCAAAAATGCACTTTCTATTGAACACACTACGAGCTTGATCAATTCATGCGATGCCGCAATATAAATGTTTCAAATTTCCATGCGATCACAAGATGACGAATATTGTTCATCATCATCATCATCATTGTCATCGGTTTATTCTATCACGATTGATCGCGTTTAGGGTAAGTTTCTATGTGAGACATATGCATTGTATGTCTCTTTCTTTCTTCGAATACACATATCAGGTTTCGGAACTCCTAGGATCGTTCGTACACAATGTTCATTGGTCAATTCCTATAGAGCAACCAATCAAGTCCAACATTCTATGAGAAGTGATCAATCAAAATCATGTAGGATCCTGGGAATTCCAACTCTGATACATATCTATAGTAGCAACAAGATTGAAAATTGGTGTATAGGCCAGTATAGGCTCATCAAAGGCCTAAACCATTTATAATCATAACCATAACCATATGTATAGGACACATTTTCTTTATGTATTGTGGAACTTTCTACAATGAAGTCGAATAACTAACTAACTATAGTACGCATAGTCATATGTGGTAGAGAGCTCGATCTGTCAACCTGTTTATTTACAGGTTGAAAGATATATATTATATATTACATAAAGTACCAGATGGATGAATTTCAGGTTATTCTATGAGGCCACCAGATGAGATTGATAGTGAAGATAGCTAGCATACAAATTTGTGATACGTCTGCTTCATTTCTGCTTCGTCTCCAGCCACTTGTGATGCTACTCCAAGAAACTGATGAGCCCAGCATGTTGTAAAGATCTTTGGCATATCTACTGCATTTTCAGCTTTGAAAAAATCACTGTATTCGAGAGTTTTTATTGAAACAATATTTCAGATCCTTTGATGTGGCTGAAGTAACTGGAGACCGACCTCAAGTTCTACCGTTGGTCAAACTTTCAACATCTCATTGGGTTTTGTCATCGACTTCACTTTCTAAAAACTTTTTATATTGCGTTGGGGTTTTTTGATGGATTCCACTTTCTGATTATGAGGGATGATACAGTTATTGATTTATTACATCATCTTTAATCATCCATTTTATGCCATTCAATATCAATTAAATCCACTTTATAATCTGTAGTTCATATATTCAATACTACATTGCCTCAGAAATTGCCTAAATGAAATGGATAGTGGTGGTAGACGACGTACAGATCGAACGGTGCATTCGCTTCGTTTTATCTCCCTAGCGATTTCGTTTTTACCGGAATTTTCTGTAAGAAATTGGTAATTTTGTTGTTTGGTAATATTCTGGTTGGAAATTGGTTATATTGTGGCCAAATCGTCGTACCGCTTGTGACTTTTTTGTACCACATAATTACCAACAAATCACTACACGATCGGTATTTTTATGGGAGAAGTTTTGGACAAATTTTGGTAAAGAATGACGGAATCAACAGGATGTACAATTCGGTTCCTTTTTGGAAAAAATATGCCTGACATTATCGCAAATGGAAGGAACAAAATTGGGAAGTTTTTGGATTATTTCGAGTTCATCACCATGGAACCAGCGAATCTTCAGTGCTACTGATTGGTAACAATGTGGTTCCTTTTTGGAAAAACATCTTGAAAATACCGCTGATGAGAGGAACCGAATTGGTCAGTTTTTGGTTCATTTCCAGTTCATCATCATGACATTGCCGAATTTCCAGTGCTACTCATTGGTAACAATTTGGTTCCTTTTTGGAAAGAGTATACCTTGAATAACCGTGAATGGAAGGAACATAATTGGTAAGTTTTTAGAAAATTTCCAGTTCACAACCATAGAATCACCAAAACTACAGTGCTACTGATGAGTACAAATTTGGTTCCTTTCTCGAAAAACAGCTTTGAAATACCGCAGATAGGAGAAACCAAATCGGTCGGTTTTTGGTTACTTTTTGGTTTGTAACCACGAAGCAACCAAGGAATGACCAAGAAGACCATTCCTGTGATCTGGTAAAAAAAAGGGGTTTTGTTCCAAGAAGGTACCGAATCGTGACCGATGAGTAGCACTGAGTATTCGGTAATTTTATGGTTGTATCCCGGAAATTCACCTGAAACTGACCAATTTGGTTCCTCCTATTCGCGGTCATTCCAGGCATTTTTTTCCAAAAAGGAACCAAATTGCAACCAATGCAGGATTCTCAACATTCGGTAAATCTTCGGTTTTCAACCACGAAGCAACCGAGAAATGACCAAGAAGACCATTCCTGTAATCTGGTAAAAAAAGTGGTTCTGTTCCAAAAAGGTACCGAATCGTGACCGATGAGTAACACTGAATATTCGGTAAGCTCATGGTTGTATACCGGAAATCTACCTAAAACTGACCAATTTGGTTCCACCTATTCGCGGTAGCCTTAGGCCTTTTTTTCCAAAACGGCACTCAATTACAACCAATGCAGGATTCTCAACATTCGGTAAATTTTCGGTTCTTAACCACGAAGCAACCAAGAAATGACCAAGAAAACCATTCCTGTAATCTGATAAAAAAAGTGGTTTGTTCCCAAGAAGGTACCGAATCGGGTGGGGGCCGAATCAACTTAAGGACAAATCAACGAAACCATTGGTTGAGAAGGAAGAGATGTATGATGTATGATGTCTTATTCTTTCCAACTAACGGTTTCGTCGATTTGGTTTTTCGTTGATTTGGCCCCCATCCACCGAATCGTGACCGATGAGTCGCACTGAATATCCGGTAATTTTATGGTTTTAAACCGGAAATTCACCAAAAACTGACCAATTTGGTTCCACCTATTCGCGGTAGCCTTAGGCCTTTTTTCCAAAACGGCACCAAATTACAACCAATGCAGGATTCTCAACATTCGGTGAATTTTCGGTTCTTAACCACGAAGCAACCAAGAAATGACCGGAAACAGCATTTCTGTGATCTGGTAAACAAATGGTTCTGTTCCAAAAAGATACCGAATCGTGACTGATGAGTAGCACTGAAGATGCGGTTGTTGGTTATTTTGTGGTAGGAAAAAGTCACAAACGTACTGAAATTTTTTGGTAACTTTTTGGTAACCTCAAAATCGTTAGGGCTTTTCTCATTGATCTGATACTTGATTTCAAACAGAGTTGTAATTGGATTGCTTGAGTAGTATCACAGGTGTATAAGGAAACACAAAAACGGAGCGAATATACCATAGACCTCTACGTCGTCTACCACCACTATCAATGTCATATAGGTGGTCTTGTGGAAATTTGGTATCAAATTGTGTTACGTCAAAACCTTTTATATAGGTTATCTGATAAAGACAGCAGTTACTAGGAATTGCCAAATCAAAGTTCGACAACCCCTTTGTTACCCCACTTCAGTTAGTTAGAACAAACAAGGACTGGGGAAAGGATACTTCAATGAAACTGTTTGACTCGTTTGAAATATAGTTACAAAATTTGATTTATTATGACTTATGCCAGTGTTTCAATACAATGAGGTTTAATATTTAACTTTGTATATTGATATTGATATTTATAATTACAAATTTTAAATCAATTATATAGATCAATTTTCAGGATTTACATTGTGAGCAGGAACTAGATTCATATAATTCCTTGCATGCAGGAAGAGGTTGAACGTCCCAATTTTCTCCTTCTACAAATAAATCCCCTCTCATTTTGAAGCTAATTATCAATGAAGCTAAATATAGTTTCTTATTATTGAATTCTTCATTCAATTTCACTAGGGATGCCTCATAGGTGCTCAGGTTATTGAGCAACCGTTTTCTCTTCCTTCCTGCGGGTGAAATTCTATTTCCCCTAACGTCCCTATGATGAGTTTTTATCCTGTTCTTTGTTCCCCGGATTCTGTCTTCTAGATATCTTATCCTATCATATATCTTGGTTTCCACTGAAAGAGGAACAGAAAAAGAAAATTTGTTAAAATATAATCCTTTACTACTTCTAAATATGAGAATAAAAGAGAGAGATAACTGATATTCGAATAAATGGAGAAATGAGAATGTAAAAACAAATGAAAAGACAAATTTACATATTTAGGATGATATTCAACCATGAGACTTGAATGTACAAGGATTCAGTTTAATTTGAATTCAAAAACTTCAAGTTTCATCGTATAAAAAAAAAATATTTGGAGTGGTTGATGTCACAATGAAAACCTAGTTCTTTCACCCACCTAAATCGTGTAAAAACACTCACTTTTGTGGAAACCCCGCGAGTGCCTTAGCAACTCGCTTCACGTTCTGTTGTAATTTTTTGAAACTGCTAGTGATCCTGGCTGTTTGTAGCACAGGATCGCAGTTACCGCCGGTTGTTGGGATGAAAAATATAGTCCCAATGGTTCCTTCCGCGTAGTCAAAGCAGCCCGTGCTTGACTTGTCAATTGGTCGGTTGGACAAAATTTTTCTCTTTGAAAAATTCGTGCTTGAACTTCGTTCAATCACTGTTCAAGCACTTCACGTTCAAAATGCAGCTTGTAGATGTAGAAGATGGGCAGCAATCCAAGCTTGCTTGTTGGGAATCTTCTCAATTGGAATTTTGAACTACTCGTGTTTGAACTTCGTTCTATTACCGTTCAAACACTCCACATTCAGATTTCAGCTTGTTGATGTTAAAGATGAGCAGCAATCCAAGCTTGCTCGTTGGAATCGTTCTCAATTGGAATTTTGAACTACTCGTGTTTGAACTTCGTTCTATTACCGTTCAAACACTTTACATTCAAATTCCAGCTTGTTGATGTTGAGATGATGTAGAGTCCTTAAAAGGACTGAATGTTCCACGAGAAGTTTGATTGTCGTGAAGTTCCGTTGGAGATTTCCCAAAAATCTCAATCTAATTTGCTTGTCAAAGCTTGATCCCACGTTGATTTGAAGATATTAGTCCTGAAAAGGACTGTTGGTATTCCAGCGATGAAAATTGAAAGTTTAGCTGTTGAAAAGTGCGAAGTGTATTGCGATGTGTAGTGAAGTGAAGTGTGTGCAGCTAAGGAAATGACGCGATATTTATACACACGAATTTCCTTGGTGGATAGAATTCCATCCTCATTTCCAAAGTAAGATGGAATTATCTGAAATTCAGTCTTTTTCATTGCTTACTTTCAGTTGGAATAGGTGCTACTTTTGGCTGCATTTTTAGGCTGATATCCGAGATCACTTTAAGTTTTACTTTTTACTGTGTACTCCTTGACGCTAGGAATAGTGGTTAGAGACTCAACATATTTATCCAGAATTTAAGTTGATAAGTTGCTTTTGAATTCAAAATTTTCAGCAGAATTATATCAAAGCACCCGAACGTTGTATATATACTATGAACATTGATAGTGTATCTGGATGTTTGGTAGATCAAAAATGAGGCAGCAAAATTTGTAGACTTGGAATTTATTGAAGAAGTACAATAAATGGAAATGAAATTCCACCAGTGATCAACATTTTTAAAACTACGTTCGTGCGCATAAAGAAAATCAAAAACAAGGAAATTTTCGATCACGATTTCATTACAAAAAGTGATGACAAATCAAATGAAATTGTCGTGAAACAGTCGTATGGCTCATTTTACGCAACAAAAATAAACTGCACAAATTATTCGAGTGATGATGAAAAATGAATATATAATCGTGTTGATTCTTAATAATCATAATATCAACTTCTTCGCGGACATCAACATAAAAGTAGTAATATTTAAAATGATGTTGTGGAACAGTATATCCAAACCTTAAATAAAAAATACGAGAGCTCTTAATTATGTTGCAAGGATTTCTCTAAAAAAAATGCAGTATTGTTAAAATACTTTCGAGAGTATATCCTTCAATCATTTCCGAAGAGAATGAATAATAACGTAGAGAAAAAACGAACATGAAATCAGGTTGATATTCGATGATCACAATATAAGATTCTTCGTGAATGTAAATATAAAGTAAGAATATTCGGAATAATGTGATGACACAATGAAATGTGAATAAAAAATGTGAGGATATAAAATTATGCTGAACGAATTTAAAAGAAGACTCGCAATATCATCAAAACTTTTTGAAAAATATATGCTCCCGTCGCTTTGGAAGAGAATAAAGAATAAAGTAAATGAAAACCAAACATAAAATCAAGTTATTACTTAATGGTTACAATGTAATATTCTTCGTGAACATTAATGTAGAATACTGATATTCAAAATACTGTATATCGAAAATATGAGAGTACGGTATTATATTCAAGGGATTTCTTGAACAAAACTGCCATATTATCAACAGACTTTCAAAAATAGATACTTCAATCGTCTCTGAAGGGAAGAAAGCTACTCAAATCTTTGGTGTTTATTCATTAATAGGACACTTACACCGGGACTTGGACCGATTCATATTGACCAGTTCATTTGAAAATGATTGTGTACTCGTACAGCACTGCTACCGATAAGGTACGTTGCCTCAACGTGGAATTCATGGATGACGTAAATCATTTCTATGTTGTGCTTGCAGAATATGCCATGGTAATGTTGACAAATTGATCCAGGACATCCTGTATCCTTTGAAATGGAACACGTTCGACGAGCTATACTCTATCCAGTGTATACTATAGATGAGTGGGCTTTGTCCGCAAATTTGACACACAATCGAGAAGTGTTTTGTGTCGGCGGGCCGGATATTTCCGAGCACTTCAAAAACCTGACAATCCTCATTAGATCAGCACATTTTCAGGAATATGTGAATTACGGTGTTTTCCAGTCAGCTTTCCACGCAGGCGTACTTTATGAAGCCTACTGGGAGCTGGTACACCGGCTACGCGCTCAAAACCATCTCTTTTTCTTGTGAGGCATTGTCAGCAAATTTGACGCACAACCAAGAAGGTTTTTGTGTCGGCGGGCAGGATATTTCCGAGCACTTCAAAAACCTGGCAATCCTCATGAGATCAGCACATTTTCAGAAATATGTGAATCGCGGTGTTTTCCAGTCAGCTTTCCACGCAGGCGTACCTTATAAAACCTACTGGGAGCTGGTACACCGGCTACCCGGTCAAAACCATCTCTTTCTTTGTCAGACATTGTCAGCAAATTTGACGCACAACCAAGAAGGTTTTTGTGTCGACGGGCCGGATATTTCCGAGCACTTCAAAAACCTGGCAATCCTCATGAGATCAGCACATTTTCAGAAATATGTGAATCACGGTGTTTTCCAGTGAGCTTTTCACGCAGGCGTACTTTATGAAGCCTACTGGGAGCTGGTACACCGGCTACCCGGTCAAAACCATCTCTTTCTTTGTCAGGCATTGTCCGCAAATTTGACGCACAACCAAGAAGGTTTTTGTGTCGGCGGGCAGGATATTTCCGAGCACTTCAAAAACCTGGCAATCCTCATGAGATCAGCACATTTTCAGAAATATGTGAACCACGGTGTTTTCCAGTGAGCTTTCCACGCAGGCGTACCTTATAAAACCTACTGGGAGCTGGTACACCGGCTACCCGGTCAAAACCATCTCTTTCTTTGTCAGGCATTGTCCGCAAATTTGACGCACAACCAAGAAGGTTTTTGTGTCGACGGGCCGGATATTTTCGAGCACTTCGAAAACCTGGCAATCCTCATTAGAACTGCACATTTTCAGGAATATGTGAATCACGGTGTTTTCCAGTCAGCTTCCCCCGCAGACGCGCCTTACGAAATCTACTAGGAGCCAGCACACCGGCGACCCGGTCAAAACCGTCTCTTTTTCTTGTGAGACATTGTCAGCAAATTTGACGCACAACCAAGAAGGTTTTTGTGTCGACGGGCCGGATATTTCCGAGCACTTCAAAAACCTGGCAATCCTCATGAGATCAGCACATTTTCAGGGATATGTGAATCACGGTGTTTTCCAGTGAGCTTTTCACGCAGGCGTACTTTATGAAGCCTACTGGGAGCTGGTACACCGGCTACCCGGTCAAAACCATCTCTTTCTTTGTCAGGCATTGTCCGCAAATTTGACGCACAACCAAGAAGGTTTTTGTGTCGGCGGGCAGGATATTTCCGAGCACTTCAAAAACCTGGCAATCCTCATGAGATCAGCACATTTTCAGGAATATGTGAATCACGGTGTTTTCCAGTCAGCTTTCCCCGTAGGCGCGCCTTACAAAACCTACTAGGAGCTGGCACACCGGCTACCCGGTCAAAACCATCTCTTTTTCTTGTCCGGCATTGTCAGCAAATTTGACGCACAACCGAGAAGGTTTTTGTGTCGGCGGGCCGGATATTCTCGAGCACTCCAAAAACCTGGCAATCCTCATGAGATCTGCATATTTTAGGAATATGTGAATCGCGGTGTTTTCCAGTCAGCTTTCCACGCAGGCGCGCCTCACGAAACCGCCTATGTGCCGGTAAACCGGCGAAACCGGTTGAAACCATCCTCGTTTCTGATCAGGCATCATCAGCAAATATGATGATCAACTGAAGAGTTTTTTGGTGTTGGTACACCAGAGAGTTCCAAGCACTCTAGCAACCCGCCGATACCATCCAGATCGGCACATTCAAGGAACGCGTGATTGACTGAGTAGTTCTGACGAAGTTCCTAATCGGCGAGTCCTATAAAATCTGGCACAATTTCTTTTACTGGAAAACCGGTATCACCCTGTCACTATTCCTTCATGCCAGTCCCAGCCAATTACAGCAACTTCTTCCGATTATGTTCTTTACATACAAAAACTGACATAATTTTCATCCGCCAATCCGGATTACCAGACATTTTGGCAAGCTGTATCAATCCTGACTCATTTTAAACTTGGCACAAATCTTGTATTTGGCAAAGCAGACAAGACCATACCCAACCAGAGAGATCCAGCTAAAAAAGTTGTCCGGATTTGTCTGGCATTTGGAGTAGGGTAACGGATTTCATTTGCAATGTGATTTTTAATCGGTGGAGTTATTGAAAAAACCACCTTCAGTGTACTTGTGCATCAACCACCCCTAAGTAGGGGTGAGAGGTCATTTCTCTAAGTATAGAAGGGTTTTTTTGAATAAAATGAAATGGATTTCAGGAGGAATGCGACTTTTAATCGGTGGAGGTATTGAAAAATCCATCTGCAGTATACTCGTGCTTCAATTACCCCTAATTAGGGGTGAAAAATGCATTTCTCCAAATATAGAAAGGTTTTCGAATGAAAAAAGAAGGAATTCATTTGGAATGTGATTTTCAATGAGTTGAGTTGTTGGAAAATCCATCTTCAGCATACTCATGTATCAACCACCCCTAATCAGGGGTGAGAGATGCATTTCTCCAAATACAGAAGGGTTCCTTGAATAAAAGAAAATGGATTTCATGAAGGAATTTGAGTTTTGCAAGGATTTTTCCGCTCAAACTCATTCTAAATTTGAATATTTATTAAGCACTCGTATTGAGGGAGGAGGAATGTATTTGCTGAAAAATAAGAATTTTTCCCTGAGTAACGATAACGGATTTCATTTGGAATGTGATCTTTTATGAGTGAAGTTTTTCGAAAAATCCATCTTCAGTGTGTTTATGTATCAACCATCCCTAATTGGGCGTGAAAAATGTAGTTGTCCAAACATAGAAGAGTGTCCTAAATGAGAGGAAATGAATTTCAAGAGGAATGTGATTCGTAATAGGATTCGTTCGTCAAAAGTCATCCTACATTTGAATATCCATTAAGCACCCCCATTTAGGAGTGACGAATGCATGTCCAAAAAACAAACGGTTGTGGTGAATAAAAAAGAATGGCTTCCATTCGGCGTGTAGTTCTCAACGTATATGGTTCTAAAAAACCTCATTCTGAGCATAACCCTAATATCAACTACTCCTGCTCATGGGTTTTGCATTTCCTTACATACCAAACTTTGTCAGAGTAACAAAAGGCAGGATTCATTAGACATGTGCTTATGTCATGAGTGTGTTCCGAAAAAACTCCTTTCCAGTGAGATTTTGTATCGGGAAATTCCTATCTAGGAGGAAGTACCTGCGAGTATAAGGCTAACCTCCCATGGACCAGAATTCGTTCCGGCGGAATGACTTTAAACCAATCGCTTTCACAATTTCTTTTAGAGCGTTCTATCAGAAATCTATAAAAAATTGTGCATTGGCTCAATTTTCATTCCGCCGGAACGAATTCCGGTCCATGGGAGGCCAGCCTAAGACTTTTGTGCGAAGACGAATTAATGGAAAGTACCTAGAATCAGTGAACTTCACTGACTAATCAGTGTTGAGTCGTCTACTGATTGAATTAGCGGAAAATTTCGCGCTGATTCAGCAGTGAAATCCACTAATTTTCAGTACTTTTCACTGACTAGGAGTCACAGAGCAAGTGTGGCATTTTCGGACTCTGATATCTTTTCGGATATTTTCATATGTCTCAACGTTTGATGCAACTCTTGACCCAATAACTTGGTGAAGTAATGAAATGTTTAGGATTTGAAAGGATGATTCATTTGAAAATGAACAATCAAGGATATTTTAAACGGTGTTTTACACTCAAAGCATTTCACAAAGAATTTTCGCTCAAAACATGTTACGTCTTCGACCGCTGTAACGAAACTGCCTCTTTGGGCCTTCCCCCTCTTACGCATCGTTTTCTATAGATGGCACACAGGTGCTCCCGCATACACGCACTAAGCTTACAAAACTTTTAGCAAAGTAAAAGTAAAAAACGAAACTTCTCATTATTGAATGTATTTGACAATATTCAACATCCCACAAATGTAATTAAATACACGAGGATTCAAGTTGGTGGAACCCAAATAACACAAGAAGAGATCGAATTTGATCATTTCTCCGAAAAAAAATGAAATCAGTGGTGATCGTAGCTTAGTTCAGAATCAATTATTGCTCAAGTCGAGACATAAGAAAGTATCATCGATAGTAGGTTGGTTTGGATTAAAAAATTGACTGTGTATTTGTGTGGATTCATAAATATGAAGATGAAAGATTTATTTTGATCACTTAAGTCCATGCACGAATTTTTCTCCACAGAATATTATCACAATCGTCACTCATTTATTCCTATACTCCTTCACATGCAATATTCCTAGTTGAAAGTCTCATTGTTTCTCCCATTTTTCTATTCGGTTGTGCACATTTGAATGTCCCTTGTAAAAATGATTCATATATGGCCCATATATACACTGTATTTGATTCATATAGGGACTTGGTACAAATCATATATGGTCATATATAAATCATATGTAATTCATATATGTGGCATATATGACCATATAAAATTCATATACGACTATTCAATCTATATAAGGACCAAACATGACCCATATATAGGGAACATAACGCCATATATGACATGTATATGGCCCATATATGAATGTCTGAAATCATATATGGCCCATATATGAATTATATAGGGGTCATATATGAATCTGTGAAATCATATATGTACCATGTGTGGTTATATATGCCGCATATATGATTCATTTTTACAAGGGGTGATGTTATCGTATTAATCAATATTGTGATATTTGTCAATATTTTGTAACAAACTTTTGGCTTCATCTGATAACACTTGTGGTTCCCGTTCTTTGTGCATTCTAAGGCTACTAGTTTAAGGATCTGATGACTCAAGTAAATGACGCATAATGTTTCCATTTGTTGACTTTCGTTCATTCATCCGGCTGTTCTGAGCTCGAGCTTTCCTGAAAATTTTATTACTTGCCTCTTGAGCCTCTTCAGAGAACCATCCTATTGGGATTGGGAGGTCAAATGTTTTTACAATGTCACTGCCATGAATTAAAATTTTATGAACCGAAGGTGGCATACTATACCAAGGATATAATTTGAAACAAAGATTAGCGGTCAATACAGATTTTGAGCTCCCGGAGTGGAGCCGCGTCTGGTATACCGCCCTGAAGAAGCCAGCTGCAATGATGGCGAAACGTCGGCAACAAACTGATTCCAGACGCGGCTCCACTCCAGAAGCTCAAAATCTGTATTTTCTTAAAAGTCGCGAAAAAACATCCAGTGAACAATCGCTGAAACAATTGATCAAAGATTAGCGGTTTTTTCACAGTACTGTTTAAAATCGATGCTATTGATTTCTTTACTGCAGGTCAGCACTCGGAGGATGTTATGTAGCCTTACGAGTCAATGTTCGGCTAAACCTGTTATTTTGGTTACTTTCCTAGCTTTTGAGAAAAATTCTCGAGCTACATTGCCGGTATTTGTTGCACCGGCTCCTTGTTTGACAACGTCAAGTGTGATTTGCAGTTTCTTTCTCAGTTGATCTTGGATATGTTTCTTTCGTTGCAAGTTTGAGATAATGTTTTCTCCTGAAGCAACACCTCTTTTAAAATCCACGTTATATGGAATATGAAGCATGTATTCTAAGCAGCGAATCCAGCAATGCAACGTTGACAGTCCAAATGTAGGAAACTGCGGTTTGAATTCTCTAGATGCAATATTCTTCAGATCGTTTGCATACTTAGGTCCAACACCACAAATATTACAACTATTTGAAGCCTTTTGTCCAGTCAAGATATTACATATCTTTCCATCAATCATTGTACACTTGAAATTGAATTTTATATCAAATCTTTCTTCTCTTACAGTTGATTCATGTCTTTCTTCAGAATTGAATGTTTTATAATAAAATTCATATTCTTTAAGAACACGCGATGAAGTTTTTTTAACAAATTCAAACTTTATCGGTCTGCAATCTTGAAGAGAGTTGGGTCTTCCATTTATCCATACCACCTTATTATCTGCCTTAATGGCAAGAGGGACCAATGGAACCAAAAAAAAAAACAGATTTATCAGACAAAACTTCATTAAAATCACTATCCACGTCTTCAGTAATATCATCGTCCTCATCATTAGATTCTGTATGCTCACAACTGCCATGTGCTTCATTGTCAACTTCACTCCTATCATAATTTAAGTAATTATTTTTGACGATTTTCTTTGTATATACCCAAATTTGTCTGGTCATTTGTTGCCCCATTTGCCAATGAACTCTAAGTTTGCATCTTTTATATTGGCAAACTGGTTGAGATTGAATCTTCGAATAATCCTTGTCACAGTGTGGAGCAGTAATGGTATGATTTGTACGTGTGCACCCAAAAGAGTGGTTCTTATTTCACCAGGGATACAATTATCTTTGGCAGTTTTGAGCCTTCTTTACAGGGGATATTGTTTGTTACCATACATTTTCTTGTGGTGATTTCTCAAATCTTCGTGTTTTCTAACAGAGAGATCTTTATCCATGTACATGGCCGAAACTTTGTCTATATTCGAGCTATTATAAATTTTGTTATGATTATCTTCATCAATATCATCATCATCATCATCGTCGTCGTCAGTTGGTACAGTATTTTCATTTGATTCCTTATTTTCTTGCTTAATCTAAAGACTTGAAGCCCTATCTAATTCTTGTCTTGAATACTGCAATACGATCCCTTCGATGCGTCTTTTTTTTTGTTTTTCCACCTCCTTCTTCAAATGATAAACGATGTCGACCTTTTTGTCAAATCATCATGTAAAAATGTGTGATATTTTTTTATAAACCTTTCTTTCGTACGATTGGCACTTTTCCATTTTCTTTCATACTGCTTCAAGAAGTATACCAATTCATTCCTGATACACTTGACTTCAGAGCACAAGTATACTGCAGATGGATTTTTTAAAACCTCCACCGATTAAAAATTGCATTCCATATGAAATCCATTTCATTTTATTCAAAAAAAACCCTTCTTTATTCAGAGAAATGCATGTCTCACTCCTACTTAGGGGTGGTTGATGCACAAGTACACTGCAGATGGATTTTTCAGTAACTTCATCCATTAAAAATCACATTTCAAATGAAATCCGTAATCGTTCCTCAGGAAAAAACTGCAATGTTCGAAGAATTGCTTCTCTCACCCCTAAATAGGGGTAGCTAGGTAATACAGAATCCTACTAAAGATTCTATACCCACTAAATCATCTCTCTCTCATGACAAAATACTCGGCTTTATCATCATTATTTTCACTTCACATGTGTTTCGTCAACTTCATCCCTTGTGAAAAACATCAACCACCCTTCATACGAAAAATGGGGAAGGTCCTCATTAAAGGTGGATTCTCTACGAGTATTTTGAGTCCAAGTTCATCGTGATATCCTCAAAATTGAGCGTGCCAGCGAATTTTGTTAAAAAAAAAAGTCCGAAATGCCACACTGTGCGTCATAGAAAGTATGACGCGAAATTTGTCGCAGCTACAGCGAAACGCCGTAGCTACCATAGCTATTCATACCATTACAAAAGGATGCACATATTACAGTCATAAAAAATGGCTAAAATAGCAACGTTTCTCTGGCAACTGACTTGTTGATCCAACAGCAATGTCTTCGTCGTTACGGCACACTGTTAGAAATTTTTATAAAATTACAACTGTTTTACAATACAAAATATGAGTAAAATTCCCAATCAGTGTGTTGCCAATACAAAATACAATGCAATTCGAGTGTTATACCAAAACATGTTCAGAAACCTACTAAGATGAATCGTAATTTCACAATCTTTATGTAATAATGCTACGTGTATTGTGATTTTACTGAAACGTTGATCAGTTTTCAACTATAAGGTTTTAAAATTTACAAAAATTGTTTGTAATTTGTTTTACTCCAATTTTCTGTAAATTTACAAACAAATATTGAAGCTGGAATTACAATGAAGTGATTGAAAATTCACGAATATTTTTAGTATTTTTACAATTTTTACTTGGAAAGTACATGCTGCATTGTAATTTCACTGAAAATTGAGATATTTTAAACACGGATTGTAATTTTATTGAACCGTTGGTGAGTTCTCAACAACAAGTATTTGAAACTCCCGAAAATTGTTTGTAATTTGTTCCATTACAATTTTTTGTCAAGTTCCCAAAAAATATTGGAACTAGAATTACAATCAAGTCATCAAATATTATGGGTATTTTCAGTATTTTTACAATTTTGAATTAGATTTCGAGTTCTTTGTTGAAGAAAAAAGAAAGAAATTCAAAAATGGACAAAATGGTGCAATGTTCAAATTTAAATTTAAAAAACTGATTTTTTTTAATTATTTCAACAATGCACTATTTTGTCAATTCTTCTTTTTTCTTTCATTTTAGTTCCTGCAATAGCTATAGCTGTGTATTATATAGGGTGTGACAGAACACCCGGACCAGCGGTTTATGAGCCCCCTGGATGATCTAAAGAGGAAAACTCGATATGCTTGTATACCTAAATCAGGTACGCTCTATCGATTGGTTCCATTACCAACTTCCGGTACCAACCGGAAATGAGTCATTCTGACCCAAAGTTGGGTTTTTTAAATGGAACATGCTACTTTTTGTTGTGGATTCGGATTACCTGTGAAAAAACAAGAAACTTTCACTCGAACCATTTCCCAGGGAAATACTGTCATTCATCTTGGACAGTGGAGCCTTCCGGAGTAGCTGATCTAAGTGATCCGGATCACTTTTCACGCGTTTTGATTGGTTGAAAAGTGATCCGGATCACTTGGATCAGTTACTTCGGAAGGCTCCAGTATAAGTACTCCCTCAAATAGGTCCCTCCCTAAATGTCTTCAATTACGTTCCCATGAGACACAGCCATTTCTGTAAGATGAATTAGATCAAGCCTCGTAACAATAACAACACATACATCACGCATGGAATTACAATATTAGTATTTGAATCTCACTAAACGAACTTTGGATGTATGTTGAGTAAACATGCAACAAATAAATTGTAATTCATTTAAACAAAATTAATCTCAATCATAAAGGGAATTAACAACGCAGCATAAGCAAATTACGAAAAATTTTCAATAGAATTTGTTCGATAAAATTACAACATTTCTATTGAAATACCATAAAAAAAAATGTGATAGATGTTTTGTAAATATGCAACAAACACGGTGTAATTTTTTGAAACTAAGTTGAATTGAATTGCAAAGTAAATTTACAAAGCAGCATACTAAAATTACAAGACATTTTCAACAGAATTTGTTTGATAAAATTACAACATTTGTACACGGAAAAAAATATTCCAGTCATCAATTTTACAAAACTACTCCTGTAAGAAAAATTCGGTTACCAAAACAAGAAATCAAGTACTCACAACTGTCGTGTTCTGTAAAGGATACCAGTCACATAGTTATTATAACTGATCAATTATAAGTGTATATACACTGTTCAAACAACAAGTGACTGTAGTAGTTTGTACAATAATTGGTAGTATTTCCAATTCTCACAATAAACTGACTTTATACGGTAATTATTACCAAAATCTGTACCCACTAACTGTACCCACACAGCACACAACGTCTCAATAATATTTTCAGAATATCACAATGTTTCACTGGGAACATTCTCAGTACAATATTTTGACGAAATTCCATGGATATTGCGGATACAATATTCCATTACAAATATTCTGAAAATCTTTCAATTGAAATATTGCACATACGATATTCTGCGATGTTCTGAAAATCTATGATGGAAGTATGCGGAGTTTGTCGCAAACGAAATATGATGAGAAGATTTCAATAGCAATATCATATGTAGCATTGAAAATTTCCATCGTCCTGCGCCGGGCCTTTGTGTTATTTGGTAGTTGGAGACGAAAAAACCATGAATAACTATGTGATGGTATCTAGCGGTGAGTTTGCTAGCGGTGACTTTCATCATTATTGGAACGCACTGTACCAAGGGAAAAATATTGATTTCAACAGGAAAATCAGCATATTGCGGGGACTTTGGCTTGAGGAGATGTTTATAAATGTAATGTTGGATACTAGGAACAGTAGTGTATGGGTTAATTGATACAATCCAAGATTATATCACAAAGTTGACGATTATTTATTCAACGAAAGAAGAGGAGTAAGGGAGGCAGCCGGAGGTTACGTCTACACTGGATGGCCAAGAATTTTTGTAAAATTGTCCAAATGCATTTTTATCAAAGATCATAACCTAAGCGAACATTCGGAAGGCATTTCATCAATTATCGCGACTGTTAACTAATGTTTATTAACAATTAAAACGGGAGAAAGCACAAGAATCCGAGTTTTTCTCGAAGATTGCCTGTAAAAACTGCCGTGAAAATTTTTCAAATTTTTCCAAGTGCATTTCGATCAAAGATTATAACCCTAGCAAACATTCAAGACACTTTTCATCAATTATCGCGATCGTTAACTAATATTTATTAACAATTGAAACGGGAGGAATTCGGGTATTCCAGGTCTTTCTCGGAGATTGCCTGTAGAAACTGCAGTGGAATTTTTGTGAATGTTTAAGTTTGCAACACAATTTAAGATGCTTGGTTTGTAATTTCTTTTATTCAGACTTTTTTGTATTGTATGATTATTATTTGTTCATGAAAAATTACTTTAGATCATTCAATTGTAAAACGTATGAATACTAGCGCCACCTGTCAGCTATATTGGTCCTTCACTAAAACTCGATATAGTGGGGCGTTGTAACGTACAACGCCATAACTCACTCACCTTGTAACAGGCGACGAAGCTACACGTCTTTTTTTAACTCATCCGAATTATCAATTCGAAAATTTGTATTTTGTTTGTTTATTGATAGTCAAACTGTTTTAAGAATAAAGGAAACATTTGTGTGAAAGGCAGAACAATTGCTTACTCAAGAAAATTGTAGAGCAGTATTTTACGGCTTGAACATTGGGGGCTCGTCCGGGATTATCGTGTGCGTAATATCGCAGTCGAACGTTCTCAGTACTAATCGAAAGCCTATTCAAAATAGTGACAGTGGACAAAGGAAAATAATACGTGATAGTTGACGTAACGCTATCATTGACTCGTTTGACTTAGTGTAATAAGCAGTTGAACAGTCGCGTCATATTCCTGAAATCAAGCTGCCATCTTATTCGCTGTGAACGAACGGTGTGGGGAACGGCCATAATCGCTTGATATTTATACCGAGTGTAGTGCATCATCAATTCGAACAGTTCATATTCAAGAACATCATCGCGGTCTGTTCAAACAGTTTTCATTTATTATACTCAAATATTCATCTATATATATATATATACATATATATATATCTGTACAAGATATATATATTGTGTCATCATACGTGATTCAGTGGTGACGCGTCAAATACGTATATATAAAGATCGGCCATTATGCTACGATTGCGCCATCTTTGAAACGCTTATCGCACTCCGGTACACTTCGTCGCACGACATTTGGCTACGTCACACAACATTTGGCTACGTCACACAACATTTGGCCTCGTCGCACGACATCTGGCTTCATCTGGCAGAGATGTGTTGATAAAAACACGAGACATCAACAAGTCCACGTTCAACACCTATGATGTTTACAAATTTCTTATATCCGATCCACACATCTTCTTCATACTTCGTTGCAACACAAGAGTGAGTCCGTTCCTTTTCGTTTTTCATATTTCTTTCTTCAAATACGATTCAATTCATTGACAATAAAAAGTTCAATAACATCCAAATTCATTATGATTTATTCTTATGTCTTATAATTCAGCTTAGTTTTCCTCAAAGCATTCAGTATACGATATATTCAGAGAATTCGATGATTTCATTCGATAATTAATTTTGAGGGAATTAATAATTCATGTGTGTTACAAGTTGAATATTTTTCAATTTAGATCGTATATGATTGCTTACCCATGTTGTCAAAATTAAATTACCATGCAGACTGCCCAAGAATTCGCAAGTTTGATTAAAACTAGGGGTAAAATTAAGACTAAATTAACTAAATTTTCCACGTCCGTCAGAAAATGTAATTTAGAGGTGGATAAAAGATCGGAGCTTCCGAGCAGAATTGAGAGGGCAACAGAATTATGGTATGAATTCGATAAAGTTCAAACTCAAATCGAAAATATTGAAGATGATGAAGCACAAGAGGGAGAACGGGATGCATTTGAAGATTCGTACCATGAAATAATTACAATTGCAAAAAAGCTTTGCCCGCGTGTTGCTACAATTGATCAAGAGAATCCTAATCTACCACCTGTAGATATAAATGTTCCAGCACTTGTCAATCCCCCAGTGGCTGATCACATCTAAGTAAAATTACCAACAATTGATTTACCGGAATTCAGTGGAAATTATCAGGGTTGGGTTTCTTTTAAGGATGTTTTGATTTCGTTAATTGATGCGAATCCAAGATTGTCTGAAGCTCAAAAACTTCATTATTTGAAATCCACATTAATCGACGAAGCAGCAACTGTACTTGAAACGCTGGATATTGTCAACGATAATTATGCAGTTGCCTGGAATCTTTTGAATAAACGTTTCAATAACAAACGAAAAATTGTCGAACATCATACCCAGGCAATTTTGAATTTGCCAACTATTGCGAAGGAATCACATACTGCTTTGAGGCAATTATTGAATGACACCACAAAGAATTTAGAAATTTTGAAGAAATTAGAAGAACCCACCGATACATGGAATACATTATTGATTCAAATTTTGATTCCTAAACTAGATTCTAATACTTTAAGAGAATGGGGAAGAGAACGAATTAATAAAGAACAAATTCCCAACATGAAGGATTTCACAGAGTTTTCAGCTAATAGATGTTTATTTCTCGAATCCGTTTCACGGACTAAATCATTTGAGAGTACTTCGCAATCATCTAAGACAAAGATTACTATTCAACATAAAGGCAATAATTCAGCTCAAAAATCAACAAGCATTTCATATTCATATGCTGTAGCTTCGCAACCTAACTGTCCTCTTTGTCAAGGACAACATAGAGTATTTAAATGCAGCGTTTTTAGAAATTCCACTGTTCAGTCTCGATATGATGTAGTTAAAAAACACAAGCTATGTCGTAATTGTTTGAATAATTTTCATGGATTCAATTGCACATTCGGTGTCTGCAAACTCTGTCATAGGAATCATCACACACTCTTGCATATTGATTCAACGAACAACAGTGAATCACAATCTGAATCGAGTACTCATCAACCTCAAGCCAAACCCAGCACAGATGGGATTCCTTCTGGAACCAGTAAGTCTTCACATAGCAGTGCCTCACCTGTATCTGTTTTAAATGTATCTGAAGACATTCCAGTTCACTGCCCTGATCCACAATACGTCCTATCATCTACTGCAATGATTTTAATTGAAGATTCATTAGGCAATGTGCATGAATGTAGAGCAATGCTAGATTCTGGCTCTCAATCGAATTCAATAACAGAAGAAGTTAGCAAACGTCTTAAATTACCGAAGCAAAAGATAAATACATCTATTCGAGGCATAAGTCATTCCAATATTCAGGTGAATCATGTGGTCAACGCTAATATCAGATCGAAATACAGCGGATTCCAGGAGAGACTAAGTTTTCTAACTATAAATACAATTACAGAACGCTTGCCTATGATTAAACTGAATGTAGGTAACTTCACTATCCCATCTAACATCACGCTAGCAGATCCAGGTTTTCATACACCAGGCCGAATCGACATTCTTCTTGGGGCAGGTGTTTGTTGGAAATTGTTATGTGTCGGACAAATAAAAACATCAAGGAGTCAGCCTATTCTTCAGAAAACACAATTTGGTTGGATTGTTCCTGGTGCAATCAACACAACTTGTCAATCCCTTCCACAAGCACAGTCACAGTGTTATTTGAAGGTCAACGACGGCTTGCTTAACCAATTGGAGAAATCTTGGAAAATCGAAGAAGTCGATTGTGGTATTCATTTGTCCAAGGATGAGCGAAGGTGCGAATAACATTTTTCATCAACTTACAGTCGCGATGAAACAGGTAGATTTGTGGTTGAACTACCTTCCAGGACTTCTCCTACTGAACTTGGAGAGTCGAAACAGATAGCTACCCAACGTTTGCAGGCCGTTGAAAAGAGGTTGCAGAAAGACAAGACACTCAAAGAGCAATATCATGATTTTATTTTTGAATATCAACAACTAAATCACATGTCAGAAGTAACAACTCATGATACAACATCTACCATGGTTTTTCATCTGCCCCATCATCCGGTTCTTAAAGAAGTTGGAGAAACGAGGAAGACAAGAGTTGTTTTCGACGGATCATGTTGCACCACAATTGGAATATCATTGAACAACATTTTGCTGGTTGGACCTACTATTCAACAGGACTTGACATCCATCGTATTTCGTTTTCGACAACATAAATTTGCCCTATCAGCTGACATCGCTAAGATGTACAGGCGGATCCTGTTACATCCAAAACACAGAGATTTGCAACGGATACTTTGGAGATGGAACTCCAGTCAGCCAACAAAAACGTTCCAACTCAACACAGTAACCTACGGTTTGGCCAGTTCACCGTATCTGGCAATCAGGTGTTTACAGCAAACAGCCAAAGATTGTGAGCACGATTATCCCGAGGCATCCAAAACCATTCTTAACGACTTTTATGTGGATGACCTGCTGACTGAAGCTGACGAATTGACGGAGGTTTTGCGGCTCAAAATGGAAATCATTAATGTGCTAAAGACTGCAAAATTGGAGTTAAGCAAATGGAAATCAAATGTACTCCAATTAATCGGTGCGAGTTATGACGATCCTGTAGCTGTGAATATTGGCCAAGGAACCAAGATTTTAGGTTTAACTTGGAATACACAAGATGACACATTACGATATGAATTCAAAGGATCCAATTCAATACAAAGGGTCACGAAACGCACTATTTTGTCCAACGTATCACAAATATTTGACCCGCTTGGGTTAATTGGACCTATTAATATACAAGTCAAAATTATTCTACAACAATTATGGCAGCTCAAGATTGACTGGGATGAATCAGTGCCCATTGAGCTTCATTCTACGTGGCAGCGATGGCTAGATCAGGTTCCTATTATTCACGATATAAAAATTCCACGAAGAATCATCTGCGATGATGCCGTTGGGATCGAGCTCCATGGTTTCTGTGATGCCTCAGAGGTGGCTTATGGAGCGTGTATTTACGTTAAAAGCATCAATTCGTCGGGTGAGTGCTCGGTTCAGCTACACTGCGCTAAATCTAGGGTCGCTCCTTCGAAAAATCTATCCATTCCACGACTAGAGCTGTGTGGCGCAGTACTTTTGGCAAATTTGTGCTCTAAAGTCCAAACCTCTTTGAATGCGGAGTTCAGTGGGATTCACTATTGGTATGATTCTACAATCACCCTAGCGTGGATTGCGGCGGAACCAAACAAATGGAGCACATTTGTCGCTAACGGATATCTGAGATACATCGATTGACAGCCCAGCACAATTGGCATCCCGTACGGTCTGATGAGAACCCTGCGGATGTAATATCGAGGGGAATCGAACCAAATCAACTCCTAAATTGCAGTCTCTGGTGGAAGGGTCCAGAGTGGCTGCATCAAGCTAACACTGACTATTCGTCACACCAAGGAGAAATATCCAGTACAACTCCAATACCTGAACGAAAACGGGAGGGCTTGCCCACAGTTACCGCTGTTGTTCAGGAGCAACAAGACAATGATGCACTTTTCACCAGATTTTCATCGTTCAGCAGGTTGAAGCGTGTGATTGCATATTGTCTAAGATTCAAGCATAATACCTTGCATCCTGATTCACCAATTCATGGGCTTTTGACGGTTGAAGAATTAGATGCTGGTCTAATGTGTATTATCAAATGCGTTCAACGCGAAGCTTTTTCTCAAGAACTACGTAGTCTCCAATTTGACAAGCCCATATCTTCTCAAAGTAAATTAATCAGTCTACATCCATTCTTGGACGATAATGAGATAATCAGATGGGGAGGTCGCTTAAAGCATGCATTGATCGAATATGCTCAGAAATACCCAATCGTACTGCCCAGCAAACATCAGTTTACCGCGTTATTGATCAGATATGAACATTATCGTCAACTGCATGCAGGTTCCCAGGCTCTGATGGCACATCTACGCTTAAATTATTGGATTATCCCAGCTAAATCTACCATAAGAAGTGTTCTCCGAAAATGCATAGTATGCTTTCGCTCTCGACCAATTAAATTTGAACAACTAATGGGTAATCTCCCATCTTCACGACTTCATCCTACGAGACCATTCGTTGTTTCTGGAGTTGACTACGCTGGACCTTTCTCCATAAGAGTATCAAGGAATGTGACTGGGAAGGCGTATTTGGGTTTATTTGTTTGTTTTACTACGCGTGCCGTACATTTGGAGTTGGTCTCGAGCCTGAGCACCGAATCGTTTTTGAACGCTCTTAAAAGGTTCATTGCACGTCGAGGAAAGTGCCACACTTTGCACTCTGATAATGGCACCAATTTTGTTGGAGCTGAAGCAGTACTCAAAGACATGGTTCAGACGTTGCCTTTTCAATCTGGGATTTCTGATTTTTTATCTGATCAGTCAATACAATGGAAGTTCATAGCTCCATATTCACCACATATGGGTGGGCTATGGGAGGCAGGTATTAGGTCTGCAAAGAATCATCTTAGGAAGATTTTAGGGACCACTGTATCAAGCTTTGAGGAACTCTATACTCTTTTTACTCAAATCGAATCGTGTTTGAATTCCCGTCCATTAACCCCGATATCCAATGATCCATTGGATCTGGAGCCTCTCACTCCTGCTCACTTTTTGGTTGGAGGACCTTTGACCACGATTCCAGAAGAAGATTTACTCCAAACTCCAATCAATCGCTTGACTCGCTGGGGCTTGCTAGTTCAATTAGAACAACAATTTTGGGTACGATGGTCTCGCGAGTATATTGGTATGATGCAGCAAAGAAACAAATGGAGGGGATCTAGCACGCGGTTGGTTCCTAGAATGATGATTTTGATGAGGGATGATCATGCTCCGCCCATGACTTGGCCATTGGGCAGGATTTTGAACGTTCATCCCGGAGATGACGGATTGGTACGGGTGGTCACCGTCAAGACGCGTAACGGAATATATCAGCGGTCTACTGCAAAAATCTGCGTGTTGCCAATTGATGATAACCAGGGAAACGTGACACAATAATTCAGTGATCAAAGAACTTTCAGTTTTATGTCTCATGTATGAGAAATGTGTGTTGGATTCTCATTATTGTATTTTATATGTTATTCGAAAAATTTTGTACGGCTTTGCCTTCCAACGGGGGCAGGATGTTTAGGTTTGCAACACAATTTAAGATGCTTGGTTTGTAATTTCTTTTATTCAGACTTTTTTGTATTGTATGATTATTATTTGTTCATGAAAAATTACTTTAGATCATTCAATTGTAAAACGTATGAATACTAGCGCCACCTGTCAGCTATATTGGTCCTCTACTAAAACTCGATATGGTGGGGCGTTGTAACGTACAACGCTATAACTCACTCACCTTGTAACAGGCGACGAAGTTACACTTCTTTTTTTAACTCATCCGAATTATCAATTCGAAAATTTGTATTTTGTTTGTTTTTTGATAGTCAAACTGTTTTAAGAATGAAAGAAACATTTGTGTAGAAAGCAGAACAATTACTTACTCAAGGAAATTGTAGAGCAGTATTTTACGGCTTGAACAGTGAATTTTTCCAAATGCATTTTTGTCGGAGATTATAACCCTAGCAAACATTCCAGACACTTTTAATCAATTATCGCGATCGTCAAGTAATGTTTATCAACAATTGAAACGGGGAAAATACCGATATGCCAAGTGATCCTCGAAGATTGCCTGTAGAAACTGCTGTGGGACTTTTGTAAATTTTCCCGAATGCATGTTGATCAAAGATTACAACCCTAGCAAACATTCAAGACACTTTTCATCAATTATCGCGATCGTCAAGTAATGTTCATTAACAATTGAAACGGGAGGAATTCGGATATTCCAAGTCTTTCTCGAAGATTGCTAGTAGAAACTGCCGTGGAATTTTTGTAAATTTTTCCAAATGCATTTTTATAAAAGATTATAACCCTAGCAAACATTCAAGACACTTTTCATCAATTATCGCGATCGTTAACCAATATTCATTAACAATTCGAACAGGAGGGATTCGGATTTGAATATCCGAATGTCCGAGTGTCTTGAATGTTTGCTAGGGTTATAATCTTTGATCAAAATGCACTTGGAAAAATTTACAAAAATTCCACGGCAGTTTCTACAAGCAATATCCGAATTCCTCCCGTTTGAATTGTTAATAGATGTTAGTTAACGATCGCGATATTTGATGAAAAGTCTCTTGAATGTTTGCTAGGGTTATAATCTTAGATAAAAATGTACTTGGAGAAATTCACAAGAATTCCGCGGCAGTTTTTACAGGCAATCTGCGAGGATCACTTGGCATATCGGTATTTTTCTCGTTCATTTGTCAATGAATATTAGTTACACATCGCGATAATTGATAAAAAGTGTCTTGAATGTTTGCTAGGGTTATAATCTTTGATCAAAATGCCTGTGGAAAAATTTACAAAAATTGCACCGCAGTTTCTACGCGCAATCTTCGAGAAGAACTCGGATTATTGTGCTTGCTCCCGGTCGATTTGTTAATAAATATTTATCAACGACCGCGATCATTGATGAAAAATGTCTCGAATGTTTGCTAGGGTTATAATCTTTGATGAAAATGCATTTGGAAAAATTCACAAAAATTTCACGTCAGTTTCTATGAGCAATCTTGGAATATCCGAATTCCCCCCGTTTCAATTGTTAATAAACATTACTTGACGATCGCGATAATTGATGGAAAGTGTCTTTGATGTTTGAAACCGTGAATTTGATTGCTGATTTATATTTCGTTCCTAAATGAATTTCCTGAAAATGAAGTTCCTGAATCCATAGGTCTATATCCCACAGGCATGAACTTTTCAAAATTTTCCATCCACCTGACCCAGCAATGAAATGAAATGAAATGAAACGATGAAGTGAAATGAAATGATGGTATTTACCCAGATAGAAAAAAAACACTCTTAGAGAAGTTTGCCCTGGTAATTCCCCCAAAGTTGTAAAATTTTCATATATTTCGCCATGTTTTGAGGAAAAAATGAGGAAACATCCGAGGAAATTTCGTGAGAACAGGAAAAACTTCCTTGAGGGTATCTTTTAGATTTCTGAAAGTGGTCTCAAGATGGCTCAAGATTTACCCTGGCATTGTCTAAAAGTTATCTGCAAGGCATCTTTTAGAAGTCTTATGCAATATCATTCCACTTCTCAAAGATGTCTGAATGGATAGGTTTGGGAATCAGTATTCAAGACATACTTTAGAAGTCGTACGTAAGAAATCTTTTACAGTTCTTTCTTCAGATGTCAAAGGTTTTATTCAACTAAAGTACTGTATTCTGGAATACTTCTCCAACAAATACTTGATTAATGCGACAGATCAGATAATTATTCAACACAGACAGTGATTCAGTTCCTCGTGGAAAATTATTCAAAAATATTAGTACATGAATAAACCAATGTTCAACAGCTCTATTCTTTTTTCACAGTATGACAAAATTACAAAGTTATTGGATTTTATGAAAGAATGTATTATCAGCCCCACTTTTGTACATCTTGGATGATTTTTCAAACGGTCATCAAGTCACATGGAATGATAGTATTTTCCCAATCAACAATCTGTATGAAGTGGAATAACCAGCCACTTTGTTGAAATGAATGCTTTGCGAATAAGAAGTAGGTATCCATAAAACTAGAGATGATAGAGAAATTGACTTATACATTGGGAGCGCAGTAAGTTTTCTGTACTCTGATATTACTATGAACTATTGGCACGATAGATACTTATAAGGGATAGATTGTCAAAAATTACTTAGAAATAACTTTGTTGAACTATGCATGTAGTTATAAATGATAATTAGGTTCATTCGCAAGAATCAGAATCAATTGAATATTTATATTGTTGCATGTGAGGTATGGTAGTGAACGAAATTCCCTGTGCTTGTAATTTGAGAGATGATTTTTCTAACGATAAGAATCTTACACTCCATTTATAACTACATGTATCATTCAATGAAGTTATGTACAAATATTTTTTGGAATCAAATCACAGTCAAGTATCCATCATGAGAATTGTCTGGAAGAATGTACTATCGCTACCACTTTTGTAAACCTCTGATGATTTTTCAGGTGATCAAGTGGAATGAAGTGATGTCATTCCTTCGATCCACAATCTGTTGTGATGGATGTTCCTTGAATCCATGCACAAAGGCGCTTTGGTTATTGAGCGCCTCCACGACTCCTGTCGTGGATATTTATATGTCACAGCGGGACCTGAAAAATATCGAGGAAGAACAAGTAACTTGCTCACGGCAATTTTGAGGGGTCAAGGGAAAAGGAATAAGCTCAGGGAGAGGGGGTTGGTTGATTCTAATTCACTAAAATAATCAAACTCCAAATGGGGTTAACCACGTGCCGGAGCACGTATATATTTTTACAATCTATCAATATTATACAAAACCAGCGACTTCGTCGCGCATAGAAAAATACAAATAATTCTCTTGGTCATCAATTTGCTTTGGGGGACACAGGGACTAAGAAAAGAGTACGGAGGGCGTGGCCGCGAGGGAACATCTATAGACGGACTATGCCGTTTACATTAATCAAAACGAAGGGAACTAGAGGGTAACCGCGACCATACAATTTAATCGAGGGAGGACAACCACGGGCGAAGGGGGTGACTCGATGTCGAAATACGAAGGGTCAGGGAGGGAGATGTGAAAAAGAGGGACACGTGGAGGAGGCCACGTGAACAACACTGCTATTACCACACAAAATCCCGCGAAGGGAACACCGCACGGGTACTTGACACCGGTTGATTTCCTCGACAGGACGAGGAAAAAAATTCCAACTGAAATCGGACCCCGATGGCACGACACACTCACCGTATCCAAAATTCGATAGCGCGCGAAGATCCTGGAACGTCGCCGTGGCTCAGTTACACAAGAAGTGACAGGCAACATGGCCACTTCCTTCTTCTTCACCGACGGGTGAGTTCACAAAATCATATACGGAACCCCGTCGGTGACTTTCCGTTGGAGCGCACTCTCGAGCTCGACTTGTGCGCTCGGGTGGTGGTGGCTTCTTACTCCTCGTTGGGTGAGTGTGCGGGTGTTTATGTCCTTTTCTCTCCTTTGGTGGGGCCGGGAGAAGGGGTTCAGCGTGGTCGGGTTGGTTTCTGCCGTTGTTCCGCCGATCCAGGAACGGGGTGGCATCCTCGGAGACGACTCATCTCACTCTCTCTCTCTCTCTCTAGTCCAGGGTTGGAGAGAGATGGTGTTGTCCGCGAGGGATTTCCAGTCTCCTGGGGGTTGTCGATTTTGGAACGGCCGAGATGGCGATGATATCGCCTCCTGACGCTGAACCAATCCTACCAAGCATCCGTGGTATAGGTGGCGCTGCCTCCTTGGGGACGGGAAACCTCAACTAACTCGTTATGAATGTTCACGATTACGATCGATAGGGATCGTGCGCGGTGCCATCCCGCGACTCTTTTTGTGATGATTTGTTACATCACACTGTATGAAGTGAAATGACCAGCCACTTGGTTGACATAAATTCTTTGCGAATAAGAAGTAGGTATCCACAATACTTGAGTCGATAAAGGAATTGACTTACATATTGGGAGCGCAGTGAGTTTTCTTTACTCTGACTACCACGAACCATTGGCACGATAGATACTTATAAGAGATATTGATTGTCAAAAATTACTTGAAAATAACTTCATTGAACTATACATGTATTTATAATTAATTAGATATGAACAAATTATTCAGTCAATTTGTAAGGATGAAAATCAATATGTTGCTGAAGCTTGAATCGTTTATTGAAACAAATTAATAATCGAATAACGAAATACTCAGATACAACCTCAGTTGAAGACCCAAAATCTTGCAGCATTCCTCAGACGATGTTTTCACTTCCAACGAGTCAATTTGAGGCGATAAGTAACGAAAAGTTATCGTATTTTGTTGGTTTGAATTTTCGTTCCGTTTTTATAATCGATTCAAACTTCTACAACATAAATCAATTGAATATTTCTCATGTTACATGTAATTTATGGTAATGAAGGGAATTCCCTGTGCTTGTAATTTGACAGATGATTTTTTATTGCTAAAACCCTTAGACTCCATTTATAATCACATATATGTATTGTTCAATAAATTGATGTAGAAATACTCTTTGGAAGCAAATCACAGTCAAGTATCCATCGTACCAGTAGTTCATTCTCATCAGAGTAAGAGAACTCACTGCGCTTCCAATATATGTGTAAGATAATATCTTCAACGATTCAAGTCATACTTATTTGTAGACAATTTATTCCAACAAACTTACAGTTCATTTTATATTATGCACATTGTTTGAGTGAGGAAGTCATTTCACGTCACTTATCAAAAAAACACCCCACTTCACTCTAAGTGATTAGGGTAACTTAATCAGAAGCTCACATATATAAGTGAGCAGAATGATAATGAATGCCAATGATATACGAAGTTCACTTCAAAGCATTAAAAAAACCGTGACTGCTCCTTTCTTCGATTAATCTAAATGAAATAGATCTATGTGACTCTGACATACCATAAACATGATCTCACAAAAGTCTCCTTTGGGAATTGATTTTGATGAAAAACAGGGACACTTGGAGAATCATGATGATACATTCATAACTTGTAATATTTTCTAGTTCACTTCTCATACATAACATAATGTGAATAATTTTTTAGTGGAAAACACAAAATAATGAATTTAAACCAAAATATAATCTTATCACAAAAATCACATTAATTTCATGTTTTATTAAATACAAAACAAAAACAGATTCCAAAAGTAGGGTTATGTCTTTGAGTTATGTTTATTGAAATCACTTTTTGAAGCACTGTCAATTTTATCACTTATATTTTACGGAAATGAATTTTGACAATTTTTCAGCGCGATGATTCCGATATGTAAAAGTACGAAGAATGTGTAGTTTAAATTTAGCGGGTCAACTTCCATGGTACAACCGCCAGGGGACTGGTGGAACTGTTTACTAGCAAATGTGTTCATCAAATCAGCTCTGCATGTTAAAGTGCGGCATAGCTACGTTGGTAAGGTGTTAGGTTTCGGTAAGTTAGGTAGGTAGGTAGAGCAGGTTCGGTTCCCCGTTAGGTCAAAAACTTTTCACCATCGCCAACAAAGTTGTTCCAGACGATAATGATTAATGTGTGTCATATTGCCTTTCTACCAAACACCATAGTGAAGGTTGATGTTATTTTTTTTATAACAGTTTATTTTTTCCCGTGTGAAGGATGATTACCCCGCACAGTTTACTTCTGTACGTTCCAGGGGAGCTTCTGTGATCGATTTAGTCTGGACCAACCTTGTTGGACTTGATTACATAAAAAGTTTCTCTGTCATTCACATTCCTACTCATTCGGATCATTTTCCTGTTATGATCTCACTCTCAACCTCCCTCAGCGAGCCAACTTCTTCACCCCCGCCATCCTCAATCTGGAACCCTCGGCTGGTCGAGGCGTATTATCTCTCTATTCAACACTCTCCAAGCGTATGCAAAATCCTTGACTCTGTAAATCACCTTTCAGACAATTCAACCAGAACCATCGAATGCATTGCCCAGAACCTTAGCTTATACAGTATAAAAAGTACTAATTCGCGGAAAACGAAGCCTTGGTTCGATCATGAGTGTATAAGTTATAAACGGGAGATACCTAGACAACTAAGAAACTGCAAAAAGTTAACTTTCACATCTGACTCTGTAGCTATCTACAATCACTTGAAGGCGGATTACAGAGAATTCATTCTTTAGAAATTCAACACCTACAAGACTAATACCCTGGATCAAATTACATCGGCCACAGATTCCACATCTTCCTAGAATATAAGGGATTAGTCTAGTGTACGTGCTACAAAAAAAGGCCATTTTTACTAATTTCTTCTGAAGTTTTCATAGAAGGAATTGATCTAAAAGTTGTTGGGCTCAATAAATACACTTTTGAAATACAGGAAAAAAATTATTTCGTATTATTTTCAACACTTCTTAAATATGAATATGATCAGCAAACGTAACCTTCCAAAAAGTTGGTGGATAACTTTCGGGACCCGTATCTCTGAAACGGATCATCTGAAATGAAAAAATCAAATAGCATTAGATTCAGTATAACAGTGAGTTCGGTCCGAACTACAATCAATAATTTTTATACATAATTCCCGAAATGGTGAACTTGTTTTGAAAAAAAAAAGAAAAAAGGTCATTTTTTCAGTGATTTTTTTAATAAAAAGGATAGTAAAAATTGAAATTTCGAGATGATCGTAGTTCCGGTAGAACTCATACATATGAGGAACATGTGGTTAAAATTTCCAAAGGATCGGTTCAGTAGTTTCTGAGAATCAGCTCACGAAAGGTCGAAAAACGTTGTATCGAGAGAAACGCATTCAAAGTTTTTTCATTGAAAAATTGTGAAAAAATCCTACCTATGCCTAGTCGGCGATGCCTGTACCATACAGAATTCCTTCTACTTCTTCTAGAATTTCATTCTAATCTGATTTATCCTCTTCACGCTTCATCCTGCCCTCTTTAGAAGCCTCTGATGATTGGCGGTTCGCTGAAGTTATACGCGCTCTGTCGCGTGTGTCAGCCAACTGAAGAGCGACTTCACTGATTTTAATGCCCATTTCTTCCATAATTTTTAAAACTGGGTGGAATCCTTCATTGCAAATGCATGCTGCAGTAAGACATGCAATTTCAACAATTTCCTTGCTACAAAAAATATGCTTCGGTGCTTTGTTGAAACTCTCATTACTACTATAGTATTTTGAGTGTTTCGTCCGATACACCTTTAGAGTAATTCTTCCTCAGTCAAGTCCTCGTAAATTGGTTGTAAAACTTCCTGTACATCTTGAGCAAGGGCAGGAGGGTGTTTGTAATGTTTGAGAGTATTACTCGCCCCGGCTTTACGATACTTGCACCAGCTAAGCGGACAGTACATGTGTTGTGGATTCGAGTCCGTAGAAATCTTATGATAAAACCCAGCCCAAATCTCTTTGCGCATATCTTCAACGGATTCCTTGTTTCTTTGGACAGCCAATCCATAATTTAGTGATAACTCTTTCATGAGTTTGATAGTCAAATCAGCTGTTTTGATCTTTTTCACTACGGCTTTCTTTTTTTTTGATAACTATGGTCGGAGCCTTTTTTCCTTTTTTCAATGTTACCTTTGGACTTTTTTGTTCGCCTTCGTTTGCAGCTTTTCTCTTCTGGGTCAAAATCTTTTTAGCTTCACTAGCACGCTTAAATATATGTTCTGAAACGTGTAAAACGCATTCAAATTTTCTAATGAGAAACTCTTCGCCATACGGGAAAACGTTAAGTAACGTTTTGAACGTTTTGGAGTCTCTGTCTCCGATGTAGGAACCATAACGTACTCCGAATTTTTCCAAAGAACGTAAAAACATTTCAACTATACCATCCACTTCCATTTTACCAGCACTCCCAGAGTGATTTGCTTTGCAGTTGTCCTCGTGTTTTGAGTACCAGGCGGCATACTCGACCGTGCTCTTCCGTTCTTTCCACCTTTTGCATCCCTTGCAGTATCTTGACCGCACAACAACATCGATGATCTTTTTGCTGAATTCACTGATCAAAGATACTATGCCAATCAGAGAACTAAAGCCTCTTTTTGACCAAGAGCCGTCACCAGAAACAGTTAAATCGTTACCGAAACCTTTTTCTTAATTCAAAAGGTTTTCTTCGTTCATAGCTTTTTGTGACACTATTTTGAAAACATTTTTCACTGCGGTATTGATAAATTTAACAATGTCATAGTACACGTTTTTATTTAGTCCCGTGCCTAGTTCCATCAATCCACAAAATAAATTTATTCCGTGCATTCCAACACCGATTAATCGCATAACAAATACAAGCCGGCGATTGATTTCATATGCATTTCCAATCATCCCGCACGAATTGATTAATTTTTCGCCACAGCTACAACTAACACCCACTTTGAAACCTAGCCCTCGTTGTCCATGTTTCGGAAACGAAACATCTTTATCACATACTTTGCACTTTAAATAGTGCTGTAATGCAGTGAAAATCAAAAAGAATTCTATAATACTATAACCTTTGTTCCTTTTCACTCGTACATCAAAACTATTGTTCGATTTTTTTAATTTGGCTGCCGATGCACTTGCAAAATTAGTGCCCGATTGATCGGTAAATGTATTACCGTGGAAAGTTCGCTTTCTTGGTTTACTCTTCGCACGACTATTGGGGTTTCCCTGTTGCTTTCTATCCATTTTGAATAATAAAAAAGTAAACCCTTGTACACAGACGTTAGTTGTTCAAACTGATGATAACCAACGGTTGTTGTTCGTACAATCGGCTCTACACGGAGAAACTCTCCCTAGTGAAAATGGGAGCGTAAGGAAGTTATGAAGCGACGCAGAAGAGTAAACAAAACAGCATCTAAGCGCGAAAGAAGCGGAAATTGAAACATTTTTACGTTTCATTTGTTCCAACATTCGCTTCCGGCGAGCGAAAATTTTCACCAGCGCTGGCACGAGTTGGCAAGCGGGAGAAGTAAGCGCGCTCGGATAGTAAAATACAAGGGGCGGAAAAATACATTCAGAATGCTCGGATCATTCTGAAATTTTCAGAAAATATTCTTCGATACTTCAACTTTCGAAAAATGAAAAAAAAATTTGATTTTTTGAAAGTTACACACTAGACTAATCCCATGATCAACAAGCTGAGATTTCGCCAATCTTCAAAGGACTATGTGAAACTAGATGCTTGGGAGGATTTCATCTCTACCTTATATCCTCCAAAAAAATTATTCGATTGTTCACTAGAATACACTTCTAACCCCATCCTCGAATCTTCAATAACGGAGCGGGAAATCGTTGAAAGTCTCCACAGATGTAAGCTTAGAAAGGCCCCAGGCAGTGATGGCATTTGTTCAGAATTTTATACTCATCTTCTACAAAACTGGATTTCATATTTGAGTACATTTTTCAATGAAATTATGTTAGATGAGGATGCCCCGGACTCATGGGCCCATATTCATGTGCACGGAGAAAAAAAATCATGGAATGATCGCTAGGAAAGATAGTAAACTGGTGACAACTACGAATTTCTGTACACAGTCGCTAATAGGGACGAGTAATGGTTCCTATTTTGGTATATTAGAATACAATATAGTATACCGAAATAGGAATCACTACTCGTCTCTGTTAGCGACTGGGCACAGAAATTCGTAGTTGTCACCAGTTTACTATCTTTCCTAGCGATCATTCCATGATCTTTTTTCTCCGTGTGAGAATGATCTACAAAAAAGGCGAAAAAGTCAATCCACTTACTCACCGACCAATCTCTTTAGTGAATTCAATTACTAAACTCTTCACTCAAATTCTTTGCTCACGTTTAGTCTCTTGGATTGAAAGAAATCAACTTCTTCCGGAATGGCAAGCAGGCTTTCGATCCATGCGCAGTTGCACTGACAATTTGTTTGTATTAAACTCCATGATCCAGATTCATGTGTCTCGCAACGAAGGCAAGTTATTCGCCCTTTTTGTAGACTTCCGGCGGGCCTTCGATTCGATTCCCCATGCCCTCCTATAGAGCAGTCTCAATGCAATGGGTGCGGGACGTGAATTCATTCAGATACTTATAAATTTATACTCTAAAGCGACAATCCACGGAGAAAAAGGAATTCGCTGTGGCAGCGAAATCTACTCTCGCTGGGTTCCTTTTGCCAGAGCAGCAAATTTTTTGCTGTGACAGCAAACTATTTGCTGTTCCAGCAATCTTGTTAGCTGCGACAGCGAATTTTTAGCTGTGGCAGCAAAAAATGTTTGCTATTCCAGCAAAATTTATTTGCTATTCTGTATATAACACTGCAAATTTGCTGGCGGAGCAAACATTTTTTGCTGCCACAGCTAAAAAATTGCTGTCGTAGCTAACACGATTGCTGTTATAGCAAATTTTTAGCTAGGTCAGCAAAAAAATTTGCTATTCTATATATAATACCTCAATTTGCTGCGTCAGCAAATTTTTTCTCTCCGTGTCTAAATCAGGACTAAGACAGGAACCAATCGACCGGTCAACGTCATGGAGGGGGTTTTACAGGGAGAGATATTAAGTCCTCTGCGGAAAAAAGGAATTCGGGGTGTTTCTATAACGCATTCATCATAAATCCTTGCCTTGGCTTATGCTGATGATCTTGTGTTATTTGCTGATTCACAGATCAGCATGAGAAGGATACTTGCGGCGCTTTATGAGTACTGCCGAGATTCCGGATTAGAAGTCAATATTGAAAGAACAAAGACCATTATATTCAGCAAAAGCGGTCACTCATATTCTAAAAAATATCACCCGTTTCTTCTTGGCAAAGATCAGATTGAAATAACTAAGCAAATCAAGTATCTGGGAATTATTTTTACATCTTCAGGTATCTTCTCCAAACACCTTGAAGCAGCACACAGCAAATCCAATCAGGCCATCAACTCGACATTAGCAATAGTAAATACTTTGGAATTAGATTCATGGCAGTCGATTTTCAAGCTATTTGACAGTTTAGTGAGGAGCACTCCTATAAAACTCACATATATGGGGTTTGAGGTATCTAGAAGAGATTGAAAGCACTCAATCTTCTTTCTTCAAAAAAGTATTGCAGCTTCCCCGTTCAACACCGACTTATGCCATTAGGCTTGAGGTGGGCAGGTTTCCATTGGCTAAATTCATCTTTGAGCAATCCATAGAATGGTTAGGAAAGCTTCTGCTTATGCCGGAGAATCGCTATCCTAAACTTTGCTTCAGTGAGCTCAAGAATCTCGCAAGTACCTCCAATGTTTCAAGGAAATATAACTGGGCATCACAAGTAAAAGATCTTCTTGAACTCGCAGAATCAGGAAACTTGTGGGACTCTATATCCGCCGACTCAATTGCGACAAACAAAAAGAGAATATTTGAACTCTATGGAGCCACTCTCTTGAAAACAGATAAACACAGAGTTAGTCAATCCGCATCTTCACAAATATACCTCCATCTTACACTTGTACAGGGACATCAAAAATATCTCAATCTCAGACTCAAAAGCCATTTGAGAAACTCGCTTGCGCAGACCCGTTTGTGTAACAATATCTCTCCCAGGATCATCATAGATTCCAAACTTTTCTCACTACACTTTAGCTCGGGATGTCAGTTATGTGGTTACACGATGAGACTTTCTTTGTTTCATATTCTGGTCAAGTGCCCCTCTCTTCTTCCCAGCAGAGAACTTTTATTCAAAAATGCCGAATCAACAGATGATGTGAAAGCTGCCTGGATTGCCTTACTGAATAATCCCGATAGATGGAAAACTATTCAATTACTCAACTACGTCTACCCCTTAGTCTATACGATTACTTTTAGAATTGAGCCTATGATATTATCAACTACTTCGTTGATGCCGCTGAAGTTCGAATCGTTCTTCCAATTAAATTAACAACTGAATAACACATTATTCAATTGTCACAGGTAAAAATCTTGAAATCCATTTTTCAAATGCTCTACCCAGTCACGAGAAGTTGTTTCGAAAAGACAAACAACGATGTTTCTTCAAATTTCATGAGTTTGAATTTTTAATCTTGTTTCTATCAACGATTCGAACTCCAGGAACGTTTCCGATATTGTATCATAATTCAATCATATCTCTGAATCACAGTTCTGGAGCAAGATAATCATAAAAATGTATTTTGTATTGGTCAGGCCTACTTGTTGTTCTTTCCTTTATCTTGTAAATAATTCTCGCCGACCTTTTGTGTACATAGATGTATTTTTAAACTTAATATAAACGCATATTCATTTTGTATTGAATTATAAACTTAGTATATCAATCTCAACATTAGAATAGTTACGTACTTTAGCGCAATGCCTTATGTAGAACCCTATTGTATAGATCTTTTGATCTTGAACAATAAAATTTATTATATTGTTCATTATGACGCCCCTCTATCTATGCGCTCTGCACCTCCCGCCTCATACCCTCTTAGGCTACGCTTCTGCCCCCTGGTGGAAAAAATTTCTCTGAGAATCTGTGAAAACTTCAATGAATTCCAATGGAAAACTCTGAATCCCACTGAAAAACTCTGAAGAACTCCAAAAAAAACCTGAGATAATCTGAAAAACTCTGAAAACTTGAGAAAATCCTTTCAAATTCTGAAAAGCTCTGAAAAATTTTGAAACGCTCTCACTTATCGGGCACGTTTTTTTACTGAGATTTTTTCTGAATATCTATGAAATCATTGAAATTGTTTGGGAAATTAGGAACTCCTCTGGAGTCCTCTGGGAAACTCTTCACTGGAAATCTCTGAAAATTTCAGTACTTTCCAGTGAAATTTTTTCACCAGGGCGCAGCTGCTTGTGACACGGGTCAGGTTGTTACAGGATCTACAAATTCTATATTTTCCAATGGCTGATGTTGCGGCTCTCCAGAATACTCTTTCAGCTGTCATTACATCATCATTGTCATTCATCAAACACAGGAGGCATTCAAAGTGATGTTGGACGAAAAATTGGAGGATCGACAAGAGAAAGACTTGGAAATAGAGAGTAGATGGACAAATATGAAGGGAACATAGAACAATGTGCAGATGAAATTTTGAAGAACGATGGGATAAAACCTAAGAAACTGTGGGTAACAGAAGAAATTCTCGATTGAATTAATGAAAGGAGGAAATACAAGTATAAGAATAGTGAACAAGACCAGCAGACATACAAGGCACTAAGGAATAAAATAATCAGAGAATCAAGGAGAGCAAAAGAACAATAGTTAGAGGGAAAATGTCGAGATATAGAAGTAAGATCACATTTAGGGAAAATAGATGAGACATGCAGGATTGTTGAGAGATTTTTTGGATAAATGAAATCTAGAAGCAGTAAGATTTGAAATTCTCTAGGGAGACAATTGATAAGAACGGAGGAAAAAATAGAACAATGAATTAATCATTTAGGAAATCTGTATGAACCCACGTAACCAAAAACACTTTCAAAATGTATTTTAAATGCATCGGATGAATTTTTCGTAAAAGATTTCAAATGCATTTCAAAAGTATTGTTGAGAAAAGGTTTTTTTGAAATACTTTTTGAAATATATTTTGAAAACTTTTGTGAAAATGTATTTATCAGAATGTGAATAAAATACATTTAAAATGTTTTTTTTTTAATTTGATATTATCATCATAATACTTCAAATGAATTTGGGAAGAAAATATTATTGATGTATTCAAACAAATAGAAATTTGAAATCAAACACTTGATGGGGCTTTAATCAAGATTTGTAAGTACAATACATCCTGGATGGTTTGAAAAATATTTCATACAAATTGCACTTCATGGCATCAAAATCATTTTTTATCTTTGAAGATTGTTCTACAGCATGTGAAATAAATGTAATTCGGTTTTCTATCATCAACCATATGTAGACAGACGAAATTTTTGAGGTATCAAAAAGATTGTTTATAAATTTCTAAGAAAAAATTGGATACAACAGTTCTCATAGTTCGAAAAATATCCTAAGTGAAATTTCCAAACTTTTTCTCAATAATATATACATATATATGTTGTTACTATTTGAGATATCTTTTGAACTCTGAAAACTGATGCATTTGTTTTCTTTAGGAATCTGAAACTGTGCCATTTGGAGTTTTACTTTGATGTACTCAATAATTTTGCATTCTCCTCTTAAGGTATTACAAACCCAAAAAAATGCATTCCAAGTATAAATCGAGTGGTTTTGATAAATGTGAATTTTGTTAATCTACTTGCAAAATTAATACTTTTATAGAATCAGTTTTAAGCTTCAAAAGAGTAATTCCCATGCATTTAAAGTCAATTTTCAATGCATATGGTATATGAATCCAATGTTATAATTAATAGTTTTGAAATGCATTTATAGGTGTATTCACTATGCATTTTAAGCGTCCCATAATAGTCCTATTTGACGATCTTATTAAAAGAATTTGAAATGCATTTTGACAAATGCATTTGAAATACATTACGTACATTTAAAATGTATTTGAATACATTAAATGAATGCATTGAAAATATATTTCAAATGCTGTGGTAAAATTCATTTCAAAAGCTTTTTTGGTTACGTGGGAAGGAAGCGATAATATAGGATTTTTAGAGAGGGAGGAAGATGTCGATGAAGAAGAATTGGGAGATTCAATTTTGTGATCAGAATTCGACAGGGCTTTAAAAGAATTGAAGAATAATAAAGCGCCAGGAATAGATGGCATAAGTGCGGACCTTATCAAAGCCTTCAGTCAAAGAACTCGTGACGCACTGTTCGAATTGGTCAGAGATATGTACGAAAATGGAAAAGTACTGAGAGATTTCCAAAAGAATGAAATTGTCATCATTCGAAAAAAATGAGAAGCAGACGAATGTGAAAACTACAGAACGATGAGTTTAACTTCGCATGCCTCGAAAATACTGACAAAAATCATATACAGGAGAATAGAGAATAAAATAGAGAGTAGGTTAGCAGAAGATCAGTTCGGTTTTAGGAAAAATAGGGGAACGCGGGAAGCAATATTAGCACTCAGAACAGTAGTAGAAAAAAATCTAGAGTTGAAAAAGTCTGTGTATACAGGTTTTGTAGATATACAAAAAGCATTCGATAATGTTGATTGGGAGAAGATGTTTACGATTGTGAAAAAGGTAGGAATTGATTTCAAGGATAGTAGAATAATATATGAATTATATAAGAATCAAACCGCAATAATAGAAATAAAGGGTCAAAAAGGAGAAGCACAAATTAGAAGATGGGTGAGGCAAGGATGCTCAATATCGCCATTGATTTTCAATTTGTATATAGAAGAAGCGATGAACGAAGTGAAGGAGTAAGTGCAATTGAAATTACAGATTCAAGGTGAAAATTTAAGCATGTTGAGATTCGCGAATGACATAGCTATATTAGCTACGAGTGGTGCTGAGTTAGAAAATACTCTCAACACTATGAAAAGAATATTACTAGACAAATATTGTATGAAGATAAATAAGGACAAAACAAAATTTATGATTTGTACAAGAGCGAAAACATCAAGAAGAACGAAAATCAAAATAGATGCAGAGACAATTCAGCAAGTCAAAGAATTCAAATATCTAGGAAGCCTAATTACAGAAAACGGTCAAAGCGAAAGAGATATAAGAGCAAGAATAGCACAAGGAAAACAGGCTTGCAACCAAAAGAAACAGTTACTATGTTCGAAGAATATTAGCTCAGCAGTGAGGAAGAAATTCTTGAAGAGTTACGTTTGGAGCACAGCATTATATGGTTGCGACACTTGGGCAATTGGAAAAACGGATCAACGAAGACTCGAAGCTTTCAAAATGTGGTGTCAGAATGGTGGAAGAATGCTTAGAATAAAGTGGATAGAGAAAGTAAAAAATGAAGGAGTACTTGAGAAGGTAAATGGAAAATGAAGTCTTTTGAGACAGGTCGTGGAAAGAAGAAGTAATCTGATATGGCACACATTAAGGCATGATAGCTTATTGAAAACAATATTGGAAGGAAAAATGAATGGTCAAACTCGAAGAGGTAGACCTAGATTAAGTTATATGAAGCAAATTATACAAGATAAGGGTTGTCGTAAATATGCAGAAATTAAGCGGTTAGCGGATAATAGACAGGGAAGATTTTATTAAACCAGTGATAAGACTGATTACTTCATGATGATGATGTCATTACAGAGCACTCGAAGGAGCTGGAACGTCATCCATTGTAAAATACAGAAATTGTTAACTTTGTAGCCACTGACGCCTGTCACAACCAGCCCCATTTTCCCTTGTATTGGGGTCTCCCCCGTTCAATAAATTAATAAATAAATATGAAGGATACATATTTTTTACGAAATGGATTTCTCGGAACATGAAAATATATTTTTAGTGATAGTGATTCATTACATCCCTGAGAATGGAGAATGGAATGAAAAATGCCAACACCACGATAAATCTTCAAGATCAACGAATTCCTACAGCGAAGAAACAATTCAAATTCCAATTGAAAGAAACAAAAGATTCAAATTTCATTTGAAAGTGGAAGAAAAACAGAAACGACGAATCTGCGAATAAAGAAATAGCTCCTATTTGTTTTGGAACCTCACGATAACCGCTACAATGTAGTAGAATTGGGCAAACTCTGACTTCAAAGAATCATCATGATTTCGCGATCTTTCCTCTCTATTGCACAAAAAATTTCCGTACATCATATCTGGAATTCATCGTCCCCCACGACGAGAATAGGCGAAAGAAGTAATTCTCATCTCCTTCTGGATATCGTTGAAAACTTTTATGACGTCAATTAATCGGTCATTCACTCACGATATTTTTCTCGTCCAAAATATTTGCATTCAAATAAAATTTCCAAATCAGTTCAACGCTTCCTTACATCTCTTTTTTTCGTTTCAACTGAGACACGTGAGCACACATACGTTTCTCAGTTCAACGTACTTTCAGTGAGTAATCTGTTAACGATAAATAAATCACAAACGCAGATCTAGAAAATTGCCAATTCATGAAGACGTAATCGTATTGACTGCCTCAATTAGGATTCAAACTTGTGACACCGTTTGAAGATTATGATACAGTGGCAAGTGGATGAATGTTACGGGCCGTTTATACATTCAAGATGATTTATCAGGATAATTACCAACGCCATGGACGTCACTCAAAACTCATTCCCAAGCTCTCAGGCGTAGCGAGCGCAGTATTAAATTTCACGTTTACTACTTAATTATATCATCTTCGAACACAGAAACAAGACGATTTGACCTTTTCACAACTTCATTCATTATCGATACTCTAAACTATTGTGTTTTTGTGCATGTCGGAATAATTTCTTTGGTAACAAGAACAAAGTCTTCATTGATATGAGTTATTTATTTACTTTCTGCCGATATGTTGAATAATGTGAGGGTTCATTGAGTTTTCCCTCTGTATTCTGTCGGTGCGATGAGAATCTTCATACTGCATAGTTTTTTAGAATCAGTATTTTCCCACATGAGATTTCATTGGGGAAAATGATTATCCGGTTGTTTGCTATCAAAGATTTCATTCAAATCATTTCAATATGCTAATGTATCAATTGGATTGTTATTGATGTGAGTTGGTTTGAAATTTGGGCTTAGATCTCTTTAATAAGAAATTTTCCGGAACTTCAATTTCATTCGGTAATTTTTCATTATGAATTACAGTTCGTCTATTGAACCTTTTAATAGAATTACTGTTCAATTAGGTAAGTGTCCCAGTGGCAGACTGTGTTCTAATACACATACTAAGAGAAGAGTTTGTTTGTGATAAAAAAGGCTTATGAATTGGAAAGAAACCATTTGGGTGGAATAAGATTTTTCAATAGCTATTAAACCTGATTTGATTTACATGAATTTGGAATACTTTTTTCTCAGTGCATCCACACTCAGAAAAATTTCTAGTCGCTACAACTATCAACCCAGATACCCATATGACGCTCATTTGTACTTCATTTGCATCACACCTTGACGGCAAGACAACAAACAGATGTGACATGCATTTGTACTACATATGTAGTTCAAACTGTGATGAATTCTAATTTTTTAACGACTTGTGGTTGAGTTGCGCTCAGATTAGGAAGTTCAGAATTTTATGTCACACATATGGGCTTCAATTGTACAACAAGATTTGTTGTACAATAAGTAATGCAGGAAATCATGCATGCTTGTGTTCATGTTATGTCCATCATACCTTGTACTTACATGAAGTACAAGCGTGGCTATCTGGGGAGAAATAGTTATACATCGCATCAACTTACGTCCTAGAATCACAAACACTATGAGTTAATAGTTCTTCAACTATTGAGAAAGAATTGTAATAACTGAATAATACTCGGAAAAAAATGTTTCATAAGATTTACTAACGCGTTCAGTAAAATACGGCACTATTAGAATTTCTCGTAATATTTATAAGAGTTCTAGTAAAATCTACAATGGTCGCAGTTAAAATGACTACCGCAGTAGTAGATTTGGCTCAGGGGGCATATCTCAAATGCAACATTCTCAAACGGATTTCAGCGCTGCCGTACGGTAGTACAGTGAGTTATTCACCATAGATACAACTAACACAAACAATGAACAAATCACACCGATTTTCGAATTAGTGTTAGTGTATACATGTAAAATAGTTCACTGTACTACCGTATGGCAGCGCTGAAATCCGTTTGAAAATTTTCTATCCGAGATTATGCCCCCTGATTTGGCTACAGTTCTAGTAAATATTAACAGAAATTCTAATAGTGCCGTATTTTACCACCCTCGTTGGTGAATTCTATTAAACAGTTTTTTCCGTGTAGTCACTATAACTGCAAACCAGGAGCTTATGAGAACATATCATTCATAGTTATGGTGACTATAATCAAATAGTTAGGTATTTCGTGTCTACTCATAACTATGAATGTGCGATTATGGCATACATAAATAACTCAGCTTCATATGTTTCCCATATTCACCACTTGTTACTGGAATACAGTGATATATTCAAGTCAAATATAAAAAAAATAATTTTGAATGCAGCAAATTACATTCTTGTTGTTCAATAATCTAAAAAAAAAAAACAAAATATGTGTTATGTTTACAAACAGTTAACATGAGCTTCTCAATAATAATCTTGTTGACTATAGATTCATAGTATCTCTAATTATGAAGTGAAAAACTACAATGTTATGGTTACTATAACTATTATAAACTTGTTACAGATAGTATTCTTAAATAGTTACATGAATCATATTTTGGTAAGTTAGGCAATACAACTACACATTTTTATTCCTTGTAACTTTGAACAAATAGTTGATGCGATATACAACTATTTTCCGATAGTTATGGTGATTACCCATGTACCACTGAATATTCTGAGAACATCTCACAACATCCGTGAAGTGTACTTGATCTAATATTCTCACAAAGAGTGTAGGAGATTCGTAAATATTCTTAGAATATTCTTAGAACATTCGAATGAAACTGTTCCGAATATTCTAGGAACGTTCGTACAATATGCGTACAAAGTTTGCAAGGAGATTGATGAACAGCGCATGCACAGATATCGTGATGACATGAATTCATTAATGGCGGATAATCCCTGGTAGACCAAGGTGATGATCTTATTGTGCACGCAAAAGACCCTGAAAAGACCGTGAAAAGATCTTGAGAAAAAAGGTTAATATCAATGCGAAAAATGAACGTAGGAGAGAAAATAAAAAGGGATTCATAAAGTGGAAGGTTCAATCTAACGATCACAACAAACAGGATTGCGAAATTCCGTGATTAAACGAAATAATTAACGATTTTAAAAACTTGAATTTATCGAAGAAATTCAATGCGGCGAAGCAGCGACGAAGCGTGGTGTGGCTGCCGAGTGGGAGAAGAATGGTTAGAGAATGGGGAGACATCGAAAGGCCTACGGCACAAACTATAGACGAAACAGAAAGATCGAGCGGAGAACCACTGAGACCTTTGAAAGACTCTCGTAAATAATCACACTTTAGAGTCGATTTTGAAACTTGATTGTTTATAACAGCGAAATATTTCCATTCAAGGGTCACTATTGAACATATGAGATGTGATCAACATCCATCTTTTACATCATACGCGTGCAGAATGATGGGAAATCGACTTGAATGATGAAAAGATCTTGAAAAGACCCTGAAAAGACCCTAAAAAGATCTTCGGCAATAATCACACTTTAACATGATTTTTTCGAATCGATTGTTTATACTAGCGGAATATTCCCATTCGGGGGTCATTATTGATGGTATTGGTAAAGTCGATTTCCCATCATTCTGCACTCGTATGATATAAAAAATAGATGTTGTTAACATTTCATACAATCAATAATGGCCCCCGAATGGAAATATTTCGCTAGTATAAACAATCGAGTCGAAAAAATCATTTTAATAGGTTTCAGGGTCTTTTCAAGATCTTTTCATCATTAAAGTCGATTTCCCATAATTCTGCACTCGTATGATATAAGAAATAGGTGTTCTTACCATTTTATACAATCAATAATGACCCCCGAATGGAAATATTTCGCTAGTATAAAGAATCGAGTCGGAAAAATGATATTCAAGTGTGATTATCGCCGAAGATCTTTTCAGGGTCTTTTCAGGGTCTTTCCAAGATCTTTTCATCATTAAAGTTGATTTACCATCATTCTGCACTCGTATGATATGAAAAATAGATGTTGTTAACATTTTATGCAATCAATAATCACCCCCGAATGGAAGTATTTCGCTAGTATGAACAATCGAGTCGAAAAAATGATTTTAAAGTGTGATTATTGCCGAAGATCTTTACAGGGTCTTTTCAGGGTCCTTTCAAGATCTTTTCACCATCCAAGTCGATTTCCCATCATTCTGCACTCGTACGATATGAAAAATAGATGTTGTTAACATTTTATACATTGAATGATGACCCCCGAATGCAAATATTTCGCTGGTGTAAACAACCAAGTTGAAAAAATGATTTTGAAGTGTGATTTTTGCAGAAGATCTTTACAGGGTTTTTTCAGGGTCTTTTCAAGATCTTTTCATCATTAACGTCGATTTCCCATAATTCTGCACTCGTATGATATAAGAAATAGGTGTTCTTACCATTTTATACAATCAATAATGGCCCCCGAATGGAAATATTTCGCTAGTATAAACAATCGAGTCGAAGAAATGATTGTAAAGTGTGATTATCGCCGAAGATCTTTTCAGTTTCTTTTCAGGCTCTTTTCAAGATCTTTTCACCATCCAAGTCGATTTCCCATCATTCTGCACTCGTACGATATGAAAAATAGATGTTGTTAACATTTTATACATTGAATGATGACCCCCGAATGGAAATATTTCGCTGGTATTAACAACCAAGTTGAAAAAATGATTTTGAAGTGTGATTCTTGCAGAAGATCTTTACAGGGTCTATTCAGGGTCTTTTCAAGATCTTTTCATCATTAAACTCGATTTCCCATAATTCTGCACTCGTATGATATAAGAAATAGGTGTTCTTACCATTTGATACAATCAATAATGGCCCCCGAATGGGAATATTTCGCTAGTATAAAGAATCGAGTCGAAAAAATGATATTCAAGTGTGATTATCGCCGAAGATCTTTTCAGGGTCTTTTCAGGGTCTTTCCAAGATCTTTTCATCATTAAAGTTGATTTACCATCATTCTGCACTCGTATGATATGAAAAATAGATGTTGTTAACATTTTATGCAATCAATAATCACCCCCGAATGGAAGTATTTCGCTAGTATGAGCAATCGAGTCGAAAAAATGATTTGCAAGTGTGATTATCGCCGAAGATCTTTTCAGCGTCTTTTCAGGGTCCTTTCAAGATCTTTTCACCATCCAAGTCGATTTCCCATCATTCTGCACTCGTACGATATGAAAAATAGATGTTGTTAACATTTTATACATTGAATGATGACCCCCGAATGCAAATATTTCGCTGGTATAAACAACCAAGTTGAAAAAATGATTTTGAAGTGTGATTTTTGCAGAAGATCTTTACAGGGTTTTTTCAGGGTCTTTTCAAGATCTTTTCATCATTAACGTCGATTTCCCATAATTCTGCACTCGTATGATATAAGAAATAGGTGTTCTTACCATTTTATACAATCAATAATGGCCCCCGAATGGAAATATTTCGCTAGTATAAACAATCGAGTCGAAAAAATGATTTTTAAGTGTGATTATCGCCGAAGATCTTTTCAGCGTCTTTTCAGGCTCTTTTCAAGATCTTTTCACCATCCAAGTCGATTTCCTATCATTCTGCACACGTACGATATAGAAAATAGATGTTGTTGACATTTTATACATTCAATGATGACCCCCGAATGGAAATATTTCGCTAGTATAAACGATCGAGTCGAAATAATGATTTTAAAGTGTCATTATCGCCGAAGATCTTCTCAGGGTCTTCTCAGGGTCTTTTCAAGATCTTTCCATCATCAAAGTCGATTTCCCATCATTCTGCACTCGTATGATATGAACAATAGATGTTCTTAAGATTTTATACTTTCAATAAGGACCCCCGAAAGGAAATATTCCGCTGGTATAAACAATCCAGTTGAAAAAAAGATTCTAAGGTGTGATTATTGCCGAAGATCTTTACAGGGTCTTTTCAGGCTCTTTTCAAGATCTTCTCATCATCAAAGTCGATTTCCCATCATTCTGCACTCGTATGATATGAACAATAGATGTTCTTAACATTTTATACCTTCAATAAGGACCCCCGAAAGGGAATATTCCGCTGGTATAAACAATCCAGTTGAAAAAAAGATTCTAAGGTGTGATTATTGCCGAAGATCTTTACAGGGTCTTTTCAGGCTCTTTTCAAGATCTTTTCACCATCCAAGTCGATTTCCCATCATCCTGCACACGTACGATATAGAAAGTAGATGTTGTTAACATTTTATACATTCAATGATGACCCCCGAATGGAAATATTTCGCTGGTATAAACAACCAAGTTGAAAAATTGATTTTGAAGTGTGATTTTTGCAGAAGATCTTTACAGGGTCTTTTCAGGGTCTTTTCAAGATCTTTTCATCATTAAAGTCGATTTCCCATAATTCTGTACTCGTATGATATAAGAAATAGGTGTTCTTACCATTTTATACAATCAATAATGACCCCCGAATGGAAATATTTCGCTAGTATGAACAATCGAGTCGAAAAAATGATTTTAAAGTGTGATTATTGCCGAAGATCTTTACAGGGGCTTTTCAGGGTCCTTTCAAGATCATTTCACCATCCAAGTCGATTCCCCATCATTCTGCACTCGTACGATATGGAAAATAGATGTTGTTAACATTTTATACATTGAATGATGACCCCCGAATGCAAATATTTCGCTGGTATAAACAACCAAGTTGAAAAAATGATTTTGAAGTGTGATTTTTGCAGAAGATCTTTACAGGGTTTTTTCAGGGTCTTTTCAAGATCTTTTCATCATTAACGTCGATTTCCCATAATTCTGCACTCGTATGATATAAGAAATAGGTGTTCTTACCATTTTATACAATCAATAATGGCCCCCGAATGGAAATATTTCGCTAGTATAAACAATCGAGTCGAAAAAGTGATTTTAAAGTGTGATTATCGCCGAAGAGCTTCTCAGCGTCTTTTCAGGCTCTTTTCAAGATCTTTTCACCATCCAAGTCGATTTCCCATCATTCTGCACACGTACGATATAGAAAATAGATGTTGTTAACATTTTATACATTCAATGATGACCCCCGAATGGAAATATTTCGCTAGTATAAACGATCGAGTCGAAAAAATCCTTTAAAGTGTGATTATCGCCGAAGATTTTTACAGGGTCTTTTCAGGGTCCTTTCAAGATCTTTTCACCATCCAAGTCGATTTCCCATAATTCTGCACTCGTATGATATAAGAAATAGGTGTTCTTACCATTTTATACAATCAATAGTGGCCCCCGAATGGAAATATTTCGCTAGTATAAACAATCGAGTCGAAAAAATGATTTTAAAGTGTGATTATCGCCGAAGATCTTTTCAGCGTCTTTTCAGGCCCTTTTCAAGATCTTTCCATCATTGAAGTCGATTTCCCATCATCCTGCACTCGTATGATATAGAAAATAGATGTTGTTAACATTTTATACCATCAATAATGGCCCCCGAGTGGAAATATTCCGCTAGTATAAACGATCGAGTCGAAAAAATCCTTTAAAGTGTGATTATCGCCGAAGATTTTTACAGGGTCTTTTCAGGGTCCTTTCAAGATCTTTTCACCATCCAAGTCGATTTCCCATCATTCTGCACTCGTCCGATATAAAAAATGGATGTTGTTAACATTTTATACATTGAATGATGACCCCCGAATGCAAATATTTCGCTGGTATAAACAACCAAGTTGAAAAAATGATTTTGAAGTGTGATTTTTGCAGGAGATCTTTACAGGGTTTTTTCAGGGTCTTTTCAAGATCTTTTCATCATTAACGTCGATTTCCCATAATTCTGCACTCGTATGATATAAGAAATAGGTGTTCTTACCATTTTATACAATCAATAATAGCCCCCGAATGGAAATATTTCGCTAGTATAAACAATCGAGTCGAAAAAATGATTTTAAAGTGTGATTCTCGCCGAAGATCTTTTCAGCGTCTTTTCAGGCGCTTTTCAACATCTTTTCACCATCCAAGTCGATTTCCCATCATTCTGCACACGTACGATATAGAAAATAGATGTTGTTAACATTTTATACATTCAATGATGACCCCCGAATGGAAATATTTCGCTAGTATAAACAATCGAGTCGAAAAAATGATTTTGAAGTGTGATTTTTGCAGAAGATCTTTACAGGGTTTTTTCAGGGTCTTTTCAAGATCTTTTCATCATTAACGTCGATTTCCCATAATTCTGCACTCGTATGATATAAGAAATAGGTGTTCTTACCATTTTATACAATCAATAATGGCCCCCGAATGGAAATAATTCGCTAGTATAAACAATCGAGTCGAAAAAATGATTTTAAAGTGTGATTATCGCCGAAGATCTTTTCAGGGTCTTTTCAGGGTCTTTTCAAGATCTTTTCATCATTAAAGTTGATTTACCATCATTGTGCACTCGTATGATATGAAAAATAGATGTTGTTAACATTTTATGCAATCAATAATCACACCCGAATGGAAGTATTTCGCTAGTATGAGCAATCGAGTCTCGAAAAAATGATTTGCAAGTTTGATTACTGCCGAAGATCTTTTCAGAGTCTTCTCAGGGTCTTTTCAAGATCTTTCCATCATTAAAGTCGATTTCCCATCATCCTGCACTCGTATGATATAGAAAATAGATGTTGTTAACATTTTATACAATCAATAATGGCCCCCGAATGGAAACATTTCGCTAGTATAAACAATCGAGTCGAAAAAAGCATTTTAAAGTGTGATTATCGCCGAAGATCTTCAGAGGGTCTTTTCAGGGTCTTTTCAAGATCTTCTCATCATCAAAGTCGATTTCCCATCATTCTGCACTCGTATGATATGAAAAATAGATGTTCTTAACATTTTATACCTTCATTCAGGACCCCCGAAAGGAAATATTCCGCTGGTATAAACAATCCAGTTGAAAAAAAGATTCTAAGGTGTGATTATTGCCGAAGATCTTCACAGGGTCTTTTCAGGGTCTTTTCAAGATCTTTTCATCATTAAAGTTGATTCACCATCATTCTGCACTCGTATGATATGAAAGATGGATGTTGATCACATCTTATATGTTCAATAGTGACCCTTGAATGGAAATATTTCGCTGTTATAAACAATCAAGTTTGAAAATCGACTCCAAAGTGTGATTATCCATGAGAGTCTTTCAAAGGTCTCAGTGGTTCTCCGCTCGATCTTCCTGTTTCGTCTATAGTTTGTGCCGTAGGCCTTTCGATGTCTCCTCCATTCTCTAACCATTCATCTCCCACTCGGCAGCCACACCACGCTCCGTCGCTGCTTCGCCGCATCTAATTTCTTCGATAAATTCAAGTTTTTAAAATCGTTAATTATTGTCTTTAATTACGGAATTTCGCAATCCTGTTTGTTGTGATCGTTAGATTGAACCTTCAACTTTATGAATCCCTTCTTATTCTTCCTCCTACGTTCATTTTTCGCATTGATATTAACCTTTTTCTCAAGATCTTTTCACGGTCTTTTCAGGGTCTTTCGCGTGCACAATGAGATGATCTTTTGACGATCTTTTCAATGTATCCATGGTCTACCAGAGATGTTGTTGACAGGCTATAGACCCTTGGAAAATCTATCATTTTAATTTGTCTTTTGGGAATAATAAATCTATGGAGGTGTATTTCAATGTCGCAAATGTTCTCTGACAGTGCCATGTGGGAAAAATAATCCTCAAAAGTGTAATAAAATATTGAGAAATACCGTATATATTATGATTGCCTGTTGCGATCATAAATATCTCATCCATCTATGTGAATTCAAAATATTGCTTACCATTTATGATTACCATTGGACTTTATATCATACTGGAAGGCGCACTTCTTATGTTTTATATAGTATAGTCCGGTGAGATTTTGAATTTCGAGTGGGATGCTACCGCTCTTCAAGAATAGATGCGACTATAGTTCATCAATATAAACAAAAGAGAAATCTTCCCACTCAAAGCAACCTTCTCTCTTGCACTAAGCCCACCGGCCATTCTTGAGAAGTGCGCTTTCCAGTATGATATAGAGTTCAATGATGATTACAGATGTCTAATGATGAAAAAAATTCATTGTGAAGTAGTTTTCGGTGACATGCAGAAGTTTATATTGACGGGAATTCTTATTTCAACAGCATTTTTTTCTCTAATATTCTCACAATATCCGTGGCATCCTATTCTGAGAATATTTGAAACAGTCCCATTCAAACATTTTGAGAATGTACGTAGAATATATCCGCACGAAATAAGAATCTCCATAGAATATTCGAATATCCTCAACGTATATCCTCAGAACATTCTCAGAACGTGCGTGTGCTACCTGGGTATGTGATCATAGTTATGGTAACTATTTCCATAGTTGTGATAACAATTTTCATAGTTGTGATAACTATTTTATAGTTACGGTAACTATTTCGTAGTTGTGGTAACTAGTTGCCATAATTATAAATACAATTGTCACATACCCACATAACAATTTTGGATCACTCTTTCGGATCATTCTGAAAGATATCTTAAAGAATTCGAAAAGATGTCTTATGAAACACCAAAAGATATCTTTTGGAAGTCTTCATGCGAGATTTCTTGAAGTTTTCTGAAGGTATCTTTTAGAATTCTTAAAGATATCTTTTAGAATGTTCCGGAAGAATTCCTCAAAATTGTTATCTGTGTAGTCATGTAAAAATAGTTACTGTGACTATGAAGAGTTCTGTGACTGCACAGAGGGCGGTGTTTTCATAATCATTAATACCAGCAGGATTTGAATTGTAAAGTTGAATTATCACGAAGTATTACGGATACACTAAAAGAATTCCCCTTGAGAAGTTACCTTAACATTCCAATGGTTGAGGAACACACAGAAATGCTTCATAAGCAGCACTGTGCATTTGGAAAAATTTGAAAAAAACAATTTCCACAAAAAAAATTCCCACTTGTCCCTCGATTATTGGAATTTAACGATAATTTTTGGAAATTGAATTGTCCCAGTGTATAAATACTGACGTAGCGAATGAATGCAATATATTTGAATGGACATTGCTGAAACGGGAATCACTGAAAACAATCATGAAACATCGAGTAACCTTGATTCTTAATAAGAGACGTTAAGCATTGAAAATGAAGAATTCATATAAGAATCATATAAGACGGCTATAAATAAACTAGATGTCATAGCTAAATTCCGGCTGCATATCCATAGTTAAAAAAGAGGATTGATTCTGACGGACTCCTATTAATCAAATCGGATTGATCCAGAACATTGTGTAACCGGAATGCTCATTGAACTTGATCAGATGAGTGGCATCGGCTTTCTCAATCTTTAATGGGTAATGGAGCGGGAATCACTGACTCTCTCATATGCATCATGACCATGAAACTCAATGGGACTGAATCAGAAAACATGAGAAAATATACTGGCGTTTGGACAGCATGTTTATCAGATTCAATCAGTTTTTTGATGATTTGAATTGAGATTGACTAATGAACATTCACGAACTGTGAACACTGAGAAAAAGTATTAGTTGTCATTATCTGAAAAAATTAGTAAAATAACGTCTCAACTATTTTTTTTCAGTATCACTTAATAATTTTTATGGTACGATGTAACCGAAGGTTGGGATCGAAATTACTTGATTTTTCAGTAAACACGACTATTTTTCACAACTACTTTTTAATAGTAAGCTACATTATAATAGGATAATTTATAAATTCTGGTTAAAATGACTTGTAAATGTGTACAAAATAATAACCTAGATAAAAATCTACGAAAATCATATGACAAAGGTTGAAAAAATGACACCAGGATTCATTTTCATCTTGTTCTTGAACATTTTATCCACTTTCATCGCAATGTCGACCAGGGAAACTATATCATTTGATTCCAATTTATAACCTATATCAATACTTGTTACTATGTTTGTACATATAGGAGTAAATGCCTTGTGAAGATACCACTCCCATTGTAGAGAAAAATACGCATTCAAAATCAATTCAGCCTTTAGACCCCCGACAATCTAAATTGCACAATTTAAAGTAGCAATTTTGACAACTTTAACTCACGCGTCCTATACGTTTGAAAGGAAAGAAAGTGTCGAAAGACAATTGAATACGAAAACGAGCTTGATTATATTGACTACAATTTCTTAGTTGAATTATTCAAATTTTTAGGAGCTGTCATTGAAAATATTTAGTTGAGACGTTTTAGTTACAGTCACTATAAGAATTTCTCTCAGTGCAGTATGGTATGAATGGATAGAATCAGTTATTCGATGGTTGATTTGATGAGATTCGTCTGCATTCTGACCGATGCATATGATGTATCGAATAAGTGGAATTACGTTTGAACTGAATGAGAATAGGGTTTCTCGTTGCGGCGATCGAAATGATAGTTTCTTTATTTGACGTCAATGTCACTTGATATTTCTATAACGTGATCTGTGAGGATACGAAGATAGGAAATATCGTTCGCTTTGAAAACTCAGTCGTATTAGAAACAGAAAAATAACTTTATTTCCGAAACAGAATATAGACAGTTGCGAGCCATGTCTGTGTCTTTCCTTTACGGTGTCGACAGCCATATTGGCCCAAAACGACGCGGCATCGTAATTCCAATTTTCAAGCTTCTACATACACCCCCCTATGAACTCTCATGTTCAACAGAACGATTAAACTCAATAGAAAGCGCCAACATCGCTCGCAGTGCTAAAAAATGACAAATTCAATGATAATATTAAATTCCAATTACAAACGAACGGTAGAAAAAACATAATTATTGCAGTCAAGTTCACATATCAATAATTAACATAAATTATTACAATCGGAAATATCGTTATTCAAAATCGAGTACAATTACCATACTTATAATCGATGTAGATGATTTATCAAGTCGTATAAAATGCATGTCGCTGAGATGGAACAGCATTACTAATGGCACAAAACGAAATTTTAATGCTAATCGATTTGAGTATTCAAGTTATAAGAAAAAATACTGCACAGCAAATTGCAGAATAGAAATGTATCTCAATGCTCCGTACCAATTCAGGGTTCAGACTGATCTGGAATTCCAGGAAATTCGGGAAAACTCAGGGAAATGAAAATTTGACTCAAAACTCCGGGAATTCTCAGGGAAATCATCAAAAATTCTCAAAAGCCTGGAAATCTCAGTGAAATTATTAAAATTTCTTCGTCAATTCTATTTTTAATTTTGTACAACATATTTTCCGAATTAGTACTGGTGAAATCTTAGAAATCATACATTGAGGAAAAAATTCCCTTCAACCTATCACACCGTAGGCGTTGAAAAAAATTGGAAATTAGGTTTCACACTTCTAAAATTTCAAATTGTTAGATGGAAATGAAAAGGAATTAGTAATTGGAATGAATTCTGACCTTATGTTTCAGATGATCAAATACGAAGAAATCGTAATCACCAAATTTATTTTTAATTTTTTTCCAACGGAATATTTTTCCATGTACTAGGTTTCTTTACTTATTGAACGAAGTATTCGAGCACTACATTCAACAATTTTTATTTTGATATTATCTTATCCAATTAATGATGGGTTTGTAGATGAAATATGAAACGTCTTGGCTGTTGTGATTTTTGTATAACCCTTGAAAATGGCCTGACGCTGAAACTAGCAGCCAGTGCTTGTAACTTTCGATTAAACATTGTTAAAGCTTCGTTTATATCAGGAATCGATTAAGTCGCATCCCACTAAACGTTTCAGATACTTGAATCTTTGATAAAAATGTTATGTAAGAAATTATCCCAGCAAACACTGTGGTCAGGTTCTTTGAAGGACCAACATTGGCAGTGCCGGTGAAATGCTGGCATTGGTGAATATGTATTGGGCCTTTACAGGATTTGCAATGACACTCAATACATTGTTCTCCATCGAAGGGTCAATAATGGCATCACGTTCATTTCTGATGCCAGGAAATTACGGCAGAATTGTGATGACCCGATATGTTGCCAATAATGGCTCCCCGTATTATCGTACTGCCATCTGTTGCGATTCTTATGAACTTTGTTGTTGTTGGTTTTATAATAGATGATCAAACTCATCCCATTGAATGATTATTTTATGAGAATTCTTCATTCATTCGAGAATGAATTTCTATACTTCACATTTAAAATAAAATCGTGTATCGAGTGCCCGTACAGCACGCGGACATTTCTCCGTCGCCTCCACGTCGCCTCTCCGTTCTTTCCACCTTGTATCCACGTCTCCCTTTCTTCCACCTCGCCTCCACGGAGATGCGACGTGGACATCGGTGGATGTGCTGTGTGGGTGAATCATGCAGGTTTTATTTGATTGGAATATATTGTGAGTTGGAATATATCTAGGGAGCATAATTACAGAAAACGGTAAAAGCGAAAGAGATATAAGAGCAAGAATAGCACAAGGGAAACAGGCTTTCCACCAAAAAAAACAGTTACTATGTTCGAAGAATATTAGCTTAGCAGTAAGGAAGAAATTCTTGAAGAGTTACGTTTGGAGCACAGCATTATATGGTTGCGAAACTTGGACAATTGGAAAAACGGACCGACGAAAACTTGAAGCTTTTGAAATGTGGTGTTATAGAAAGATGCTTAGAATAAAGTGGATAGAGAAAGTAAGAAATGAAGAAGTACTTGAGAAGGTGAATGAAAAAAGAAGTCTCTTGAGACAGGTCGTGAAAAGAAGAAGTAATCTGATAGGACACACATTGAGGCATGATAGCTTATTGAAAACAATATTGGAAGGAAAAATGAATGGTAAAACTCGAAGAGGCAGACCTAGATCGAGTTATATGAAGCAAATTATACAAGATAAGGGTTGCCGTAGATATGCAGAAATTAAGCGGTTAGCGGATAATAGACAGGGCTGGAGGATTTCATCAAACCAGTCATAAGACTGATTACTTCATGATGATGATGATATTGTGAGTTGATGTGGATAAACAAAGTGATTAGGTAACGTTATTCACTGTTCAATAACTTGTGCTTTGTTTGCACCAAAATAGGAACTAGAATGTTTTATACCAGTGCTCTTGAATAGATAATATGTAAGGTGTTACATAAAATAACACTTTACTTAATACGATGATGTTATTTAGACATCAAGTTATTATATAATAGATTTTTCATTCTTCTATTGGAAAAAATATTTGATTGATTCAATTACAACGAGGTTGTATACGGCAAAACTTGTTGTGCAGTGATTCAATCTACCCTGTACAAAAATTAATTGAATCGCATATCGACTTTCTCCGTATTTCATTTCACTGTGGTTAGGTCGACTGAATCTGTTTGGAAGTTCACTAATTTCTGCAAGGATTGAAAATCAATTTACTATAAGATTGTAATATCGACATTCATGATTTGACGATTTTTGGAAATCGGGATTTTACTCAGGGAAATCACAGGGAAAACTCAGGGAAATTGATAAAACAAAAGTTGTCTGAACCCTGCAATTGGTGAAGGTGATAATTTCTCAAGACACCACTCATAGATCCCACGTGAGGTTCGAACATTTACAATCCTGATTATTCCATCAGCTCCAGGGAAAGTCTTGACGATTCGGCCAAGCGGCCATTGCATGGGTGGTATCCCGTCTTCTACGAGAGTAACAAGAGTACCAATTTTCACGTCGTTGGTTCCAGAATGCCATTTTTCGCGTACTGTCAGCTCGTGCAGATACTCCTTTCTCCATCGCGACTAAAAATGCTGCTTTACCTGTCGCGCCAGTTGCCAAGATGATAGACGTCCACTAGGGACACCTTCCAAACAATGCTCAAGCGAAGCAATAATAGAGTCACCAATGATAAAATTACCGAGAGTTAATGCGTATAAATCACTCGGGTGTAAATACAAAGGCGTTAACGGCCTTGAATTGAGTATTCCTTCTATCTCAGTCACAACCGTATGCAATGTCTCGTAATCGAATAGAGAATTCCCAACAACGTGGATAAAATTGTGTTTGAAACTTTTTACGGTAGATTCCCACAGCCCACCGAAGTGGGGAGAGCGAGGCGGGATAAAATGCCAGCTGACATTTGACTTTGACAGATCGCGACTGATTATATCATTATGATTAGACGGATTGATGAATTGGATGAGTTCATCTATTTCGCCCTTTGCCCCAACAAAATTTGTGGCGTTATCAGAATAAAGATCTGAGCTCATTCCTCGTCTAGCAAAAAATCTTCTTAATGCAGCAAGGCAGGCCTCTGTCGTCAAATCGCTTACAATTTCAATGTGCGTAGCTTTCGTTGCAAAACGAACAAAAATTGCTACACACACCTTGATCTTGTTTCGGATCTGGTGTCGTTTTTCCTTCATGAAAATAGGTCCGCAATAATCCACGCCTGATTGAAGAAAGGGACGTTCATATACCGTACGAGCTTTGGGAAGATTCCCCATCACGTATTGAAAACTCTGTGGCTTGGCTCGACGACAGACTCCGCATTTATGGATAATTTCCTTCACTGCATTGCGGCCATTCACAATCCAAAAGTTCTTTCTAATAGCGCCTAATGTGGCTTGTGAGCCAGCATGTGGATTATTCAAATGATGTTCACGAATTATTCAATCTGTGACATGATGGTTATTTGGCAATAAAATGGGATGTTTTTCAGAATATTTCAATTCCGAGTGTGCCAATCTACCACCTATCCGTAAAATACCCTTAGAATCAAGAAAAGAGTTGAGGGATTGGAATTTGCTCTCAATTTGGTTGCCACTTTTTAGTAATTGAATTTCTTTAGAAAATTCTCCACTCTGAACAATCTATTTTTGAACAATTATCTATTGAACAATTGTATCTATTGAACAAATATTTTACTAACGCACACTGTAATTCCTCAGTTGACAACTGTCCAACGCGTTTGATTTCATCACTAGTGTTATAGTAAAATCTCAATCAACAAGGGAGGGTACGTTTTAATTTCTCAAAGGATGAGAATGTCGAATCAAGAATCAAAATCGATGTAATAGTTCAAATGGTCCCTTATTTGGAACAGAAATCAGGGAGATCGATCGTGTTTCAGGAATATCATCGAGACGGACTTGATATATAGGCCACGTGTTTTCTGAATTTTGTAGCCAACTGGGTCCCTTGAACTATGTCGCATTTTTCAAAAAGTCTTTTACATACTGTCCTCAAGATACTGTATCCGCAGGATTTGGCTCTGATCTAACATGACGCCATTGTTCCATTGAAGTCAATGCCTGAATTTGAGCGACGCGATTTGACACAAAAGTTTTCAACTTGTGTGGCTGAGTGTTGATCCAACAAAATGTAATTGAGGACACCCATGCAATAACAGCGGTAGCGCTCGGAAAGCGGTAGAAGGAATAATCCAAGCTGAACCGAGAGACGTCGAAAAAAAAAGTCGGAATTTTGAAAAACTGAAAATACTGGGTGCTAGGGCTTGAAAAATCCATATAGGTATCCGTTTACCATTGTTTTTTAGGATCAATAGTTTTCGAGAAAAAAAATAAAAACTACCTATTTCTTGAGATGGGAAATTGATGTGTTTCAATGTTAAACTCCTTCTAACTTGGTCATTTTTCAACCAATCGAGATGAATCTTATGAATTCTGATTTTTGAGACTTTTCTGAAGACGACGATGTTCCAAAAATGTATGAAAGTTGATAACAAATTGATAAATTTTTAATCCGAAGTAAAAACCACGTTTTTAACACTTTGCAGTCAAAGGGAGTCATGCGAATTTTCGATTTGGAAAAACTTCAAGCGACAAAGTTGTTCATTAGTGTATGGACAAAATTTTTGCAAAGTTACAGATCGATTAAACTATCAGTTTCCGAAATACAGCGATTTGTTCATTAGCGCGCAACGGCAATTCGATTATCCGTCGGTTACCGGTCAAATATTAAAGCTCGTAGGTAAACATCTATTCACTGAATTTCTCATTGTAACTTGATGTTTTTTTGGTTGGAGAATCCAAATATCGAACAATTTTTATGAAACTTGTCATGCATTTCTTTGATAAACAATTCAATTCTTTATTATAACGTTTTTATGAATAAGGCATGGATTTTGGAGAAAAACTGTCTCAACAGAAAAAATTTCTTATTGCGTAAAGGAAGCGTTTTTTTCAAAAAACACCCCTTCAATTTATCAATCGTTCATCCAAGTATAATTATCATATTTGCATATAAATATATAAATGAATCAGTTTCTTAACACAGAGTTATGTTTTTTAGGTCGGACAATTTGAACGTCGAGCTAATCTTGTCACGTTTTGCTGTTCAAATTTTCAAATGAACAGTTTAATTGTTTGAAACGCTTCCGCGCACTCGATATTAGTTTTGTGAAAGAATTAATCGGAAAAAAAATTTCTCATACTTGAAAAATGAATTTTATACAGATCATATTTCAAAATAGCCTCGTATTCGGGACGTGCGAACAGTGTTGCGTCTCGTACTGGGTTCTTTCTGCACATTTCAAGTCGATCATTTGTCATTTGTCATTTGATCATTTGTGAAATTGTTCCATTTGTGTTTATGCCTCGTCGCGTGGACAATAAAGGTGCACAGAGTACAAAAACCACTAATACTTATCTCTAAAGAGAATACTGGAAAAAATTCACAAAATATTTCACCCACAATCATCTTAAAGATGGACGGAAAAGACACACCTCCAAAAAGTCGAAAGCGGTCAAGGGATGAGAGCTCGTGGAAAAGAAATATTAATAAAGCTTTACGTAATAAGGTAAGGAATTCTCGTACAGGTAGTTCGTGTTTGCAGTCAATTTTAATGGTTTTTATTGATCAAATTCTTTGTAAATATCCATTATTAATATATAATTTCAAATTCTAACCTCTTATTCGTCATCTGTATTACCGTCATGTATTCGATCATCATTATTATCGCGGAACATCGATTCTAGGGTGAAGAATATGTTTCGAAATCAGACGTCATCGTTTCAGCAAAAGTTTTTTCACCGGTTGATTCATGTTGCGTCCAAGAATGTTCCTCTGGTATTGAGGAATCTCACCAAAAGGCTTTATACGATGTATTTTGGCAGTATAGTGATTACTTGGCCCAAAATGTGCTTATAAGTACTTTGATGAAAATATGGTACACTTCTAAAGAAGGTGCGTGTGTTTCAAAATTGAATTTCATTGAGAGGTGATTTTTCTCAAACATGCTTTCCAATTGATGTAAAAATCAGTATTACCCTTTCAAGACCCACATGCAAAGACAAATTCTTGTTGAAAAAAGCAATTTCATGAAATCTGTTTTGCTGAATTAGCCTCCTCCTTTCGCGCGCGTTTCCTTTTTTCCCTTCCAAAACAATTCACGAAGCAACTCTGTTTCTGCTTTTTGATTCAGGATAACCCCTTAATACATCCAGTATAATCCTTATCATATACTTAGTTTTGAATTTGATACATCAAATTAGATGAAAAATTATGATTCATTCAGTTCGATTTTGAATAAATATTCATTGACACTCGATGTGAGCTCAAAAAACATTTTTTCAGTGTTCATATCCATATAAATATCAGATTTTCAATTATTTTCAACAGTGTGCGGAATGTGTTCCAGATAACCAAAGTAGCAAGCGTCACAATTCGTGGGTGTACCTTTTTCCCATCCTCTTTACGATATTAAGAAACAAGTCTGTCAAAAATTTCCGATTTTTATACTGGGAGTAAGTGAATCCCGTCTCCGGACCATACAGCGAAAAATGATTAGCAGCGATAGTTTGCATGACAAGCGTGGTATACATGATAACCACGCTCTCAAACTCACAGACGAAATCCGGAAACACTGCGAAAGCATGCCACATTCAAAATCACGCTACACACTAGGAAAAACGACACTGAATTATCTTGAAAATCCGGAATTGAATTTGAAGCGGCTGCATGAGTGGTCCCTTGATTACTACAAACAGACTACAGGCAGTGATACGATTCCCCTTCATCTTAATACATATTTTGATTACTTCAATCGCCATCTGAATTTTACATTTCGGGTTCCTCGCACAGGCGTGTGTAATGTTTGTTATGAAAATAAAGCACTCGGTGAAGTAAGCGAAGACTTCAAAAAGCACAAAAGTGATGTCAGTTCGTACAAACAATTGAAAGAGGCAATGATAGCGAATAAAAGTGCTTTAAGTCTAGAATACGATTTTGGTCAAAATCTACCGCTTCCAAAAATCCCAGTGAGCGATCAATTTTATCGCAGACTGATATGGCTGCATGTTTTTAACGTGCATGGATTCAATTCAAACAATAGTTGCATGTTCACGTTTATTGAGGGATGTTTCAAGAAAGGTGGAAATACCGTTTCAAATTTTTTGTTCCATGCGATAAAAGAGGAATGTAAGATCGATTGCGTAAACAAATTATATCTCTTCTCCGATGCATGTGGTGAACGAAATCAAAATTATTCCATTGCTGTTTTTCTGCCCATGTTATCGCAACATCTGCATTGTGAGATCACTCACTTATACCCTGTGCGTGGTCACTCTTATTGCCAATGTGACCGCAATTTTGGATTATACGGCAGTAAAAAAAAAGAAAATGGAAAGCATCGAAACTGATAAACAGTATACGGACATGATTAGAGATTCGAGAGCAAAACCTTTCATAATGGTCGATGAGAAAATGTGTCCCCTTGAAGATTTTGAATCTATAGTAAAGGAAGAGATTGACACATTGAAAAAAATCAAAATGTCAAGATAAGCAGTGCGGTGAAGATTGAGTATACTCCTGTTGGTATCATCAAGGTTTACGGAAGTTACAACGATTCAAATCCTCAAGAAATTTACTTGGAGAGAACACACAAATGGGAAAACTTGGAAGGTTCTGAATTGGCTGAAATGGTTGGAATATCTCGCGAAAAAGAAAAGGACGTCAAGGAACTTTTACGTTATTTTTCACCTGCAGGGAGGAGTTTTATTGAAAAATATCTGGCAAGTGTACCAAATGAACCACAGAAACAAAGTACATAACGAATATGAACTCATGATGATGATAAGATGGTATGTAATTGGGAAAAATCAGAAGGGTTGAAGTCAATTATTGAACACGTGTTGAAGAATTGTGTGGATTTGATCATTGTTTTTGGTTAATACAGTAGGCTCTCGTTATGAGCATCGCTGAGGGCTATCTGCGTCTTTTTCTCACATGAGATTTGGTACTGAGTGGAATAAGGACACAGCTTACGCTCATAACGAGAGGCTACTGTGAAAATATTTTTAATTTTTTACTTTAAGTGAATTGTGTTCCTTTATTGATAATTAAAATCAAACACACAGTGGTCGGGACTGACGAATGCTCGACTTGAAATGTGCAGAAAGAACCCAGTACGAGACGCAACACTGTTCGCACCTCCCGAATACGAGACTATTTTGAAATATGATCTGTATAAAATTCATTTTTCAAGTATAAGAAATTTTTTTTCCGATTAATTCTTTCACAAAACTAATATCGAGTGCGCGAAGGCGTTTCAAACAATTAAATTGTTCATTTGAGAATTTGAACGGCAAAACGTGACAAGATTAGCTCGACGTTCAAATTCTCCGACCTAAAAAACAAAACTCTGTGTTAAGGAACTGATTCATTTATATATTTATATGCAAATATGATAATCATACTTGGATGAACGATTGATAAATTGAAGGGATGTTTTTTGAAAAAAACGCATCCCTTACGCAATAAGAAATTTTTTCTGTTGAGACAGTTTTTCTCCAAAGCCCATGCCTTATTCATAAAAACGTTATAATAAAGAATTGAATTGTTTATCAAAGAAATGGATGACAAGTTTCATAAAAATTGTTCGATATTTGGATTCTACAACCAAAAAAACATCAAGTTACAATGAGAAATTCAGTGAATAGATGTTTACCTACGAGCTTTAATATTTGACCGGTAACCGACGGATAATCGAATTGCCGCGCTAATGAACAAATCGCTGTATTTCGGAAACTAGTAGTTTAATCGATCTGTAACTTTGCAAAAAGTTTGTCCATACACTAATGAACAACTTTGTCGCTTGAAGTTTTTCCAAATCGAAAATTCGCATGACTCCCTTTGACTGCAAAGTGTTAAAAACGTGGTTTTCACTTCAGATTGAAAATTTATTCATTTGTTATCAACTTTCATACATTTTTGGAACATCATCGTCTTCAGAAAAGTCTCACAAATCAGAATTTATAAGATTCATCTCGATTGGTTGAAAAATGACCAAGTTAGAAGGAGTTTAACATTGAAAAACATCAATTTCCCATCTCAAGAAATAGGTAGTTTTTATTTTTTTCTCGAAAACGATTGATCCTAAAAGACAATGGTAAACGGATACTTATATGGATTTTTCAAGCTCTAGCACCCAGTGTTTCCAGTTTTCAAAAATTCCAACTTTTTTTTTCGACGTCTCTCGGTTCATCTTGGATTATTCCTTCGATCGCTTCCCGAGGGCTAACGCTGTTATTGCATGGGTGTCCTCAATGGTAGAGTCTGACCAAAATAACGTTCTCTCAAATTTGACATTGTGCAATGCTTCAAGAACCAAAACCTGCAATTTTGCTGATAATAGCGCAGCGGATAGTCCCAAACGCGGCAAATTCAGCGATTTTAGTGGAGCGACCCGTGATTTTGAACACATCAGGCGAATCGAAGACTCTCCGTTTTGTTTGATTGATCTAAGATACAAACAAGCTCCATAAGCCGCTTGACTGGCATCGCAGAATCCGTGCTCCTCGTATGAAACACCATCCTCCACCAGACATCGTCCAATATTCATCTCGCGTAGCAACGGTACATCGCGGCGATAAGTTATCCAAACGGTACGCAACTCGATTGTTAGAGACTCATCCCAACCGCCCTTCATTCGCAATAATCTTTGCATGATTAACTTAGCGAATAGAATAACTGGGCCCAATAAACCTAAAGGGTCAAATAATTGTGATATTTGAGAAAGCAACGTTCTCCTTGTCAAATGTTCATGCTCTTTCAACTTTCCCAAATCATATGAAATTGTATCACTTGTTGCATTCCAATAGACTCCTAACTTTGTTGTGTTTTCATCGCGGTCAAAATATAAATGCGGATCGTGAAGTGTCAGAAATTCCTTCGAGCAATCTTTGATCGTTTGATGACCATTAACGGAGATTAAATCCCGCTTTATCAGTTACTTTTATCAATTGATCGCGAATAGCTTTGGCCTCTTGTATAGTGATGGGACCTGTCAAGAGGTCGTCAACATAAAATCGTTTTTTGAAATCACACAAGCAAGTGGATAATTAATTTCCTCATCCATAGACAATTGTAATGAAGATTGAGTAGACAAAAACGATGCAGGAGATTCTCCATAGGTAACGGTATTGAGCTCATAAGTTTCAACAGGTGATTGAGAATCTTCTCTTCATGAAATCTTTTGATACTTACGATCGTCAGGGTGCACCATCACTTGCCTGTACATTTTAGTGATATCTGCGGCCAAGACGAATGAGTGAGAACGAAATCGGATTAAAATAGAAAATAAGTTATCCTGAACAACTGGCCCGGTCAGTAATGTGTCATTGAGAGAAATGTTCGTGGACATCTTGGCGGACGCGTCAAAAACAACGCGCAATTTAGTTGTGGTGCTCGAGTCTATAACTGCGTGATGAGGCAAGTGATATCCCTCGTGCATTACAGGCTCCTTCTGCTCATTGATGTGCCCAAGATCTTTATATTCCCTCATGAACGACACATACTGATTTTTCAAATTGGAATCTCTATCAAAAACCCTCTCCAAAGCATGAAGTCGTCTCAAAGCTCTAGTAAAAGATTCACCAATATCTACATAATTTTCCTTAAAAGGCAATCTAACGATATATCTACCTGTCACATCGTCTCACTGAGTATGTTCCCGATATGGACTTCACATGGATTCTCTTCATCTGAAATTATTACATCATGTGGACTATCCTCAATTTCCCAAAATTGACTTACTTGCGAACTCAATGGTTCCAAAGATATATTGCATGTCATTGGGTTTTGTTGCTTGCATGAAATGTTGCCGGCAACTACCCAACCAATTGGCTTTTCTGGAAAGTTGAAGAAGTTCGTGGCATTGATAATTGACCTACGCACAAAAGCCTAAAAAATGATTCAGCACCAACGTGTCTGTTCGTCCAATTTCGACATTACGGCATAAATTGGAAATGCTTCTAAGAAAGGTTTTTTGAGTGCTTGAAGAGCCCGATAATTTCTTATCACCGCATCTACAGTTTCACTAAGCGATGTTGTTTTTGTACAAGTAGGTAATTCAAAAAATTCTTTCATGTGATTGTTTATCACAATACTAGGATCATCATAAAAATTTTCTAATATTGACCATGCAACTTCGTAATTTTTCGACGTGGTTTCCAATGCTTCAATTTTCTCTGCGGCTTTGCCCTTCAAGCGTGATTTTAGATAAATAAGCTTTTGAGCATCGCTAAAACTAGTATTAGAATGTATTGCGGATTTAAAAGCGTCACAAAAACCTGGCCACGCTTCATACGAGGCACTGAATGTAGACAAGTTCATTGTAGGCGATTTGACGTATGTTTGATTCAAATTACTAACGTTATTATCTAAAGGTAATGCATTCAATGCAGAACGCAACATCGGAGGCATTCGAACTTCTGTTGGCAATGGATTTGCCTGTTTGATTAATTTTTCGGCCATAGCTACTGTCGCATAGAGCGACTCTTCAAATTCGCCTCTTTTTCCGAATTCATCTTCTCATCTTTCATCTATGACCAGCGTTTCAATTTTAGATTGTACAATTTCAAAATTCTTCTGTACTGTCATTATTTGTTTTTTTCAAAGAAATAACTGATCAATATCTAATCCCCTTCCACAAATCTCTACAAAACTTTTAAACCGAGTCAGTTTGCTTTTTATCGCACCTCTCTCTCTCCGTAAAATTTTCAATTCATTCTCAATTTCGTCTGTCATTGTTATGTTGTGACTAAGACGTACGACTCAATTCAAGTGATGAATTACTAGATTGCAATAAGAATAAATAACGTAACGAAGTGAAACACGATGTAAGCGAGATACGATCCTTGAATCTTACCAATTAAATTGGCGATTCTAATAATGACCATAACCTTGAGACTTACTTATTGGACGTCATCTCCGTTTTCGATTTGCGATTAGCTCTCATTCATGTGTCGGAATCATCAACCATTAATTTTCCGATGGTTTGGTGACACGTATAACACGTTCGTTGAAATCTATTCCAATACGAATGATGATACAACGATCTTTCCGATCGTTTCGATTTCCACAATACGGGTTAATTGAACTTCTCGTTGATTAACCCTTCCTTACGGCAAAATGGTCGCTTTCTAGTTTTTTCGATTCACACGTACACCGTTTGATAGCAACTTTAAGTGTTCACACGCTACACTTATTTCCTTTCTCTGTTTTATAGATACAATCTATTTATTTATGAATATGTCTATTCTTTAGCTTACGATTACGATATTCGTTCTTATTTCGCTGCACACACAACACTCGATTCGTTTACGATTCACGTTTTTAATCCTCGCAAATAACCTTCTCAAACTTCGTTCCAATGAACTGTATTATCGTTTTCGTTGATATCCGTGGTCGAACGGACCATGATTCTCGTTGCGGTGATCGAAATGATAGTTTCTTTATTTGACGTCAATGTCACTTGATATTTCTACAACGTGATCTGTGAGGATCCGAAAATAGGAAAGACCGTTCGCTTTAGGAACTGAGTCGTATTAGAAACAGAAAAATAACTTTATTTCCGAAACGGAATATAGACAGTTGCGAGCCATGTCTGTGTCTTCCCTTTACGGTGTCGGCAGCCATATTGGCCCAAAACGACGCGGCAACGCATGAGAGACCCTGGCAATAATAGAGGGCGCCACCGTTTGACGAAATTTGTTCGTCATTCGAATTTTCAAGCTCCTACAAATAGATAAGCGTTCGGACGTCCGTTCGGGTTGGATATTCCATGAAATTAGTATAATGATTTTGATAGGATTCAATGAGCATTTCAATGATTCCTCTGTAATTTTCAATACGCACAAGAATCATTAGCTTCGTTGAAATTGAATCGGGAATTATGAGTGAATGTGCAGAGGATGTGAGGAAAAAAAACAAACTCATGAAAATCACTAGGCACTATCTTGGTGGGGACATTCTCTCATCTATATCAGCGGCCAGGCCGGACCATCCCAGGTGAAAAAATTTTTACATGGATTATGTAAAATCTATGTAGAGGAATGGTTCTACATGATTTCTACATGATCTCTACATGGGCCATATATGAATATTCTCATATTATGGATATTCTTTGTTGGGACAATTCTTCAGTCATAAAACCGTTTAGAAAAAAATCGTTTGAAAGTGGGATCAGGTTAGGGTCTTGAATAGTGATGCCGATCCCTGAAGAAAATCGATGTTACTGAAATTTGAATCGTCCATTGGAACGAATTAATAATCGAACAACGAAATAATCAGGTGTTGGAAAATCCAAAATTTTGCAATACATTGTTTAAATTATATTTCCAGTTCTAAGGACATGATTTGGAAAGGTAAATAACGATAATACATCAGATTTTATGAGTTAGAATTTTTATTTCATTTCTATAAACGATTCACATTTCAAGAACATGGAAATCGATTCTTTGTTGTAGTACTTGGTTTTCATAGATTCGTATAAAATATCAATAAGAATCTATGTTCTTGGAGTTTGAATCGTTCAAAGAAACGAAAGAAAAATTCAAACTCACAAAATTTGATTAATCATTCCTGTTTGAATCTTTTTGAATCAACTTCTTGCAACTGAAAACATCGTTTGAAAATATACTGCAAGAATTGTGTTTGAGCTGAGTATTTCATTATTCGATAACCAATTCGTGTCAATGAACGATTCAAACTTCATCAACATAAAAATTTCATACATTCTGTATAAAAAAGAATCAACTCTTTCAGAAATCGACATCACTAGTTTTGAAAGGTTGGCCAAAATCAAATATCCAATAAGAGGTTTTTGTTTATCTGTGTGTGTTCTTGGATATCTTGAGGATTGACAAATAATGATAGGACCATAAGAAAACTAATAAGAACAAAATCTGAGTAATTTAAAAACTATAGGAACAAATTGATAATGGAGTTTGTGAACCGTTGCTCTCTCAAATTCCGAATTTTATTCGAATTATTATGTGAAATTTGATCATTCTGCATCCTTCAAATATTTCATATTCTTTTCCATACAAAAAAAGAAGTATGACTGTGCAACGTCCAGACGGCGACAATTCATGTCCAAAAGAAGTCTCAAATTAGCCATCACTAGGTGCTCGCCAGAGCATCACTCTAAATTTCATTCTATTGATGTTCACACTCTAGCAATTTTTGCTTTGTTCCAATACTGTAACCTTCCGTTACTTGAGTCATTTTGAGGCTAATATTATTTTCAATTTTATCTGAAATAATATTAAGAATAATCATGAATTATTGTTAATGATATTAGGAATATTATCCTCAATAATATTGTGAATATTCAGAATAGTTGATTGTTTACCTAGTATATGTGTACAATGGGGTCTACACTAGTCCAGCATGGGTCCCATAGTGCAGGTATGGGCCCAAGACTGAGCTAAGTGGAGCCAAGATTCATACATACTGGGATTATTACGATTTGAAAAATTCTGAACTGGCACCGCGCTCGTGGTACAAATGACGGAAGGCTGAGACCATGTGTAAAATGTATGTATGAATCAGTTGTTGAATAAACAAATAAATTGATTTGAGTTAAAAGCTACAATTATTTGAAAGTTTTTTGACTGATGCGAAAAGCAATAACAATGTTTGTTTTCTGGAACTTTCCTACACGGAAAGAAGAAAACAGCACTGGTTACTAGTAATGTATATTATAATCCAAACATCCAATAGCGTTGATTTCAGTGTAGTGTGGTCTATACAGGGTGGGGCATTTAAAGTGTCGCGGGCGTTTTTTCCAAAAATAAAATGAGATACGAGAAAATTTTTCGGACAAAAGTTGTAGGGTACCGAGGGGGACATCCGATGGTGGCCTTGGCTTTGACCTCAAATCTCATCTTCAAGGGCATTCTGAGATCAACTCTTGTTTTTTGAATAGCATCTCATATTTTTTACTGCAGATTTGGATTCTAGGTCAAAAACCAAGAAACTTTTGTCTGAACCATTTTCCTGGAATCCGCAAAAATGGCGCTCTAATCGATATTGTTCCATTTTGAATCTGACATTCGAATAACTCGAAAACGAAGGGTCTTGCAAAAGAATGTTTCGTACAAAAGTTGTCAATACACAACACATTTCAATCGTCTACATTACCACCATTCAGAGCTCACGCGATGTAAACAAACGACGGGGTTCAGTGAAAATTCACGATTTTGAAAGTCAGTGTGTCAGTTACATTTGATTATTACTTGGTTTATGACAAATTGAACATCATGGACATCCGATACACGGTTTCTGAAAAGATCGATATGATCTACATTTACGGTGAAGTGCGTAAGAACCCCAGACAAGCATATGACTTGTATGCAGAACGATTTCCTGAAAGAACAACGCCATCCATTAGGTATTTTCAACGCATTACAAAATTATTCTCAGAAACGGGAAATGTTACAAGGGAAAAATGACATCGAATGAGAACTGTTAGCAGAGAAAATGCGGAAGTTAATGTACTAGCTGCAGTAGCCAATAATCCACACGTGAGCTCTCGTGAAATTGAACTCCATTCGGGAATTTCTCGAAGAAGTGTTCTTCGAATACTGAAACGTCACAAATTCCATCCGTATCACATTTGTTTGCATCAAGACCTGATTTCGAAAATCGTGTACAGTGTTGTCGATGGGGTCTAGCGCAAATGCACAATAACAACTTCATCAACATATTATTTTCTGATGAGTCGACGTTCACCAATCATGGTCAAGTAAATCGACATAATATGCATTACTGGGCGACAGAAAATCCAAGATGGTTACGTCAAGTAGAGCATCAAAGACAATGGGCTGTGAATGTTTGGTGTGGTATTTTTCGATCTCGAGTAATTGGACCGTACTTCATTGCAGATACGCTAAATGGAGAGAAGTACAGACATTTCTTAGATCAAGTACTTCCAAGACATACCTATTGGGATACATAAAAGATACAGTTTATCAACAAGCACCGACTACACCTGAGAATATGCGTCAACGAATCATCAATGCATGCCCGAGCATCAATGAAGATATTTTAGCACGAGTTCAGCAATCTTTTGTAAAACGTTTTGAAATGTGTATTGAAGTCGGAGACCATCATTTTGAGCATCTACTGCATTAAAATTATCCAAGTGATGTAGACGATTGAAATGTGTTGTGTTTCGTCTGTTATACCCCATCACCTCCGGTTCAGTTCAAGGGGTCCCCCTTGGAATCAGACAACTTTTGTCCGAAACATTCTCCTCCAAGACCCTTCGTTTTCGAGTTATTCTAATGTCAGATTCAGTATGGAACAATATCGATTAGAGCGCCATCTTTGCGGATTTCGGGAAAATGGTTCAAACAAAAGTTTCTTGGTTTTTGACCTAGAATCCAAATCTGCAGTAAAAAATATGAGATGCTATTTAAAAAACAAGAGTTGACCTCAGAATGCCCTTGAAGATGAGATTTGAGGTCAAAGCCAAGGCCACCATCGGATGTCCCCCTCGATACCCTACAATTTTTGTCCGAAAAATTTTCTCGTATCTCATTTTATTTTTGGAAAAAACGCCCGCGACACTTTAAATGCCCCACCCTGTATATTGTCAAAACATAAACAAATAACCTGTCAGTGAGGCGATGTGTTGATAGGTTATTATAATATTAAAACAATAATTGAAAAATGGATAAATTGCTGGGTACTACATTACAGGTATAACAGGTCATTATAACAACAATCAAACGCACTCAAATAACCTGGAATTATATATACTTTTATATATGACTTGAAAAAATTCATGAATAAAATAATGAATAAATGATGAAGAGGTTATTTGTAAAAAAAAAACAGAGAATGTTTGAGAAAGATATAAATAAATCTATTTGCTACATTCAAGAAATTGGTATATACACAGGTAAGCTCTGTATGATGTATTATTCATAAAATACAATATTCCTTTATAGACAAGAGCTCAGCAGAAATACCGTAATCCCTTATGAACAGTCTGCTACTGTTGGTTCTTACCACCAGAACCACAGGGTGATAATCAAATAAATCATACAAGCCCTGCTTAAAGTGTCATATAGAATCGTATAGAATATCATAAAGCATGATTCAAAAACATGATAGAAACTGTGAATCTTATCATGTTTTTGGATCCTAATCTATGATATTCTATACGATTCTATATGACACTTTAAGCAGGGAGGTCTAGTCGAAACTAATGATTCGAATTTATGCATTACTTTTCAGGTGAAATCTTATTGGATATACCATAACCCCCTTACAAACAATCTACTATCAGGTTCTCCTGCTAGAGTCGTTGGAAAATGATCAAACGGATCATATCGAGCATGCTCAAGGGAAAAGATTCAAGTTTACTTGCAATTCCTCCACATACCAGAAAGTCAGGGATATATCATAAGTTCTGACGGACAGTCAACTACTGGAGCCTTCCGGAGTAGCTGATCAAAACCAGATGACCAGCTACTTCGGAAGGCTCCACTGTCGATTTCTCTGATTAGGATCATAGGCAAACGATGAAAAAGATCATACCGAGGCTGCTCAAAGGTGATTATTGAAGTTTATTTGCTATTTTTTTACAGGCAAAAGTATAATGGATATACCATAATCTCTAATGAAATCCACTATTCTGCAATCAGAATCGTGAACAAATAATTAAACAGAATAGTGAATAGATAATGAATGTAAATTCAATTATAGCAAGTTTGAAAAACATTCGAAAATAAGGTTAGTCACCGAGCACTTCAGGTATACTAAAATATGACATCCTGAATCAAAATTATGGACTATATACAAAATGGTTTCCCTAGATTCTTTGAGTAAAATTACAGGTGGATCAAGAAAAAGTAGAAAGGATGCAGGTATACTATACATATGTATGTTACTTATCACCACGATCGATATCATCAGGTAACGTAGAAGGAAAATGAAGAAAAGGCAAGAGTGCAGTGGATATACCACGGGTCCTTGCGTTAGGTGCACTATTATCAGATTCTTCCAATGGAATCACAGGTAGATGAAGAAAAAGCAAGAAGGATACATGTCACCATACATCTTGGTGTTACGTACCACAATGATCAATGTGGTTAGACAGCGTCATAGGAAAATGAAGAAAAGGCAGAAGTGCAGTGGATATACAAGTCCTTACATTGAATAATACCACTATCAGATTCTTTCAACAGGATCATAGGTGGATGGAGGAAAAGCAAAAAGGATGTAGATGTACCATACATCTGTACGTTAAATCCTACCATGATCATTAGGTAGTGTTGAAGGAAAATGCAGAAAAGATAGGAGCGCAGTGGATATACCACAAATCTTTGCATCGGGTGCATTCCACTGACCAATTGACGAATGATTAGAGAGACTGTTTAGGATCAACTCGACAAAAATTGAGCAGATACAATATTCTGATTATAGAAATTATTGCAGAACAACTACAGGTCAACTTGACTGATGTGACTGGATGTGACAATTCATTCTGAATGTTTTCTTCCAAAGTTCCATCTTTTCAGTTGTTCCATTCAAGCTGGATTATATTTGTGTTCTTACAAACCATCATTTTTATCTTCACTTATCTTGGTTTTGGAATGATTCAATTCTCAAATATCATGAATTTTATTGAATTGTCATAGAGTTTTTTGGGTTGAGAGATTGAGTAACTCTAGGATCCATGAAATGTTCAAAATGTATTCAAAGTGATTCATGATCATTAAAAAGCAATATTGTATCAAATATCCAAACCATTAATATAATATTATTATATTAATTAATTAATATATAATATTCATGATATTTGGGAATTGAATCATTCCAAAACCAAGATAAGTAAAGATAAAAATGATGGTTTGTAAGAACACAAATATAATCCAGCTTGAATGGAACAACTGAAAAGATGGAACTTTGGAAGAAAACATTCAGAATGAATTGTCACATCCAGTCACATCAGTCAAGTTGACCTGTAGTTGTTCTGCAACAATTTTTATAATCAGAATATTGTATCTGCTCAATTTTCGTTGAGTTGATCCTAAACAGTCTCTCCAATCATTCGTCAATTGGTCAGTAGAATGCACCCGATGCAAAGATTTGTGGTATATCCACTGCGCTCCTATCTTCTCTGCATTTTCCTTCTACGCTACCTAATGATCATGGTAGGATTTAACGTACGGATGTATGGTACATCTACATCCTTTTTGCTTTTTTTTCTTCATCCAACTATGATTCTGTTGGAAGAATGTGATAGTGGTATTATTCAATGCAAGGACTTGTATATCCACTGCACTGCTGCCTTTTCTTCATTTTCCTATGACGCTGCCTAATGACATTGAACATTGTGGTACGTAACATAAAGATTAGGGTGCTTTTTTTTTCGACTTTTTCTTTTCTCACTCTCATATCGTAATTCTGTGGGGAATGGCTGAAAAAAAATTCCCTCAAAATTTGAGCCCTTAATATTGACATTAAGTACTCGACCAAGGGCCTACAATGATTTCCTGTTTAATCCATTTCGGAAGAAAATGCCACTCTCGACACACCTTTCTTTATCGGCTCATAACGGACACCATTTGCGTCTGAAAAATTAAGAAAATACATATTCTTATAGTTTAAGATGTGCTCTTTCTGAAAATATCCATAAAATTCTTCTAAAAAATTGTTGATCATAAAAAGTAGTTAAAAACCAAGAAAAGATGATTTTTCGACACCTGTATTTTTTTAAATTGAATTTTCAAGAGATTCCCTGTCCACGACGACCCTGAAATCTCGATAACCGGCGGAATGAATGTTTGGACTCCAATAATATGTGGTTTGGAGATCGATCCATCGCTCTCATGCATTCAAAATCGCGCGGAAACTGTAAAATTCTCGCGAAATTGTTTGAGAGCAGGTATATAGAGGTATGACTTCTGAGAAAATGATAGATCTTCATTAATGTTTCCACGAATGCTTTGATTTTGGTGCCAGAATAACATTTTTATGGGGAAGGAGCTCAGAAAAGCTTACAAAGGACCCACAAACAGCACCTAAATAGTACTTAAGTCGGAGGATTGAGGAAACGACTCACTTTTTCTTCTTCTGTATCAATACCATCATTTTGATGCCAAAATCACACTCCATCAGGACGAGCTCAGAAGAATTCATAAAGACACCACGAAGAATACCCAAATAGTACTGACGTTAGGGTTTTGGGAGAACGATTGATTTTCTCCTACTCTCCTCCACGAATGCGATCATTCTGATGCCAAAAGAACATTCAGAGGAGGGAGTCTCAAAAAAGTTCACAAAGAACCCACAAACAGCACCCAAATAGTACTTACATCGAGGGGATGGGGAAATGACTAATTTTCTCGTTCTTCTCTGCACGAATGCCATCATTCTGATGCTCAGATAACATCCAAATGAGAGGAGCTGGGAAAATTTCATCAAGGAGTCACAAACCAAAGTTATGTTGAGACCGAAATGAAGGCACACGTGGAAGACTGAGTGTAAAAATTGACGTTCTCCCAGTACTTCAACGTAAATTTTATTTGGATTTTATTTATGGGTTCTTTGTGAACTTTCCTGAGCCTCTTGAAGTTCCAGGGTCGTAGCGGACAGGGAATGTCTTGAAAATTCGATTAAAAAAAAAACACGTGTCGAAAAATCATTTCTTTGCATCATTTTTGAATGCATGAGAGCGATGGATCGATCTCCAAACCACATATTATTGGAGTCCAAACATTCATTCCGCCGGTTATCGAGATTTCAGGGTCGTCGTGGACAGGGAATCTCTTGAAAATTCAATTTAAAAAAATACAGGTGTCGAAAAATCATCTTTTCTTGGTTTTTAACTACTTTTTATGATCAACAATTTTTTAGAAGAATTTTATGGATATTTTCAGAAAGAGCACATCTTAAACTATAAGAATATGTATTTTCTTAATTTTTCAGACGCAAATGGTATCCGTTATGAGCCGATAAAGAAAGGTGTGTCGAGAGTGGCATTTTCTTCCGAAATGGATTAAACAGGAAATCATTGTAGGCCCTTGGTCGAGTACTTAATGTCAATATTAAGGGCTCAAATTTTGAGGGAATTTTTTTTTAGCCATTCCCCACAGAATTACGATATGGGAGTGAGAAAGAAAAAGCACCCTAATAATTATGTGTGGCGACATGCATCCTTCTTGCTTTTTCTTCATCTAGCTGTGATTCTATTGGAAGAATCTGATAATAGTGTACCTAACGCAAGGACCTGTGGTATATCCACTGCACTCCTGCCTTTTCTTCATTTTCCTTCTACGCTACCTGATGATATTGATCGTGGTGGTAAGTAACATACAGATGTATAGTATGCCTGCATCCTTTCCACTTTTTCTTGATCCACCTGTAATTTTACTGAAAGAATTTACTCGCTGAAAAAACTTTTTCACCTGGGTAGTCAGGAATAAGGATATTGGATAATATATAATCCAGGGGCCAAAATATTGATGAAAAATCAACAGAAACTCACGCGTTAAACGTAATGGGTCTTCCTAATGAGTCAAACTTTCTGAACCGGACCACTAAAAATTGATGGATTAAATTTTGCACTTTTTATTGAAGATTATTGAAGGTTCATGCAAACTAAAATAGATTCCAAAATTTTTTTGAAAAAACTCAATTTTTGCAAAAGTGATGAACAAATGAACTTATAGGTGATTTATTGTTTAAATAACGATATCTCAGCCAATAATGAATCAAATCCAATGAAATTTTTATGCTAGATTAAGGAATAGTAGTAGATTGAAAAAATTTATTGTACGTATGAAAAAAATGAAATTTTGCAATAAATAATTAATTTTGCAATAAACAATTGGAAATTCAACCAAGTTCTCCTTGTGCTAATTACAAAATTCTGTTTTATCAACATTTTATAATTCATGCACTAAGAACACGCGTGAACCGATTTCGGTGCACTCAACTGCAAAAAAAGTTACGAATATTTGAAAAAAAAAAAAAAAACGAAAATACGCGCGACTGTGGCCTAGCTCGGACGGCATCAGCGCCGAAAGACCGAGAGCTCGCTTGTGCTCACGTTTTGAGCTACATATACACAAATAAATTCATACGAGATAAAAGTAAGTAAGCCTTTTATTTAATGATTTAATTATTTATTTATTTACATGGATGGTTTTTTCAAACTTTTACAACTCTCGATTGCGAGTAGCTTGAAAAAATTTTACATTCTAAAGAAGTAGAATCAAACGGTTTGTCGCAGTGAAACTGGCGTGTTCCCTTGATAGCTTTGGCTGTATTAAAACGATTGACTAACTGCTTTGCGTATTTTTTGTATTCATCTCCTTTACAAAAGTCAAAATCAATTTTCTTAAAAAAATCACATGCCCATTCATGAAGTTTTTCTGTAGAAACAATAGTTTTATCTTGTAAACTAGCTCGGTATGCATTTTTTTTTTACACAGCCGCCAATGCCATCGCAAGCTCCTTTTCCATGCGCGGTGGCAAAAAAGTGCCACTCAGCTTTAAAATGCCACTCAGCTAGTTTACAAGATAAAACTATTGTTTCTACAGAAAAACTTTATGAATGGGCATGTGATTTTTTTAAGAGAATTGATTTTGACTTTTGTAAAGGAGATGAATACAAAAAATACGCAAAGCAGTTAGTCAATCGTTTCAATACAGCCAAAGCTATCAAGGGAACACGCCAGTTTCACTGCTACAAACCGTTTGATTCTACTTCTTTGGAATGTAAAATTTTTTCAAGCTACTCGCAATCGAGAGTTGTAAAAATTTTTAAAAAACCATCCATGTAAATAAATGAATAATTAAATCATTAAATAAAAGGCTTACTTACTTTTATCTCGTATGAATTTATTTGCGTATATTTAGCTCAAAACGTGAGCACAAGCGAGCGCTCGGTCTTTCGGCACTGATGCCGTCCGAGCTAGGCCACAGTCGCACAGTGGGGCCAAATGCCAAAAAGCTGGCCAAAACCCCAAAAATGAAGTTTGTAGTTGGGGATATTTGACCCTTGGGATAAGTAAGGTGATGTCCCAAGTATTGGAATTCTGATATAAGAAGATCTGATCCCCTCCCCCTGCCCTTGTGTACCAGTTGCAAAATACCCTCCTTGAAGTATAATCCGCGTGATTGAAAGACAGTAAAATAACGAGCATGTTCAAAAAGACGCTGTGTCTCGAAAAATGAACCGATTCAACTTTTCCAAATTGGAGTCTATTACTGAAACTATGTAGAATACACTAAAAATTAAGAGAATATCAATTTGATGAGTGGAAAATACTGACAGAGCAATGATTGGATGTAATTTCTATATCTATAAATGAGAAAATGTGTTTGGTTTTTGAAGGAATAGTAGAGAATTACGCAAAATTACGTCGTTGAACTTATTGGAGGTGGTAGATGGGACTCTTACCCAAACATCAGAAAAAAAAACGGCTGCCCATGTCTGCCCCTAAGCAATTCCGCCATGTTTTTGTGCAGGAAATCACAAAAAATTAGACGGAGTGATGAGGAGTCCTTAGATCCGTCTGAAACTTGATATGCAGGAGTTTGTGGGGTCGCTGATTATGAATCCATTGTCTTCATTTCGGAATTCAAAATGGCGGATCCAATATAGCGGATGAAAATTGAAAAAATCATCGGATTGCCTTCAAATTCGTTACCCTGGGGTTTTTGAGGTCGCTGATTACGAATCCGTTGTTTGAATTTCAGAATTCAAAATGGCGGATCCAATATGGCGGATGAAAATTGAAAAAATCTTCGGATTGCCTTCAAACTCGGTACCCTGAGGTTTTTGAGGTCGCTGATTCCGAATCCGGTGTCTGAATTCCGGAATTCAGAATGGCGGATCCAGTTTGGCAGAAAAAAATTGAAAAAATCATCAGATTTCCTTCAAACTCGGGATCCAGGGTTTTGTGGGGTCATTGATTACGAATCAGTTGTCAAATTCCAAGAATCGAAGATAGCGTATCTAATATGGTGGACACAAAACTCAGAATTCAGTAGATTCGCTTTGAATTTTATCTCAACGTTAGTATGTGTTTTATTTCCAGTGTACATTTGCTGCACGAGGAAAACTGTATGAGATTGATTACCATTCGTTTTTCTTCTCATCGCGGGCTTAGGGTACTCAAAAGCCAGAAATCATTGATATTTAGGAAGATGATGGACCATTGAGAGAAAAACAGTATTGCTGGAGAATATTCGTAGTGAATTTACTATGAGTTGATGAATGCACTATGGGAAATGACAATAAAACTACCAACATTTAGTATTATTACTACGAATTTTTGGTAACTTCACTGCTAACATTCTTCAGCGATGCTCTTTTTCCCTAAAGTAACCGTCATTTTCCTAAATGTTTATAAATGTTATTCAAGTATTGATATCTCTTTTCTTTTCGTGAACTGAATCATGACTCGCGATTTGGTGATCGTTCTTATGTTAACCTATCGTTTCCATGGCAACGTAAATAGTTGGTTGTAATCGGTCTGATTTCAAATGGTACTTATCACAATTGTGCAATAGCTGTCACCGAATTCTTACTCTTGCTAGTAATCGTTACCGTAAACTTTTTTCCGCGTGCAAGTTTGGAGCTTGGTGAATATTTTTCGTTTTTTAAAATCATTCAATGTTAACATACAATTCCAAATGAGATGGATTCCGCTGCCATAAGTGAGTGTTTCAACAACCTATATTTTTTCAGTAGTTTAATTTGAACTGTTGACTGCAAAAAAAATTAGCTCAAGAGGGTTGAATCCAACCCAAGAAAATTAGGAAAATTTTTAGAAACACATGGGGTTTCTGTAGCGAATTTTATCGAATTCTACAACGTTTGTAGATTTCAAAGATGATTCAATATCTATGACTCGGAGAGAGATGTACAATATTTTAAGGAGCAGTCCTCTACTTACGTTGGATGAAAAGTTCACTTTCCTTCAAGGAAAAATCATCGAGATAACGTGTTGTCCGGATAACAAAACTACAGAGATCTCTGACCTTTTATCTACTTTTAAATGTGTGTTTAAAAAGAGATGGGAATCTTCTCAAAGGACCGGAGAACGATTTCTTAGAAATAATGAAGAATGGTTAAAACAAGAGGTAGCGTTTTGTACTTTCAGGAATCCCCATTCTGTAACCGTTCACACGCAAGTGGGAAGACCTCTTGTTGAATTCAACGAATGTTCAGAAAGAACAAAACGTAGGAAAACGGAGAATATCAGAGTAAATACTCCTATCTCAGAGCTGTCTTACGCCACACAAATGTGTTTGAGAGCGTCTGGACAGATCGAAGCCGCAAAAATTGTAAAGGATGTTACATCTTCTGATCCTGAGCTTGCCAAAATGTATATGAAAGGTTATCAAACTTTCAAGCGAAATGAGCCAAAGATGTTGAATGATGAAGATGCTCTAGCTCTCCTAGTAGATGCCGAGCTCTCAAAACATCAGTACTGCTTATTGCGTGAAGCTGATTCGCAGAAATTTCCACCTTATAAAAAAATTCAACTGGCCAAACGCATGTGTTTCCCTGACAAGGAATTTATTCAAATAACAGAAACCTGCGCTGTTGTGCAACTACAAGCACTTCTTGATCACACAGCTACACGTATTTTAAAGCTACAGAATTCGGTTTTGTCAACTTTATCTGATGAAGAGTTACAAAACCTGGTACTTATTTCCAAATGGGGGTTTGATGGGAGCTCTGGCCACTCCTCATACAAACAAGCATATCAAAGTTCAGAAGCTAGTGATTCCGCTGTGTTCATTACTTCACTTGTGCCTCTCCGCCTACACTGCAATTCAAAAATAATTCGGCAGAATCCAAGGCCATCATCAACCAGATTTTGTAGGCCAATCAAAATAGAGTTTGTGAAAGAATCAACTGAAGTTTCGGTTGCAGAGAAGCTACGGGTTGATAATGAAATAGAAAATCTGAGGGCTACTTCTTTCAGAACTGATGAAAAACATGTTTCAGTGAAACATGAGATGATTTTTTCTATGGTGGACGGGAAGGTATGGAATGCCATAACTGAGACAACCAATACCCAGAAGTGCTATATATGTGGTGCCACATCTGAGGAATTCAACAAAATTGATGATATAGTATCCAGGCCGGTCAAAACCGAAAACCTCCAGTTTGGTTTGTCTTGTCTACACGGCTGGATACGATTTTTTGAGGGCCTCCTGCATTTGTCTTATAAGCTACCTATTCAGAAGTGGCAAGCACGAAAACAAGATAAAGCTTTGGTGGAAGAACGAAAAAAGGTTGTACAGAAAAGTTTTAGAGAAAAATGTGGCCTCATTGTCGATGTTCCTAAGCCAGGGTTTGGGAACTCAAATGATGGGAATACCGCTAGGCGATTTTTCGCACAACCCAATGTTTCTGCCGAAATCACAGGGGTGGATGTCAACCTAATACAACGACTTCATGTAGTATTAGCTACCGTTTCAAGTGGCCATGAAATAGACGTTGAAAAATTTCGGAGTTACGCTTTAGACACGGCACGCTACTACACGACAAAATATCCGTGGTACCCAATGTCCCCTACGATGCACAAGTTTTTGATCCACGGACCTGGAATCATTGCATCTGCTCTTCTACCTATAGGCCAATTGACTGAGGAAGCACAAGAGGCTCGTAACAAAGATTTTAAAAGGTAAAAATGATGTATATCACTTAATAATAGTCTATATTTGTCACAGTGGACTCGACACTTTGAAGGGAAAAATTTGACTTCTCAAGTACTGCAATCAGTTTGATACATTGCACAATACGTTTTTGACTACTAGGCAAACTATATATTTATGGTAACCACGAGAATATATGTTCGCGAAGATTGTTTTGTTCTGGTAAGGAATTCGGGGAATTATGAATATTCATATACTTTTTTTTTATTAATAAGCCACATTGTTCATCCTCTGGAAACATAAATTCATAGACTAGAAAACAATTTTGAGAATCAAGTAAACTTATGAATTAGAGGATTTATTCAAAACTTTATACTGATGACCCCAAAGTGCAGCTGCTTTTTGTTTTTCCTTGATTTTGCTTGTCATGTTGAGATCAAAAGCTTTAACGGTGTCGATGAATACATAATTATATTCAAATATCTTAACAACATTCATTTCCAAAGGTACCGAGAACATCACTCCAGGAAATGCAGTAGAGAAAAAACGAATGAAGACATTTTTAAATGGTTCCTTTTGAGTTCTGATCCAATGTTATCGAGTAAAAGACAGTTGCCCAAGAAAAAACTAAAGTTTCTCCCTAGAGACGTGTTAAGCCTGATCAAAACTCCGGATTTACTTGATAGAGACAACGTAACTTTCCCATTATCTTCCTCTGAGAGTGAAGAAGAAGACTGATCTGAGTAAAAAAGTGTGGCAAAAGTAAAAACCATTACGATTTCAGTTTTTTATGTTATTGTATATATTGTGAATGTATATATCTTTCGATTTAACACATTTGGTGTGTTAATATCATTCGATAATTATATTAATAATGATTCAATGTTGGAAATAATAATAATAATGATCATAATAGGAACAACAAAATGGGCCGTTTAGTTCTTGTTTAAAATTAAGTTATGAATGAAGTTTTGATTTTTGGCATCCGCCATCCTGAATTTCGGAATTCTGACAACGGATTCGTGATCAGCGATCCCGAAAACCCCTGGGTACCGAGTTCGAAGGGAATCCGATGATTTTTACAATTTTCGTCCGCTATATTGGGTCCGTTATTTTGAATTTTGAATTTCAGACCGTGGATTCGTAATCAGCGACCACAGAAACCCCTGAGTACCGAGTTTGAAGAAAATGCGATGATTTTCTTAATTTTTGTCCACCATATTAGATCCGCCATTCTGAATTTCAAAATTTTGACAACGGATTCGTAATTGGTGACCCCAAAAACTCCTGGATGCCAAGTTTGAAGAAAATCCGATGATCTTCTCGATTTTATTCCACCATTTTGGATCCGCCATTTTGAATTTCGGAATGCAGACAACGGATTTGTAATCAGCGACCCCAAAAATCCCTGGGTACCCAATTTGAAAAGAATCCGATGATTTTTTCAATTTTCGTCCGCCATATTGGATTCGCCATTCTGAATTTGGGAACTCAGACAGCGGATTCGTAATCAGCGACCCCGAAAACCCCTGATCACCAAATTTGAACAAAATCCGATGATTTCTTCTAATTTTCGTCCACCATATTGGATCCGCCATTTGGAATTTCGAAATGAGAACAACGGATCCGTAATCAGCGACCCCAAAAACCGTTGGGTACCCAATTTGAGGAGAATCCGATGATTTTTAAAATTTTCGTCCGCCATATTGGATTCGCCATTTTGAATTTTGGAACTCAAACAGCAGATTCGTAATCAGCGACCCCAAAAACCCCTGATCACCAAGTTTGAAGGAAATCCGATGGTTTCTTTCAATTTTCGTCCGCCATATTGGATCCGCCATTTTGAATTTTGAAATTCTGACAACGGATTCGTAATCAGTGACCCCATAAACTCCCCGAGTACGAAGTCGCAAGCGAATTTGAGAGCCCCTTATAATTTCGTCCAGCTTTTTGGCATTTGGCCCCACTGTGCATCGGCCACGCCAAGTGTTACTGGTTGATGCGAATTCCGAAACAGGGTTGCCTTTCACATTTTTTTTTAATGGTATATTTGTTATATCAAGTAATCTTCCGGAAAGAGTGAAGTATTTTTTTCAAGGATTTTTTTTCAAGTGTTATTGTAAAACGTTTGTATGGTTTTTGAGATTTGACGTTATTTTTTACTGTGTTGGAGTTTTTAGGGGTTTTTGTGAGACATTTGTTTGTTTTGTGGAATTCTACTTTTCTTCACTTTTTGGTATCTATATATACGGGCAGAACGATACGCTTGTTTCATTCATTCTTTTAATACAATAATGCTTTCTTGAAAATCATAAATTACCTTCAATACAGTTCAAACAAACTGAAGTTACAATATACCAAACATCTTTCACATATCCTTTGGATAACCAATGTACTTGGTCGCTCATATTGATTTCATATCTTTTTTTTTCAAATGGAGCATATCCTTCCATATCCCCTCGAAATTCTGAATGCAGTGAAATTTTCCTTTAGAATGTGTCTTTAGATTTTTTTATTCTTTGTTTGTCGGATTTTCATGTGCTTGGCGTTATTTTTTTACTTTCTTAGAGTTTTTTTGGGGGGTTCGTATTCACTACAGTAACCATGATTGTTCGCGTATTATTTTTTTATAACATGAATTAGTCGTGTGGACTACAGCATTCAATAATTGTAGGATCTTCTCCGTGCTTTGCACTTGATACGGAACCCTGATGACAAACCCCAATAGAAAACGATAGAAAAGTTTTCTATCGTTTTGAATATGGACTTTGAATCGTAGTTGTATGAGATTTTATCCTGTATTCCCGATAGAGATTCTATGTTATCCTTTCGTGATTTTTTCATCTCAGTACTATCGTTTTTTATCTTCAATTTCATATACGGACTCTATCAATTCCTTTCTTCATCTTCGAGATGTATGGCTATCGTTTCTCATGTAATATTTCGGATACCATTTCAATCATATCCATTCGTGGTTTTCATCGTGATTCACTATCGTTTCGTATGTAAGATTTTGGATAAATTTTCGGTCGTATTTTTTCATAGAATTTCCTGATGTATCGCTATCATTTCCTATGTAAAATTTCGGATGAAATTCTTATCATATCTTTTCGTGGAATTTCACTAAATTTACTTTTATTGATTTATTCAAAGATGATAAAAAAAAATAACATCAAACTTCGCTTCACTATGTGTTGGTAGAAAGGCAATATGACACATTAATCATTATCGCCTTAGAATTCTAAAAGATATCTTCCAAAAGTACCAGAAGTCTTGAAGAATTTTCTAAAAGATATCTTTTCGTATTCGAAAAGATGTCTTATGCAACATGAATAGATTTCTAAAAGATATCTCGGAGACTTCTCCAAGATATCTTCAAGAAGAAATTAAGAAATTTAAAAGAGTTCTTCAAGATTTCTTAAAGATGTCTTGCAAAATTCATAAAAATGTCTTGGAAGAAGTTTGAATTTATTCACGAAAAAAAATTCTAACACCTCTTCTTTTTCCTTCTCCTCCCTCCCCCCATATTTGTCTTTGTCGCTCTCGCACTCCTATGAAGTTGACTTTATCTCAATCCTTGAGGTTGCGGGAATCGAACCCGCGCATCTTACGATGTACTTACGCTTCAGTGACCTGAGCTATAGAGACAGTTCGGTTTTGATGCTTATGATTGTCAATATAACACAGTGGAATCGTGTCAGTGATGTACATTTTCAGAGTAGAAGTGATCTTTTGAAAAAACTGTTATTATATAAACAAATGTCAGATAAGTTGGTCGTGGATACCACAGATTCTTCCTAAATTATTTCTATCCCAACGTTATTGAAGAATAACTCATTAATGAATATGAATGAGAATTTTTTTGAATTTACTTGAAGGCTGTACATAAAATTGAGCGTAAAAAGTTCAGTGATTTGTGAAATATTTGTGTCTCGAAGATTCGTTAATTCCAGCGCGGGTATTAAAAGGTTACAAAATCGTAATTTTTGCAGGATTTAAAATCTCTTGGCATGTTTATAGATTTTTCAAGCTTTCGATTTGTGACCGGATTTATCACATGTGTAATTCGATTATAATTAAAGGCACATTCCGTGTGTTATTCATGTCAATGCATATGATTAGGTATTTATAACCTAAACCTGCTGACAATCTATCTTCTTAAACATATTTTGTTAGTCTTCCAGGAAAATATCTTTCAAACGCTTCTCAAAGATATCTTTAAGATATCTCGCATGGTCGTCTTGGAGACAGGGCCGGATTTACCATAGAGGCGGACTAGGCGCCGCCTAGGGGCCCCCACGGTTGGGGGGCCCCCACTCATCGATCAGGTTTTACAGAAATCGGAATTTCAATTTCTCAATCCTTATGAAAAAAATAATCTTGCTCACATACTTACTGCGGAAACAGTTTAGAACATCAAAGGAATCCAACACTTTCCAGTAAACAAAATGTATGTAAAAGTATTAGAATATAATACTTCTGAATACACTCAGAAAACGCTATGTTTGACATGAAGTCAGTGATTCTTTCTGTAGCTACCAACAATCCAAACCTGGCATTCTCTCAATGTGAAGAACTCTAGATTTGTTTGAAAAACTATGAACACCTCTGAAATCTTCTTAAAGACTCTTCTAAAGGTAACGTTCCCTGGGCGTATTATTTTTGCAATGAGTATTTGAATTGGCTCGATCGATATTATTTCTTTTATAAAGAAAAATAACACTTCTGATAAAAAAATAGTATCAGCTCTAGTACTTACAGTGAAAATAGTATTGAGAAGAATTGAATTTCAATACTTTTTTCAATATCAGTACGTTTTTTCATTTCATATCACTTACTATCTATGGAATTGATTAAGAAAGTTACACTATTTGAAATTCAAATTACTGATTCTCTCGATTAGTCCGAATGTAAAGAGCTCTCGAGTAAGGGTTTTCAGTTGAAACAACTAGTTTGGAAATCGGTCGCCTTGCATGAGCCCCCCCACGAAATTCTGCCTAAGGGCCCCACCGTGGGTAAATCCGGCACTGCTTGGAGATGTCTTGAATCGAGACATCTTTTAGAAATCTTTCACAAGATGTGTTTCCAACACTTCTGAAAGATATCTTTAAGAACTCTTCAAGAACGTTCTTGAAGATCTCTCAATTGAGTATTCTTCTAGATATCGTCAAGAACTGCGTGCTGTGTGGGTTGCCAACGTAGCTATTCCGCACTTTGAAATTCAGACCCTGCTTAAAGTGTCATTTAGAATCGTATAGAATATCATAGATTATGATTCAAAAACATCATAAGATTCACAGTTTCTATCATGTTTTTGAATCATATTTTATGATATTCTATACGATTCTATATGACATTTGAAGCAGGGGAGCTTATTTGATAAAGAAATTTGCTAGTAAACAGTTCCATCAGTCCCCTGGCCGTTGTACCATGAAAGTTGACCCGCTACATTTAAACTACACATTCTTCGTACTTTGACATATCGGAATCATCGCGCTGAAAAATTGTCAAAATTCATTCCCGTAAAATATAAGTGATAAAATTGACAGTGCTTAGAAAAGTGATTCCAATAAACATAACATAAAGACATAACCTTACTTTTGGAATTTGTTTTTGTTTTGTATCTAATAAAACATAAAATTCTTCATAACAGTGATAAATTAATGTGATTTTTGTGATAAGATTATATTTTGGTTTGAATTGATTATTTTGCGCTTTCCACTGAAAAATTATTCACATTATGTTATGTGTGAGAAGTGAACTAGAAAATATTACAAGTTATGAATGTATCATCATGATTCTTCAAATGTCCCTGTTTTTCATTAAAATCAAATCCCGAAGGAAACTGTTGTGAAATCATGTTTATGGTATGTAAGAGTCACATCCCAGATAACATTGCCTGCGCGCAAAACTTGAGACCGTTATGCACGCGGAAATTTGCGTGTGATTTGCGTGCAACTCACCTGTGATCCATACTGCTGCTCGCAAATCGCGCGCAATGATCTGGTGCATATCTTGTGTAAATTCTCCACGAATTCACGCTCACATCGCTTGCAAAAGCCTGTGGATTGAGGGTGATTTTCTGAGAGTGAAATGATTGGATACTACGTGAAGATTTTGCGCGCAAGTTGCGTGCAATTTAGAGAAACTTGTTGAGTGAAAAATATATGTATATACTGGAGTATATTCAAATATACTTCTAGAATGCAGTTGTTGAAATAATTGATAAAAGAACAAGCAAAAACAAAATAAAGTACGGTTGCAAATAGTTCACATGCATATAGTGAGAAGAAAGATATGTTGAATCAAATAAGATTTGTTTATAGTAAATAAATGGTATAGTTGGATACAGCGGGAGAAATATTTATTAGCGATTATTCCATCACGTAGTTGATGAATACATCACATATTTCTCTGAGTCAACTTCATATCGATTATGACTTAATAATCAGAATTTGATGAGAAATCATATTTATTCAAATCAATGTCGATTAATTTGAGTCGCATGAATGATTTGGTTATAGTTAATAAATATCAACTTCTTAATATGAACACAATGTTTGTTTATAATAAATAAGTCTTATTTGCATGAAACCTGTTACAAATGTTCAACCAAATCTATCAATTTGTCATAAGAAAACCTTTTTCTCAGTGTAATGGAGATTTGAAATTGATTTTTTGTTGTAGAAGAGAATTTCTTATCGATTGTTCAAAAAAGAATTATTGTTTGAACAACTTATCAACAAAAAAAGAGCGACAAAGAATTAACAATGTCTTACACTGAGAAAACAGATATCTTGAAAAATACCATAATTTATGGATTTTCAGCGCTGGTCTGACCCGAGTCGGAATATTCACTTGCATGAATCTCTAAAAGTACCATAATTTCTTGGACTTTTTGAAATAAGTATGGTACCTTCCGTATAAAAGTCCAAGACATTATGGTACTTTTAGAGGTTTTTTCAGGTAAATATTTAGACTCGGTCAGACCAGCGCAGAAAATCCATAAATTATGGTACTTTTTAAGATACCTTTTTCTCCGTGTACTATTTTCTTTCATTATGTGTACTATTCTATATATTCATCCTGATTTTTTTTATAAAAAGTAATGAATTATTCAAAAAATGAAGTTTGTCGGTGATCAGTCCTCTTAGAAGGATCACTAATGAATCATAAAAAAAGAATTCTTCCTGAATTCTCTTAGAACTCTGAAATTTGAAAAACAATCAAAACTTTTGGGACAGAATTCGATTTGAATTCTTCGAGAATTCGATTTATAGGACATTCACGAGTTTTAAATGAGTCCAAGAGGAATCCTTTTCTAGAATTAATCAGTAATTCTTTTGTGTTACCTGAACTTTTATGTACTCTGATGAATTGATCCAAATTCACGAATATTATACACTGAAAAAAAAATTTATTCCAGTCAAATAAATATTTATTTGTCCTGTATCAAAGAAATATTTCGTTAATTCTAATAAATATTTCTTCGATACAGGACAAATAAATATTTATTTGACTGGAATACATTTTTTTTTCAGTGTAGAGGAGAGTCTTACGGCACTGACACTTTCTGATTCTCGCTGATTAACAATAGAAGGGAATAATGTAAGGATGTGTACTCCAAAAGGTTGTGGTAAAATCAAACATAGTTTGAGTATGACGTTTTCCAATTCTTATTGTAACAGTTACACGACGTTGAAATTGTTTATCGGTCTTCACATTTGTTTCATGACAAGAAGTCACAAGTTCTCTCATCTTGAAAAAAGAAAAACTCAATAAATTTGTACAAAATTGTTACAAAATTGAGATACTTCAACAAAATTTTGAAAAATAAATTTCTTCGTTTTTTCAACAGAAAATTGAAAATAATAGGTGACAATTAAAAAACAAGAATGATGAAATGTAAAAAGTGACTTGTGACGTTTCAACTTTTTTTAAATCTGTGAAATAACTAAACTTGTTATTTACATTTCATCATGTCATAGACAATATGTTAAATTAAAGGGCTTATTTTTACAGGCTGGTTTTTCTCTAGAAATTTGCCTCTTTTCATCTTCGAAAATGATGTTGAATTCAAAAATGTGAAACGCAGTGTTCTTCAAATATCTGAATTAGTCGAGAAATTAAAAATCTTCGTACCATAAAGACCTCGTCAAGAGAGCACAGAGTCCGTAAAGAATTTTGTCATAACTTGATTTGAATTCTCAAGTTTTCAAACCCGTCTTGAAAGTTTTTATTGCAAACTATTGGAAGAATGAATAGTTGTTCATGAGTGCTTCGAGTCGATAATTTACTATTGTCTGTATAGTTTTGAATCGGTGATTCACCATTGATCTATGGTTTTCTATAGAATTTGAGGGAAACGTAAATGATTTTATCTTGGGATTTCTATAGGAAAAGTATTAATTATTTGGAAAAAAATATCACGGTACCCTTTTGAATGACTTGTATTCCTTATAAAATAATTTTACGATAAAACCAGAATCATTTCTCTCGAATCCTATAGATTACGATGAAAACCGATTGAGTTATATCGTAAATTCATGACACAGCATCGTGAATTTCCGTTTCGGAAATCGCATTGGAACCAATAGGAAGAATGTTATCGTTTCCTATGGGAAATTTCTGTCAGGAGAGGTAACAGTGTAAGAGTAAATACTCATCATACGAAGAGAATTGGAACTCGAAAATATAATAATTCTTATAAAATTAATATAAAATTAATAAAAAATAATATAAAAATTCTGGTAAAATGAATATTTCAATTCCCATTAGTCAGAGAGTGGGAATGCTTCATACATGAAAATGTAAAATTACATATAGCATCGTACCCTGAACATGTGCTATAAATGCGCACAATCGGAACGATTACAAATATATGTAAGCCTTTTTGGGCCGCCTGATCAGCGTTGTCGGTTGAGCTGCGATCGTTAGGGCATAGGTTAGGTAGGTTTAGGAATGAGATAGGTAGATTTCTGACAGGGTTCGATACCCGTTGGAGGAAGGATTTGATATTCAATTCCTGAATGTGCCTTAAGTTCAGTCTGAAAATTATTTTTTTCAGATTTCGAACAAATTTTTTTTTTGTATTTTCAAGTATGAATTGTTGAGAAAAATCTCATCAAGGTGTTTTTATGAATACAAATATTTATTGCATTTGAATAATACTGTGAAAGGTAATGGATTTACTCTCATATCCCTTACAACGGTCGCACGCATTTCACGCGCATAAGATGCTAGCCAATTGCGCGCAAGTCCACTCGCAATTCACGCAACAGAAAGCTACGTACCTGTATCCGACTTTGCACGCGATTCAAGAGCTCCAATGTCATGTGATTCGCTCGTGATTCGCGCGCAAAATGTTATCTGGGATAGATCTATTTCATTTAGATTAATCAAAGAAAAGAGCAGTCACGGTTTTTTGTAATGCTTCAAAGTGAAGTTCGTGTATCATTGGCATTCATTATCATTTTGCTCACTTATATATGTGAGCTTCTGATTAAGTTACCCTAATCACTTGAAGTGAAGTGGAGAGTTTTTTGATAAGTGACGTGAAATGACTTCCCGTACAGCACAACCACCGATCCTCCACCTAGGACTTCGGTGGACTGGAGGTGGAGAATTGGTGGAGAAATGGGAGCCGTGGAAATAAGGGAGAAATAAGGGAGAGTCTCCGTTGAGGCAACGGAGAGGCGACGGAGAAATGTCCGCCCCCTGTATTTTCGATATAATTCTTATTGGTCCATTTACATAACCAAATCTGCATGCATGAATTCACGGATTTGAGTTTTACTGAAAATACAGGGGGCGGACATTTCTCCGTCGCCTCTCCGTTGCCTCAACGGAGACTCTCCCTTATTTCTCCCTTATTTCCACGGCTCCCATCTCTCCACCAATTCTCCACCTCTGGTCCACCGGAGTCTTAGGTGGAGGATCGGTGGTTGTGCTGTACGGGTTCCTCACTCAAACAATGTGCATAATATAAAATGAACTGTAAGTTAAGGCAGCTCTTCTGGCGGTAGTGCTACCATTCACTTATACAGTTAAAAATCTTGTGTACATATATGGCTTCATTTATGTATGGAAATAGGAGCGACTTGGTAGTATTTTTACTAGGAGCACTACTTGGTAGCGCTGAGGTAGTGCTACGTTATAAAGTGAATCATATATATTTTATGGTAGCATGCAGTCTCACGGTAATGGAAATGCTACTACGTTGCTCCCACTAGCACTGCTAGTAGAGGAAACGTGAATTTGGAAGCACTTTGCTGGCTGGGAAGTATGACTTGAATCGTTGAGGCATGATGGATACTTAACTGTGATTTGCTTCTAAAGAGTATTTCTACATCACTTTATTGAACAATACATATATGTGGTTATAAATGGAGCCTAAGGGTTCTAGCAATAAAAAATCATCTGTCAAATTACAAGCACAGGGAATTCCCTTCATTACCATAAATTACATGCGACATGAGGAATATTCAATTGATTTTCATTCTTAAAAATTGACTGAATAATTTGTTCATATCTAATTATTTATAAATACATGGATAGTTCAATGAAGTTATTTTCAAGTAATTTTTCCTCTTATAAGTATCTATCGTGCCAATGGTTCATGGTAGTCAGAGTAAAGAAAACTCACTGCGCTCCCAATATGTAAGTCAATTTCTTTATCGACTCAAGAGTTGTGGATACCTACTTCTTATCCGCAAAGAATTTATGTCAACCAAGTGGCTGGTCATTTCACTTCATACAGATTGTGGATCGAAGGAATGACATCACTTCATTCCACTTGATCACCTGAGAAATCATCAGAGGTTTACAAAAGTGGTAGTGATAGTACATTCTTTCTGATAATTGGTATGATGAATACTTGACTGTGATTTAATTCCAAAAAATATTTGTACATAACTCCATTGAATGATACATGTAGTTATTAATGGAGTTTAAGATTCTTACCGTTAGAAAGATCATCTCTCAAATTACAAACATAGAGAATTTCGTTCACTACCATACCTCACATGCAACAATATAAATATTCAATTGATTCTGATTCTTGCAAATGGACCTAATAATTTGTTCATATATAATTATTTATAACGACATGCATAGTTCAATGAAGTTATTTCTAAGTCATTTTTGACAATCTGTCCCTTATAAGTATCTATCGTGCCAATAGTTCATAGTAATTCGCATGATTTGTGATAGAAATCAGGTATGTGAAATATCACATAAACTAAGATGAACTGTCTATCGTTCATTCCACATGCATCACGATTGCATAAATTTGTGATTGGCAATGATTAAACGTCCATCATAAGTTTCACATTACTTGTGATAGAAAACAGGTATGTGAAATATCACATAGACTACGACAGACTATCTATCATTCATCCCACATGCACCACGATTGCATAAATTTGTGATTGGCAACGATTGAATGCCTATCGTAAGTTTCACATTACTTGTGATAGAAAACAGGTATGTGAAATATCACATAAATTACGATAGACTATCTATCATTCATTCCACATGCACCACGACTGCTCAAGTTTGTGATTAACAACGATTGAATGTCTATCGTAAGTTCACTGTAGAAAATTTTCTGAAAATTCAGATACTGGAGTGTCTGACCAAGTTTCTAAAGAATTAGAGAAAGTTTCTTCATGTTCATCACCAATACTTTGAAAATTAAGAATCTGAATAATTTAAGGAACTTACACTGCAAACATGCGCAGAATCGGTGCGCAGTGAATCGGCTTGCATTATTTTGTATGACGGTCAATGAACGATAAGTAAAGGTGAGTTGCAAAATCAAATTCAATATCCATAATTTTAATGAACAAATACTTACTGCACCAACAGTAATTACATGTTGTGCAATGTAATTTGAGCCAAATTAATTTATAATATGACATGGAATGTATTGTGGGATTCGTTAAAAAAAATGTTAAGAATGTGAAGTTAACCTCTTTGCCATTGGAACAAAAATCGTCTCTGAATATGACAATCAGAAAATCTCATGACGGTGATATGAATAAATGATTGAAGGAAGGATGATACATTGAGATTTTTGAATTGAAAATGATGAAAAAAACATCCAATTTCTGAATCAGATGTTCTGATTTTTCGTGGATCATAAAATCAATTTCCAGTAGATTTATATTCACTGAACCACATGAACATGTAGTAATTACTGCGATTAGTTTGAAACTCAGAGAATGTGGTTTAAAAAACTACATTATTTCCATTTACTTTGTCTTCAACTATTTGTAATAAAAGAGATAGAACTGTGTGCTATGGGACCAAGTCTAATTAGGGCAAGGAACAAGCGATGAGTATGTGAAACATACAAACATGTAATAAGTGGTACAATGAAAAGTTTCACAAAGTATAACATTGAGTGATTTAACATGGAACAACTTATATAATTTCTACCAGATCCAATTGATGCCATTAATTTCTGTATTATGTTAGAGTTTAGTGAAAATCAGTGTTTGTGAGATTGATATTCTGATTTATCAAAAACCAAAAAATAAATCATTTTCAAGAGATTGATTTTCACTGAATTATAACAAAATACAGAAATCAATTCCATCAGTTTGATTTGGTAAGAATTATATAGGCAGGGTTGTGTATTGCATCATGTAGGGTTACGCTTTGTGAAATGTTTCATCGATACCTTCAGTGTCAGTCTTACATACTTATCGCTTGATTCTGTCATCAATTGAACTTTTTGTTTTAGAAGACAAAACCATCTCTTTCATCACAAATAGTTGAAAAAAAGTACATGAAAAGGATAACATATTATAGTTTCATAACACTTTGAAACAATATTTTCTGGTATTCAAGGAATCAAAAATCAATCTCAATAATATTGATTCTCACTAAAGCATAAGGAAATACAGTAATTACTGCCATTAGTTTTAGTTGGTAAAAATTATATAGGCAGAGTTGTATATTGCATCATGTAGGGTTACGCTTTGTGAAATGTTTCATCGATACCCTCAGTACAAGTCTTACATACTTATCGCTTGATTCTTTCATCAATTGAATTTTATGTTGTAGAAGACAAAACCATCTCTTTCATCACAAATAGTTGAAAAAAAATATATGAAAAGAATAACATATTATAGTTTCATAACACTTTGAAACAATATTTTCTGGTATTCAAGGGATCAAAAATCAATCTCAATAATATTGATTCTCACTAAAGCATAAGAAAATACAGTAATTACTGCCATTAGTTTTATTTGGTAAAAATTATATAGGTAGAGTTGTATATTGCATCATGTAGGGTTACGCTTTGTGAAATGTTTCATCGATACCCTCGGTACAAGTCTTACATACTTATCGTTGGACTCTTACACCAATTAAATGTACATCGTAGGAGACAAAACTATCTCTCTCATCACAAATAGTTGAATAAGAGTACATAAAACTATAGAAACGATATTCTTTTCATGTACTTTTTTTTAACTATTTGTGATGAGGGAGATGGTTATGTCTTCTACGATGTACATTTAATTGGTGTAAGAGTCCAGCGATAAGTATGTAAGACTTGTACTGAGGGTATCGATGAAACATTTCACAAAGCGTAACCCTACATGATGCAATATACAACTCTGCCTATATCATTTTTACCAAATAAAACTAATGGCAGTAATTACTGTATTTCCTTATGCTTCAGTGAGAATCAATATTATTGAGATTGATTTTTGATCCCTTGAATATCAGAAAATATTGTTTCAAAGTGTTATGAAACTATAATATGTTATCCTTTTCATGTACTTTTTTTCAACTATTTGTGATGAAAGAGATGGTTTTGTCTTCTAAAACAAAAAGTTCAATTGATGACAGAATCAAGCGATAAGTATGTAAGACTTGTACTGAGGGTATCGATGAAACATTTCACAAAGCGTAACCCTACATGATGCAATATACAACCCTGCGTATATAATTTTCACCAAATCCAACTGATGGCATTAATTTCTGTATTTTGTTATAATTCAGTGAAAATCAATCTCTTGAAAATGATTTATTTTCTGGTTTTTAATAAATCAGAATATCAATCTCAAAAACATTGATTTTTACTAAACTATAACATAATACAGAAATTAATGGCATCAAATGGATCTGGTAGAAATTATATAAGTCGTTCTATGTTGAATCACTCAATTTTATTCTTTGTGGAACTTTTCATTGGAGCATTTAGTACATGTTTGACACACTCATCGCTTGATTCTTGCATACTTGCATTAGACTTGGTCCTATAAGACACAATTCTATCTCTCCGGGATTAAAAATTCTGGCTCTTTAGTGACATAGATAAAATCTCGAAGAACCATCCCTGAAAATTCGGATTTTTTTCATGAAATCAGTTTCCAGTAATTTGGTAGAAAAAACGTGCTCGCGCATGGTAACTATCGCATCCTCTTAGAATTCAATGCGCATCTCTCAAAATTGAGAAAAATATTCCTTACAGTTCAGAAAAATGTTTCTTACAATTGAGAGAAAATATCTTTGAATTCAGAAGAATATTTCTTACAATTCAAACAAATATTTTCGACAATTCAGAAAAATGTTTCTTACGATTGGGAGAAAATATCTTGAAATTCAGAAGACTATTTCTTACAATTCACACGAATATTTTCGACAATTCAGAAAAATGTTTCTCATAACTCAGAACAGCATGTCTAAAAATTAAGAAACATGAATCTTGCATTTAATGTGAATATGTTTGATGACTCAGAAACATGCGTTTGAAAATCCAGAAATAAGTATCTTAAAATTCAGAACAGAAATGTTTCTGAATATTCAGACTCAGTGACTGTAAAAAATTACAGTCACTTTTTTCTTAATTTTCAGTCAAAATTTTTTTACAGTGTTTCACATTACTTGTGATAGCAAACAAATATATGAAATATCACATGAACTACGATAGACTAACTATCATTCATTCCACATGCACCACGGCTGCTCAAGTTTGTGATTGACAACGATTGAATGCCTATTGTAAGTTTCACATTACTTATGATAGAAAACAGGTATGTGAAATATCACATAAACTACGATAGACTATCTATCATTCATTCCACATGCACCACGACTGCTCAAGTTTGTGATTGACAACGATTGAATGCCTATCGTAAGTTTCACATTACTTGTGATAGCAAACGTATGTGGAATATCACATGAACTACGATAGACTGACTATCGTTCATTCCACATGTATCACGATTGCATGAATTTGTGATTGGCAACGATTAAACGTTCATCGTAAGCTTCACATTACTTGTGATAGAAAATAGGTATGTGAAATATCACATAAACTACGATAGACTTTCCATCGTTCATTCCATCTCCAACACGATTGCTTAAGTTTGTGATCGACAACCAACGATTGAATGTCTATCGTAAGTTTTATATTACATGCCATAGAAAACGGCTTTGTGAACATCACATAAAATACTATAAATTTCATATCGTTAATGCCATATAAGTCACGGGTATGATCATAAAATACGATATGAAACGAAAAACTTCGTATCGTTTTCTAACGATTAAACCCAAGTATGATAGATTCGCATTAAAAACGGTAGCATTCCTATCGGTCCCAAAATCAACTACGATAGGCATGATAAAAAACGATACAATATTATGCAAAATCAATCGTTTCCTATAGTTTCCTTTCGGATTTTGTTATCAGGGAAACCTATCGGTATAATAATAATTCTAAAATATCTTTTCTGGTAAAAAATTTTGGAAAATGCTCATAAAAATGATTTGGTCTGTAAACCCTGTAGAATTAATGAAAATATCAATAATGTTTGCCTCAACATATTTGTTACTGGCCCACTCATTTAATGTACATGCATTATTTCGAATTGTGAAAATATATGATGTAATGTCTGAAGACATTCGATTTCTTTACGGTTTATAATTTATCAAAACATTCAAGACCGCTCTAAAATGATTAGTTTTGAGGAAAGTAATATAATCGAAATTGTACACACAAATTTCTTTATCTTGTGTCATACATTTCCCTCCTCCCTTTTCCATGTAACTGAATTCGAATACTTTCGAAGTCTTTTGATCACATACGCGTGAGTAGACTGAAAAGCAAAGCACAAAGATAAAGAAGAGAGGGGAAGAGAAGGATACTTGAGATACTAAAAGCGTAAAGGGTTTCATAATATTGGCGCCTGTATGTTTGGCCTCGTTAACCTACAATGATTCCGGAAAGAGGACAGATTACTACAAATGTGGTCAAAGTCGACAAGTCGGAAGCAGCTATATTATACATATCTCCATAGGTTTGAAAGCCAATTTACTTCATCTCCAATCGTTATCATCTAAATCTAGCTTTAGCACCAGTTGCTTTTGAATGAATGGGAATTAGTGGTGTTAGTGAATGAGTTTACAGTGAAAATGGATCAATAAAATTGGCGTTTTTGAAGTTTGAATCATTTATAAAAATGAAATAAACATTCGAATTGACAAAATCTGATGAATCATGGTTGTTCATCAGTTTAAATCAACTCATTGGAACTGAAAAGATCGCTTAGAGAACGTAGTGTGAGATTTTGGATCTTTGATAGCTGAATACTTCGTTATTTGATTATACTGATTCGTTCCATTGAAGGATTCAAACTTCATCAACATATAAAATGGATGTGACGGGCGAAATTTTTTCAAAAAACATGATAGAATTCCCACACTGGTGACGAGAAAAGAAACTGCTCATGCATTTTAATGATATATAAAATTAATGTGGAAGAAACAATTGTTCGAAATCTGCAGAATAGAATCACTGTGATATATTTACATACACGGAGAAAAAAGATCATGGAATGATCGCTAGAAAAGATAGTGAACTGGTGAAAACTACGAATTTCGGTACACAATCACTAACAGAGACGAGTAATGGCTCCTATTTTGGTATATTAAAATACAATACAGTATACCAAAATAGGAATCATTACTCATCTGTGTTAGTGACTGTGTACAGAGATCCGTACTTATCTCCAGTTTACTATCTTTTCTAGCGATCATTCCATGATCTTTTTTCTCCGTGTACTCATTTTTACACCAACATTCCTTGATAACCTTACTCTCTGAATCTGAATCAGTGGAATCTCACTGATTCCGCAGTTATAAGTATACCACTAATTTCAATCAGTTGCATTCCACTGCATAATCAGTGGATAGTCACTGATTCCGCAGTTGGATGTTATTTTCACAATTAGTCACATTTCACTTGAAAATCAGTAAATATTCACTGATTCGCAGTGTATATGCACTGGTTCGCAGTGGTATACTTATCACTGTAATCCAGTGGAGTTCCACTGATTCAGTTTTAGAGAGTAGGGGAGAGTGGGGTGTTTGCGAACACCATGAATAATCCTTTAGAAATTCGATATTTTCTCTTCACAAATGAGAAATAAAATCAAAAACTAGCACTAAGTACGGGAAAGAACTCTTCCACTTTCTTCTTGAAAAACATAAAAATTCCTATGCTATGGTTTGAATGATGTGCTTTGATGGTAGCTTATGGGCGCATACAGGATGTAATATGAGTAAATATACACTGAAAAACCATTATTGTGATTTGAGTGACGATTAATATTGATCATCATTCATAATATCATGTAGGTGTTCATAATTACCCAACGCCAATCGGATAATTCCGAACACTAAGAGCTTTGTATTTCGATGAAAACTTTAGTTCCGGTTGAAAAATGATGAATGTTCGTCATGAAAATGAATTACTGATTAGATGAGCTGAAAAATACGCAATGGATATATTTTATCTCCGTTTTGGAGTTGTTTCATTCGACTTTCCACTTAAGTGTTCCTTATTACTCCACTTTTCCCTGTAACATATGTAGAAGAGAATGGGACAAGTTTTCTATAGGGTCATGTTTTTCCACGCGTCGTAATTTCTCAGTGTGCTGGTAGGGTCGCGCTATTGTATGAACGGTTGTGAGTATTATCATAGAAGGTGCTCCCATAAATCGAATGATGTGATATTTTTTGTAAATCCCTTACGTCTTCTATTTTAGCCCATTTGAGTCCTGATCTGGAAAAACTGGTTGTAGAGTGTTCCAAATAAATATTATCAAGATATACACGGAAAAAAAGAAATAGTTGCAGCAACTACTTAAATAGACGATTTTCGACCATCTACTTTAGTAGTTGCTGCAGCTACTTAGTAGTCAGGACAAGTAACTCAATAGTTGCACTAACTAACGTAAATACCTGAAGTATTTTGGATTAGTTGAGACAGCTAACGTGTTACTTGTCCTGACTACTAAGTAGCTGGAGCTACTACTTAAGTAGATGATCGCAAATCGACTATTTAAGTAGTTGCTGCAACTATTCTTTTTTTTCCGTGTAATACCACTAGTTTTCTATGAATCACAACAATTGAAAACTGAAATACATTTTACAAGCAATATCTTATGCACGATTTGCTCACATTTGGTGTGATCGCCAAAGAACACAGTATAGTCATGATAACATTATAACCCTTCCATCCAGGTACTTATCCAGGTAACAAACCAGGTACTTATTCAGAATCTCTATAAAAAGCCTGTAGATTCGCCTGAAACTCCTGGGTTTCTCCATCTGGAAAATAGAGGTGTGCGAATCGTCCAAAATCGAATCGAATCGACCAATATTCGATTCGATTCGTTAACGAACATTAGGAATTCAGATACGAATTATTCGAAAATTTCGAATCACAAAGATTCGATTTCGAATTGTCGAAGGTAGAAAATCTGGGTTAGAAATTTTGTAGGATCTCATTCAATTCCCACTCATTTGGGTTTTTTCCATTAGAGATCAACAAAATTCAACGGAATGTAGCAAAATTTCGGTGGAATTCAGTGATAGTGCGGGAACAGAGCATAGAGATATAAAACTAGAGGAGGCATGCTGGGGCTGATCGCGTCATCGCAATAAACAGAGAGAAGAGATATGAGGGTGCCATAGTGTCACTGTCTTTCATTCATTAGGTATTGAATGAAAGAAAGTGACATGCTTGCACCTTTCATCTCTTCTCTCTGTTTATTTCAATAACGTTTCCACTTATGTGAAATCTCCATACTTGCCTCTTCTAGTCTTATATCTCTATGGAGCAGAGTTACCAGGCAAAATCCTCAGACTCGAATGATTGGTCATTTCTTGTACAACCAGCCTATCATATTCCCAATTCCGAAAAAAGGGCCCAATGAACCAAGAACTTGGAGATTTTTCCCCTCAACGACAGTACCCATCTGGCAGCTCTGCTATACCCATGAGACTGAATACATTTCTGTAAAATCGTTAACTCTCATTGAAATTCGCTGGATTGCACATTGCACTGAAAAAAACTCTTTAGTTGCAGTAACTGAAACCCACATGGAATAAAAAATTTGAGTTGCTTGAACTGAAATATTGTGTACTATAACAAACACTCACAGTTATAGAAATTAATATTTTGTTGAGAAAACTACACTCTTAAAAATTTCCACTGGAAACTTCCAGTATTTCACTGGAAGTTATTAACCAGTACATTGGACTGAAAATTTCCGTACATTTGCTGGAATATTTCCGCACATTCATTCAAATTTTACTGCAAACAATGGAATTTTATAGCACAAAGTCCATAAAATTGCAGTGAATGTACTGGAAAAAGAGTTTACTGGAACTTTCTAGTACCAAGGCGCAGTAAATTTCCAGTTTTTTTCTACAGTGTACAATTTTTTATTTGACTAAATTTTTAGTCACGATGACTAACCATTTTTTTCAGTGTGTATGTAGCTTTATTGAATTCCACTAAACGTTGGGCCTTCAATATACCGAATCGTTCTTGTACCGAATGCTCATTCCCTAACAGCACTGGGAGGTTTTTGAAACGTTCCAAGAACGTTGGGACGTTTTGAAAACATTCTCAGAACGTTTTCAAAACGTCCAGGGACCTTGGTGCTATTAGGGTTATACCTAAAATTCATGTTCCAAACGCTGATAGACCGAAGAATTATTTATTATGCCGAATGTATCTGATTGGATGAAGATTGCAATTTCTTGTGGATTATATAAGAATGAGGAATCTGATTGCTTCCGACCACGAAGTAAGAAAAGGAGACTCATCTCCGTAAAACTGAAGCGGCACATTTTTTTGGGAAGTATTGCAAGTCAAATCTCGTCACTCGTGCAGTGATGCCAGTATTCCCTAGAAAAATCTTCAGATTTTTTGGCATTGGTCATTTCTTTCTAAATTGAAAATATGATTGGCCGGTTATACAAGAAATAACCAATCATCAGATGCTGAAGATTTTTCTAGGGAATACTGGCAACGCTGCACTCGTGGCGCTGTTGTTCCCAGTAAACCTACGAAAATATATGTAATGTATATTTTCGTAGGGTTACTGGGAACAGCAGCGCCACGAGTGGCGAGATTTGACTTGCAATACTTCCCAAAAAAATGTGCCACTCTTTCGATTCAATTCCATAAAAGATTCGTCTCCTTTTATCTCACTTCGTGCTTCCGACATAACGAACTTCCGATCTATCGGCGTTAGGAATACCACTAAACATTGATGTGTTAGAGCAGGGATCAGTTGGAGAGATTGCTAACGATATATGAAAACCATGATCCACTTTCTGATTGTTGGTACCACGTATTCCGTTGATCTTCCCATGTTGATTGGCTCAGAAGAGAATTTCAACCAATCATATAAGTTACTTCAAAAGAAAAAAACGTGATACGGACCATGACTTCAACATTCCGCCAGCAATCTCTGCAGTTCATCTTTGTTCAAAGTGAAGAGAACCCCACAGAAATATGAAAATATAAGGGTGCCGTCCCATGCAGCGGAAAAGTGCAACGCGGAACGCATGAGATTGGTTGATTCCTAGGTATTCTCAAATAAAGCTAGGAATCAACCAATCTCATGCGTTCCGCATTACGCTTTTCCGCTCCATGGGACGCCGGCCTACACAGTAAAAAAAATTCCGTCATTGTGTAAAAAAGAAGTACGTTTCAAAATTCAAGTGTTGAATATTTAACACTTTTGTGTGTTCATTTAACACACTGATCAAATGCTGTTCGATCGATTCATTTTCAACACATTAAAATGTTATTCGAGTTCAAATTAACACTTTATAAGTGTCACTCTGGAATCAACACACATTAGTGTGAAGAAAAATGATTAACATTCGCTTGTGTGTTGAATTTGACGAAAAATTTTTTACTGTGTAAGAGAGAAGTAAACTACAAATGTCCCAGGAGGGTGCAACTCTATTGGAAATAAGAAACCATCATTCAAGTTCCTTCAAAGATGTTAGGTCAGGTGGCACTGGGGTCGTTGTGATTTCATTTGACGCATGCAGTCACGTGATTAATATTCGTGATCACGTGACTGCATGCGTCAAATGAAATCACAACGACCACAACGCCACCTGACCTAACTTCTTTGAAGTAACTAGAATGATGTTTCCTTATTTCCAGTAGAGTTGCATCCCCCTGAAATGTCCGTAGTATATCATAAGACCGAATGTGGTAGAGTGTCGCAGACCTGAGAGGTCATTTCCCCGAAAGGCCGATGTACCGAATTGCAGAATCCCGGAAGATTTTCAGTAACTTTGAATAGAATTGTTAGATGACTACCCATACAGCACCACAGTGCCAGAAGAATTCATAAAGGATTCTCAATGAACTGATTGCGTTCCATATGAATTCATTACGGATGCTCTCCACTCATCTCTGGCTAGGGTCTACTTCAGCCAATAAGAAAAATTCGGCGTTATGGGCATTCGGTACTGTAGTAAACTACTGACCAAGACGAATTGCAGAGATTGCTGATACAATGTTCAAATCGTGGTCCGTATTACGTTTTTTTGTTTTAGTGGAAATTATGTGATTGGTTGAATTTATCTTCTAAGCCAGTCAGCACCAAAGGATAAACGGAAAACGTGATACCACCAATCTGGAACCGGGTCATGGTTTCCATATATCGTTAACAATCTCTCCAACTCATCTCTGATTCAGTGATGCCAGTATTCCCTAGAAAAATCTTCAGATTTTTTGGCATTGGTCATTTCTTTCTAAATTGAAAATATGATTGGCCGGTTATACAAGAAATAACCAATCATCAGATGCTGAAGATTTTTCTAGGGAATACTGGCAACGCTGCTCTGATTCTGTTTTGCGTGCGGCTAGTGACGTATAGTTATATTCCGGTTGTGCTCTCAACATCTGCAAATCCTAGTAATAATATTTAGGAATGGCCGAACAAAAAAATCGACGCATATTGCCTTCCAGAATACCCGAAATATTATTATTAGGAGTACACTTTTTTTGCGGATGTTGAACACACCGCTGGACTCTTTCATTCGAGATACAAAAATCTGGACCAATAGTGTTTCAGGTTATCGGATGTCTATCGTTCATTTCACTCAGATTCAAATGCGTATTTTTCAGGCTGGCCTCCTATGCAACGGAATTTGTAGAGAACAGAATGAAATCCCAGAATGAAAACCTAATTGGTTCTGGAATAGTCATTCACTAGAATTCCCTGAAAATTAAAAAAAAATCTGGTCCATGAAAGCCAAGCCTCAAAGAGTATAATTCAACCAATGGGAGAGAGGAAGAAAGAGAGAAAGTTGCAATATCAGTGTTGCCAATGTGGGGATTCTCTGTTATTGTGATTGATCATCTTTTTTTCATTAGAACGCGTGATTATTCAATTTCGTCATATCAGGTTTTGTGTTTTTCGACACTGCGATTTGTGATCCTCGTTTTTCTTGAGGTTGATATCTCTCATGATTGCAATAGCATCGGTTGCACAGGTTGTTGTTCTAATCTTCCACAATAATAGCTCTTCATTCAATTCTCTGTATTGACAGAATTAGCTATCGATTTTATGAATTTGCTTGACAATTATTTGTGGTATTGACATGTTTGATTGGAAGGTTCTCACACATATATGTCAGTTATTGATTATTTAGAATCATTTTCAGAACAGTGATTTTTTGTATTATTAATCGATATATCAGATATTAGCCATTAAAAATGTTGAATGTTAATCCAAAAATGTTTTCTTTCCGAAATAATTAAATATATCAAAACAAAATTTGAATTTCAATATCATTCCATCATATACAGTGAAATTCCTTTCATGTATCACAGCCATTGAGAATCAGACAAATAGTGGTTTCCACAACTCTTGGTACTATGCACATACAGGGTGGGGCATTTAAAGTGTCGCGGGCGTTTTTTCCAAAAATAAAGTGAGATACGAGAAACTTTTTCGGACAAAAGTTGTAGGGTACCGAGGGGGACATCCGATGGTGGCCTTGCCTTTGACCTCAAATCTCATCTTCAAGGGCATTCTGAGATCAACTCTTGTTTTTTAAATAGCATCTCATATTTTTTACTGCAGATTTGGATTCTAGGTCAAAAACCAAGAAATCCGCAAAAATGGCGCCCTAATCGATATTGTTCCATTTTGAATCTGACATTCGAATAACTCGAAAACGAAGGGTCTTGCAAAAGAATGTTTCGTACAAAAGTTGTCAATACACAACACATTTCAATCGTCTACATTACCACCATTCAGAGCTCACGCGATGTAAACAAACGACGGGGTTCAGTGAAAATTCACGATTTTGAAAGTCAGTTTGTCAGTTACATTTGATTATTACTTGGTTTATGACAAATTGAAAATCATGGATATCCGATACACGGTTTCTGAAAAGATCGATATGATCTACATTTACGGTGAAGTGCATAAGAACCCCAGACAAGCATATGACTTGTATGCAGAACGATTTCCTGAAAGAACAACGCCATCCATTAGGTATTTTCAACGCATTACAAAATTATTCTCAGAAACGGGAAGTGTTACAAGGGAAAAACGACATCGAATGAGAACTGTTAGCGGAGAAAATGCGGAAGTTAATGCACTAGCTGCAGTAGCCAATAATCCACACGTGAGCTCTCGTGAAATTGAACTCCATTCGGGAATTTCTCGAAGAAGTGTTCTTCGAATACTGAAACGTCACAAATTCCATCCGTATCACATTTGTTTGCATCAAGACCTTCACGGTGATGATTTCGAAAATCGTGTACAGTTTTGTCGATAGGGTCTAGCACAAATGCACAATAACAACTTCATCAACATATTATTTTCTGATGAGTCGACGTTCACCAATCATGGTCAAGTAAATCGACATAATATGCATTACTGGGCGACAGAAAATCCAAGATGGTTACGTCAAGTAGAGCATTAAAGACAATGGGCTGTGAATGTTTGATGTGGTATTTTTCGATCTCGAGTAATTGGACCGTACTTCATTGCAGATACGCTAAATGGAGAGAAGTACAAACATTTCTTAGATCAAGTACTTCCAACATTACTTGAAGACATACCTATTCAGGAACGATTGAATATGTGGTATCAACACGATGGTTGTTCATCCCATTATGCAGTCACAGCTCGAGAAATATTGGACAGAGATTATCCTGGACGATGGATAGGACGTCGTGGACCAGTTCATTGGCCTGCCCGTTCTCCGGATCTTACTTCTCCAGATTTTTTTTATGGGGATACATAAAAGATACAGTTCATCAACAAGCACCGACTACACCTGAGAATATGCGTCAACGAATCATCAATGCATGCGCGAGCATCAATGAAGATATTTTAGCACGAGTTCAGCAATCTTTTGTAAAACGTTTTGAAATGTGTATTGAAGTCGAAGGCCATCATTTTGAGCATCTACTGCATTAAAATTATCCAAGTGATGTAGACGATTGAAATGTGTTGTGTTTTGTCTGTTATACCCCATGACCTCCGTTTCAGTTCAAGGGGTCCCCCTTGGAATCAGACAACTTTTGTCCGAAACATTCTCCTCCAAGACCCTTCGTTTTCGAGTTATTCTAATGTCAGATTCAGTATGGAACAATATCGATTAGAGCGCCATCTTTGCGGATTTCAGGAAAATGGTTCAGACAAAAGTTTCTAGGTTTTTGACCTAGAATCCAAATCTGCAGTAAAAAATATGAGATGCTATTCAAGAAACAAGAGTTGACCTCAGAATGCCCATGAAGATGAGATTTGAGGTCAAAGCCAAGGCCACCATCGGATGTCCCCCTCGATACCCTACAATTTTTGTCGGAAAAATTTTCTCGTATCTCATTTTATTTTTGGAAAAAACGCCCGCGACACTTTAAATGCCCCACCCTGTATATTAAATCATGTTCAAAATTTAATCTTCTCTCGTAGAAATTTGATCAGATGTTCTTTGGCTTAGGTCAACTGTACTGAGACAAAGGATTTATTTAAATATTTGACAGCTAGGAAACTCAGTCACTTTGCATAAAAATTAAGTTGAACCGAATCAATTTTCTTTGTCACTGATAACTTTTTTGTTACCATTGGATAAATTCTCCAACAGCACATTCCTTGGCATCTCCGTGGTCTCCACGTAGATACCACCTATCTCCGTGGAGACCACGGAGATGCGACGAAGTGTGTTGTTAGGGTTGTTACATTCATACTTCAGACGACTAGATTTTTTATTCATGCTAGCTAAAATTCAGCTAGAACCAAGACAAGTATATGGTAATTACCACAGCTTATTAACTTTGCCACAGTGTGAAGACGTGGGAACAGTTATTGATAATCGAAGAATGATTTTCGTTTGAGTGCGATAATTCATAAAATACCTTAGATTACTGAAACTGGATATTTCAAAATATTTCATGCACATTCATGAGAATTAATTATCTGGAAGCATCTTCTCAAAATATGCCAATTACATTAAGAAAATGCCTCCTGAACATTTTTGGCGCTGGAATTCGATTCGATTCGATTCGATTCGATATCGACGCTCCAAATTCGATTCGATTCGGATTCGAGATAATGACGAGAAATTCGATTCGATTCGATTCAAGGGTTAAAAAACACGATTCGCACACCTCTACTGGAAAACCAAGTAAGAATTCATGTAAAAAACCTTAAAATTCGATCAGTCTGAATTTGTTCCTATTTGTGTTTATACATTTGCGGTTTCTGATTTGTTCCAATTCTTCAAAGACAATATGATAAAGTATATGATACTGTACTACATCAAACCGATAGATGATGCCGCTAGTTGTCCTTGGTAGGAGATCTTTTCGCTGAAAAAGCTTTTTGCCGAATTAACATAATTTGATAATCGTCAGTCGTCTCCTGGTGATTTCTAAGAGTGACTAGCGATCGCCAAATTATGTCCATGCGGCAAAAAACTCTGTCGGCGAAAAGATTCCCTATCATTTTTGTAGGATGTGTCCACTAATCTGATTGGACGGCCGAGTCAAAAAATTTTAATACTCTTCAAAGCCTGATCAACTCCGTAATACGCAATGATCCAGAGTTGAATCAGGTAGTCGAAAAAAGGTCAACAGCAGGTTGAATGAGAATTTTGTGAACAAAATCAGGTTGAGAACAGCGTGAGATCAAGGCGAAAAATGAAATCGAACCTGATTCCCTCCGTAATACGCAACGAATCAGAGCTAAAGCAGGTTTCACTTTTTGACTCGAGTGTCTGAAGTATACACTGTGAAAAATAATCGGAATTTTCCTACACGCAGCATTTTTCCTATATGCAAATTCCGATCATGATATAGAGGATTAATATCCGGTACATATATATGAAATTCTTCATAAATTTAACGAGAAATTCCAAACTTCATGTGATTTTTACTATCATTTTCTAGTGAATTTTCGGTAAAATACGGAGAATTTCTAAAGCATATATGTATTCATTACTTCCGAACATATATGTAGAGTTTCCCATATAAATTGTTTACAGTGTACAACAATAAGAATTTTCGTACAGCTGACCCAGGACTTAGTGAAATTTCGAAGTCGAGGTTGAAAAAAACCTCTCTTTCACGACCTACTCATTTTTTGTTTCAGAAAATTCGAAATCACTTGGTCTATGTTCCACGAAAACTAATTTTTCAAACCCCCATTACGATGATCGCAATGAATGGCACTTTGAGAGGGGTCTCGTCAGAATTTTTTGTGAATTTTTTATTTATTTCCGTACAGAATATCGCTGAAATGACTTTAGCAATGTTTCAGAATGTTTTCAGAATATCAAACAGGGAAGGACATGAAATATTCTTGAGATATTCTGACAATATCCTTAAAATGTTTTCCAGAATATTACACATTCCAAATTTAATATTCTGACTATGTTGCTGGAACATTCACCCATACAGCAAAAATTTTCCTTCGTTTAAAAAATTCCTACTGGATGGATAAAAAATTTCTAATGCAACAGTTTTCACTTAAAAATGTCTCCATTTAAGAAATCTGAAAGTTGTCTTCAGATTTCTTTTAGATGTTTCATAGATTTCTCAAACGAAGACATCTTGAGGACAGTGAAAACTGTTGCATGCCCTGAGGGAAGTTCATAATCAAAGATTACTGGTTCCCCCATCAGACGGGAGATATACTTGACATAACAGTTTGGTGTACCTCGCATGAGATCACAAATTGATGAAACAAAACATTAATTTCTTATACTACGAAGTTTGAAAATCAAAACCAGTGAGAATTCATGTTCAAGAACAGTAATTTCTTATGAAAAAATTCGAAAAACGAAAACTCTCAATTGGTGAGATTGATATAAATTGAAAACCATAACATTTTCAAGAATGTTCCCTGGCTCCAAGGAAAGAAGCAAAAGTCGTGATCACGAACAATCATGTTCGACGTTGGTGACGATAAAAGCTTTTTTTTCGGTTGAAATAACGTGATGAAATTACTGATATTCCCCATCGATTTTTAATCACATGTCAAGTATATCAAAATTATTGCTGTATGAGCAGTGCTATGTGGGGAAGGAACAGATTGATTAAAGTTAAATCCTTCAATTCGTATGAATTTTTTCTTACAGGACACGAAGAAATTGTTACACGAATAATAAAACCCAGCACATTAATTGTCAATGTGAAACAAAAAACCATCTTTTTCTCATTGATTGTCAGTATGTAATACAAGAATGGCTAATGTATAAAGATCGGCCACTCATGGTAACGCATTGAGAATCGTGAAAAGGTGTTATTCCATTGCACATTGGCCATCAATGTACACACTTTTGACTATCTTCATGACAATTTCTTCATATCAGAAATCATGGGATTCCAGATTGTCAGAGCTGCAGGGCGCAAACCCCTGAATCCCCACCCTGAATGCCCCCCTACATGTTGGTATTCGTACTTTGTTTTTGAAAATTTCAAAATATTCTTATAACGCATGAGTAGTTGGGCATCAAACAGAGTTCGGACATGATGATTTCGACCTGGAATTATGATTGTCTTTACGGTCAGCTATGTGTATTATATTCATCTTACATTGACTACTATATGACCAATTTTATGGACTTATGATGTATCTCCCGATTAAGAGAATACCCTTGAAAACGCCCCACACATTGGGTGAAATGTCGGGAGAATCAATGGTTTTGAATATTGACCGATACAGCTAAGAGGCTTGATTTATTCATTGTTTTTCACGGTCAAAGAACGTTCTGTATTTTTATATGATGCATAAAATTCGAAAATTGTTGCGTTCTCAGTTAGGAAATGCCAATACTGGTAACTGGTCCAAGCTCGGCAAAATATTGGACTGTCAAGCATTGCGAACGAATATTGGTCCAATATACAACGTTAGTTATTTCAGAACCCACACTGGGTTTCATAAGAACTATCAATATGACAACTTGTGCAAGTTTGGCAAAATATGAAGTTACCAAGCATGGCGAACCCATATCGACCCAATATAAAACTATATAGTATTCGAGAATCCATACCATGTTTTATATGAAATACCAATACAACAAGTGGTTCAAGCTTGGAAAAACATGAAGCTGCCAAGCATGATGAACCAATATTGGACCAATGTACAACCATTGGTTATTTGAGAACCTATCGCATCTTCGTGCTTGTAATTATTGCAGATTCGTACCAATAGTAATTATAATGATTATTATGTGACATAATTATGTCACAAATCTCATGAAAAATGACGTCATTCTTTCCTCTGAGAAGTATGAAGTCTGGTTAAAGCTTGACGAGAGTTAACATACACTACTTGGGCCAGGTTCGGTATGGTCATATCAGACAAGCTCTAAAAAACTCTGCCAATTGGCACATGGCTTCCTCGTTTGTGGTGAAAAAAAATACATGTTTTCTTTCTTTCTCCCGTTTTTCTTAGAGAATCAGGTTGAAGTTTCTATAGGACTGCGATCAACACTGCATAAAGCTGTGGTGGAGATTTCATAACAATTAGATGATAGAAACGGAAGTTATCCGCATGTTAACGATGTTTACGAAATTTCCAAATTTTGTTTCGAAGCTCAGTGCTTACCACTTTCTTCCTTCAATTCCGATTTGTTTGAAATTCACACCATACGACTAACCCCCCGTAAACTGATTTTACTACAAGTTTTATGGCATTTGGATGATAGACATGGGGAAGGCATGCTTTCAAAATATTGTCAAATAATATGAATCGCGGAACAAACATTTTCCACAGTTTTCAATCGATTAGAATGAAACTCATATGGGGCCACTATAGGATCATCATCAGAACGTGGTATAAGTTTGATTGCGATCGGATAATAGGAAGCGGAGATATACGCGTTTGCAAAATCACGATTTTTCGAAAAATTTCTCCTCACCCCTCCCATTCTTCTGTAACGATGAGGTTGAAACTTATATGGAACCACTATCAACACTGCACATGACTCTGGTGAAAATTTCATCACGATCGAATAATACGAACAAAAGATATACATATTCGCAAATTTGTTATATACACACAGACAAATAGACAGACAAACAGGAACCTGATTTGCTTTTTTTTACTCCCCCCAATTCTAATGTGCCTGAAATTTATATCATAAAACTAACATCTCGTAAATCGGATATACTCAGAGTTCCAAGACATTCGGATAATATGGACATGGGGAAGGCATGTTTAAAAAAAATACGGATTCCAAAGAAAAATTTTCCACAGTTCTCTACCGATTTGGATAAAACTTATATGGGACCACTATCGGGTCATGACTGAAACGTGGTTAAAGTTTGATCGGATTCGGATAATAGGAAGCAAAGATACACGCGTACGCAAAATGTTCGTTTTTTGTTAGAGTTCTTCTCATCCACCCAATTCTTCTGAATGAATCAGGTTGAAACTTATATGGGGTCACTATCACCCTAGTCCACAAATGTGATAAAAATTTCGAAACGATCGGATGAGCAGAACGGGAGATATGCGCGTACGAAACTTGGGGGGGGGGGGGCTACAGCCACACAGACAGACAGACCGACAGACACGGTAACAAAATTGTTCCCCGAATTCTGAGGAACATTTTGGTCTAGGAGATTTTTAATTTCGAGACAAAAAAATTTCGGCTCCTCGAAACAATCACAAAGCTTCCCTCTAAACGAGGGAGCAAAAACTCATCATAAATGTACTATGATACGTTGAGGCATGCTGAGTGTTGTATTCTGACCCAGTATGGGGTACCAAGCCTGGGACGAGGTTATTAGACCAAGCTTTCAACAATCTTGGCCCATTTTTTGTCATAGGTTTTGACTCAATATAAGTCAAAATTGGGTCAAAGTCGGGTCAAGGTTGGTTAATTTGTCCATTCCTATTTGAATTATAAAAGATTTACTGGTAATTCATATGTTAGGTTGGGAATTTGTGAGAAGATTTTGATTGTGAAGAAAAGAACTAGACAATATTGTTCAACTCGTTATAATTTGCAAAGAGAAGGTTTTGAAAATCCATCCGCTCTGGTGGCGGTCAGGATTTCGAATGGCTGAGCGTCGCTTGAGTTTTTTACGGCGCCCTCGAAAGGGAGAGCTTGCAACGGTTTTTCTTTCCTTTTGCAGTTCTCCCAAGATATGTTGAAATCAGTGATGCCAGCATTTGGTCGATCGAGTCGATTTTCCCCCTCCATCACGCTGTACACAATCAAATTTCTTTTGTCGGAGGTTTGATTGTGTGTGTGACATTTCTATACAGACAGATGTGATGGAGAGGGAAAATTGACTCGGTCGACCAAATGCTGGCATCACTGGTTGAAATACATGGTGTAGAGTGTAGAGGTGTCGCTGTGTCGATGTGAAAGGGTGTTGTTGTATATGCTCTGCAGTGTGGGTCAGACAGTGCCGTAACACGCTCCCCCCCCCCCCCTTGGATGAGAAAGATGTTGTCATAAGGTTACATTACATACATACATTTGTGATTTAAGCACATGTGTACATTATGTGTGTGGTATGTGTTGTGTTTACGTGTTGTATACGTAAACATCTTATGTGACAATGCATATGAATAGAGGGAGAAGAAATAGATATATATATATATATATATATATATATATATATCAAGAGACGCGGTAGCGTCTCGACGCCAAGTACATGAAAACCCTGAAAGAAAAAAAAAATGAGAAAGCATAAGTCGTGTGCTACCGTGTATCTTTACACGAAAACCAAGGTTTTCTATAGTCAAAAAATCTTTAACCCACAATAACTCATCACACATTGAATTTCACGGAAAAATAATGACACTTCTATTATATAATTCGGATACACACTTTCGATTAAGCACACGACGAAGTTGATCCGTTCACGCGATCCCGAGATACAAATGTTTCAAATTTTCATGCGATCAAAACATCAGGATTTTTCTTCATCATCATCGCCACTTTCGATTTATTTTAATCACGATAGCGACTATAGTTTTTCGTCATCGGAATTCGGGAGGGTTTCTTCCATTGGCATAGAGATATTCTGTCTCTTTCCTTCTTGGGACATCCAATATTCTGTCCTTTTTCCTTTCTTCCGATATCCAATAGCATTCACTTCAGTTAATGTATATTATAATCCAAACATCCAATAGCGTGCATTTCAGTGTAGTGTGGTCTATACATTGTCAAAACATAAACAAATAACCTGTCAATGAGGCGATGTGTTGATAGGTTACTATAATATTAAAAGAATAATTGAAAAATGGATGAATTGTGAATTGCAAGTTATACTACATTGCAGGTATTACAGGTCATTATAACAACAATCGAACGCACACAAATAACCTGGAATTATACATACCTTCATATATGACTTGACAAAATTCATGACTGGATTAATGAATAAATGATGAAGAGGTTATTTGTAAAAAAAAACACAAAAAGTTTGAGAAAGGTATAAATAAATCCATTTGCTACATTCAGAAAATTGCTATATACACAGGTAACCCTGGCGAAAAAACGGCGTGCACATGAAGTTCAAACAGCGTACCAATAACGTGATTCTGGCCAATATACGTTCAATGCACGCTGAGTTCAATATAAGCGTGAGTACAGCGTGCATGAACGCTTTTCTTCACGCTCGATCCACGCTCAACTGCGCCAATTGACTCTCAATACACTCTCATGTGACGGTAATAACACTCCTATGCGACGCTCCAAATGCACGCTTTATTTTCACCAGGGAAGCTCTGTATGATGTATTATTCATAAAATACCATATTCCTTTACAGACAACAACTCAGCAGAAATACCGTAATGAACAGTCTGCTACTGTTGGTTCTTACCACCAGAACCACAGGCTGATGATCAAATAAATCATACAAGGTCTAGTCGAAAATAATGATTCAAATTTATGCATTACTTTTTAGGTGAAATCTTATCGGATATCCCTGGTGGAAGGGGAGCGTGTAATAGAAAGTGTCAGGAACGTAGTTGGAAAGTATTTGGAACGTGGATTTAAGCGTATACCGAGCGTCAAGTGGAACATTAAGAGTGGTTCGAACGTATATTTGAAGTGTGTGAAGCGTATCCGAAGAAACCCCAATTTCATAGAAACCGGGCTTTACGCACGGAAGCGTAATCCAAAAGTGGATAGGAAGCATATGAGAAGTATTAGAAAAGTAATCTGACACATGCTTACGCTCCCGTTACTCTTTATGACACGCTTCCCTTGCCCCAGGGATACCATAACCCCCTTACAAACAATCTACTATCAGGTTCTCCTGCTAGAGTCGTTGGAAAATGATCAAATGGATCATATCGAGCATGCTCAAGGGAGAAGATTCAAGTTTATTTGCAATTCCTCCACATACCAGAAAGCCAGAGATATACCATAAGTTCTGACGGACAGTCAACTACTGGAGCCTTCCGAAGTGGCTGATCAAAACCAGATGACCAGCTACTTCGGAAGGCTCCACTGTCGATTTCTCTAATTAGGATCATAGGCAAACGATGAAAAAGATCATACCGAGCCTGCTTAAGGGTGATTATTGAAGTTTATTTGCTATTTCTTTACAGGCAAAAGTATAATGGATATACCATAATCTCTAATGGAATCCACTATTCTGCAATCAGAATCGTGAAAAAATAATGAAACAGAATAGTGAATAGATAATGAATGTAAATTCAATTATAGCAAGTTTGAAAAACATTCGAAAATAAGGTTAGTCACCAAGCACTTCAGGTATACTAAAATATGACACCCTGAATCAAAATTATGAACTTTGTACAAAACGGTTTCCCTAGATTCTTTGAGTAAAATTACAGGTGGATCAAGAAAAAGTAGAAAGGATGCAGGTATACTATACGTCTGTATGTTACTTACCACCACGATCAATATCATCAGGTAGTGTAGAAGGAAAATGAAGAAAAGGCAAGAGTGCAGTGGATATACCACAGGTCCTCGCGTTAGGTGCACTATTATCAGATCCTTCCAATGGAATCACAGGTAGATGGAGAAAAAGCAAGAAGGATGTAGATGTACCATACATCTGTACGTTAAATCCTACCATGATCATTAGGTAGCGTTGAAGGAAAATGCAGAAAAGATAGGAGCGCAGTGGATATACCACAAATCTTTGCATCGGGTGCATTCCACTGACCAATTGACGAATGATTAGAGAAAATGTTTAGGATCAACTCAACGAAAATTGAACAGGTACAATATTCTGATTATAGAAATTGTTGCAGAACAACTACAGGTCAACTTGACTGATGTGACTGGATGTGACAATTCATTCTGAATGTTTTCTTCCAAAGTTCCATATTTTCAGTTGTTCCATTCGATCTGGATTATATTTGTGTTCTTACAAACCATCATTTTCATCTTTAATTATCTTGGTTTTGGAATGATTCAATTCTCAAATATCATGAATACTAAATGGTTTGGATATTTGATACAATATTGCTTTTTGATGATCATGAATCACTTTGAATACATTTTGAACATTTCATGGATCCTAGAGTTACTAAATCTCTCAACCCAAAATACTCTATGACAATTCAATAAAATCCATGATATTTGAGAATTGAATCATTCCAAAACCAAGATAAGTAAAGATAAAAATGATGGTTTGTAAGAACACAAATATAATCCAGCTTGAATGGAACAACTAAAAGGATGGAACTTTGGAAGAAAACATTCAGAATGAATTGTTACATCCAGTCACATCAGTCAAGTTGACCTGTAGTTGTTCTGCAATAATTTCCACAATCAGAATATTGTATCTGTTCAATTTTCGTTGAGTTGATCCTAAACAGTTTCTCTAATCATTCATCAATTGGTCAGTGGAATGCACCCGATGCAAAGATTTGTGATATATCCACTGCGCTCCTATCTTTTCTGCATTTTCCTTCAACGCTACCTAATGATCATGGTAGGATTTAGCGTACAGATGTATCGTACATCTACATCCTTTTCGCTTTTTCTTCATCCACCTATGATTCTATTGGAAGAATCTGATAGTGGTATTATTCAACGCAAAGACTTGTATACCCACTGCACTTCTGCCTTTTCTTCATTTCCCTTCTACGCTACCTGATGATATTGACGTGGTGGTAAGTAACATACAGATGTATAGTATACCTGCATCCTTTCTACTTTTCCTTCATCCACCTGTAATTTTACTCAAAGAATTTACTCACTGAAAAACCTTTTTCACCTGGGTACTCAGGAATAAGGATATTGGATAATATATAATCCAGGGGCCATAATATTGATGAAAAATCAACAGAAACTCACGCGTTAAACGTAATGGGTCTTCCTAATGTTGACGGTGTTTCTTCTTATTTGAATGCAGTAATGCAGTGTATATTGTACTGTGCTTCTAAGAAAAAACAATGACTTTTATCTGACCCTAATGACATCATAAATATTTCAATTCAAAACTACAATTCCCAAAAAAATCTTGATATCATAGCTCTAAAACAGCTTGCAGGTCCACAATACTTGCATAATCACTCACAAGATGCAGGAGAATTCATCGCTTCTATTTGCGAAAATTCAATGGCTATTAAAAATTTAGTGAAGCACCAAATAACTACCTTAATGGAATGTACGAAATGTGAATATACCGAAAATATTGTTGGTACAAATTGTGTTACATGTCTTGGGCTACCTCCAATTTCACAAAAATCATTTGAGTTTCAAAAAATATTCAAATTCAATTTTTCAACATCGGAAATTTTCGAAAATTCTTGTGACAATTGTAATAACGTGCATACAACTGAAAAATCATTTATAACAGCGTCAGAACAATATGCCATTGTGCAATTGATGATGTTCAATCACAATGATGTTGAAGCAACAAAGGTAGAAAATATAAACATTGAAGCAGTACCAACTTCAAAAATTATAATTGCACAACACTTTTATAAAGTTATAGCTGTTGTTTTTCATCAGGGTGAAAATATTTCCGAAGATAATTTCACATGCGTGTTACGAAGTAAAGGTACGAAGTGGATATTTATTCATGATCTGCAAGTTGAAGAGCGACATTGGCCACGCAATGCTAAAGACTCGTACATATATTTCTTTGAAAAGCAATAATTTCGCTTCATCATAAAATTAGAATTCAATTACTGTGATATTGTACAGTTTTGAAGAATATAGAATACCTTTATAATACCATAACGAACCAAATATTCTTGGAAAATTTTTTCGAATGATTTCGATGGATATTCCACAAAATTCTAAAAATGTCTGGTACAGTACTAGGAAGTGTCTTCAATCTGATATCTTGAAGGTATATTTTTTTGTTGCATGATAAATATTTCACATCTCTTTACCCAGATAGCAAAAGTTCCAAAAACTAGATCCCATTGAATCCTTCTGGAACCACAAAATGAATCACTGAAATGTCAGTAGGATGGAGTTCTTGGAGAATTCAAATCGCCTTTTGTCATACTATATACAGTACAATATACAGTATGACAAAAGGCGATTTGAATTGCCCAAGGACTCTATTCTGCTGACATTTCAGTAGTTCAGTAATTTCTGTTGGATACCTTGAATACATTGTACGCAAGTTTCCTCTGTCTGTAAGATCTATGTTGTTCCGATTTTCTTACAATGATTTCTTGAAAACACTGGAAATTTCCGCACAAGACATGTTCAGCACAATATCGTGGGCTGTTTTGAGCGGCGTGAGCTACTTTGAGCGCTGTGAGTTGCTTTGAGCGCTTTGAGCTGCTTTGAGCGCCAACTTAACAGTCAAGGAAAATTTAGTTTCCGGAATTCTTCACACGTATATTTGTTCATGGGAATTCGCTTTCCTTCCCTTCTTTTCTTCATTCTTCATTCCGATAATCTATTGCCGTCCAATGATGAGATGACTGATGGAAATCCAAGTGGATCTTTATATCACATAAGTTATCTGAGGACATTTCCTTCATTCCTACGATTGCCATAAACTCGACAGAGGTATTTCATTTTTATGTGGGTTTAGTTGGAAGCATATTCAGAAAAAGAAGTAAAATCCCCCAAAACAACTCCAAAAAAGTAAAAAAATAACGCCAAGTACATGAAAATCCCAAAAACAAAGAATAAAAAAATCTAAAAACACATTCTAAAGGAAAATTCCACTGCATTCAGAATTTCGAGGGGGTATAAAAGGATATGCTCCATTTGAAAAAAAAAAGATAGGAAATCAATATGAGCGACCAAGTACATTGGTTATCCAAAGGATATGTGAAAGATTTTTGGTATATTGTAACTTCAGTTTGTTTAAACTGTATTGAAGGTAATTCATGATTTTCAAAACAGCACTATTGTATTAAAAAACAAATAAAACAAGCGTATCGTTCTGCCCGTATATATAGATACCAAAAAGTGAAAAAAAGTAGAATTCCACAAAACATACGAATGTCTCACAAAAACCCCTAAAAACTCCGACACAGTAAAAAATAACGTCAAATCCCAAAAACCATACAAACGTTTTACAATAACACTTGAAAAAAAATCCGTGAAAAAAATACTTCACTCTTTCCGGAAGATTTCTTGATATAACAAATATACCATTGAAAAAAAAGATGTGAAAGGCAACCCTGTTTCGGAATTCGCATCAACCAGTAACACTTGGCGTGGCCGAAGAAGATTTTATGAAATTATATCATTTCAATTTCTTGTTTAATGTTCTATAGTAATTCATTCGTATATAATAAAGGCTAAAAACTTCTACCATCGGCCACGCCAAGTGTTGCTGGTTGATGCGAATTCCGAAACAGGGTTGCCTTTCGCATCTTTTTTTTCAATGGTATACTTGTTATATCAAGTAATCTTCCGGAAAGAGTGAAGTATTTTTTTCAAGGATTTTTTTTCAAGTGTTATTGTAAAACGTTTGTATGGTTTTTGGGATTTGACGTTATTTTTTATTGTGTTGGAGTTTTTAGGGGTTTTTGTGAGACATTTGTATGTTTTGTGGAATTCTACTTTTTTTCACTTTTTGTTATCCATATATACGGGCGGAACGATACGCTTGTTTTATTTGTTTATATACATAGGGCATTCTTTGTCAAATCGGACGACCCCCCTACACATTTCAATTTTGAAGATAGGGATCTCAAAGACCAGTCAAAATTTTCGTTGGATTGTCTATTTTTCGATGTCGTCTGGCGTTTTCGGGTCTTGGCAACTGGTTGGCCAATATGGCGGCTGAAATGAAGAGCGGATGTGAAGATGATGAACAAAACCGGTCATAGGGGTATGGAACGTATGTGTTTGATACTTCTGTTGATTTGAACGTGTAATCCGAACATCCCGAATTGAATCCATGTGGGTAGGATATTGGAATTACAAATGACGAATCCAAAATGTCGGCCGGAATTTAAAAATCACTCCGAATTCATTGAAACATAGAGGGGAGGGATTTTTGGGGTCACTGATGAGGAATCTTAACACGGATTCCCGGAATTGCGAATGGCGGATCCAATATGGCGGTCGGAAGAATCCCAAACCGCTTTGGATTCCTTCGAAAATGGAGGGGAGAAGTTTTTGGGGTCGCTGACGACAAACCCGAACTCAGATTTCCGGAATCGCAAGTGGCGAATTCAATATCACGATCGGAAACATTCTAAATCGCTTCGCTAGCTTTCGCTGTTGACGAATCCGGACTCACATTTCTAGAATTGTGGATGGTGAATCCAATAAAGCGGTGGGAAGAATTCAAAGTCAATTGAACTGAGGGGAAACAATTATACCAGTGCGTTTGTATTTCTTGTATTATTTATACCAACGCTTCTGAATTTGTCTTGTGCGGGATCGCGATCAACAAAGATGGTTTATTTAACAATTAGTGTGCCCAATTCACGATTTTGCCAATTATCCCATCTACTTGCTCACTCAGAATTTTTGTTGAATTTTTATATCAGCATGTAAGCAAACTCACACATCTTACCAACAATTCTGAAAAGATTTTGTGAGGGATCGTGATCAACAAAGATTATTGATTTAACAATTAGTCCCCAAAATTCACGAATTTCTCAGTCACTCCATCTGCCTGCCTAACCAGGATTTCTGTTAATTTTTTATATGAGCTTGTGAGCATATCCAAAAATTCTACGAACAATTTCGAAAAGGTTCCGTAAGGGATCGCGACCAACAAATATTGTTTATCTAACAATTCAGGTGCCGAATCCATGAATTTCCCAGTCCTTCCAACTGCCGGTCTAGTCAGAATTTCTTTCAAGTTCTCATATCGCCTTTCGGTATAATACAATGAGAAAAAACAGTTATCCAGACAAAGACACCTCTTCTTCCATTAGCGACAAGGAAATATCTTTTCGATTTGATGCATATTTCTTCATTTCAAAGTACGTCTCATCAATCCAATCAAATTATCATCGGAATAATAGAAGATTCATCAAATCAAAAGAATATTTCATTGTCACTATTGGAATAAATGGGTCTTTGTCAGAATAACTTTTTCCTAAGTGTACATACTATGACAAGGACAATCGACTTGTGAAATTCATGCTGACAAGACTTGAAGGCTAAAATTTTTGTGGTGTGAATCTGAAATCATTTTTTTAGTTCAAAGTTTAGACTATGACTTCAAGAGCGTGTGAATTCTGATCGGGAACTTGACGAGGTGATTTCTGCATACAAACAGTGAGACCGACTGAACTGAAAATGTTGGGGAATGTTATACTGCAAAGACAACTAGTCAAAAATTCTGTGAAATACTGAAAAACATCGTTGATCAGAAAGAAAGACACACATAGTGTTCATTTTGTTGATTGAGCGCAGATAACGTATGTGGAGAATCCATGGATTCTGGGCACTAATTGTTAAATAAACAATGTTAGTTGATCGCGATCCCCCACCAAACCTTCCGATAATTATCGGTAGGATGTCTGGGCTCACTCGTATGCGAATATAAGAAATTGAAGAAGATTCTGAGTAGCCAGACAGATGAAATAAGTGGGAAAATCGTGGATTCGGCACACTAATTGTTAAATAAACAATCTTTGTTGATCACGATCCCTCACAAAACCTTCTTGTATTTGTTGGTAGGATGTACACAGGAACAAATATTATACTGATTTCAGGAATCATTGAGAGCCTGGTCGTTGTTGAAATGGAATGCTTGTGAGGCATCCTGACAAAAATATGCATAGTTTTCAGAAAAATCAAACATAACCAGTACTTCGCCATCAAGAAGATTCTGTTTCCGCTCTTGGATGAAAACATTTTGCTGCATACACTGTAAAAAATTTCTCTGTGAAATTCCAAATAAAGTTTGGCAGTTTTTTACACAAACTTTTTTTGTAAATTACCGAACAAAAGTTTGTGAATATTCAAAACAATTTGTGATTTTACGAAGATTTTCGAGAATTTACAAACTTTTGTTTTTAAATTTACAAAAAACTTCGAAAATCATTCTTCCAAAACTAATTTGTAAATTTCCAAACATTTTTGTTCGGAATTGACCAAATGTTTTTTACAGTGTAGCGATAAATGGATGAGGTTTGAGGATTGTCAGCTTATCACACAATTCATGTATAAAATCATCAACTTTCATTCTTTGTGTTTATAAAGTTAAACGATTCGTTGCCGCCCAAATTGAATCTTCGATATCTGTAATAAATGAATTCTCCAGTAGTTCGTGTAATTCCTCCGAGAGCTGTGAAGTGCTTGGACAGTAATCACATGCGTCAAGATAACAATCAGCACTAGGTCTTTCACAAACGATTTCATCAAGGCAGTCTTTGTAATTGATAAGTGGGTTTTATGTGCCCGACGTCAGCTTTTGAATATCAATTGCGTCTAATATCAATTTCAAATTTTGATGTATTGTGCAAACACAAACTGAGTGTGTCCCACAAGCCCCAGGGAGAATGCAATGTTTAGTGAACGTACTAAAGCTGAAAACATGTTCTGGGTGAGACTGTTCGAATACAACATGGAGTTCTTCCAAACTCACAAGTAACAGGCGTTTTTATTCCAACTTTCGCTTTCCATCAATTTTTACAGAAATTACATCTTTCGTTCCAGGCATTATTCTGCTGTTTATTTCATTATTATAGAATCTGTCTACTTCTTCCGAAATTGTTTGAGAGAGTTTTTTTCCCTCCCTCGCAGTGCTATCAGGTAAGATACATGTTGCTGAAGCTTGAATCGTTTATTGAAACGAATTAATAATCGAATAACGAAATACTCAGATACAACCTCAGTTGAAGATCCAAAACCTTGCAGCACATTCCTCAAACGATGTTTTCACTTCCAACGAGTCAATTTGAGGCGATAAATAACGAAAAGTTATCGTATTTTGTTGGTTTGAATTTTCGTTCCGTTTTTATAATCGATTCAAACTTCTACAACATAGATACCGGCTTTTAACTTCAATTTTTTCGATTTGTGGGCCAAATGTCGTGTTGTACCAAATTCTTGGACGATTTTTCTGACACTCCAAGATGATGGGGTCATTGTTAAAATTTGTAATCTCAATAGATTGTTGGGTTCCAAACTTGAGAATTTCTGCTTGAGTTCATCAACCATTCCTTCAAGTTCAATTTCCCTGCTGGATCGTGTATCATTGAGCCCTCCGTGAGTTTCATTATCCAATTGAACATCCATTCCTATAGAACTCTCAATACTTTCAATATTTTCAGTAATGTCACTTGATCCTTCCACCATCTCGTCACCTCGTAATTTATACGATGAAACCTTTTCCACACATGCCGCGCAAATTCTGGAATTTGCGTATAAATGGGGAAATTTTTGCAGCATAACCTTTGATATCTTTCTTAAATTTTTACCAATGTGTCCGGCGGTTTCAAATGAATTGACGCAGCGGTCCATTCGATAAACTCGCGAAATAATGTATTAGAAGATTGAACGAATCAAATGAAAATACGCGGAAATCTCAATAGGATCTTATTAGCGACTACACGAAAACTTTTGAAAGTGACAATGTAAAACGATCAACACACGTGAAATTGGGTTAAAAAATCAATACAGCATCAGTCGATAGTGTTACGTCAAAACCTTTTATATAGATTATCTGAAACAGACAGCAGTTATTAGGAATTGCCAAATCCAAGTTTGACAACCCCTTTGTTACCCCACTTCAGTTAGTTAGACTAAACAAGGACTGGGGAAAGGATACTTAAATGAAACTGTTTGACTCGTTTGAAATATAGTTACAAAATTTAATTTATTATGACTTGCGTCAGTGTTTTATTACAATGAGGTTTAATATTTAACTTTGTATATTGATATTAATATTTATAATTACAAACTTCAAATTAATTATATAGGTCAATTTTTAAGATTCACATTTTGAGCAGGAACTAGATTCATATAATTCCTTGCATGGAGGAAGAGGTTGAACGTCCCAATTTTCTCCTTCTACAAATAAATCCCCTCTAATTTCCAATGAAGCTAAATATAGTTTCAAATTATTTAGTTCTTCATTTAATTTCATTAGGGATTCTTCGTAGGTGGACAGGTTATTGAGGAATCGTTTTCTCCTCCTTCCTGCGGGTGGAGTTCTATTTTCCCTAACGTCCCTATGGTGAGTTTTTATCCTGTTCTTTGTTCCCCGGATTCTATCTTCTAGATATTTTATCTTATCATGTATCTTGGTTTCCACTGAAAGAAGAACAGAAAAAGAAAATTTATTAAAATATAATTCCTTACTACTTCCGAAATGAGAATAAAAGAGAGAGAGATGATTCAAATAAAAGGAGAAAAAGAGAGTAAAAAAAACGAATTAAAAGAAAGATTCACAAACTTTGGTTAGTATTCAAGTATGAGACTTGAATCTATGAAAATGTCGAATGAAAAAAAAAATTATTTCATTTATTGAGCGAAAATTAAAATAAAAAAATTATATTCAAATATGTGGCTTGAACCCACGAGGATTGAATTTAATTCAGATTCTAAAAAACTCAAGGTTTCATCGAAAATTCAATGTTACCATTGAGGTAAAGAAACTTAGGTTTTTCGCCCACCCAAATAGTGTAAAACACTTATTTTTTATAGACCCCGCGAGTGCCTTAGCAACTCGCTTCACGTTCTGTTTCAATTTGTCGAAACTGCTAGTGATCCTGGCTGTTTGTAGCACAGGATCGCAGTTACCGCCGATTGTTGGGATAGTCCCAATGGTTCCTTCCGCGTAGTTGAAACAGCCCGTGGTTGGCCTGTTAATTGGTCGGTTGGACAAATTTTTCTGTGCTTGAACTTCGTTCAAATACTGTTCAAGCACTTCATGTTCAAAATGCAGCTTGTAGATGTAGAAGATGGGCAGCAATCCTAGCTTGCCTGTTGGAAATCTTCTCAATTGGAATTTCGGACTACTCGTGTTTGAACTTCGTTCTATTACCGTTCAAACACTTTTCGTTCGAATTTCAATTGTTGACGTCGAGATGATGTAGAGTCCTTAAAAGGACTGAATGTTCCACAAGAAGCTTGATTGTGGTGTAGTGGCGTTGGAGATTTCCCAAAGATCTCAATTTAATTTTGCTTGTCAAAGCTTAATCCCACGTTGATTCGGAGATATTAGTCCTGAAAAGGACTGTTGGTGTTCCAGATTGAAAGTTAACTGTTGACCAGTCTGAAGTGTATTCCGATGTGTAGTGAAGTGAAGTGTGTGTAGTGAAGGAAATGTCGCGATATTTATACACACGAATTTCCTTGGTGAGCGCTGTGATTGGTTAGAGGTTCCTTGGAGGGGTTTTTCAAACTCTAAACCAATGAGAAGTCGAGGTATCTGCTCTCGACGGTTGCCGCTGATTCAAACCTAGCGGTATACACGAGCGCCGCCTGTCGGGAAAGTCGCGAGTTAACGCACTTCGCGCTCGACTCTCGCTCGGAGGTGACGGGCTCCCTCTCCGTCGTCTCCATATCCATAATGCCTCAATTCAATTTGAACCTCTTTTTCTCGTACTAAAAATGAATGTTTTTTCATCTTAAACTCGTTATAACTCGAGCAGTTTTCAACGTATCAAGATGAGTTTTGCAGATTCTGATTCGGAACACTCCCCTGAAGATGACGATCTCGACAAAATTTTCAAAAATTGATGCAAAATTAATGGATTTTCAATTTGAAGTGAAAACTTGGTTTTCAATGAAGAGGAAAACTTCGCATTGAAAAAGTGTCGGGGGAAGTATGAGCTACGAAAAACTCCCAGCAACAAAGTTGTTCGCTAGTGTGCGGACAAACTTTATGGAAAGTTTCAGATCAATTGGACTATTGGTTCGAAAGATACAGCGATTTATCCATCAGCTTGCAACGGAAATTTCTCATGACTCTACGTCGTTTACCTGCTGAATATGAGGATCCGAATGAGAGGTTGCATTCACTCGATTTCTCAACGTAGATTCATGTTTTTTTGGTCGAAGCATCCAAATATCCAACTATTTTTGCAAAATTCGTTATACATTGTTTTTTTTTATAAACCATTTTTATTCAACGCATCATTGTTCAATCCTTATTCTGCAAGATGAAAATTAAAGATTGAACATTTGTGTGCTCTCTCGAACTCAATAGTTTCCGAAACTTATTTCACGATTACTTGGCCAAATCTTATCGGAATGATATAAACATTGATATCCAGATTCGATGTGTATTGCCGAAGCTTGTAAAATGATTCGAATGATGAAAACATTTCGTTTTTCAATAATATTTGATAACGAATTAGTGGCTCTCAGGCTCGTGTTTTCCGAGTTTCAACGACACAAAGTGTCGAGCGAAATGTGAAATTAAGAAAACTTCGAACAATAAAGTTATGCTCTTATGTTTGAGGAAGTTTTTCTGGAAATTTGAAATTAATCGAACAAAAAATATGGGGTCTATGATTTATGTAAAACGATCTCGTCTCATGAACGGGTCCTGTATAACATCATATTCATGTCTTGAAATATATTTCAGACAAGTTTAAAATGTCTCATGCAACGTGTTTGGATATCATTCACATCATATATGACACATACAAACCTCGTGATAAAAGTTCATTATTTGTACTTTTTCTTCAGTCATAAATGATTTGGAAATGCTAGTGAACTTTGAATTGTTTATAGACATGATTGTCGAATTGAATTCGGACAAATTTAATTCGAATTCAATGTTACCCTAACAGCACAACTGCTTTCCGTTACCTTTCGATACCTTTCTGAAAAGTGTTACACGTTTCAGAAAGGTATCGAAAGGTAACTAACTGAAAGCAGTTGTGTTGTGAGGGTACACGGAGAAAAAAGATTCGCTGGAATAGCAAGAATTTCGCTGTTCCAGCGGAATTCACTCGTCATTATATGGACAGCAAGCAAGTTTGCTGAAATAAACGCCAATGATATTTCCAACGAATCAAGCTTCGCAACACCAGCGAAGGACTGATAATTATAACGAATCAATACGTAAAAACAGCGAATTAGTTGGTTAATCTAGCGCATTGGTTCGTTAATACAGCGAATTTCTATTCAATCCACTTAGCGAAGACGGATTCATTCAAACAGCGAAATCTTTTTTCTCCGTGTAATGGACCAAAATTGCCCCCCTTGGACACAATACACTGTAAAAAATTCATGTAAATAAACGATTCAAACTGCATACAATATATTTCGAACCAAAAAAAGAAATTATATCATTAGAGTGAATAATTATTCTTTATTTTTAGGTTTTCTAATTGATATTTTCGAAAATAAGCTTTCAAAAAATTTTACACCTTTTGGACTCAAATATTTTAATAAAGTTTGTAAATCTTTCACCTTCTCTGCACTTATGCCAGTTGGAGCAGCTGGTGGTGATTTGCATAATGCATGTAAACTCACTGAAGATTTGATGATCTGAATTTTTGGTTCTCCATTGTAACTTTGGAATATATTGATTTGACCGTTAGGAAAATATTGAATCCGTACTGCTTTGCTGATTTGCAGATTCCTAATATCTTTGAAATTTTCCTGTAACAGAACCTCATAATCTCGGACTGGGCAATCTACTTCTCTGACAATTTTAAATGGTGGATTCCTTGCACTTTCTATGAGATCAATGTAGTCTTCATCCGTTTCAATAGTTTCAAGTTGTTTATTTTTTTTGCCATATACTCCAAAATTCCGATCACAAGAGCAGTATGAATGTCCACGAACTGGATACACATGTTCAAATTCAAGTTGCAATTCTTGAGCCAACGATGATAAGAAAGAGACGAGGAAACGGTTTTTATTCTGACCACCGCAACCATCCGAAAATAAATAAATTTTATTGTAATAATTAAGCTCCAATTCTTTGTTCATTGCATGTAAGATGAAATTGCACACAGTATTACCACCTTTCTTAAAATTTCCTTCTAAAAAAAAGAACATGTAACTTCTGCCATGTTCACCGAAGACATGCACGTTAAAAACGTGTAGCCAAAGCAATTTCTTGTAGAACTGATCTGATACAGGAATTTTTGGCGAAGGTAAATTTTGACCGAAATCAAATTCAAGACATAATACATTTTCTTCTTCAATATTTTGTACTCTTCTATACTTCTTTCATGCTGTTTGGACTCATCACCAGGATTGTTTTGCCGCTCTTGTTCAAAACACATGTTACAAACATCAGTGCGTGGTATTGAGAAAGAAAAATTCAAATGACGATTAAAATATTGAGAGTAGGTTGATAAATCAATCGGAGGAGTTTCACAACCTGTTTTCGCTGTATAATATTCCAAAAACAAAGCGTATATTTTTTTCAGTGTTAAATTAGGATGATCAAAATATTGTAAACTAGACGTTTGACCGGCTTGACGTTTATAATGCGACTCAGAGTGTGGGATTAACAAACAGTGTTGATGGATCATTTGTTTTACATCTTCGGTCAATCGCACTACGTGATTTCCATGTTTTCCCCGACTATCTTCGATAGTTTCATTATGTAATATCTTTTTCTGTATAGTTGCAAATCGCCCTTGTCCTATGTTCAATAAATCACATAAAAATTTTCGACAAGTCTTTATGTCACCGAATTCAGCATGCAAAAAATAATTCCACAAAACAACTTTATTCTGCGCATTTCCTGTAACATTTGGCGCTCTCTTTTTCATTAATCCAGCGAGGAAAATATTTTGAGAATCATATTTGCTATAGTTCCAAAATGTGTCATGAAATTTTTGTTGTTGTTGAACAGGAATATTTTGGAAACACTGTTTCACGCAGCACGAATTTACGGGTTTGAATTGCTTAGCTGCAATAGATTTCCCAGAAGTCGAAACATATTCTCGTCCCTGTAATACCAAATGATCGCGTTATACAATTCGATATTCCAAACACTATCCAAGTTCTCAACATTGAATAATTATTTTTAAGTAATAATTTTGTATCGACTGTAACACACTATTTAAAAATTATTTCAGTGATGTATCAATTGTATTTCATTCTTTCATCTTCATTACATTTCAATATTGTTCCACAAGAATATATAAAAAATCTGTCAACTGAAATGTTACCTATTTGCAATTTCTCAGATATATTACAAAAGAAACATTACAATGAAATATTTCATAAATGTTCTTGAAATATTTCAAAAATAATACAGAAATCTTGTATTGCAATGTAAGATTAGCGGACATTGCAATATTTGTGAAAGGACTTTGAAATCTCAGTACGACATGCAGCAATATTACAAGAATATTCCAATATTTCAAACGTTAGATTTCTGCGGTCGTAATGAAATCTTCGATGCTGTATGGGTTGGATGACTGTTAGATACAGAAATATTTATACATCGATGACTGCGAAAATACAATGTATTATGTCTCAGTTATGCATGGGAAATTAAGAAATTTGTTGACAGCACCATTCCATTGCACACTGTATTATACTAAATATATATACGGAATATACAAACCTCATTTTTAGCCTTCTTATTTTTGTTCTTTATCCAGTTGTTCGGATTTCTTGTACGTTTTCGACCAGTTTTTGAACTGTTTTTATCAGACATTATTATTACACTAACCCGGAAAATAAATTCAATAATGAAATTGTTCAAAATGGAATTATGCACTTTTTCTCACATCGCACAGTGGGGCCAAATGCCAAAAAGCTGGACAAAATTAAAAGGGGCTCTCAAATTCGCTTGCGACTTCGTACTCGGGAAGTTTATGGGGTCACTGATTACGAATCCGTTGTCAGAATTTCAAAATTCAAAATGGCGGATCCAATATGGCGGACGAAAATTGAAAGAAACCATCGGATTTTCTTTAAACTTGGTGATCAGGGGTTTTTGGGGTCACTGATTACGAATCTGCTGTTTGAGTTCCAAAATTCAGAATGGCGAATCCAATATGGCGGACGAAAATTTTAAAAATCATCGGATTCTCCTCAAATTGGGTACCCAACGGTTTTTGGGGTCGCTGATTACGGATCCGTTGTTCTCATTTCGAAATTCAGAATGGCGGATCCAATATGGTGGACGAAAATTGGAAGAAATCATCGGATTTTTTTCAAATTTGGTGATCAGGGGTTTTCGGGGTCGCTGATTACGAATCCGCTGTCTGAGTTCCCAAATTCAGAATGGCAAATCCAATATGGCGGACGAAAATTGAAAAAATTATCGGATTCTTTTCAAATTGGGTACCCAGGCATTTTTGGGGTCGCTGATTAAAAATCCGTTGTCTGCATTCCGAAATTTAAAATGGCGGATCCAAAATGGTGGAATAAAATCGAGAAGATCATCGGATTTTCTTCAAACTCGGCATCCAGGAGTTTTTGGGGTCACCAATTACGAATCCGTTGTCAAAATTTTGAAATTCAGAATGGCGGATCTAATATGGTGGACAAAAATTAAGAAAATCATCGCATTTTCTTCAAACTCGGTACTCAGGGGTTTCTGTGGTCGCTGATTACGAATCCACGGTCTGAAATTCAAAATTCAAAATAACGGACCCAATATAGCGGACGAAAATTGTAAAAATCATCGGATTCCCTTCGAACTCGGTACCCAGGGGTTTTCGGGATCGCTGATCACGAATCCGTTGTCAGAATTCCGAAATTCAGGATGGCGGATGCCAAAAATCAAAACTTCATTCATAACTTAATTTTAAACAAGAACTAAACGGCCCATTTTGTTGTTCCTATTATGATCATTATTATTATTATTTCCAACATTGAATCATTATTAATATAATTATCGAATGATATTAACACACCAAATGTGTTAAATCGAAAGATATATACATTCACAATATATACAATAATATAAAAAACTGAAATCGTAATGGTTTTTACTTTTGCCACACTTTTTTTACTCAGATCAGTCTTCTTCTTCACTCTCAGAGGAAGATAATGGGAAAGTTACGTTGTCTTTATCAAGTATATCCGGAGTTTTGATCAGGCTTAACACGTCTCTAGGGAGAAACTTTAGTTTTTTCTTGGGCAACTGTCTTTTACTCGATAACATTGGATCAGAACTCAAAAGGAACCATTTAAAAATGTCTTCCTTTTTTTCTCTACTGCATTTCCTGGAGTGATGCTCTCGGTACCTTTGGAAATGAATGTTGTTAAGATATTTGAATATAATTATGTATTCATCGACACCGTTAAAGCTTTTGATCTCAACATGACAAGCAAAATCAAGGAAAAACAAAAAGCAGCTGCACTTTGGGGTCATCAGTATAAAGTTTTGAATAAATCCTCTAATTCATAAGTTTACTTGATTCTCAAAATTGTTTTCTAGTCTATAAATGTATGTTTCCAGAGGATGAACAATGTGGCTTATTAATAAAAAAAAGTATATGAATATTCATAATTCCCCGAATTCCTTACCAGAACAAAACAATCTTCGCGAACATATATTCTCGTAGTTACCATAAATATATAGTTTGCCTAGTAGTCAAAAACGTATTGTGCAATGTATCAAACTGATTGCAGTACTTGAGAAGTCAAATTTTTCCCTTCAAAGTGTCGAGTCCACTGTGACAAATATAGACTATTATTAAGTGATATACATCATTTTCACCTTTTAAAATCTTTGTTACGAGCCTCTTGTGCTTCCTCAGTCAATTGGCCTATAGGTAGAAGAGCAGATGCAATGATTTCAGGTCCATGGATCAAAAACTTGTGCATCGTAGGTGACATTGGGTACCACGGATATTTTGTCGCGTAGTAGCGTGCCGTGTCTAAAGCGTAACTCCGAAACTTTTCAACGTCTATTTCATGGCCACTTGAAACGGTAGCTAATACTACATGAAGTCGTTGTATTAGGTTGACATCCACCCCTGTGATTTCGGCAGAAACTTCGGGTTGTGCGAAAAATCGCCTAGCGGTATTCCCATCATTTGAGTTCCCAAACCCTGGCTTAGGAACATCGACAATGAGGGCACATTTTTCTTTAAAACTTTTCTGTACAACCTTTTTCCGTTCTTCCACCAAAGCTTTATCTTGTTTTCGTGCTTGCCACTTCTGAATAGGTAGCTTATAAGACAAATGCAGGAGGCCCTCAAAAAATCGTATCCAGCCGTGTAGACAAGACAAACCAAACTGGAGGTTTTCGGTTTTGACCGGCCTGGATACTATATCATCAATTTTGTTGAATTCCTTAGATGTGGCACCACATATATAGCACTTCTGGGTATAGGTTGTCTCAGTTATGGCATTGCATACCTTCCCGTCCACCATAGAAAAAATCATCTCATGTTTCACTGAAACATGTTTTTCATCAGTTCTGAAAGAAGTAGCCCTCAGATTTTCTATTCCACTATCAACCCGTAGCTTCTCTGCAACCGAAACTTCAGTTTATTCTTTCACAAACTCTATTTTGATTGGCCTACAAAATCTGGTTGATGATGGCCTTGGATTCTGCCAAATTATTTTTGAATTGCAGTGTAGGCGGAGAGGCACAAGTGAAGTAATGAACACAGCGGAATCACTGGCTTCCGAACTTTGATATGCTTGTTTGTATGAGGAGTGGCCAGAGCTCCCATCAAACCCCCATTTGGAAATAAGTACCAGGTTTTGTAACTCTTCATCAGATAAAGTTGACAAAACCGAATTCTGTAGCTTTAAAATACGTGTAGCTGTGTGATCAAGAAGTGCTTGTAGTTGCACAACAGCGCAGGTTTCTGTTATTTGAATAAATTCCTTGTCAGGGAAACACATGCGTTTGGCCAGTTGAATTTTTTTATAAGGTGGAAATTTCTGCGGATCAGCTTCACGCAATAAGCAGTACTGATGTTTCGAGAGCTCGGCATCTACTAGGAGAGCTAGAGCACCTTCATCATTCAACATCTTTGGCTCATTTCGCTTGAAAGTTTGATAACCTTTCATATACATTTTGGGAAGCTCAGGATCAGAAGATGTAACATCCTTTACAATTTTTGCGGCTTCGATCTGTCCAGACGCTCTCAAACACATTTGTGTGGCCTAAGACAGCTCTGAGATAGGAGTATTTACTCTGATATTCTCCGTTTTCCTACGTTTCGTTCTTTCTGAACATTCGTTGAATTCAACAAGAGGTCTTCCCACTTGCGTGTGAACAGTTACAGAATGGAGATTCCAGAAAGTAGAAAACACTACCTCTTGTTTTAACCATTCTTCATCATTTTTAAGAAATCGTTCTTCGGTCCTTTGAGATGATTCCCATCTCTTTTTAAATACACATTTAAAAGTAGATAAAAGGTTAGAGGTCTCTGTAGTTCTGTTATCCGGACAACACGTTATCTCGATGATTTTTCCTTGAAGGAAAGTGAACTTTTCATCCAACGTAGGTAGAGGACTGCTCCTTAAAATATTGTACATCTCTCTCCGAGTCATAGATATTGAATCATCTTTGAAATCTACAAACGTTGTAGAATTCAATAAAATTCGCTACAGAAACCCCATGTGTTTCTAAAAATTTTCCTAATTTTCTTGGGTTGGATTAAACCCTCTTAAGCTAATTTTTTTTGCAGTCAACTGTTCAAATTAAACTACTAAGAAAATATAGGTTGTTGAAACACTCACCTATGGCAGCGGAATCCATCTCATTTGGAATTGTATGTTAACATTGAATGATTTTAAAAAACGAAAAATATTCACCGAGCTCCAAACTTGCACGCGGAAAAAAGTTCACGGTAACGATTACTAGCAAGAGTAAGAATTCGGTGACAGCTATTGCACAATTGTGATAAGCACCATTTGAAATCAGACCGATTACAACCAACTATTTACGTTGCCATGGAAACGATAGGTTAACATAAGAACGATCACCAAATCGCGAGTCATGATTCAGTTCACGAAAAGAAAAGAGATATCAATACTTGAATAACATTTATAAACATTTAGGAAAATGACGGTTACTTTAGGGAAAAAGAGCATCGCTGAAGAATGCTAGCAGTGAAGTTACCAAAAATTTGTAGTAATAATACTAAATGTTGGTAGTTTTATTGTCATTTCCCATAGTGTATTCATCAACTCATAGTAAATTCACTACGAATATTCTCCAGCAATACTGTTTTTCTCTCAATGGTCCATCATCTTCCTAAATATCAATGATTTCTGGCTTTTGTGTACCCTAAGCCCGCGATGAGAAGAAAAACGTTTGGGAATCAATCTCATACAGTTCTCCTTGTGCAGCAAATGTACACTGGAAATAAAACACATACTAACGTTGAGATAAAATTCAAAGCGAATCTACTGAATTCTGAGTTTTGTGTCCACCATATTAGATACGCTATCTTTGATTCTTGGAATTTGACAACTGATTCGTAATCAATGACCCCACAAAACCCTGGATACCGAGTTTGAAGGAAATCTGATGATTTTTTCAATTTTTTTCTGCCAAACTGGATCCGCCATTCTGAATTCCGGAATTCAGACACCAGATTCGGAATCAGCGACCTTAAAAACCTCAGGGTACCGAGTTTGAAGGCAACCCGATGATTTTTTCAATTCTCATCCGCCATATTGGATCCGCCATTTTGAATTTTGGAATTCAAACAACGGATTCGTAATCAGCGACCTCAGAAACACCTGGGTCACGAATTTGAAGAAAATCCGATGATTTCTTTCAATTTTCGTCCACCATATTGGATCCGCCATTCTGAATTCCGGAATGAAGACAACGGATTCATAATCAGCGACCCCACAAACTTCTGCATATCAAGTTTCAGACGGATCCAAGGACTCCTCATCACTCCGTCTGATTTTTTGTGATTTCCTGCACAAAAACATGGCGGAATTGCTCAGGGGCAGACATGGGCAGCCGTTTTTTTTTCTGATGTTCAGGTAAGAGTCCCATCTACCACCTCCAATAAGTTAAACGACGTAATTTTGCGTAATTCTCTACTATTCCTTCAGAAACCAAACACATTTTCTCATTTATAGATATAGAAATTACATCCAATCATTGCTCTGTCAGTATTTTCCACTCATCAAATTGATATTCTCTTAATTTTTAGTGTATTCTACATAGTTTCAGTAATAGACTTCAATTTGAAGAAGTTAAATCGGTTCATTTTTCGAGACACAGCGTCTTTTTGAACATGCTCGTTATTTTACTGTCTTTCAATCACGCGGATTATACTCCAAGGAGGATATTTGGCAACTGGTACACAAGGGCAGGGGGAGGGGATCAGATCTTCTTATATCAGAATTCCAATACTTGGGACATCACCTTACTCATCCCAAGGGTCAAATATCCCCAACTACAAACTTCATTTTTGGGGTTTTGGCCAGCTTTTTGGCATTTGGCCCCACTGTGCATCGGAGGGAGCAATGTTTTCTATTCTTACGGTTGCAATTACTATATAGGCATTTGTTTTTATTTGATGTTTTATGTCTTCATTCGTCAACACCGAAGTCCTGCGTGCTCGGCGGCTCCGCTTGTTTTACATAAATCATAGACCCCACATTTTTTGTTCGATTAATTTCAAATTTCCAGAAAAACTTCCTCAAACATAAGAGCATAACTTTATTGTTCGAAGTTTTCTTAATTTCACATTTCGCTCGACACTTTGTGTCGTTGAAACTCGGAAAACACGAGCCTGAGAGCCACTAATTCGTTATCAAATATTATTGAAAAACAAAATGTTTTCATCATTCGAATCATTTTACAAGCTTCGGCAATACACATCGAATCTGGATATCAATGTTTATATCATTCCGATAAGATTTGGCCAAGTAATCGTGAAATAAGTTTCGGAAACTATTGAGTTCGAGAGAGCACACAAATGTTCAATCTTTAATTTTCATCTTGCAGAATAAGGATTGAACAATGATGCGTTGAATAAAAATGGTTTATAAAAAAAAACAATGTATAACGAATTTTGCAAAAATAGTTGGATATTTGGATGCTTCGACCAAAAAAACATGAATCTACGTTGAGAAATCAAGTGAATGCAACCTTTCATTCGGATCCTCATATTCAGCAGGTAAACGACGTAGAGTCATGAGAAATTTCCGTTGCAAGCTGATGGATAAATCGCTGTATCTTTCGAACCAATAGTCCAATTGATCCGAAACTTTCCATAAAGTTTGTCCGCACACTAGCGAACAACTTTGTTGCTGGGAGTTTTTCGTAGCTCATACTTCCCCCGACACTTTTTCAATGCAAAGTTTTCCTCTTCGTTGAAAACCAAGTTTTCACTTCAAATTGAAAATTCATTAATTTTGCATCAATTTTTGAAAATTTTGTCGAGATCGTCATCTTCAGGGGAGTGTTCCGAATCAGAATCTGCAAGACTCATCTTGATACGTTGAAAACTGCTCGAGTTATAACGAGTTTAAGATGAAAAAACATTCATTTTTAGTACGAGAAAAAGAGGTACTCTTTAAGTTTTTTCTCAAAAACTACTGATCACAGAAAAACATTGTAAACGAACACTCGTATTGATTTTTCAAGCCCTATCACCCAGTATTTTTAGTTTTCCAAAATTCCGACTTTTTTTTCGGTCCCCCACGTGACCGCTTGGACAATACTTTTACCGCGGTTCGAGCGCTCGTCGAGTTCTTCTTCCCGTGGGTTCAATTGTTGAATAAACATTTTTTTTTGGATCGCGATCCCTCACAAAACCTCTTTGTATTTGTTGGTAGGATGTGTTGGCATACTCATATGACAATATAAAAAATCAACAAGAATTCCGAGTAGGCAGGCAAATTGAATAACTGGGAAACCGTGGATTTTGGGCACTAATTGTTTCATAAACACTCTTTGTTGATCGCGATCCCTCACAAAACCTCTTCAGAATTGTTGGTAAAAGTTGTGAATATGCTTACATGCTCATATGAAAAATAAACAAAAATTCTGAGTAGGCAGGCAGATGGAATAGCTGGGAGTTCCATATTCCTGTACTCTTCAACCAAGATTTCGAATCATTTACAATTTGAACTTTTCACATAGACTCCGCATTTGTACACAAAATCAATCCCATGTGAATTGTGTATTGAGAGTTGTGACTCTGACATAACTGCTAATGTAAATGGGATTGTAGTAAAATTTACATTGAAATCAATGTTATGTGTACATTTTCACTGGAGTTAATGGCGATAGCATTTGCATGGTGACCATGATAACAATGTAAATCCAATAGGATTCTGTAGAAGATTCTACAGCCAGATTCACATTGCGATCGTCATGCCACTTTTCATGTAATTTTCATCTTGCCCTTTTTTCCGTGCAGTTAGCAGCCCCAACAACACTGCTATGAAGGTTTTCCCTAAGTTCAATTGATTTCGAATTTTTCCCACCACGATAGTGGATTTGCCATCCACAATTCCAGAAATCTGACTCCGGATTCGTCATCAGCGATCTCAGAAACTTCTCCCCTCCGTTTTTCAAGAAATTCGAAGCGATTCAGGAGTCTTTCGACCGCCATATTGGATCCGCCATTTGTAATTCCGGAAATCCGAGTTCACATTCGTCATCAGAGACCCCAAAAACCCCTCCCTTCCATGTCTCGAAAAATTCGGAGTGGTCCTCAAATTCGGCCGCCATATTGGATTCGCCATTTGTAATTCCAATACTCTATCCATATGGATTTATTACAGGATGTTCGGATCCCACGTTCAAATCAACAGAAGTATCAAACCCATACGTCCCTTACCCTTATGACTGGTTTTGATCATCATCTTCACGTTCGCTCTTCGATTCAACCATCATACTGGCCAACCAGTTGCCAAGACCCGAAAACACCAGACGACATTGAAAAATAGACACTTCAACAAAAATTTTGACTGGTCTTTGAGATCCTCATCTTCAAAATTGAGATGTGTAGGGGGGTCGTCCGATTTGACAAAGAATGCCCCATATATATATAATTATTGTTCATAATTTTCCTGCCTAAGCCTCTGTCTATACCCCATATATAATTTCAAAAGGAGTATATTTTGATGTTCATCACTGGCTCGTTAAAGAGCATGAAAAAAAATTTTTTGTTTATTTCCGTTTTTATCGTTTTTTACTCACTCAATGTCAAGTTTGTATTCCCATTTTAGTGATTATGGAGAAATTAGACAAATTCATAATTTCAACATGTATGTACAGTGGAAAAAGAGAAAAAGACAATGAGCCATTGCTTCGCCAATTTTATATGTTTCAATATATATATATATATATATATATATATATATATATTGAATATATATATCGTCAGTACTATGACAGAACCCCGTATCTTGATTTTTGACGGTTCGTCATTCCATCGGAAAAATGGTCAGCACATGCTAATACACATATGAACAAGACTTTTATAAACAAAGAGACCTTCGATTATTGTCGAGTGAACATAATTGATCACATACAACTCGATTATATGTGTATTTAGTGTGTACTGATGATATTTCCGATGGAACCTCGATACTGTCTTCACATGTGACTTCTTTGCCCTCGATATACAGTTTGGTTGAAAAGTTTCTGTGCTAGAAATGGAAGAATACTGTTTTTGTTACGAAATATATTTTTTTATTCAATAGAATCTCCTAGAAGCTCAATACACTTGTTCCAATGATCTTCCAATAATTTTATCCCATCCTTATAATGGTTTTCCGGAAGCTCTGCAAAATAACCGTCTACGGCTGCTATGGCCTCTTCATTCGACGAAAAATGCTTCCCACGAAGGAATTGTTTGAGATTTCTGAAGAGATAGTGGTCGCTAGGAGCCAAATCTGGCAAATACGGTGGATGTTCAAGCAATTCGTACTTGAGTTCTTTGAATTTAGCCATCGTCAAAACACTTTTGTGAGCAGGTGCATTATCTTGATGAAAAATGATTTTTTTCTTCTTTAAACCAGGTCTTTTCTCACGAATTTTTTCATCCAGCTGATCCAAAAGGCTGCAATAATATTCGGAGTTGATTGTTTTACCTTTCTGAAGATAATCAATGAACAAAATTCCTTTTGCATCCCAAAAAACTGATGCCATAACCTTCTTTGCTGATCGTTGTGACTTCACCTGCTTTGGAGCTGGACAACCAGCTTCAGTCCACTGTAAACGTTCTTGTTCCAATTAGGATCATGGTGGTAGATCCAAGTCTCATCCATAGTTATAAAAAGACGCAAGAAGTCGGTTTTATTCTGCTTAAAACGCTCCAAATTACGCTGAAAAATTTTTTTTCGATCCAGTTTTTGTTGAATTGTTAACGTGTGCGGCACTAACTTTCCAAACAGTTTTTTCATACGTAATTCTTCATATAAAATATGGAGTACTCGTTCGTCTGAGATGCCTATGGCATTAGCAATTTCACGCTTAGTCAAACTTGGATCTTCACTAACCATATTATGTACATGCTCAATGATTTCTGCTGTGGTTGCAGTTTTTGGTCGTCCTTCGCGTGGATCGTCTTCAAGGCTAGTACGACCACGTTTGAATTCACCAGCCCAAAATTCAACGGTGCGTTTTGAAGGTGAGGACTCCTCATACACTTCTAACAATTGTTCATAAATTTCCTTTGCTTTTAAACCCTTCAAAACAAAGAATCTAATGACTGCACGATATTCAATTTTTTCCATATTAAGAAAAATCAATGACACGTCAACTTCAAATGGCTTGTAAACAAAGAATGAATTGACAGAATGACTTGTAACTTTGCATGTGTTCTCAGGACAGATATACCAACTTGAGAAAGAAAAAGTTTTGAGCTAGCAGTGCTATCTCTTGGTGAGCGCAGGAACTTTTCAACCAACCTGTACTCTGTATGCATTTCCGTGCCCCTATCAGGATTTTCTATTCCTGCAAGTGATTCTAGTGATGCGTGAAGATTGATAACTTATGTTGTTGTGGATTCGTCTGGATTGCTGCTGCCTGAAATTTCCTCGTAATTTATTCGGGGGTTTCTCCGAAGCGTTCTCCTCGTTTCAGTATTCTAAGCTGATTTAGTTCGTTTCAGGGCGTTGATTTTCATTCTATCTGTATCATTAATTCCATATCTGTCTCTTCCTCGTCGGAATTGACATCGATTTGATCTTCCGTGTCCATCGTTGATGATAATGGGATATTTTTAATATACTCCGTCGGCAAATAATTTGGCAGTGAGGTAGTTGTCTCGTTCTTGTTTTTCTTCAGTATTTCCTTTTGTGCTGAATTTCCCGAGCTCTCCTCTGTCGTTCTGTTTTTCCCTTTCCGTAATTGATATGTTCGTATCAATTGTCTATTCATTTCGACTTTTGGGTTGTTTGTTTTTCTGTCTCCGTTCCTGATTTTTCCGGTACTTGTTCCCGTAGGTTATAATTGTTTCTAACATCTGGGTTTGGCTCGGTTGATGATCTTTGTCGCTTTGCTGTGATGGGAAGCATATTTGTACCTTCTGATCAGGAAGTACCCGGAATTCTCTATTCAAACAAACCGCGCTTGAGATATTGTCGGAATCTTTTGTTTTCCATGTTATTTCATCTGTTATTCAGCGCTCAAATGTCTGTTTGCGCCTCATTCGTCAGAAGTTAGTGCGTGTTGCCTTGTAAACGAGTCAGTGTTTGTTGTGTTCTGCGAATTTCGCAATGTCAAATTTGGTTGAGCAAAGAGTTCGTCTAAAATTTTGTGTTTTTAACAAAATTTCATGTGCGGAAGCGTTGAAGATGTTAACAGAAACCTACGAGGACTCGACGATGTCGAAAACACAAGCGTACGAGTGGTACAAAGAGTTTGAATCAGGTCGTATTGTGGTTGATGATTTGCCTCGTTCCGGTCGTCCATCCACCAGTATCACTGACGAAAATATTGATAAAATTAAAGAAATCGTCCTCGCAAATCGTCGTGTGAGCATTAGGGAGATAGCATCCGATCTTGGTGTCTCGTTCGGATCGGTGCAGAACGTTATGCACAATATTTTGGCCATGAGACGAGTTGAAGCACGGCTTGTGTGGAGAGTGTTGAATTTGTTGCAGAAACAGCAACGCATTGATGTTGCTAAAGAAATGCTTTCTTTGGGCCAAAATGTTATCGAAGGCATCATCACCGGTGACGAAACATGGGTCTATGAATATGACATCGAAATTGATCACAAATCATCGGAATCCCGCTTTTCAGACGAGTCAAAACCTAAAAAACCGCGACAGAGTTGATCTAAAATCAAGGTTTTGTTGACTGTTTTCTTTGATTGCCGTGGTGTGGTCCACTCCGAATTTCTCCCACCAGGTCAAACAGTGAATAAGGAATATTACGTGAGCGTATTGAAGCATTTAAGGTAAAACATTCGTCGCAAGGGACCAGAATTGTGAAGAGATAACTCGTGGTTTCTTCATCACGATAACGCACCGGCACACCGGCTGGATATCATTTGAACACTTCGATTCTCTCTGGGTTCGGTTTCAGGCGTCTTTCTGGTATTGTATGTCCCAAATACCTGACTTTTCTTTTCTTCTTGATTCTAATGTATTAAATTTATTTCCGCGTGCAATAGTTTCACTCTCTCTGACTGAGTTTGAGGCACCTCTCCATCGTCTTCAATTACGAATTCTGTTGGTTCACTAGGTTTTTTTTCTTTCATGTATTCTATTTGTTTCGAGTTTCGAGTTTCCTTAGACTCGTCCTTGTTTTTGTTTGCTTTTGTGTGAAGTATCCTTGGGGCTGTATCGATAGGTTTCGTATTCTTGTGATTGAAATATGTTGGAGGTATTCGTCTTCTGAAATCTACATTTTCTTGGACGGGTTCGTATGCCAATGTTCGAAGATCGTTTTCCTTTTGAATTTTATTGCATCCAGTGTCTGTTCGTCGCGGTGGCTATGCTGCTCCACCGTCGTTTTTCTTATGCCTACCCATGCACTATACTTTCGTATATTTGTTAGTATTGGTGTCTTCCGGTTTTTTCCATGATCTTCAGTTTCAGGTATTCGAATTTCTATTTTATTATCCCTATTGTTGGTTTAGTCCGAGTCGTCGTTTCTCGATGCTATTCGATTCCTGCGTATCCTGCTTACCAACTTGTCGGTTCTTGTATTTTTGTCCTTTTTTGTAACATTAACGTCTTGTCTCTCCTTATTATTTCTGTACTTTATTATCTTAGGACATCATCTTTCTTTTGTTCTGCTTTTCCTTATATGATTGATTGATTTGATATCAATTCTATTGGTCCTGGTATAGTTTTTGTGTACATTCGTTCCGTTGAGATCCTGCATTTCTTTCAATTCTATTTGTGAATATGTTCTAATTCGTTTTATGTTTCCCAATTCTACAGTTGGAAGTGATATATTCACGTCAAAATCATTGATGTTGTACACATAGACAGGAGCTCAATTATTCTCGTTTTTTGCGAGAGCACGTTTAATGAAGACGTTCTCTTTTAATTCGATATCGTTCAACAATCCTTCTTTGATATTATCCAAATTCATCGAGACTACTTTTTTTGTATCTGCTGAAATCACTATTTTATTACATTCAAATTGAATCTCTACATTTTGCTCGATTCTAATCGAGTTTGTTTGAAACGAAAGAGTCGCGTTTTCATCAGTCCTTAAATATTGTACGATGGGAGAATTATTTGGAATAAATTATAAAGAAAAGGTTTGAAGAATACCCCCGTCCTGGTAACAGTCAGGATTTCGAGTGCCTGAGCGTCATTCGGGGTTTTCATGCGTTCTCGAAAAGGAAAGCGTGCGACGGTATTTTCCCCTTTTTGGGGTTTTCCCAAGATAGGTTCATATGATCATATGATAGGGTGTAGATGTGTCGCTGCGTCGATGTGAAAGGGTGTTGTTATGTATGCTCTGCAGTACAAAAACGATCGCGTTCGACAAATGAACACTTCGCGTCCCTGAATCGCTCACGGGAACATATAGAAATCGTCCGACTTGGCATAAAATAATTTTGTAAGAAATAGCATTATTATTGACGGGATTATGAACTACGTGAGTAGCTGACAAACTTCCGCATGTTTTTCGTTAGGTATTACTGTATACTTTTGGTACTTTCGATCATAAGATTTGAATAGAAATAGATAAATAACTAGCTTGTCAAAAAGACTACCCTTTATCGAACGAGATCGAGCTAAAGGCACCGGCGTGGTTCATCGATCGATGGATCTTTCCGCGAACACGTGTATGAATGATTTAAGGATATAGTAGTGGACTGTTTTAATGATAGGATAGGGAGGTATTCGGTGGATGATATAAGGTTTAACATAAAGAAAAACTGTGGAGACTGGGATTCAGATATTTGCACAGATACTCTTCATTAGAGATAGATTGAAGCAAGATAGACGGCTGTACGTCGTGACGGTACGATTTCGGTTTTGCCATTAAACTATCTTTGTCGTCAAGTAGTCTCATCGATCACACATACAATCACACACACAGTACGGATGTTTCGTACTCTTAGTACAGAAGTACTGCGAGGGAAATTCAAATGATTGTCCATCGTCGCGTCTCGTGTAATATACACGAAAGTTTTCACATAGTTTGAGTAGAAAAAGAAACTGTTGACATACATTATCGGCGGTAATGAAATTAGTGATTTTCGCAAACTTCTTTTCATAGGTTGAAAATTACAAATATACTGGATCAAGATTTGCTCCGTTTGATATTACACTGATAAGTTTACATAATAACTCAACTACCTTACACGGAAAGACCGGTTCTACTAATATTTAGACGAATGACTGTCAATTTAGGGAAAACGAGAATCGCTGGAAAATATTCGTAGTGAGTCTACTAAAAATTCGTAGTCAATGTACACTGAGAAAAATGGAAATGGTTATCATAGCTACTATATTCGGAACTGAATGTTTTCTCCTACTGTAGCTCTGTTTTGTAACTGAAACTGCATAAATCGTACCTACTCAAGTGAAAATGGAAGAAAATATCTATTCCAAGTCTCACCAATAGTATATTGTTACTAGATACAAATTTAAAATTCAATAATTTACGTTCACTTTTTTTATTTTAGTATTGACTTTATACAAATTTCAAAGTTAACGTTCATTTATATACACTTTTAACTAAGATCTTAAATTCAACTAAAATCTTACGACAATGTAAATTATTCATAAACTGTACAGTAATAATATACTCACCAATAGTATAACTCCAAATTGTAGCTGGAAATGAGCCCAGCAATTTTCTGTAACTAAAATAACTCTAGTCAAACAGCTGGAGTAGTTACAAAAAATCCTTATTCTTCGTGAGTTATATCGCTTTACTGTCAATAATTTGTATCTGCAGCAGGAAAAACTTAATGTTGCGTTGATTATAATGCTGTAGTTATTTCGAATAAAACTATTTTTGACAGTATGCTTTGATTTTATGGTGAGCAGAGTTGGAAATGATTGATGGAGAAGCCTAAAGACATTCCTAATACCATATCATCAAATAGTTGCCGCATAAAATGATATGTTGCTTTTTATATCTTTCTTACATTTACTTTCTTTCCCTCATGTAGCAGGGATGGTTATTGGTTTTTTTTGTGATATTTATTATTTTTTTAATTAAAAATATAAAGAAATACATTATCATTGCTGTAATATTTCAGTTGTATTATCAATTGAGAAATAATAAACTGCAAATAACCTGTATGACAGATGAGATGTTCTTAATCTATAAACAACATGAGATATTTTATTGTTTCTCTCTTTGTTTATCCACGTAGATTTTCATTTAATCAAACAAAGAAGGGAAGAATAAAATATCTCACGTGGGTTATGAATCATTTATTCATCATCTCATACCATGATATTTATGTATATTTCCACATTGAAAAAAAACGGTGAAAAAAGTGTAATTAATTAGCAGGCGAATTGTGATGACTGCATTCCATAATCATAGGTAGACATGATTTATCAATTATTGATACTTCGAACTGCGGTTACAATACTGAATGCGTGCGAGCTGTGGTTCCTTGGGTAAATACATGTATCAATTACTCTGGAGGAAGTTCCTATAGGAATATAAAAATTGTGAAAATAGCTACTTTCCGGAGCTGTGAAAAACGTGAGTCTCAAACTATCGTGGGTCAAAATTATCATTGCTACAGTAGTTATTGGAGTTATTGGAGTTCAAGTTTTATTTGTGATAGGGAGAATGCCTTTCTACTTCAAGCTCTTCGAAAATGTTACTGTAGATACTTCTTAGAGCCAGGCATCGTTTCAGCTACAAATAGTAGCTATAAACACGAGGATTTTTTCTCAGTGTATAAACAATTGATAGTTTCACTGTGAAAAATACCAATGAAACTATCAACTGTTCATATTTTGACTATGAATTTTTGATAGACTCACTACGAATATTTTTCAGCGATCCTCTTTTTCCCTAAATTGACAGTCATTTTTCTAAACGTTGATAAATTCTTTCTAAATATTAATAGACCCGGTCTTTCCGTATAGCCTAGATTGGAAGCTTACTAAGCTCTGCGATGGGTCTGGTGAAAGTGGACTAAGCGCTCCGGACGGTCACTACGCGGACTCATTAATCAGCACCAGGATGCAGCTGGGTGACTCCCCCTGATGACCATTTTGTCGGAGGTAGATTGGGCTCCTCAATGAGCACTAAATCACAGATTTTTAGGTTAAGCTGACATAGTACATCGACAATGGTACAATGTTTACATATCAAGTACATAGATATATATCAAGGAAAACAGAATTATTCGGAAAAAATCAAAATTTTCTTACACTTTCTAAACCTTGTTCTTGGTCTTCGATTTGATCGTTGAATTCAGATTTGAATCGTCTCAAAAATAACAATCTTGGACCTGCCTTTGGGATTAATTTATCAATTGTATTTTTATCCAAGCATCGAAATGATTCTTCGTTGATATCTTCATCTACACGTGATTTCCAAAATGATGCAATTCAGTTATGAACAAATATCAATTCACTGTGAAATAACTATCACTCTCTTCAATAATTAGGAAATTGCAAAAATTATATTGATATTTGAAATTCTATTATCTAAATCAAAACATTCTTCGAATGACAATGAACAATGAAAATAGGTTATGTGTGATAAATAATTGCGTTTTCAGTAGATATGAATTTTATGTAAGTAATTAATCGAAACTTACCTTCGAAACTACTCTCCCACTTTTCTAAATTCCATTCTTTTAGTTTATTTTTCACCCAGGTATCCATAGAGAACAACTTTCAATCGACGCTGGTTATATATATAAGTTGTAACAATCGGCTTCAAACGCACACACACACACATGAGCTTTGAAAAACGAATTTCGATCATCTTATCGATTAACTAATGTCCTGACACTTTACGTATGGTTGTCACAGCAATCCGTTTACCGACAGCAGGTTTACGAATCATCATCCTATCCTTACAGTAGATTCTCATACCAACTTTTCGGTGATTTATTGATATCCATAGAACGTATGGGTATAATAGTAAGAATATATCATATTCTTTTAACGAAACTGAGTACTGCCTTTATAGGCATCTGATGATTTTCGAATAGTAAAACATATCGTTCATATGAAAATACGGTTAGTTATAGTGACAATAAGAGTGTGGCAATACTTCGGATAGCGGTGATGACAAAATTTTTTTTTCCGTGCATCGTACACCAACAAGAAATCCAAGAAATGAAGAGTATACACCATAATTTCACCTTGTTTACACCAAGAAACATCCGTACTTGATGTCAATCGGAACATAGGTACACCGAATTCCTACTGAATTCACACCCATTTTACACTGAATCTCCACTGAGCGAACACCAAACAGAAGATTCGGAAAGTAGGGAATATCCACCCAATTTCACGTGGTTCACGACAAAAGATCTGTGCAGATGATTTTAATCAAAACACAGGTACACCGAAATCCCACTGAATCAACACCCAATCCACACTTAATATCAACCAGGGGGTGCAACTCACCTAATCACCTTCAAATGTTTCGCGAAACGTTTTGTCACCACAGTAAACTTCACTTGAAGTCCGTGAACGGTGCTGTCTGTAGCTAAGTCAAAATCACGTGATGTTTTTTTTGTACACTACGTACGTGATACGAGCGTCAGTATCGTCGTTATCATATTTGGTTATGGGACATATTCAAGAATTGTATGTATATATATAAAATTTTAAAAAATGCCACAACGGTGCATTTTTCCTCATTGCAAATCAGGTAGCAGTGCTTGCAAAGAAAATGTGTACTTCTTTTCTGTTCCGAACGCTGTAGGGGTTCATGTTTGTGGAGTGTTATAAACGTAATTTATTCCATATAAGCTTTCAACTTATCAATAACCTCGCACGTAGCCTTTCATAACACGTCAATTTCGCTTTCAGGGATCTGTTCCTATGATTCTCAAATCCTGATACTCTATAATTACTTTTCTAATACTCCCTATTACACGCTTTTTTTCAACAGCGAAGGTTAAACACCATTATTGATATGATTTGTCAAGCGATTTCAAATGCAAAATTAGGCGCCGAAAAATTATCGTATCACGTGACTTTTTCCGACAGTGCAATCAGCGACTCTTGCGGACAGTTTGGGAAATATCGAATGGTGACAAAACGTTACGTATAGTTTTTATCGAGTTGCACCTCCCTGATATCAAGTCATCGTACATCAACAAGAAATCGGAAAAATAAAGAGTGTACACCATAATTCCACTTTGTTTACACCGGAAAACATCTGCACTTGATGTGAATCGAAACATAGGTCACCGAATTCACACCGAATTTACACTCACAGTATACCGTGAGCTATCTCACCCGATTCACACCAAGAAACAACCTCCAGTATTTTGTGGTCGGATACCGGAACATCGAGTGTCCACTGGATTGGAACCGATACACCGGCTTTCCATAAAAAAACACTCAATTTTTACTGAAAGAAAAACGCCTGAACCCGTCTAACTCGGGGTACGCCGAGAAACCACCCAACGAATCCCCAGTCGGCATTCGGTTGCACCGAATTTCGACTGGGAATTGGTTGGGTGGTCCTTTGGTGTACCCAGAGTGGCAAAGCTTTCAGTGTATTCTCAGTGAAAATAGAGTGTTAATTCGGTGGGAACTCGGTGTATCGGTACCCAACCATAAAATGCTGGAGGTTGTTTCTTGGTGTGAATTGGGTGAGACTGCTCTTGATGTACCGTAAGTGTAAATTTGGTGTGCATTCGGTAGAAATTCGGTATATCCGTATTCCAACTGGGGATTGATTGGGTGGTTTTCTGGTGTACCCAGAGTGGCAAAGCTTTCAGTGTATTCTCAGTAAGAATAGAGTGTCAATTCAGTGGGAACTCGGTGCATCGGTGTACAACCATAGAATGCTGGAGGTTGTTTCTTGATATGAATTGGTTGAGACTGCTCTTGGTGTACCGTGAGTGTAAATTTGGTGTGCATTCGGTAGAAATTCGGTATATCCGTATTCCAACTGGGGATTGGTTGAGTGGTTTCCTGGTGTACCCAGGGTGGCAAAGCTTTCGGTGTATTCTCAGTGAAAATAGAGTGGCAAGTCGGTGAGAACTCAGTGTATCAGTACCCAACCATAGAATGCCGGAGGTTGTTTCTTGGTGTAAATTGGGTGAGGCTGCCCTTGGTGTACCGTGAGTGTAAATTTGGTGTGCATTCGGTAGAAATTCGGTATATCCGTATTCCAACTGGGAATTGGTTGGGTGGTTTTCTGGTGTACCCTGAGTGGCAAAGCTTTCGGTGTATTCTCAGTGAAAATAGAGTGTCAATTCGGTGGGAACTCGGTGTATCAGTACACAACCATAGAATGTTGGAGGTTTTTTCTTGGTGTAATTTGGGTGAGACTGCTCTCGGTGTACTTTGGGTGTAAAATATGGTGTAAAAAATTCACAACTACACTCAAAAATCACGGTGTTTACACGGTGTAACATTTCCGCCAGGGCAATGGGAGTATTGTGTCCTAGAATTTTGTTAAGGTGGTGATTGACACTTTTCGTCCCCGCTCCCCACAGCTCACCAAAGTGGAGTGCGGGAGAAGGGAGAAAATGCCAAGACACCCCGTCTGTTGCTAGTGTGGCCAAGAAGTCTGGGCTGCGCTCGAGTGCTCGTACATTGGACATCAGTTCTTTATTAGCGCCTTGGAACGTCTTACCTCATGGTTGTCCACGTGAAGAGAGCGACCTTTTCTTGTTATCTGAGGTGATACCTAGTACTCGAAGACCCATCCAGACCCGACATCCATGTGCGAGGGGCCGAGATATGTTCGGCCAACGTGGACATTGGTTGAAGCAGGTCCTTTCTAAACCCTACCTCGCTGAGCAGGCGAGCCGTACAAATTCAGTGACGCCAGGAAAAACGGTGCGGACCGAAAAATCAGCCCCTCCACTGTAAACGTTTTGAAAGCCTCGTATGCGCGAGAGTCACCTTTATACGGGGGTATCATCGTGTGAACAGCAGAGAGGCTGATTTTTCGGCCCACACCGTCTTTCCTGGCATCACTGCGTACAATGCATTGCAAGGCGTGATTCATAAGCCGTGAATGGTAACACCAAAACCTCCTCTTTCAGCATGCGAATTATAACCCACTCTATTGAGCCATCGACTCAGGTCTCACGTTCAAAGCGGACCTGGAGAAGTCCATTTCTATTGAATTGGCAAGATACGAGAAAATACCACTGTTCTTGTTGGACAATGCAGTAAAAATGAATGATTCACCTAACATTCTTCAGCAAGGGTGTGCAACTTCACACATGAACGAGTACATATTTTCACTACACTGTGTAACAATAACAGTGATATTTGCTCGTATCTTGCCAATTTAGTAGAAATTTAGTAATGTTTAAACCCTTATTTTTCTCCGTGAGCGTATCGGAAACTTTCAGAGACAGAACCGTCTGTGTTCCCTTCTTTCCGATTCTGCACGTTCCATAATCAATATATTATAATTAGGGTTCATCAGGGATTTTTCAATTGAACATCAAGAAGTGAAATTTTTTAATAATAGGTAGTTTTGATTTTATTTGTCTTTTCCCACACTGAGAAAAAAAAGAGAGGAATTCATATGAAAGTGCACAAGTTTTACATTTTCTAAGGGAATTTTCGGCGTGGTGCGAAAAAAATGGTAAATTTTATATTCCGAAGAACATTCAAAGACCACACCGTAAACATTACATCTTCGAGAGACAATGCAGGAAATTGAATGCAGCCACAATAAATATCACATTTTCAGTATGCAACATAGAAAATTCAACGTAGATCCAAGAAAGTTTACATTTTCCGCAGACATTACTTTGTTCAATGCGAGTAGCAGGGGAAATGTACTCTTTGCTTCGTCAGAATGTAAACTTTACATTTTTCTGTAAGGGACAATGCATCGAGAATTTGGCAATCAATGCTTCCATGAATGATATAAATTAAAACTATTTTCTGAATACATTCTGCTAAAAATTCCCAACACAGAAAGATTCAAAACGATAAACTTTCTCTGTAGTTCTCAATTAGGTTTTTGCATACGGAATTTAAAATTTTTTATCGTTCTTGAACGATAGAACTCTATCTTTCCTCATCGTATTCTATACAATTTATCATAAAACGTAAGTGGTGTTATCGTAAAATTTTTACAGAAAAGTACTACTTATTTTAGAATAAATGAGTATTATTTTTCAAATAAGTGGTACTTTCCTTGTACGTATTTGCTGATAACACCACATATATCCTGTTAAATTTTATACGACACGATAAGGAACGATTAAAGTTCTATCGTTTAAGAAGATTACAACATAGTAAATTCCGTATTCAAAAACCTTATTGAAAACTATAGAGAAAATTTATCGTTTTGAATGGTTCTTTATTGGGAATTTTTAGCAGGTTAAGGTGATTGAAAATCCGCGAACGGTACTGCACGGGTATATACTGAAGAAAATGAAAAGCTTCTCCCTTTGATTATCTTGTGGAATGCTTAATTTGGTGCTGACTTGGTGGAGTCTGGAAATGTTTTGACTCAGTTGAGGAGCTCCTGGAAAATTCTGAGAGGAAGTACAATGCCAAGAAGGAAGTGTATCAGTTTATCCTGGATGAAGCGATGACCAAATCACATTAGGCAATTGTGTCAATGAAGATTCCAAACTAGACACGAGTACATCGCACGGATTTGAATGTTGGCTCTGTTCCTAAAGTTTAGAAACATATTTATTCGTTATCCATATAAACAATGAAAATACGACAGGAATTGGGAATGATGGAAAATACGTACAGGGATGAATGGGTTTCCACAGTGTGAATGGTTATTCAAATTCATATTAGACACAGTGTTCCAACAATACAATAGAAGCACAAACTGAAAACAAACACCTTGAAAGCACTTGCAATTCAATTTTCGTGTGTTGTCATATACCCGTTCGTTGTTCACTGGTCACTCTATTCTATGTGTAAGCGTTTATATTTTCAAACAGCCGTTACCGACCAGAAAATGTAATTTTGACAACGTCGCAATGGAATCGGTCGGTAACAACCAAACACCGTAAGATTTACCCACAAAGCTGAATACATTACAGAAGAAAAATGTAATGTTTAAAAAGTCTTTAGCATCGACAGAAAAAATGTCAACTTTACAGTAAGAACATACGCTATTCATATTATCGTGTTCATAACGCAATATTTACATTTTTTTTATTGCTATTATTATCGTGGTAACTCTGAATCTTTCAATATGAAACTGACTATTGGAAGTAGAGAATTTGTTCGGTGACATTTCCTGAAAGAAAATGTAATTTTTCAAAATAAATACTTTACTTCTATTATTACAACTTATGATATAAAACATCACAGATTTCTCTGCTGTATTTGCAAGAAATTTGGTATAGAGCCAAAAATTACAGAACAAACTGTAATTTCTCTCTTTTTTTTTCTCAGTGCAGAATAATCTGTGACCCATAACGAAACTCCAGCAATTTCTTTCGTAATGGTAATTATCATAGTTTTTGTGACATGAATTTTTTTGTGGTCACATTCGAGCCGTAAAATGTGTCTCACACAACATTTTCCCATAAATTTCAGACATTGTGTTTGTAGGATTTCAAAAAGGTTACAAAATTTTGTTAATCCCAAATAAATTTTACTACAGCTAACCAAAAAATTCCTTTGCGTTTCAGATTTCTTACGCTGGAACAAATCGCGTTTCCAGGGTTGTTTTATTTGTAATTTCCTGAGTGGACAAATTTTCAGGATTTTGCATAATTCATGTATAATTGAATATGGTTTATGTATAATTTATATATATAATAGTTTTATATAATTGATATACAATTTTGGAAAATTTTCAAATCCAGTGGAGAACTCCAGCAGCGCTCGCTGCGGTTGCATCTATTTAATCTAAATAATGCTTGCTTTGCTCGTAACTTTGTAATTTAAATGGGCTCATATCCCACACAGCATTTTGGGTTGGATTTATTTGAAGATATTTTCTATACGTCTTTTAGAAATCTTCAAGGGTATCTTGTGATGTCGCGTGAGATTTTTCAAATCTTTATAAGAGATTTCTTGTAACCCAAAATGCTGTGTGGAATATAAGCCCATTAAAATTACCAGGTTAGGAGCACAGCAAGCATTACTTAGATTATAAGGTGCAACCACAGCAAGCACTGTTGGAATTCTCCACCGAAATGGAAAATTTTCCAAAATTGTATATCAATTATATGAAATCATATATACATTATACATAAACTATATTCAATTATACACAAATTAGACAAAATCCTGAAAATTTGTTCACTCAGGAAATCACAAACGAAACACTGAAAACACGATCTGTTCCAGCGTAATAAATTTGAAACGCAAAGAAACTTTTTGTTCGGCTGGAATAAAATTTGTTTAGGATTAACAAAATTTTGTTCCTCGCAAACAAATTTCATTTCAGCCAAGCAAAAAGGTTCTTTGCTCTCCAATTTTGTTACGCTGGAACAAATCGTGTTCTCGGTGAAGCTTCGTTCATGCGTTCATTCATAATTTTCACCCTGCTCTTCTTCTGCTTCTTTCCAGGTATCGCCGATTCGAAAAAATGTCGTCAGAATTCAAATCATCTAACCGGTTTCAATCCAGCTGCTTGTTTCTCATTCATTCTACCAAACGAGATGCAGTTTGTCGATGTGACGTCAGCGGAACTTTGGTTTTACAAACAACCTGACGAAAACGACGAACTCAATCAAACATTTGTGCTATCCGAACGGGATCATTGGGATCAAAGTGGTAGTTTCGAAAAGAACACTGTGATGGCAATTTTTGAGACAAACATCGGAGGTATGATGCAATATTGAAGACAAAACTTTATTAAATTCAAACTGTACCATTCGGTATTTCAATAAATCAGAAATACTGAATTTAAAAAATCTCCTGGACGTTCTATTTTCTGTACACAAAGATCAAACGTACTTTAACCCATAAAAATAACACGGGTCATCTGTCTCCATTCATCCTGAATAATGAGAATCTCAATGTATAAATTATCACAATGTTGCATACATGAAATTGAAAAATAAAGCGGATTTTCTCTCGTCCTAATCTCGAAACTTCAAAAGAGCATCAAAGAAGATTAATGATAAACAACTATACCACTTCTCGCATACTCTCCAGGACTTTGGACCACAAGAATAATTGAAGAAAACATTGATAAAATATCAGAAACATGTCATTGTATTATTGTCTTTTTAGGCACTCATTGGTATACGTTGTATACCAAGCACGGAGTGCCTATTTCACCCGCTATCGTACCCTCTGACCGTATCTCCTAAAAGATTTGAGTAATCCAATTGGGAGTTGGATAGTTTTCATCTCATGTAATACTTATTGATAATCGGTGGGCTTGTCTGTCTGTCTGTCTGCCACTCTGTCTATATTCGGGATATCTGTGGACCGAGTGGATCAAGTTGGATGAAATTTATAGAGGACCTTCTTCAAACCCTTCCCTAAGGATCATTTAATTTTAATTGCAATCAGATAAATCCTTCTATTTTTTCATAATACTTTCAAAGAGTATCAATAATCCACCAGCGTATTCCTGAGAAAAAACTGAACAACTTTTCCATTTTACATTTTTCGATCCGAAGCTTAATTTTTGAGTTATAAACAAAATAAGTTGACCATTCACGTGGCAAATACATCGACTAGTTCAATGATCGAAGAGGATACTTACACCGAGAAAAAAAGCATGCTCCAAATGCAAAGGATCCCTTCACGCTTCTAACGCTGTTGCTATAACGTGCTTTCAACGCATGGCAACATGCTTAGAAAGCATGGGACTCATGTACAAAAAGCATGGGCTCATGCATTTAGCGCACGTTATAACAAATGCGTTAGAAGCGTGAAGTGTTCCCTTGCGTTTAGAGCATGCGTTTTCTCTCGGTGTATGTAGCATCCACTTGATTCGTTGAAATCAACTCTGAAACTAAGCCTCGGATCAAAAAATGGTAAATGGAAAAGTTGTTCAGTTTTCTCTCAGGAACACGCTGGTAAAAGGTCAATACTTTGTTCTGGGACACCCTGTATGTATATATAACTCATTTTCTCCGCGATGTTTACACGTTTGTTATGCTGGCTTGCATACCCTGGTGAAAGGGAAGCGTGTCATAAAGAGTAACGGAAGCGTAAGCATGTTTCAGATTACTTTCCTAATACTTCTCATATGCTTCCTATCCACTCTTGGATTACGCTTCCGTGCGTAAAGCCCGGTTTCTAAAAAATTGGGGTTTCTTCGGATACGCTTCACACACTTCAAATATACGTTCGAACCACTCTTAATGTTCCACTTGACGCTCGGTATACGCTTAAATCCACGTTCCAAATACTTTCCAACTACGTTCCTGACACTTTCTATCACACGTTTCCCTTTCACCAGGGACACTAGTGAGAATCAAGAAGTGAAGGAAGTACACTCAGAAAAAAAAGACTAAAGCCAAGTCCGTGAGGTTTTGGATACGACGAATTTCGCCGCGCACTTGAGTCAACTGAATATCGATTGGAGTAAATCCACGGTCAATCATTTCAACCAACATTCAGTTGACTCAAGCATGAGATTGTTTCAATTCATTCCTTAATTACGCGTAGATGACTCTTTGTTGTGCTTGAATGACTTTTAACTTACGCTTTCGTCACGCTTCCAGTCTTCATTTTCACTAGGACAGTTGTCCAAATTCTGCAGTTGTTTAAAAACATGTTTCTGAATCATATAAAGATGGTATAAAGAATGGTAGGCAATCCTGCCATACAAAACAAAGAAGTGGTTAACTCAATTTTTTTTTCTAATTATTTTTTCATGTCATACAATTCAAAACTCATGCATAATGAATCCCGTCTAGTCATACCGTCTGTTCCATCGAATCGAGGAGCGTGTATTACATCATCCTGATGGTTATGAGAACAATGTATGTATTGAAAACTCGAGCAATCTTCTCTGATACTGTAAACCTAATTCACGTGACACACGTAAACTATTACAAACCGAGGCAAAGTCGTGCAATGAAATTTGCAAACTGGCGTCAAATCGATCGCGACTTGGCACATTGTTCTTCTTTGTACTCCTATTCGGCTCTCACCCTTGAAACCCAAGATATCTCGGTGAAGGAACGATTGAATCCCGATCAACGTAATTAATCTTGCCAAATGGAAGAATCAAAGTTCCATTCATCGCTGTCTCCCCCTCTCTCTGTCTCCCTCTCTTTCTCTATCTTTCTACTTTGAAACTCCGTCTCATAACTCTGCCAGAGCAATTGAATAATTATATTTGCATCCGCTTCATAGTGTGTCCTTTCCTCCTCATGGGACATCAAACCCCTCGTTTCGGTAACATTCGAAACAAAAGTCAACCCAATCACAGAATTCTCGAAATTGATTCGATCTTTTTTTTCTTTCTAAATGTTTGTAAATTTATCAACATTGGATAATTGAAATCCTCTCTCCTATGTTGTTGTTTTTCGGTCTTTTTCAGAGGGTTGGGTGAAAACGGACGTTGGTTTTACGTTGAAAAAATGGGTGAAAGCACATCGACCGAATCACGCGATGCAAATAGCCTGTAGCACTTGTTCCATCGTGCGCGATACGGCACCGGTATCGATAGAGCAAACCCTGAAGCCGTTTTTGGTCATTCATACCTCACCCTTACCACAAAAAAATCGACCCAAGAGGAATTCCAATTGTCTGCCGGAAATGAAAGAGTGTTGCAGGGACGAGCTGTACATAAACTTCGAGGATATCGGCTGGAACGACTGGATACTTCACCCGAGCGGTTATAATGCTTATTTCTGTCGTGGATCCTGTTCCACTGCTACTGCTCTCACGATGAACTCTTCACCTTATAGCAATGTAATTACGGTACGTTCCATCTCCTCTCTTTCAAGCACAAATCATCTGAAACACAATACCTTAAATTATAATTTAGTCTCTACGTGTATTTTTCTGTCAGTCATGGAATACAAAATTAAACAGAGTTTTTCTTCAATCTCCATGTTAATCTTTGAGTTACTTGAATCCTCAATTAATTTTCCTACAAGAGCACCCACAATACTTTCGTATAAATGAATAAAACTTTGAGTCACATCAAACAACTGCATACAGCATTCTTTTTTTTCATCTTCCGATGAATTGTTCCAAGTACGTTTCAAGCACCACTCCGAGGCACAATCGATTAGAATTCACTTCATACGAAATTCACAATTCTTTCTGAATTAAATTGTAATTCGAAATGGATTCGAAAGGAAAGGTTTGAATAGTGGGATTATAATGGATATTCTGCTTTTTAAAATTGAACTGATAACTGAATCAACCGGATTGATTCAAAAAGAAACGTAAGAAAAGTTATACCCTTCTAAATGTAAACATGCATCACTAAAGACTAAAACGCTGCTTTCTCGTTGTAAATTCGATCCATCATGCTAATGTAGAGGAGAATGGGTACGGTTGAAACACAGGGATCCATTGAAACATCGCGAATAATTGACGACTGGCTAATAATATGGTATAAATAACTGGGAAGTAAGTTTGTACACGCGAGGAGTTCTTTGTTCTCTCTCAGCGATCTGAGCTGTTGCGAGATAATCGTTAGTTATTCACGATGTTTCAATCGACCCCCGTGGTTCAACCGTACCTAGTCTCCCCTACCTTATTTGAAAATAAATACGTGACATTATTTTTAGGGAGTCTATCATTATCGTTAATCAACGGAAAGATATTAGAGTACTCCAATATCGTCATGTAAGGTAGTCTCACACGCTGTGAATAATATATTTTATAACTCATACTGATAATGGAACTACAAGACTCCATTATCATGCAACGCAAAACCACGGTGCACCTCGAGTGTAGTTTACGTACGTCATATTTTCACTCGTATCTCATATCCATACACGCTCCTGCATTATCATACACTTATGTGGAGGAAAAACACAAACTTGGTTACACACAGTCGCGTTGCATGAATGAAAATTTGATAAAACAAGAATTCATTGTGGAAAATTGAAAAATATCGATGGAGACGCTTAATATAGTACTATGGACGTGAATGAAATAAAAAAAACCATCATCCACTCCAAAGTGAGAAAATTAACAGACTCGCCCTGTATGGGTCATATATATATAACTATAACTTAGAATTCATCCTTCGATTCAAAGATACATAATTTTTCTTTCCTTCTTTTACAGAGGTTGTTGAGTAAAAATGGAAATGTGCTTCATCGTAAAAGTGAGATCGTTCCATGTTGTTCGCCAACTCAGCTCGCGCCGATTCAGCTTCTTTACGTCGACTCGAACAATACTATCACGCAGAAAACATTGCCTAACATGGTGGTGGAGGCATGCGGTTGCATGTGAGTTCAAATAACGTGTAGAGAGAAGGAATACATCAAAAGTTGCTTCGTTATTCCGTTTGCGTGAAAATGAGATTCATTTGAGGCGTGGTAACTAAAAAAAAAAGTAGTGAGGTTTGCGGTAAAACTTCTCCCGACGATTCAAACTCAGTGGCTTGAAGAGGATAACGACGATCATTTCAAAGAACGAGAAAGATTCACAGACGCACCACGTCAACGCGAGAAAGTACTACTTGAATTAAATGAAGGAGACTGCGATGTTTCAATTTCAAAAATAAGTCAAAACATAGTCATCTCAATTTCAATTACGTAAATTCGCAAACTCAAATTGAATGAACATGAAAATTCAGATTTGTCACTTCTATGACTGAAAATTCAATCGAATCATTCTGCTTATGATTTGACATGACAGAAGGTTAAACGCAAGACATTTCAGACAGCCACTCTCGCTTGAGAAAATTTAAGTCTTTATCTTTAAAATATTCACTCTCATCTGATGTTCGAAGAAACATCGCTGACTCTAGAACAGTATTCTCATAGCAGCTATATATGGTTTCAAGTTGAGGGGATACAAATTACATGATTGTATTTTTCACCTGACGTATTACAAGAATATATATACAAGTTTCCTGATACTGGAAGATGACATACATATATTTATTAAAAAACCCGGATCATTTAGCATTTACGAACTTAACGTATTCTGCACAGTGCAGAAATAAGATCAATCGTAACTTATTCACCCAAGTAGCAAGCGAACGTTGTATATATACTATGCACCTTCATAGTACATCTAGATATACTATGAACATGCATAGTATATATACAACGTTCGCTTGCTACTTGGGCACATACTCTTTTCTGTGATGAATAAGCAGATACTCGTTATTATTTGCACGGCCCCATCCAGCATGAAGAGTTGCAGTATAATGAAATCCTATTTATGTGTTCCTGTGACATTTAATTCTTCCTAGACATCATTTCGTGAAAAGTTCTTCAAGAATTTATCCACGAACTCTGCGCTAATGGTGTAACTGATGACAAAACTACCTTATTAATATTTAAGTTCTGTTCATTCGATATTTCAAGAATGTTCAATTACACCATCAAAAGTTTTACGTTTTATATTGTTTCAGTATAATTATTAGCATATTAATTTCTTGGTGGGGGACAGAAGTATGTAACAGCAACATTCTTGTGAATTAAACATGTTAAACTAATTCTTCATGATAAGTATAATCAATTATTCGATACTAAACGATCTTATAAGAATCTAATCATTTTGAACCTCCAATTCAGAATTCATAATGCTGATATGCATTTTCATGCTTTTCTCATAAGATCCCTGGTGAAAATGCAGCGTTGAAACGCAACGAAAGCGCGGCAAAAGCGCAAGCGAAGAGTCACCTAAGAGTAACAAAGAGTCACCTGAAAGTAATTTAGGAGGGAATTGAAACATTTTCACGTTTCATTTGTTCCGATACCCTCTTCCTTCACTTTTGGATTTTCACCAGGGATGAAGATGATGTATTTATTTCTAAATTAAAACTCGTGCTTGTTAAATGACGATAAAATATAAAATAAGATATCTAGAATCCAAAGAGAATGAAAACAAAGAATGAAATTCGCGAGGTTGGTTCCAATTTATTTATTGCTAATAAATCTCTTCGGAGGATCACGATACTATTATGAATAACCATAAAATCTTTACATTTATTACGTCTCACCATTACATTTATTATTTATTCTCGGAATAATGCTCACCAATCGCTTACGAACCTACGAGATGGATTTACTACGTGAAACAATATTTGAATTTTAGATGATGATGATGATGATGAGCATTTGCATGAATTTCAAGAATCCATCCACTCGATTTTTCCCTAATAAAGAGAAAAAGAGAGAAAATACATGCTCAAGGCATACCGTATGTTGTACTCTTTCTTACTCTCTTTTCATTTTCAACGATTGTATCGGGCAAATTAGGAGAGGCTGATGTGCTCTTTCAAAAACTACCTTCACCGTTTTACATCGAGTTTCGTAACGCTCAATAAACTCTTTCCCGAGTAAATCCATCTCGTTGGCTTTTCTCCCACGTCAGTGCCATGTAAATAAATCATTCGTGTTTTGCCGCACTGTGCTACGTCTCTGCAAATGAATTTCCTGCGAGGAGAGTTTCCTTCTTCCTTTCTCTGCTTCGCTTATTTAGGACTTTAAGGAAAAGAGGAGAAAAGGCGCGGAATCAAAAGGACTCAAGTATGTATGTGTATGTGTATATGTGTATATATGTGAATGTGTATATATATATATATATATATATGTAAGTGAATGAGCGAAAGAGCGAATGTGTGTTTGTTTCATGTATGAACGTGAGCCAAAGTCGAAGTGCAGAAGAGAAAGAGAAAATTCAACCAAAACGACAAACGAATTTACACTTGGAAAAATGAGACATGAGAGTGGTACGGTGAGACGAAATTGAACTGTAGTATGTCCTTTGGAGACATCAAATTTTTTAATAAAACTTATTGTTATATTTTAGGAAATGATCATTTTTATCAAGAGAGGATTCTTCAGTGGATTTTCCGTTATTTGAATTCACATGAGGATTTTGTTCCATACAGTTCCTTTTTTTTTAATAATAAAAACAAAGTCTTACTTCTTCTTTTCTTTTTACATTACTTTAAAATGGAGGAATGGGGAATACGTGTATCAGTTTACCAGCTGAGCGATTAACGTACTATCTAACACATGATGTTGACTTCTCAGAGATTTCAACAAATATATGAATCCCTTTGTTAAATATTGATTGTACACTGGGATGTGGACTAATGATCGGCATTTTAACGATACTTCGCTTTGGAACATCACTGTTGTTGAAATTGCAACATTGTTTTTACCCTGAGAGAAAAAATAAAAAATGATCAAGATAGTTTTCAAGTAATTCAACATTGATCAACGTGATAATCTACATAAATTCAGTTCAAGAAGCTGAAAGTCTTAAATTTTAATGAAATAATCTCTCTTCGTAACACTGGAAATGTTTCCATAATGGATCAGCAAAAGCAGAAGTAAGACTGACAAGATTACTCAATTATAATTGTACAGTTGATTGATCTCAATCAAACTCTTCTTTCTTGATTTCAATGAGAATTTATCAGTACTGTATTCTTAAGGGATTCTAGCCTAGAGATGTCAATCACTTTATATACTTCAACTGTTTTAAACACTTTTTTGATATTAAAAGAAATTATAATGAAGTATAAAAATCAATTAACATCTCTTATCCCTGGTATTCTCTTACAAATCAATTTTAACCGTAATTCTATACGGTTTTACGAGTATGTCTTTAAGGACAGATAATAACAAAGATTCAATAAAAAGTAATCATAGGCTTCGAATACACTAATTATCACTTATATGTTTAAATTAAACATATTTAAATTTTGTAAGTAATCAAAATATTCGAAAAATGCTTTTATATTTTCATTATCGTTCATTGATTTGGCTGTTTCATTTTCACCGATCACATTAGAACATGTATTGTTTTGTTTTAATAATTATGATTTTGCCATGTGCAAAGGAAAGCGTATCGATAATAGATTCGAAAATAACACTTGATTATGTGAAAGAATATCATGTAACGACGATATTGTTCAGTGTAAATCATGATGATTATAATTAAATTGTAATTTATAATAAAATTAATAAGAAAACAAAAAAAACGCGTGATTGAACTGAAACGAATTATTCTCGTTGACGCGAGAACCATCTAAAGTGGACTAGTCTTGTAATCTAAAAATATGCTGAATAAACAAAAAAAGGAAAGGAAATTTTCAATAGTCTTATATGTATAATGGATGAATTTGATTGATCGAGATGGATTGGATCATTGAAGTGATTGAATTATAGTTGATCATTGTATGAAATTAATTGTGACTTTGGTATCGTTTTTTTTATTTTTAATCGCAATGTCAATCGCTTTTCTCACTTCTTGATCAAATGTATTGAATCGTGGCGGTTGCCGCATATTACAACAGTCTGTGGCAATTCACAACGCGCACATACATTCCATTCCAAAGTCCAGCTCTAAAGATTGCTTTAATTAAGCATAAGATTACAAAGGAAAAATGAAAATAATGCACGGGAAAAGATAAATCCGTGACATGTGACAGGGCTGTATCATGAATTAGCATCACGCCTGACCTTTTTGACAACGATAATAATGCACGGCAAAAGATAAAACCGTGACATGTGACGAGGCTGTATCATGAATTCGCATCACGCCTGATCTTTTCTTGTTCTTGGATCAAAGTTTGGATTGATTATTGAATTCAGAATTATGACAAATTTATGATATTTTTCTTACTGATTTTGATGTCATCAGATTCGAGAGTAATCAATCATTTTCAGGAAAAATTTTAGTAAAAATTCATTTGACGGAGTATGATATTTCAGTACAATCTACTTATAAATTGAAAACTCATCATAATAAAGATGGTATTGCTCTCATTTTTTTTTCAACGTCAAAAATGATACTATTTTTGATGGACCAATGAAAACCGCAATAGAAAGATCTGGAGATCTCAACAATTGAAACAGTTACAACAGCGTCGCTCCCTGTTACAAATGATACATGAACTCTCATTGACGAATGGGAAAATGAATAGGTTTCAATTAAATTCAATCAGAAATTTCACTATTCGTAATATGATAACAAAGAATATTTTCACCTGGGCTGTATAAAAAAAAATGGTCGATAACTAGACATGCTTACTACTAAAGCATACCGCTTACTTATGGTAGGCGCGGTGATGAAAACCCATTCTTTTCGTACATAATTTTGAAAAACAGCTCATATTGTCCAAAGTACTTTACATAAACTGAAAAACACTGCTTTTCATTTCATGATAAAGAAAACTCAATATTTCAGAATGAACTTCATCTCCGCTTTTGTGGCCTTGTACGAATGTGATGTATTGAGTTTATATTCCTAAAAACACAGGTAAATATACATCATTTTTTGATAAGATATTTTTCATATGCTGCGAACGAAAATTTCAAGTGTAGTAATATATACATACCTCGTAGAAGTTCTTCATCCATAAATGTGGACAAATAAAGTATTATTTTGATTCTAAAATAATATATAAATCAACTCAATACTTATTCTGTATAAATTAAGGGGTTACTAGCGGTTACCATCCGAGCACGTTGGTCAGAAAGACACGACTATGCGATAGAAAGAGGGATTCAATACCGTCGCTAGTATGCCCTAATGAAAGCAAAAAGAAACAAAATTCGAATATTTCATTCAGCAAAATAACTCGCAATCGCGATGAATATGAACACGTCGGATTATTGAATTAGTCAACAAACCGAATGATAAATGAAACGAGATTATCGATAATTACAAATTAAAGGTAGTTGAATGATGCATGTTTCAACTTGTTTCATTTATTGAAAATAACCAGTTTAATCCAACAAAAAGACCAACGTAACACTCGAATATTCTTGAAACAAATCAATCATTTGTTTCTTTTAATGAATTTAACTTAATTCCCATTTTTGCAATCCATTCTTTATCCTTTCATTCTTGCTCAAACACTTGGACACATCTCAAAACATTCTAGAAATTGAGATTATTCATTTGATTTTTTAAAAATAATACTGAGAAATGCTGACACGTGCGTGATACGATACTTTCTTGAATCTTGAATTCATTTTTTATCATGTCAGCAGAAATCCTCGATAAGTGGTATCAAATATTACGTTATCAATTGATGCGAATTTTCATAATTTATAAAATTAAATGATTCAATCGTTAATTAAATTTAATTCACATTTCAAACATACAACTGAATGAATAATTCCATCAGATAATTGTATAATACAATTTATTGAGGATCTTCAATAAATAATTAATCACAAATGCAGAACATTCGATGTGTTTTTCCAATGCCGCACTTTTCAATGGGCAAATTGATCCACGTCCCATGAAATTATTGCTTTGCACATTCTTACAAATTTCGGAATTCAGTTGAAACAAATAAACCAATTAGCAAAGATTCTGGCAGTATAAGTGTAATGTTGGTAACTGTGTGTAATAAAGATAATGTACAATTCGATATAAATAATTGAATACCAAGTGTATTCTCAATAATCTATTTGATTTCTATTCCACTTCTCGAAGCTTTATAAATACGAAGTTTCTACAGATGCCGCAAGATATCATAGATCAAAGAAATTTTAATACCTTTCCGTTAAACTATATCGATCAGAACAAAGTTATGAAAACCACCATATTAAAATATTGACTGGACTTGTGCTAGTTAAAATCGATGCTGATAAATAAAATTACTGAATATCAAATTTGTACTTGCTTTCATCTATAACTTATTGAACAATAGAAAGCATGAGAGGTAGGTTTCATTTTACAGATGAGGATCTTGATTTTGATTGATAGAAAAGGAAGGGTTGAGGGGGGGGGGGGGGGGGAGTATTTATTGAACCTAACTATTTGTTTAAACTAGTTACTTTACTCCTAGTACTTTGCTAACGGCCAAGACGACATCGTGCGCTTGTGGTAAAGCTAATGCCTCCAAGCTTTTGGTGTACGGCATTGGCGTATCCACTCCCGTTACACGAATTACAGGGGCATCGAGATGATAGAAGGCCTCACCTGGAATCAAATGATCAATTGTTTTGAATTCAAAATCACGCATATTTTTACAAACAATACACTTCGATTGAAACTTACTTTCTGAAATTTGTGCACTAATTTCCGCTCCAATACCGCTCTGGGGCCAACCTTGTTCAACCGTGACGCAATGTTTCGTTTTCACTACGGATTGTATAATTGTGTCTATATCCAATGGTCTGAGGGAACGTAAGTTAATCACCTCTGGTTCAATTCCTTTCCCAGCAAGTTCATTAGCTGCTTCGAGAGCTTGCTCGACAGCCTTGGAATGTGCGACTAATGTTATATGTTTACCAGGACGTTCGATTTTTGCCTTACCAATGGGCAAAACAAACTCTTTGGATAAAGCCTCGTCGGACATGGGGTACTGAACACCATATAAAATTTCATTTTCTAATACAACAACTGGATCTGGATCTCTAATAGCTGCCTTCAATAAACCTTTAGCATCTTCGCTGGTATAAGGTGACACTACTTTGAGACCAGGACAATGACTGAACCATGCACCAAAACATTGCGAATGCTGGGCAGCCACTCCAGACGCAGCTCCATTTGGACCTCTAAAAACTATTGGTACATTCACTCTCCCAGCCGACATATAGAAAGTCTTAGCAGCAGAATTAATAATATGATCGATCGCTTGCATAGAAAAATTGAAGGTCATGAATTCACAAATTGGACGTAAACCAGCCTGCGATAGGAAGAATCAGTTTAAAATCTTGTGTTGCCTTGATAGTTTAAATTATTTACCATAGCAGCACCAACGGCGATTCCTGCAAATCCTGCTTCCGTGATTGGAGTATCAATTACACGTTTGTCTCCATATTTTTTGTATAAACCTCTAGATACTTTGTACGCTCCATCGTACAAAGCCACCTCTTCGCCAAGGATAAATACCCTTTCGTCTCTTTCCATCTCTTCGTCTAGGGCTGAATTCAGTGCATCTCGCACAGTCATCTAAAATAAATATATTGGATAAGAATCAATATTACACTCGAGGAACTATGGAATTGGAAAAATTAAATGTCAATGAGAAATATCAAACGAACAGTTAATTTACTATTGTGAAATGTGACCTTCCCTGTCCTTCACAAAATAACAACCAATTAGATAATCATGTGAAAAACAAAAGCAGATGTCGAGAAGGAGATTTAATTAAGATAATTGTATATAATTAGGACAAAGAAAAATGAGAAAACGTAGAGAATCTCAATTGAACTGATCGTTGGAGAAAGTTGTTGATCAAAGGAGAAGATTGGAAGGTTATGTCAAAAAAGTTTTAGGTTAAGAAAACGTATCAAACCTGCTGTGCGGCAGCCCATTTTGAGGTCGAAAACGATCGCCGAGCAATTCCTCTGACAGCAGACTAAAAACAATGAAGACTCACAAAAATGATCTACTCACAGTTTCAACAATGTGATAATCAAACGTGTAGCTCATTTGTTTCCTCGCACAATAACAATCTAAAGAACTTTGGTTTTTCTAATTACCGTGAGCATCGTAGGCCGTTAATTATAAAAAAAAACAGCTGGAAAAAGACGGCACAGCTCTGTCGCGATCACCTGATACCTTGTGTACACTAACACACTGCGGGCCTACTGCCTTTCGTCGACTTCGATCAACTCCGATTCAGAATCGCAACGTTTCTCCTCTCGTAGATAAATATATGAACCGTAGATAAAGGCATTAGTGATCCAAGGACAGACGTTGGTCGCTCTTTCATGAATCATTAGAAAAATTCCAGAGGTACGTCTCCATTCAAAGTATCGTAATGAACCTTATTTAACAATTAATTTTCTTCGCGTCAATCTGTTGATTGTTATTATGTTATCTCTTATCTCTTATAAATGGCTTAGGCCTTTCAATAGCCTATACGCCAATGTCTAGTCTTCTTTTTGTGTCTTTTTATGAAAATCTTCCTTTATGTCACCCAATCATGGCGGGATATTTGAAAGTCAAATGTTATTGACGTGCAACTATGCAGACCCGCTGGATTATGTAATTAACATACTTTTATATTATTTTAAATTTTCAAGAATAAAGTTTGAATTACAGAGGTTCTATTAATTGATGTGTACTAAAGCGGAATTGCCGAATTTCTCACAAAATCATTCATAGTATCAATTATTTTAATATCATTTGAAAAGGAAAGTTCATTAATACCTAAGTCGTGAAGAGTATTTAATGCCTGATATTTCATAAGATTGCTCATAAATTTATGTCTGAAGTTAGAATAATTGGGGCAATCGAAAAATACGTGGTCAAGTACCCAACTAACATTTCAATTCTTGAAGATATCTAAAAGAATACTTAATTGAGAGATCTTCAAGAACTTTCTTGAAGAGTTCTTAAAGATATCTCTTAGAAGTGTTGGAAAGACATCTTGTAAAAGATTTCTAAAAGATGTCTTGATTCAGAGGTCTTCAAGAACGTTATTGAAGAATTCTTGAAGATATCTTTTAGAAGTCTTGAGGAGATTTCGGAAAGATGTCTTGATTAAGACACGTTTAAGAACATAAATTTTTCAGCAGCTTTGAGGTTATATGAGCACATGATCATGAATAACACAGAATAAAACTTTGAATGTACCTGTTATTACAATCGTATTGCAAATGAGGTGATTCCATATCCATGAATTAAAAGCTTGAATCAATCATTGAGATATCAAGAAATTTGAAAGTTTGTAAAAAGTACGATTTTGTCGCCTTATGACGTGCACAATAAAATTACCGAATATCCACTTCACAACAATTCGTCAGAAATACTTTAGGAAGAATCTGCGGTATTCACGAAATATTAACGACTACTAGAACACAGAATTGATTTCTAAATATGTTTCACTAAATTTATTCATCTTTCCTATTTGTAATTACATTCAACTCTTTTGATATTTATTCATGTGATAACAGTTTGTTCAAAAGATAATTTTCACTTTGAAACTGGACACCGCTGACATATTTCATTATGTCATATTGCCAATTATGGGCGTCTCTACCATGTTATACGTATAGCTCAAGTGACTGAGGCGTAAATATATCGTCAAGTGAATGGGTTCGATTCCCGTAACAACAAGGGTCGAAATCAGGTAAACTTTATCGGAACGCGAGAGCAGTTGAAGAAACAGGAGGGAAAGGAAAAAGAAAAGGTTAAGAATTTTTTTTGTGAACAAATTCAAGAGTCTTCCAAGACGTTTTTATGAATTCTCCAAGACATCTTTAAGAACTCTTCAAGACATCTTTAAGAACTCTTCAAGATATCTTTTCGAATTCTATACGTGTTTCATAAGACATCTTTTAGGATTCGTTTCGGTATCTTTTAGAACGTTTTTTAAGACTTCTTACAAACGCATTGAGACTTCTTAAAGATATCTTTAAGATGTCTGAATGTTAGTTGAGTATCTGATTTGGGAATCCGCAAGGACAAGCAGGAGAATTTATTATATTTTTCTTGAATAAGTGATCGTTGAGTCTTACATGACCCGACCTTATTCTTGAAATGGTACTTATCACTTGTCTGTTAAGTGATAATTTATGGAAACAAGGATATTGCCTTTATAGCGGAGTTTTAACTTTGTTGAAATAATTTATGCCTTTTTCATTAGCTAAATTAAGAATGTGCATTCTGGCCTCATCTCTAGCAGACTTATTAAAGGATTCATACAGGTTTTTATAAAAAAAAAAGAGGAGTTCTCAGGTTTTGGATAAGATAAGGACTTTTTCGCTGCTTTATCAGCCTTTTCGTTACCAGCAATGCCCACGTGTGCTGGAATCCATATGAGTCTGACTTTTAAATTATTTGATTCACAATTGTATAGTAATTTCTTAATTAGATAAATTCTAGGGTTGTTATGGAAGGATATGAGGTTGATTAACAAGCATATTTAAGAATTTAATCTGAGTATATTAAGTTAGTACAAATGACATGTTAACACTGTGACGACTCAGCGTATGCTCGCTCGCGCAGTTACTCCGTGCTGGACGCTTAGTGTTAAGGGCGCGTTTGCAATACATCGTTACATCTCCCTTTCCAGTTAGGTTGTATAATCATCAAATTTTATAGGTTTTTGTGTTTTTCTGTTTGAACGACGTAATGAGTTTGTAGCTGATCATTATTTATATTTTGTGGTGAATCACCATTTCTTACAATCTGTGTTGTATCTCGCTCATTATTGTTATTTAAATTCCTTTCAAATAATTCACCATACAATTGGTATTGGTGATCGATTGTTTTGTCTTTACGTAAAAATCTACGATTCCGTTCTAGAATTGAACCTCTGTTCAACTCAACTTTGTAAGATCTTGGTCTTTCCATCAATTCAATTATTACCCCCGGTTCCCAGTTACGGTTACCTGTTTGAAGTACAATACGATCCCCTACTTTAAGTGGTGCTAGGTCTTTCGCATGCTGGTCATAGTATAATTTTTGTTTCAATTGATTTTTTCTGGTCTGATTAACATAATCTTTTGTAATATTGGGTTTCAACATATAATTCAAGCAAGGCAATAATCCTTTCAGTCGTCGGTTAAAAAATAGTTGTGCCGGTGATGGTGAATTATATTCTAATGGTGTATTTCTATATTCTAACATAGTTAAATAAGGATCTTTATTGTCTTTTATCGACTTTTTAAGTAAATTTTTTATTGTCTGCACATGTCGTTCTATGAAGCCGTTTGATTGGGAATAACAGGCTGATGATGTGATAGATTCAAAATTCCAGTCCGCTGCGAACTTCTTGAACTTTCTACTAACTAAATTTGACCCATTATCTGAATAGACTCTGTTTGGTATTCCGTATCTTGCGAATATGGCCTTAACTTCTTGTATTATCGTTTCAGAAGTCATATTCTTCAAATAGATTACTTCAGGAAATTTTGAATACATGTCTACTATTAGTAAATAATCTTTATTCTCAAATTGAAATAAATCCAATGCAATGTTTTCCCATGGCTTAGTTGGTAATTCTCTGTTTATAAGTGTTTCTTTGGTATTCGCTTTTGAATTATACAGACACGTACGACATTCACTAACTCTATCATGAATTTCTTTCACCATCATCGGCCAGTACATACAGTCTCGCGCTCTGTTCGTAGTTTTATCTACTCCCATATGATTATAATGTGCTCTATCAATCATCTCACGTCTTAAAACCCGCGGTATTACAATTTGTTGACCTTTGACAATCAAACCTTTGTATAAACTGAGATCTGATCTGACTGTCCTGTACTGTCAATATCACTGATTTCCTTTTTATTGATTGGCCAGCCTTGTAATATAATCTGTTTCAGTTTTCGAAGCTCATCATCTCTTTCAGTTTTTTCTATTATCTGTTTCAATTTCGCATCTGTTATATTGTACATATCATATATTAAATTAACTTGTAAATCAGAGTCATCGCTCAAATTGAAATTCTTATCGTCAAAACTAGCTCTAGATAATGTATCAGCTATGTACAGTTTGCTTCCTGGCTTATACTTGACTTCTAAATCATATCCTTGTAATTTAAGTCTAAATCTCTGTAACCTCAGAGGAACCTTGTCCAGTGATTTTTTGAAGATAGAAACTAATGGTTGATGGTCAGTTTCCACGATTACTTTCTGACCATATATAAACTGGTGAAATCTTTCACATCCATGAAGGATGGCTAATGCCTCCTTTTCTATTTGCGCATACCTTTTTTGTTCCTCTGATAAAGTTTTCGAAGCATAAATCACTGGGCAATTTTCCTGCAACAAAACAGCACCGAGTCCATTCTGTGAGCTGTCTACCGATAGAACTATTGGTTTATCCACGTCGAAGTAATGCAAGACCGGTGCTCTCGTCAGAATACTCTTCATTTCATCGAATTCTTTCTGACATTGCGGCGACCAATTTCAAATTACATTTGATTTACGCAGATTACGAAAATTATTTGTTAAATCAGCTAAATTTGGTATAAATCGTGATACGTAAGTCATCATTCCAAGAAATCTGCTTACATCGTCTCTGTTTTGCGGGACTGGTATATTTAGGATCGCTTGAATTCTATTTTGATCTATTTGTATTCCTTTTTCACTCAAAATGTGACCCATAAATTGTACTTCTTTTGCAGCTATTATACACTTATCAGGGTTGAATTTCACTCCGTATTCCCTCGCCTTATCTAAAACCTGTTTCAATCTAATGTTATGTTTTTCTAAATCTTTTCCTGTCACTAACAGATCGTCAATATAAATTTTTACACCTTCGATACTACCAAATATTTCTGTGAATACCGTAGAAAAAATTTCTGGTGCGCTAGACAAACCAAACGGAAGTCTCAAAAATTTATATCTTCCGAATGGTGTATTGAACGTTGTTAACTTCGAACTTTCTTCGTCTAATCGAATTTGGTAGAAACCCTTATTTGCATCAAGCGTCGAAAAAACTTTCGCGTTGGACAAATTCGCGGTTATTTCTTCAAAGGTCGGTAATTTGAAATGTTCTCTTTTAATCGCATTATTCAAATGCATTGGATCTAGGCAAATTCTTACGTTCTTTCCCGGTTTATTTACTACTACGATTGGATTCACCCAATCAGTCGGTTCTGTTACTTTTTTAATAATATTTAATTTTTCCATTTTATCTATTTCATTTTTAACCTTCTCTTCCAATTTAAATGGTATTTTTCTACACGGAGCAACATTCGGGATGGCTTTTTCTTGAAGTACGATTTTACAGCTTTTCATTTTAATGTCCCCTATTCCATTGAATAAATCTAGACAATCTGATGGAAGAGTATTTTTCCCGATTATATTAATGTTTCTTGAAACTAGTTGTAAAGCTTTAACTGCTTGTAGCCCTAATATTGGACACGTTTCTTTTAAATTTACAACTTGAAATTCGAGATCTTTGGATAAATCATTTATTTTACAAAGTCGCGTTACTCGAAGTTATTTGATTGAGAATGTTCATTCTTTTCAACTCTATTTCCGGTATGACGTTAGCTTGTGCCTCCGTATCTAATTTGAAACTAATCATCGTATTCTGATCAACGAGCTCTACTCTTTGAAACCAATCTTCTTCGTTACCGGTTAAACTATTTATTCTTTTTTTTTCTACGTTTATAACACCCAAAAAACTGTCATCCTCGGAGTCGTTTCTTTTTTCTACATTCACTTGACAAATTTGTTTATTTTTACACATTTTCGCGAGGTGATTATTTGTATTACAATGATGACAAACTTTACCGAACGCTGGACATTGATACATTTTGTGTTTGTATCCACATTTTCGACAGGTTATGATCGGTTGTAGCGTTCCTCTGTTCTGATAATTCGCTGCTTCGTGTGATGGTCCAGATGGCGTTTGTTGTGTTGTTTGGAGTTTGTTAGGCATCCATCTTTTCTTCCCTGACGCTTGACTTGTGATCCCATGTATACTTTCAACCGTTGCAGATAGCGGGTCCATCAGCTTGAGTTGTTCGGCGGTATGTTCTGCTACTTTTCCCATCTCTATTGCACGCGCGAGGGTTATGTTTGGCTTTGCCAGCAATTTCCTTTTCAGGTTTTGGTCTCGAACACCTTGCACTATTTTATCTTTTATTAATCTGTCACGAGCATTTCCAAATTCACACAGTGCACTAATTCTTCTCAAATCTGACACAAAATTGTCGAATGTTTCGGTTGCACTTTGTATACGACAATTGAATTTATATGTTTCGACACTGGTGTTCACTTGTGGAACAAAGTAACCTTCAATTTTTTCAAGCACTGTTTTATACACTTCCCTTTCCGCTTCGGTAATTTCCAACGTATTATAAATACGCATCGTCTCTTCACCTGCTACGTGTAGTAAAACAGCAATCTTTATTTTATCTTCATTTGTATCTCCGCCTGACGCTATCATATACGTCTCAAAACTTTGTCGCCACAGTTTCCATTCTTCAGCTATATTTGCTGCATTCAGATTGAAACTCTTCGGTGGTTTTAATCCCTCCATTTTGTTCCTTTAGAAAAGGGAAATATACACACTAATAATAATACACGCGTTGTCTTGATTTCGTGAAAGTTTTTTTTTTTTTATTTTTATTTCCCTTACGCTTCACACTGATGATGTTTTATCACTCGGCTTAACGTTATTTTTATGACCGGACTGCGCCATGTTATGGAAGGATATGAGGTTGATTAACAAGCATATTTAAGAATTTAATCTGAGTATATTAAGTTAGTACAAATGACATGTTAACACTGTGACGACTCAGCGTATGCTCGCTCGCGCAGTTGCTCCGTGCTGGACGCTTAGTGTTAAGGGCGCGTTCGCAATACATCGTTACAAGGGTTTTGTTTTGCTTTCAGGTCGTTTGCTTGCAGGGCAGTAAGAACACTTAGCGAGTCAGAAAGAATAATAGAATTTTGTATTTTATTTCTAAAAATATAATTAGCCGCGATCAGTATAGCCTGTGCTTCCGCATCAAAAATGGTGCACAACTTTTATTTATCTTTGATATTATATTATGATTTACAGATTCAAAAAACACAGCGCATCCTGTAGATGCGGAATCTTTAGATCCATCGGTATAAGTGTAAAACAAATTTGGAAAGTTCATATTGATAACTTGTCTAAGAGCTTGATCCTGGTTGCAACTATCCTTCATTTCTCTGCCAATAGAGAAATCAACACTAGGGATTAACATCCTTGAATTGAGTGTGAATGACAATGAAAATGGAATGTTGAACTTCCAGATATTTGGATATTTGTCTTTGAGACTTTTGTAAGTTTTTACTACCCTGCTTAAAATAAACGATTGATTCTGACCAAATCTGATTAAATAAATAGTACGTACTTTGGAGCATCAATATTTGACGATTGAGCCTCAATCAGAATTGGTCAGATTTAATCAGAACCAATAGACATGCTTTGATGAATGGTACTGAATCAGGGACATACAGGTGAAACAAGGGACACTTCTTCACAGGAAAATGGGGGAAAAAATGTAATCAGATCGAATGCGGTTTGAACATATTCAAGTTCCTGGATTCAATAGTCATTCAAACATTTCGATTTTCGCATGATATTTGATAGGATTCAATTATCGTTTCACCGATTGCAATCCAATCAGAATCAAATGGTGGATTGGAAATAGAAAAATCGGAGATTATATTGATTGGGAATTAATACGGAAATCAACGGATAGACGAATGGGGGTGAATCGGCATTTGCCCAGTAATGTTGAAACGCAATAGACAATGAGATTGAATAAGAGAAAGAACAATATAAACGGGGGATGGTGGCAATGAGAAATGAATGAGATTGAATCAGAACATTGTGCAGTCGATATCCCGATTGATTACAATTGGATTTATTGAGCATGCGAACGAATCAACCAATATAATCAATCGGTAAATGTACGGAGTTGAGGAATCGCAATGAATAGGGAATTTGAACGTTGTGAGCGAAGTTGATTCGTTGAAAGTTTTCCCAGTCAAAAATATTGTCAAAGGGCTGTACATTCGGAATCAGATTCATTAGGAGAATAGCTGATTCGATTCTACAGTATTCAGTGATTCATGATACGATTGAGACTCAAAAACTCACTGCAATACTGATATGCAATTTTTCATTTTTTCAAGGTAGATTCAACTGAGGTTGAAAGTATTCACCCAGTCGGGGTCAATGGGAGTTTTGCTAATTCTAAATCTCTCTGAGCGAGTGAGATTCCATCAGGAATGGGATCTGTTTCTCAATTGGTTTCGATATGATAATGAACGATTGAATGCTATAATATTCAATGCACTGCACAATTGACCGCATCGGATTCAATAGGGATGTAGCCGATTCAAAAAATCTGTAGACGACTGGAATTCTATCAGAAATAGGCGCTACTACTCAATCGGATTTGATAAGAACATGACCAATAGCGTTCTATATATATAGTATTTAATGATTCACATTACGATACGGGATGGAAATCACGCTCAGCCGCTGATATACAAGGTGCACTTCTGCAAGTGAGTTGTACACAGGAATCGCCTCATTTACCCAGTCGGATTCAATGAGCGTTCAGTCGATTTGAAACATCTGGAACCGAGTGGACCTTTATCAGTGTAGGATCTACTACTCAATCGGATTCGATAGTGGTATGGCCGATGACATTCTATCGTATTCTTTGAGCCGCATCACGGTATGAAATGCAAATCGCACTGAGACGCTGATATACGAGGTACACTATTCTGAGTGTTTCGCGAACAGCAATCTCATGATTGACCCAATGGGATGTAATGGGGGCCGAGCTGATTCTAAACATTTGTAGGCGAATGGAATTTTCCCAGAGATCGGGTCTACTACTCAATCGGATCCAATAGGGATATGACCGACTGGATTCTATCGGACTCGTCAAGTTATATTAAGATATGGAATGGGAAGCATACCGAAACACTGATTATGCAAATGGTACTATTCACAATGAGCTATACAGAGGAATCGCACGACTGACCCAAGTGGATCCAATGGGGGGTTAACCGTTCCAAAACATTTGTTTGTGAATCAAATTTCTTCAGAGACAAACTCTAGTACTGAACCGGATTCGCTACGGGTTCAATGGATTGAATTCTATCGTAATCAATGAGTCATATGACGATACACAATAATATCACGCCAAAACATGGTTTTGCGAATTACACTATTCAAAATGAACTGTAAAAAGAAATCGCACAACTGACCCAATCGGATCCAAGGGGGGATTAGCCAATTCACAACATCTGTTTGCGAATAAAATTTCATCAAAGATAAACTGGACTACTCAATCGGATTCGATAGAGACATGACCAATTGGATTCGATAGTATTCTATAGTTCACTGGTTCATATCATGATAGAGGATGGGAATCATACTGAGATGCTGATATACAAGGTATACTGTTGCAACTAAGTTGTGAACAGGAATCGCCCAATTGACTCAATCAGATTCAATGGAGGTTTAGTCGACTCAGAAAATCTGTAGACGAATGAAATTCTATTGAAGAGAGGTTCTACTACTCAATCGGATCCGATCATGGTATAGCCGATTGGATTGTATCTTATTCGATGAGTCATATCAATATAAGAAATCTGAACCACACTGAACACCCTAAAAAGTATTATATACCTTCTGATCAAAAAGTACTCGGAATTCTCTATTCAAACAAACCGCATTTGAGATATTGTCGGAATCTTTTGTTTTCCATGTTATTTCATCTGTTATTTAGCGCTCAAATGTCTGTTTGCGCCTCATTCGTCAGAAGTTAGTGCGTGTTGCCTTGTAAACGAGTCAGTGTTTGTTGTGGTCTGCGAATTTCGCAATGTCGAATTTGGTTGAGCAAAGAGTTTGTCTAAAATTTTGTGTTTTTAACAAAATTTCATGCGCGGAAGCGTTGAAGATGTCAATAGAAACCTACGGGGACTCGATGATGTCGAAAACACAAGCGTACGAGTGGTACAAAGAGTTTAAAGCAGGTCGTATTGTGGTTGATGATTTGCCTCGTTCCGGTCGTCCATCCACCAGTATCACTGACGAAAATATTGATAAAATTGAAGAAATCGTCCTCGCAAATCGTCGTGTGAGTATTAGGGAGATGGCATTCGATCTTGGTGTCTCGTTCGGATCGGTGCAGAACGTTATACACAATATTTTGGCCATGAGACGAGTTGAAGCACGGCTTGTGCCGAGAGTGTTGAATTTGTTGCAGGAACAGCATGGCATTGATGTTGCTAAACAAATGCTCTCTTTGTGCCAAAATGTTGTCGAAGGCATCATTACCGGTGACGAAACATGGGTCTATGAATATGATATCGGAACTAACCAACAATCATCGGAATGGCGCTTTTCAGACGAGTCAAAACCTAAAAAACCGCGACAGAGTCGATCTAAAATCAAGGTTTTGTTGACTGTTTTCTTTGATTGCCGGGGTGTGGTCCACTCCGAATTTCTCCCACCAGGTCAAATTCAATTTTAGACTTTATTTCACCGCATTAGCCCTGGTTAAAAAATCCGATAAGATCCGATAGAAACCGATTCAGAATTAATCGGACTGCATAGGATCAATCGGAACAGTTCAATCCCCGATTCAAAATCAATGAGAGTTTATCGGAATCTCTTTTCTATAAGTTTCAATCGGGGATTCGCCAATTAAAAAATCTGCATTTTTTGGGAATTAATCAGACTTCACATAATCTATTGGTCCGTATAAGAGATATCTGATTGGATGATTGAAATTTTCTCCATTCCATCAGGCAAACGGTTTTTATCGGAAGTTTCCACAATTTCAATCTATTGGAACTAATGGGAAAATTTGTGAAATTGGATGATGAATGGGTTTCTTATGGGAGATTTCTGACTGCATTTGAGGATGTATCGATTTTATTGATCAATGGGTTTTACTTGGATTATTCCAACATTCAAATTTATTGGAAATAATAGGCAAGTTTACAGATTCTGAAGTCCTATAGGTATGTACCGGCAATAACCGATTCAGTTTTGGAATTTCTTTCATTGCATCAGATCATTGGTTTTTATCGGAATCCCTGGTGACCTCGATGTATTGGAACTAATGGGAAAGTTGCTGGAATAGGAAACTATAATCATAGAATACTAAGAGAATCCAATTAGAAAATATTTCATTGGTATCAATCGGAATTTTTATCAGTGATGGAATATCCATTGGATTCCATTGAAAAATATGTTACTGGTACCAATTATAATTGTAATGATTGATGAAATGCCGATTGAATCAAATTAAAGAATATTGTGTCCGTACGAATTGGAATTTTTATGATTGATAAAATACCTATTGGATGCCATTGGAAAATATTTGACTGGTATCAATTAGAATCTTCATGATTAATGAAATATCGATTCAATCCAATGAAAAAATATTTGATTGGCATCCATCGGAATTTTTCATCAACCATAAAATACCCATTGAATCTAATGAGAAAATATTTTCTTGGTATCAATTGGAATTTTTATGATTAACGAAATACTCATTGAATTCTATTGAAAAATATTCCACTGATATCAATTAGAATTTGGATGATCAATAAAATACCTATTCAATCAAATAAGAAACATTTTATTGTCCACAATTGGAATTTTCATTATTGATAAAATACCAATTGGATCCCATTGAAAAACGTTTTACTGGTATCAATTAGAATTTTCATGATTGATCAAACTTCGAATGAATCAAATTGGAAAATATTGTATTGGTATCAACCGGAATTTTTATTATTGATAAAATACCAATTGGATCCCATTGAAAACTATTCGACTGGTATCAAATAAAATTTTCATGAATAATGAAATACCGATTGAATCCAATTAAAAAATATTTTATTGGTAAAAATCGGAATTTTTATCAACGATAAAATACCCATTGAATCCAATTAGAAAATATTTCCCCGGTATCATTTGGAATTTTTGTGATTGATGAAATACCCATTGAATTCCATTGAAAAATATTTCACTGATATTAATTAAAATTTCAATGATCAATAAAATCTCAATTTAATCAAATGAAAAATATTTTTTTGGTATCAATAGTAATTCTGATTATTGATAAAATACCTATTGAATGCCATTGAAAAATATTTGACTGGTATCAATTAGAATCTTCATTATTAATAACATACCGATTCAATCCAATTGAAAAATATTGTATTGGCGTTAATCGGAATTCTCATTGATCATAAAATACCAAGTGAATCCAATTACACAATATTTAATTGATATCAATCGGAATTCTTATTACTGATAAAATACCTATTGGATCCCATTGGAAAATATTGTATTGATATCAATCGGAATTGTTCATCCATCATAAAATACCGATTGAATCCTATTGGAAAATATTTTCTTGGTCTTCATTGGGATTTTTATTATTAATGATCTCCCATGCTCTCATTAAGACCGATACAATCCCTCATATGTCCAATGGACAATTACCGATTGAATCTTATTACTATAGGACACCCATCCCTGACATAAGACAGTCATTTGGTTCACATTGATAGGAAGCGAACCACGGCATCGAGCGAGCGGGTGTTCCAGATCGATCTTCTAGGTTAAGCAACGACAACTGCGGTACAAGGTGGATAGGTGATCATCATGTTAATAACACATCAATGATCGTTTGAATTTATTTCAGCAATAATTTGTCATACGTAATGATTGAATAAATGATATATGTGTTTGTTTAATTTATATAAAATGCGCGTATATAATGTATATAAACCGTTCGTTGGTTGGGTTAACAACCAATAAAATTCAATAAGAAAATCGCGATGCAGGAATCAATTCATTCCGATAAGTTTTTTTAATCGGATTTAATCGGATTTTTTCACCAGGGAAAATGCCCATTAAATCCAGTTGAAAATTATTTTATTGGTATCAATGGGAAATTTCCGATGCAGAAACTCAATCCATTCCGATGAAATATTTTTTTCTCGGATTCAATCGGATTGTTCAACCAGGGATTTTACCATTCAAATGCAGATACAGTCTCATTCATCGAATCATTGAATGCCTCATTGAACTCTTCCAAATCGCAGCAAAAAGTTTGTGGGATCTTGTTTGTTAATACTGATCCGAATCATGAAAAAACCTGCAGGATCCGATTGAGAGGCCCTGCGTTGCCCTGTGAATCCGCTCATCGATTCCGATTCAATTTGGTCTAAATGAACCAGCCACTTGTTGATTGGAACTCCTCAATGAATCGGCAGGATACCTAACGAATTCTATTGAGATGGCGACATTAATATCACCGACCATGAAACCCAAACCCATGTGCCAACGCGGATTCATTCTCATTAAGTTCATTCGTTATCACCCGGATTCAGTACATGATACCCAACTGTCAAAATGCTGATACAATCTCATTGAATAGGATTCTCAAATGCCTGAATCGATTGCGATTCAGTGTAATCGAAGCTTATCATTCTCATACACATTGGAGCCCATTCAATCCATCAGTCATACTCGCTTCTTTTCCTATTCATGAATAAGACAGCCCATGACAGTGATCCGATTGGATTCAATCAGCATTTCGACTGCACAATGTTCTGATTCATTCCGATTGATCAATAGTATTTGGTCGGAATCAATCGTTTTTTTTTACCAGGGTAAAGTGTCTTTGGCCACTAATCTGTTTTGACTCGAGAGACCACCAAATTCAAGAGCACATAATTCAAGACTATTGTTTAAGATATGCTTTCTTTGTGAAAGGATTTTAGAAACGTATTTCTCGACTAAATTTAATCTTCTTATGTATAGAGGAAACTCGGAAGACAAATCTAACAGGACATTTATTGGAGTAGTTCTTATTAGTCCTAGCGCTAACCGTATTGATGCATATTGAATTCTATCCAGTGCCAAAGATTGTGTTTTCGTAAGTATCCCATAGCAGGTAGAACCCCACTCGAGCGTTGCCCTAATTAGCCCTTTATAAATATTAAGGAGAGTAGATGGATGTCCACCAGATTTGTTTTTGCTGAATAACTTGAGGATCTTCAAATGGCACAAAGCTTTCTGTCTGATATAGTTCACGTGAAAATTCCAATTGAGAGACTTATTTAGGAAAACTCCAAGAAATTTAACATTGTCTTCCTTTGTAAAAATGATTCATATATGGCCCATATATAAACTGCATTCGATTCATATATGGACTTGGTACGAATCATATATGGTCATATACGAATCATATGTAATTCATATATGTGGCATATACGACCATCTAAAATTCATATACGATTGTTCAATCCATATAAGGACCAAATATGACCCATATATAGGGAACATAACGCTATATATGAAATGTATATGGTCCATATATGAATGCCTGAATTCATATATGGCCCATATCTGAATTATATAGGGGTCTTATATGAATCTGTTAAATCATATATGTACCATGTGTGGTCATATATGCCGCATATATGATTCATTTTTAAAAGGGTTTAATATCAATTACGCAATCATTTAATTGTATAGACAAATGATTTATAGCAATGATTTCATTTAGAGAAGTTTTCAGCGAGAAAATGCAGAATTCAGACTTGATTGTTGAAATTTTAAGATCTAGTTTACAAAGATATTCACTCAGATGTTGTAAGTTTTTGTTTAGGACCTTCTCTAGTAAAAATGAATCATATAAGAACATACATAAAGCATATAGAAACCATATATGGTCATATATGACTATATATAATTCACACGCAATCAATATTGAATCCGTATATGATCATATATGGCCCATACAGAATCCATATATGACCTTTCGATGCAAGACTTTCCCATACATGTGAAAAAATTCTGTCACATATGAAATATTTTTCGTATATGGATTTTATATGGATTATATATGAGTCAAATATGATCATAAATGGATCACATATGGATTAAATATGGATTGTATATGATTCTATGCATTTTCATATATGAATCATATATGAATTTTATATGTATTATGTATGGATTATGTATAGGTCATATATGTTCGTTTTTCACTAGGGTTATAAATAGTAGTTATGTTTTGGTTAATATAATAAATCACTATGTCATCTGCATAACATAGGATCCTAACATATGTGCCAAGTTGCTCTTTTAATACTGAAATATGAATGTTGAAAAGAATAGGGCTTAGATAGCACCCTGTGGTAATCCTTTAGTTATGTATTTTGTTTTTAAGAATTGACCGTTCAGGTACACATTGATTTTTCTACTAGAAATTATATTATGGATTGTTTTAGAGATTTTATTAGGGAGCTTAGGGTCTATGAGTTTATTGTATAATATATCGGGATTGACACAGTCAAAAGCACCTTCAAGGTCAAGAAATATAGCACCAATACTTTTCTTTTGAATGAAACCGTTTTTGATATCAGTAATTAGGACATTTAGAATATCAGAACAACTTTTTTGTTTTCGAAAACCCAACTGATACGGAGAAATTATGCTGTTTCTTTCGGATCAAATTTCCATTCTGGTCAAAATGATCCTTTCATACACTTTCAGCATGCAAGATGCCAAAGCAATAGGTCTAAATCCCTTTTTGTTTGGCTTCTCTATCAACACAACATCATACTCTGTCCATTCTGTAGGAATCATGCTATGATGAAACATTCTATTAAATAATCTCAATAGTATATCCATGGCGGATTTGGTAAATCTTGATATTATTTTGTTGTTGATCAAATCAGGATCGGCAGCAGATTCAACTTTTAGAGAATTAACAGCAAAATTAAGTTCGTTCATAGATATGGGCCTAACCAAAAAGTCATTTTCTGGAGGAATTGAATTGACCGCCAAACTAAGAGGAACAGATAGATTATTATTGTTGTTGCCAAGCTTCTCAATGGCGGCAGTAACCTGCACATTAGAGATAGGATCAGTTGGTATACGAGCAGGACCACTTTTTCTGTTTTCAAATCTTTTAAAAATCTCCCAGCATTCCTTAGCATTGACATTGGGGTTCAGGGATTTTGTGAGTTCTTCAAGTCTTTCTTCTTTCTATTTTTTTAAGAGTTTACTGGTTCTTTTAACTTTATTTCTATATTTCTCTAGATTTTCACTGCTAGGAATTCTGCAAAATTCTTTGTACAATTTAGATCTATCTTTGATAATATCATAACAATACTCTGACCACCAAGGTGGAGGAACTGTTTCTCCAATGTTCTTATTATCTTTTATTTTCCCACCTGATTGGATAATTGAGGTTTTAATTATGTGTATAAAAATATTGTAATCAATTTCTAATGAAGTGGAGAACGGGAAATCTTTAAGGTGCTGTTCAAGAAACAGGCTGAAAGTTAACCAATCAATTTTTGTTATAGACATAGTGGGTCTGCTTGGAATTTTATTTGGTCTACTCATCTGAATAGTAATTTCTATTGGGAAATGATCGCTTCCTTTAGTGTCATTGAATACATTCCAAGCTGCGATACAAGCCAAGTGTGATGATAAGAAAGTAAGATCTATCGCAGTACCACCGCACAGAAAAAAAAACTATCTTGTATCAAGAAAATATTGTTTTCGTTATATATGAAACACGGATTGTCTCAGTTCAATGCAATTTGCTTTGAATCAAGAATTTTGTTTTTTCCTGTTTTTGATTCAAAGCAAATTGCATTGAATTGAGACAATCCGTGTTTCATATATAACGGAAACAATATTGTCTTGATACAAGATAGTTTTTTTTTCTGTGCGTTATCGTTATCATGAGGTCCGGTTCGTTTATTATTATTTAAACAAATTCAACCAGTAGAGAGAATAGCTTGTTCAATTTCCCTCCCTTCAGTATTTTCCAAGCAGTCTAGAGGGCCCCATGAAGAGGATTTAGCATTAAAATCGCCAGTGATGATGCAGGAATCCAAAGTTTCGAAATAAGAGAAAAATTTTTCCCAAAAGTCAGATGGCTTGTGGGAATTATTGCTGCTGTAAAAGGGGTTATATACAGAGAAGATGTGGACGATTTTATCTTGAAATTTAATTTTAACTCCAATCAGATCCACTTGATATCTGATACAGTCATTATAAATAGGTATTGCATTAGAGTCAACTGGGTCGTGGGAAATATTATTTTCAACAAAAATAGCTGATCCTCTTGAGTTTTTATGCGTGACTGAATCATGACGGTAAATATTATATCCAGAATATCTATATTGAATTGAATCGTTAAACCAAGTCTCAGACAAGCAGACGACGTCAGTATTGTTATTATTAAGTGAATCTGGGAGTTCCTGAACCCTGCACAGAAGCCCATGGCAGTTCCATTGGATTATTTTTAAATTATTGGCCATTTCTTATAACTAAGAAGAATATAATTTGCTAACAGAGAATCAACACAGTTCTCTAGATCATCAACAAAAATCCCAGAACAGTAACTCAAGAACAAGATGCAATGTGTTATAAAAGTATTAGATATGAATCTTACAAATATTTGTGTGGACATAATCAAGACATAAAAAAAAACCCTGTTGCATCCACCGCTATTGATGTCTTATTAAACGTAAGATTATTATCAATATTATTAATTATGAGATTATATAGATTTGTTATTATTGATAGAATATCCGTAAAAGGCATTGATGTTTTAACAGATAAATGAAGAACATCAATGCGGATAGACACAAAGAACAAACCTCAGAATGTCAGATTTAAATTGGATAACATGTGTTCCTGCATGCGGATGGCCTTTTCATTTAGAGTCACGTCATCAGGAGAACTACCCATGATATCATTCAAAATAAATTTTGAAGCGTTAGGTAGAAGAGTGCGCAAGGCAACGGCTATGCTGTTTTCTACGATTGTCTTTATATTATCGGCACTTACCGTTTGTACCGAGCATGTATTATCCTCAACGTTGTTAGAACAGATTTCGGGTCTTATAAATTCGCCTAGTGTAGGGGAAGCAGATTGTGCGTAAGAAACGTCATTCAAGGGAGGGTTGCCTTTATACGTTTTATAAATAGACAATGCCTCCTGATGCGATATATCTCTTACGGCCATCAGTTTTTTGATGTTTTTTTGTTTAATAAATTCAGGGCATAAATTGTCATCAGCAGGGTGATTTGCATCTCTTTGGCTATCATGCAAACAATTAGCACACTTCAAATATGGAGATTTGCAATTTTCAGACAAGTGCGAATCCCCACACTTACCACAGCGAGGCTTGTTTTTTGATTTGCACCACTTTGCAACGTGACCAAATCTCCGGCATATTAGGCATCTACGTACTTTATAGATCTAAGGGCGAGTGTCGAAAAGGATACCATGAATCAACAATTTTGGGGGACGTTTATTACCTTCATATGTGATCCTTACCATGTCGGTAGGTATATATTCGACACTTTTGATCGGATCCTCAGGAGTGGGTCCTCTCTTTGTAATCCTTTCGATTTCAAGAATTTCGAAGTGATGAGGCCAGAATGGTTGTGTGCGTATTCCTTTTTTGATAATCTTAACATTTACATCGCTATCAACTTTGCCAACAACCAGAGACTTCTGAATTTTATAATTCGGAATGTAGGCGATCCAAGACTCTTCGTTATGTATTTTCTTACCCAATAAGTCATCTTCTACGAAGAGATTGGCAACTTTGGGATCATCAAACGATAAACTAAATTTATCATCACCAGTTCTAGTAATATTCCTTGCGACGTCTGCAAAGTTAGGGACGAATTTTCCTAGCATAATTCCCAAACCTAGTTCACTGAGAGTTTTTACAGACTTTTTATCCGACTGCCTCTCAAAATGTACAATATATGGAGCAGAATCATAAGTTGAATATCTATTAACGGTGAGACTAATCGGCATGTCCACCTTACTCTAGTTCAACATTTTTGGATCCTTATGAGGAAAGATAGACGGTTGACATCTTTTAGGCATCGGAATAGAACCTCAAACAAACCGTGAATCCTCAATTTAACACGAAAAATAAAATCCAGCGGGATCTTACCTGAGCACGAAAATAGGTTAGAACTTTCCTATATCGACTTTCCAAGTTATATCGCAGAATTAGTTGTTGTAAATATGCTTATTATATTTTTAATACTGTAGATTTATATCTTAGTATAAATAGTATATGTTTTCGATTTCCTAGTATGATAATATCACAGAATTGAAGCTGACTATTTTAAAATCACAGCGACGCTTAGATATCACATGCTCGAATCCCATTATTATGTTCACGCGATAACAATAAATTTGCCAATATATTTGAAATTTTCATGAGAATCCTTGAATGTTCGAATTCAACCAATGTTATTAAAGACGTAGTTCTGATCGACTAATCATGGTTCCATTTTTCAGATAGGGAAGGTGGGAAATTTGAATCTAAGCAGTACCAGGGTTGGCACGTAATATACTTCTAAGTATTTTACATAGTTTACGACACGTAAGAAACCGAGTATCTTACGCCAGAGATGAGTGGAGAGATTGCTAATGGTCTATACACATAAGCTACGTTCACTTTTACGTAGCTTATGCGTCTAGACCATAACGTAATACTGAAATCGTGGTATGGTTTTTGGACTAGCGACATCACGTGGCAATGATACCAACTAACAAATAAATATTTGATGATTGCTCAGATCGAACGGAATTCCTGAAATCCAATGAAATTAACCAATCAGTGTGGTTCCACTTTTTATTTGGTATCATTGCCGCATGATGTCGCTAGTCCAAAAACCATACCACGATTTCAGTATTACGTTAGCAATCTCTCCACTCATCTCCGCTTACGCATAAAACCAACCCCTTGCCTCTGGGGGGACAGGAGGGTTCAAGTATCTTACATATATTACGTGTCAGAAACCAAGTATATGATACGTAAGAAATTGAAAAATCATGTAATAAACCCAACCCTGGGCAGTACAGTTGATGGATTCAATCCGTTCCCTCTCTATTTCATCAATTTAAGAACACCCATGAATAAATTTCGATTGTCATCATAATGTTCAATTTCAAAACTTTCAAACCATATCATCGATCAACGTGAATTATCCCTCGAATGTTTAGTTGGTTGAATTTCAATTTTTATCAAGAATTTGTGAATTAGGACATAGTTTTCCACAATTCATCAAAGATGGGAGGGAACGGATCCCGTACGGCACAACCTTAGAGCATATACTACTGGAGCGAGCAAAGGCTACGGAGAAGTGTGGTTACTTTGAATTAAAGATAGAATGAGAGTTCCGACTTTTAGGCAGTGCTATCTTTGTTTAAATCTCATTGGATGAAAAGAGAGATAACTGCCTAAAAGTCGGATCTCCCTCTCTCTCTCAATTTAACCACACTTATTTCTATTGAAATCATAGGCAATGCTCGCTCCAGTAGTATATGCTCTAAGGTCTTTACGAATACCTGGAATCATCATACTGAGATCAAATAGAGTTCAGTCGTTATGCCCGTTAGGACAGTAAAAATGACAACTTTTAGACACAAAACGAATACGTAACTCATTCGGAGGAGTTCTTAACGAACTGAATTATGAATTCTCCAGTTCAAGAATATTGAAAAAGGAGGATAAATCGGTACAGGTTATGTTATACATAATTGGGTATCATTATTTTCAAATTAATAATATGCAAACCCCCTTATATACAGGGTGGACCATTTTAAGTGATATAGTCAAATATCTCCGAAACTAGTAGAGATGGAAACAAATGTTACGGACAAAAAGTTCAGGGTTACAGGGGGAAAGTATGGTGCTGACCTTGGAAAATCAGGTCATTTTGGAGGTCATTTGAAGGTCAAGATAGTTTTCTTGAACCAGACCCCCATTTTTTCACCATGGCATTTGAAAGCTGGTTTCAAACCCTTTACGAAACACTGGTCATGGACCCCTCCTCGTGGAAATATATCTACGCCAAAGTACGCCAAGAACTACACCATTTTACTCCAAAACCTACGACAAATTACGCCCAAAACTACTCCTAACTCCGCCGTTTCGAACACATTTGTAGATTGACGTAGTAAATTACGGTGCTTCGATATTAGTTAGAAAACTAAAACCTTCCACGCTCGGATACTTCAAATCATTCAGAACTACTACTCATTACATAAATCAACGTCCAAAGCGATAGTACATAATTACAACAATTTATGCCTTCTCAAGTTATAATTTTAAGAATGGATGAAAATTACTACCTTTTACAACAATTTACGCCAAAAGTAAAAAATACAAAATTACGAAAAATTACGCCTTTTCAAGTACAAGTACTTTACATCGATGAGAAGTACTGCTTTCCACGTCGATCTACGCCAAATATAAAATATACCCAACCACGAAAAACTACGCATTCTTTCATCCCTAGCAAGTTCGTGTTACCTCAATGATACGTGAATGTTACGTCGCAAAATGTTCAATTTGATACTTGAATGATGCGTAAACGATACACTCAAGGGGATACGAGCGGCTGGGCTTTTCTGAATTTTTTCGAGACAGAGTACGTGAAAATGCGTGCATCGATTCGAAATATCTCTCTGTACAGCATTTCTTGAGGTGCTCAAGAAATGCTGTACAGAGAGATATTTTGAATCGATGCACGCATTTTCATGTACTTTGTCTCGAAAGAATTGGACTGCTCGTATCCCCTCAAAGTATCTTCGATACTGAAAGGATACCCTTGGAAAAGAACTTCATACAGTATCATTGTTACTCAAAAAATACCAAACACTTCTCCTTTGTATTACAATTTAGACTTTGTAATTTGCAATTATTGTAAGTGTAATCCACCTGGAAATTCTATCCCTTGTTAAAGTGTCTGATAGGATATGATAGGAATTATTCCTATCATTTAAGAGTATGTTTTTGGCGCATATTTTTCACATAGAACTTCAGATATTCAACAACTGAACTATCCGAAATGAATCGCGCATTTTATGAACGAATACCTATCATATCTTTTGATATTTTTAACAAGTCACATTGGGGATGAAATTTAAGTCATTTTATAATATTCTATGCGATTTTTCATGAACCAGGACTATTATAACTTATGTGATATCAGGCTGTTATGATGTTTCATCCGGTTCACCAAAAAATTGTTCTATGGCATTGTATCTGATCAATAATATGTGAAAAATCTCAACAAAATTTTGTATGATCTCCTATCATAACTCTCTCACAATCTGTGAATAATAACCTGTATGAATAAAAATTCGACGGGTTGTATGACGATACATATGATTCTATCATATTCTATACGATTTTTCACAAATCCGGGCTATCATAACTTCCGTGATATCAGGTTGTTATGATGTTCTATCCGGTTTACCAGAAAGATGTCCTATGGTATTATTTCTGAACAAAAGGATCTCCAAAATCTGAACAGAATTTTGTATGATTATTTACCATTATTTCCTCACAATCTGTGAATAATAACCTATATGAAATCAAAGTCGAGATAACCTGTATGAAATTTATGACGATTCATATGAGAATACAGAACTGAAGTCTATCATAGTGTATAACCCAGACAGCACAACGTGCCACTGGAACGTTTATGGAAGGTTTATAGAACGTAGGAGAGGTTTTCAGAACGTTCAGAAAACGTCCCAGGGACACATTGTGCTGTTAGGGAAGGGTCCTTTAGAATCAATGATGTTCTATGTAAATTATCAGTCATGTCGCTTATCAATATCACCCCGTATGGAAATATTTCACGGAAAAATTTCTATGAAACCATAATCTCTGAAAAACATCGCATTTTCTCTGCAAAAATCTGAAAAACTCTGACAAACTACAATAATAATCATAAATGGGAACGGAATTGCGCTTTGAAAAAGCTCTGACAAAACTAATGAATTTTCAATATTTTTTTGATGATTAAAAAATTTTGAATTTCTATGAATACATTGATGTGCTATATTCAAATATCATATGTGAAAGCGTGTTTGAAAATATTTTAATTTTTTTTCAATAGTCAGGAAAATGTTAGGAATTTCTCATGATTTCGTTGGAATTTTTTCATGGCGCAATTTTGTTTCTAGTTGTGTGGGAATAAATGGAAAAAAACTCTGAAAAAATTCCGAAAGACTCAAACAAGTATGTACAAAATGTCCCATCTTATTAGATGTTCCATTACAATTTCAAAGATTCTCAGAGTGTGTCAGAGTTTTTCAGATTTTTGCAAAGAAAATGTGGTGTTTCTAAGAGATTACCCATATGAACAAATAGATATCTTTTCGAGATCTAAAAGATGTCTTCCAATTCCCGAAGACATCTTGCTACTAATTCGTAAAGATCTCTTTCAGACTTCTGAAAGATATCTTATGCAACACGCTTAGACGTCTCAACCATGTCTTGAAGATATCTTATAGACATGGTAAAGATATCTTTAGATGTCTCCTAGATATCTTGGAGATATTTTCAACATATCTTTAAGACATCCTCAAGATTTCCAAAAGATGTCTTCAAGATTTATTCAAGACATCTCTTAGACATGTGAAAAATATTGCATGACCACGAATAAAAAATTATGAATTTTAGTATAAATCAATTATTAGATACTTTGATATGATTTAAAGCATCGATAAACTATCATCAGAAGCATATTTCACTAGTAAATTGTATCAAAGTATCTAATAATTGATTTATACTATAATTCATAATGTTTCATTCGGGGTTAGGCATTTTTGGGCTCACGGACATTCGGGCATATAGCCTTCCGAGCTTCTGAAATTCGGGCATATGATTTGAGGGCTTATGAATTTTAGGGCTTACGATACTCTGCCAAAAATATCCCAATGCTCTCACATTTTCTTAAGGAGCCTCAAGCATAGGGAAGTGGGGGAGGGGGACAGTCGATTTCTGCGCGAAATTTCCTCAAAAGGTACGTAATTATCACAAATTCAAAGTGAATAATAATGAATTACATACTTGGGAATGTACATCGCCGTGTACTCTGGATTTCCCAATGATTTCTGAAGGCTGAAAAATAAAATTTGAAAATTTTAACCTCCAAACCCCAACAAATTTTACAATTTTTCAGCCTTCAGAAATTGTTGAGAAATCCAAAGTGCACAGCGATGCGCAATCTCAAGTATGTGATTCATTATTATTCACTTTGAATTCGTATTAAGGGGACTCGAGCATTGAAAGAGTGGTGAGGGAGAATCCGAATTTTGCGCAGACTTTTCTCAGGAAGTACCAAATTAATACAAATTTGACGTGAATAATAATAAATTACATACCTGAATCTGCGCACTGCCGAAGACTTTGGATTTCCCAATGATTTCTGAAGAGCAGTGCGCAGTCTCAGGTATGTAGTTTATCATTTTTCACTCCAAATTTGTATTAATTACGTACTTTCTGAGAAAAGTCTCCGCAAATCCGTATTCCCCCTCACCACTCTCATGATGCTGGAGTCCTCTTAATTACGAACCTTCTGAAAAAAGTATGCGTAAAATTTGACTTCCCCCCCCCCCCTCCCACCTATTCCCTCATGCTTGAGTTCCTTCAAAAAAATATTTCAGATCTTACGCCAACCAACTTGTTTTATGATACAAAGAAAATATTTCAGTATAATTGACATATCTTATCTGAGAATTCTTAGCCCTTGGTCAGTCACTAGGACAAAGAAGTTCTACAAATTTTTTTCTCAACAAATTGTTATTCTCGTAGAATTCTAAGAATCCTAAAATTAATTCTTAAAATTGATTAGAACTTAGTTTGAAGATCTCTCTTTCAATTATTTTTGTGATACCTTAGATGAGATATACAAAACCTTAAATCAACACATAGGACATTTTTCAGAATCTTTTGAGAAATCTTTAGGAACTATTGAATCACGATGCGGATATGAACAAGAAAACCTTTGTAACAGGATTCTTATCTTTAATGCGGGGAAGAGCTTTTTCATTTTCTTATAATGAATCAGATAATCAATAAATTTCCACCTCGACTCAAGAAATCAGCAGAAGCATTAATCAAAAACTACTTTTATATATGCCACCAAAATATTAGTCATAAGTATGGGAGTAGATTTGAAGGAAGGATGAAGATCAAGTGGCAAATTGAAATGTAGAAAAATATATTTCAAACTTCAACTTAAGAGTATTGCAACATTTGTATGCATGTGAGTTTAAATAGATAAATATTGCATCAAAGGAACTAATGTTATTAAAATAAACTTACCGAATTTTTTAATCAGAAATATATAGATTGAAATATAGAATCTTGAACTCAACAGTGTCGAACAAATGAATATAAAATTCAAACCAATGTTATCAGAATAAACATTTTTCATTTTTCAACTGAAAATATACGCATTTTAGAATTCAAGAGTTGACCACTAAAAATAATATGGAACTTAGAAGATGTATTATTTAGAATGCCAGAAAAATACTTTATGCGTTAGCTGCTGTTGCTTCGGTTTTTTTATTTCTATATCTAAGTTTATCCCCCGCGTGTTGCAACCAGTTTTGGATGTGTTTAACTATACATGCGATCGTGCTATCCTTCCCATGGCCTCTAACGTGGCTTACAGTTCCTAAAAATGATACATATGTTGAAAAAATGAAGAAAAAAGAACGACGTTAAAAATAATTCAAAGTACTGATATGTATAATATGGATCCCACATAACATTCCACGTTTTCAGGTACCTTTTTGGAGGGTTTGAGAAGTTTTGCGTAACACCCAAAGATATCTTTCCGATTTTCCAAATTGTTCTGACTTCTTAAGAACTCCCGTAAGGTATGTAGAAGATATCTTACATCGAGAAAAAAACGTAGGAAGCGGCCCATGAATGTGTGTCGCGTATCAATTGCAAGAAGTGCGACGCGTTTATTCCAAGGAACTCCTAGGAATAAAAGTATGAACATATGCACTTATCGCACCTTGTATTTGGAATAAGTGCATATGTTCATGCTTTCATTCCAAGAATGCTTTCTTACGATTGATACGTCATAGGTAGTCATGTGCTAATTTCTAGATTTTTTTCCGTGTACAGTCGAACCTCTCTACACTGAGAAAAAGGTTTATTTAAAGTTAACAAACGTATTTTTGCTTATGGGGAAATACATGTTCATTTCACGTAAATCTATCATGATTCTGTCAAATATGATTCATTAACTATTAACAAACGTTTATTTCTACGAAATATCACTTTATTATTAACCGAATATATTTGATTCAAACGAATCTTCATTTCCCCATAAGCAAATATACGTTTGTTAACTATAAATAAACCTTTTTCTCAGTGTATATGCCACTTTATATGGCACTTCTCTCTGTTCCTCCTCTTTTATTTCTCTGGATAAGAATGAGAAGGAAGGTCGATGTAGAGAGATAATCCGGTCCCGAGCAGTTCGATATAGAAAGTTCGGACTGTAGAAGAAATCTTCGAAGAAGATGATACAGTTGAACGTGGTCAATAGTAACTGAACACCATCACAGAGTTGCCAGATGGGCATTGCCGTTGAGGGGAAGCGTACTCCCACTATCGTCCCATGTATATAAGTTACATGACTGTGTAGGTTTCCTGTGGAGGTGAGAGTATGTCTATGAACGCAGAAGGGGGTATTATTCCCCTTAACGGCAATGCCCATCTGGCAGCTCTGCACTATCACAGAAATCAGAATACAATAGATGATAACATATACAAACCAATTATAATATCAGCAAATGTAGTATTCTCAATTGCAGTAGAACCCTTGGCGCCTGTCCACGACAACTTATGCCCCAATTCAAACGATAGAGTTTTGGTTAATATATTCGAAATGAATTTTTGAACGGTATCACCCCCAAGACGCATAATTGTGCTCTTCTATGCAACAGAAGTATCAACGCAAGTTATTACATTTACATCATGAAGTGTGATGATATCACACATAAGCATATTCATATCATCATAATCGATAACCATAAGAAATATCAGGCTCACTTCTCTCAAGAATTCAAACGGAGGGGGAGAGAGAGAGAGAGAGACAGAGAGAGAGAGAGAGAGAGAGAGAGCACTCTACAATATGACATGTTATGCGAGAATTTTTATGTTGTACTACGTTATGTTTTTTCCGTTATGTCTCTCTTGCCTAAACACAAAATCTCCGTTCTTTATATTATATCAGGGCTCCCACTAAGCTTCCATAAAAAAGTAGGACATTTAAAAAAAAATAGTAGGACAACCCGAAAAAAAGGTGAATAATTTCCAAAATAGAAATAAAACATTTATATAAAGAAATTTTATGACAGAATTACGAAATTAACAAAAAATTTGAAATAAAATCGATCACCATAGTTTTATTAAACGTTACATCTATATCACGTTTATTGGAATAAAAATTTGCAATTATCATAGATTATTTCCTTCAATAGTCTAATAGAATTAATAGAAATTTTGATATAGAATATATATTTTTAAAAATAAGCAAAAATTATAAAATCGTTTTTTTTTCAATTCTCTCGTTAATCAAATTCTTCAAATTTTTTTCATCAGTCTAAAATATGCAATTTTGTTGCTTTGGCATGTGGAAAAAGTGATGCCGTTCAAAAGTTTATCAAACACATTGAAAATATTGAAACTTCGCAACATTTGTGATATTCCTCTAGTTCAGTATTTCATTCGTTATTTGATTAACTGGTTTGAGTAAGGAATCATGTTTATTGTGAATTGTCAATTCGACGTTTTGTGCATATACAAATATGATGCAAGCAAAAAATCGTTTATTTGATATTTCAACTGAGTTGACGTGCTACTTTGTTTATTGCACTTCCTCAGATGATAATTCAATTGAAAAATTATCAACGAATCATCACATTGTCTGATCTCATGAACCTCCAATTATAGCATTACGGAAAGCAGGATCAATTGTGGTCTCATTAATCGAACTATTTCTTTAAATTCTTAGTTAGATTTCACTTTTTAGCCAGCCAACAGTGAGCTTATCAATTTTTTTAGTAGACTTTTCACTCTTCAAGAGTAATAGTCTGAGGTGTGAAGTTGGACTCCTTAGATCACTTTGATTTGGAAGGGAATTTTTCACTTTTGAAGAGGAATTTCCCTCGAAACAGTTGAAAATATCACTCAAACTGGACAAGTTCACTTCTGAAATTTAATAAAGTGGAGCCATAGACTTCTTATTCTTTCAAATTTAGAGAATGATCACGTATTTCAATCATTTACCGAAATAGATGTAGCGACTAATCAACAACTACAGCAATTATCCGGTATATAGTCGAAAATCAACTATTTGAATAGCTGTTATAACCAACTTTTCGTGTGATTGTTTGGTTTGAACTTTGAAATCAACATCATAAAATTACTGACTTGTTCTATTTATTCTTTCAAACATATAATCTGAGGATTGACGTTTGATTATCGCAGCAAGAAGAACAGTATACGATGTGAGTGAACTTCAAAAAATAAAAATGCTGACTAAATGGCAAAAGAATGGAACAAATTATGACACCCATGACGAAAATATTCTCATAAGTCTTTATAACTCGTCACAAAACTCATATTCTTCCATAATTTTTTATAAAGCCACAATTCTTAGAGAAATTATAAGAATTTTGTTATGATATACTTGATGAAATAATTGGAAACATTAATCCAGTTCAGGTTGGGAGCGGCAAAGTATTATTGGGCCCTGAGTGGCAAAAATGTAAAAACGTCCCTGATTATAAGATGATTTTCGTCAGGGACTTTACGAAAAAGTAGGAATAGTAGGATAAAGTGCAGAATAGTAGGACAAAGTAGGACATTTGACCAAAAAGTAGGAAAAGTAGGAAAAGTAGGACCAGTGGGAGCCCTGATTATATCTATCACTCTCATTTATCCACCTACTTTCTACCTATGTTCTAAATCTAACTTTCAAGTAGAATATCGGTGAGTGTATCGTATAAAGTGTATAAAGTGTGTATCTATGAGTGTTTTCGTTGAAATTATATTGCGTTTACACGCAGAGAAAAATTCTTGCTGAAATAGCGATTTTTACAAATCTGTGTTGCTGAATTAGCAAAACGTTTGTTGTTGAAGCAAAACATTTGCTGTTACAGCAAAAATTTTGCTGTTTCTGCACATTTTCTAGCAGTCTGTCCACCTACAATGCCGAATTCCTGGATTAGCAAGCGTTTGCAAAAAGAGCAAGATTTTTGCTGTTAAAGCAAACTTTTTGCTAATTCAGTGAAAGGACTTGTCATATCAGCACAGCAAATTTTGGACATTTGCTGTTTCAGCAATTTTTTTTCTCTCAGTGTAGAACTTTTCTGCGCAACAAGATAAATTGTTACTCTCCATGATATTCAGTCCCATATATTATAACTTAAATGTGATGATGTTCAATTGAAATTATTATTTATCAAACTATCAGTACTCACAAAACATTTGCGGATATCAGAGTCATTTTTTAGTTGTTCATCGAAATCTAAAAATTCTTCGATACTTTTCAAAGGAAAATCTGGTTGAAAATCGTTGGAAATCGTATCGTTTGAATTTTTTGGTGTGTCCTTTAAAAGAGTGATAATTTCTGTATTTTTGGTACCAGTTTTCGTCAATATATCATCAATCTTCAACTGAAATTCATGGAATTCTTTGTAGAAATTGACAAAGGTGTTATACAACTTCTCTGTAATATAGAATATATATTTGAGATTCGTAGGAATACATGTATGTGTTATTCAATAATTTGAAGAGTCTTAAGAAATGCTACTCACCCAACGTGACTGGGGTTCTTGAATTTTGTGAGAGCTCTCGACTTCGATTAAATGGTCCTATAAATTTGAAATAATTGGACGAGAATGATCGAAACTTTCTCTCACTAATTTATGCCAAATTTCAACACGTTTTGTAGCCAAACGCATTATTCCCAAGAGAACCAAGACCTCCAAACGTTCGTGGAACCTTCACGTGCATTCGTTGAATGTTTCTTGAACGTCAAAATGTCCGTACATTCATCAAATGTTTATTCAATGTCCATTGAACGTTTGGCGGCCATCTTGTCCTCTTGGGGATCGGATGCTTTCTATTAACCTAACAATGATGTGCTAAAAGCAATCACATAATTATCCATGTCATCTAGGAATGTATAGAATTTGCTCTTTATATAATATCAATGTGAATTTTTTCATTTCCATTACTATAGTCAAATAAAAGAAATCAATCGAATACAAAAAATTGTATACATGTTTTACTTTGCAAGCTCTGCATACGATTGAATCATCAACTATCTCGTTAATGTAGCTGATCAAGAATCAGTCATATAAATGTATCCTTGATTTCCGTCATCACCAATTTGAGTAGAAGTATTTTGATGTTGAATAAGATTGAATATAATCAAATTGAAATTTTTTATTTTTTGACTCCGAAGTCAATTTCTCCTCTAATAAAGTTACTCTCTGAGTACACACGGAGAAAAATGGAACTCGAAATTATAATATGTTTCATAAAAATCTGATATGTTCTCTTAGGTATTTAATAAACCAGAAATGATGAAGTTCAGGAAATGAATTTTCACATGAAAATACGAAAAATTACGACTACTGTACACAAAGTAACAGTAAGATAAGGTGCTAACTTGTGGAGCGTTGAGCATCAAGCGTCAATATTAGAAGAAAAGAAAGGTCAACGGTGTCTTTTTTTTCTAATATCGACGCTTGAAGCTCGACGTCCTATGAATTGGTACCTGTACGATTGAAGTTTAAAACGCTGAAAGTTGATATTTCTGAAGTGCATACTAAAATTCTAAATTCCAACCGTGATTTTCATTTTTCAATTTGTATTTACAGGGTGGTGACAGAAATCCCCTCAAAAAATTCCCTGAGAATTCCCTGATTTCCCGGTATAATCTTCGTAAATTTCCCTGAGATTTGCAAATTTATTCATTTTGACGAAAAACAACCTACACAGCACAAAATATTTTATATATCTATAAAGTATGTATACTCTATTACTTACATGTATATTATATGTATAAAATATTTGAATATAAAAACATATAGTATAGATATGCATGAGATATATACTGCTGTTCAGAAATCTATGAACCCTTTATAAAAGATATTGATATCGTGCAATCAGCATGCCATCAAGCACATGCAGAAAATAAAGACATTATCATTCAGTAGATAAATTCTTTTTTATTCAATAACATCTTTTGCATTCATTCATATTTATTAACATTCATCAATATTTATTTTCAAATATAACAAATCAGATTTTCATACAACCTATGTATCTAAAATCACAGGAATCTTTATATTATATAAGAAAATGGAATAAATGACATTTTATTCCTTTCTCATCTCTGTAGCTTGAATTAAATCAGTTTATAATTCATATTGACTCTGGATGAATAAAAAAAAACTAAAATAATAAAGTGAGATTTTCAAGATTAGGTCTTCAACATACGAATCTCGTCATCTATTGCATCTGCTTCATTTTGAGCATTCTGAAGGATCATTTCAATATAAAATCATAATGGAAGTAAAGTGGCTCAAACAAATCTATAAAAATCGTTATGTGAAAACTATGTATGATGATTATGAATAAAAAAACCATATTCCGTTATGAAAATCTTGTTTTCGCTTGAATTCCTATTTTTAAAATTCGAAATTATTATTTTGAACATGAAATAGGAGGGGGTCCTCAACAGCAGGGGGCCCCAAGCACTTGCTTGTAAAGCTTTTGCATAAAGACGGCACTGGATGGACTGAATAATTGAGGCGCCATTTATTTGTGGGAAGAATGATCATTTTTCAGCGGTGAATTGCCTCAACATATTTTCAACAAATATTACGCTATTCATTGGCATACACAGAGGGAAAAAATCATGGCAAAAAAATATTGCATCCAATGGTGTCTAAAGAATATTTCTTTGAACCAACTAAATATTATTCAAATGAATGGAATGGTTTCTGATTGTATGGAATGATTTCTTCAAGTCGAGACCCATTGCGTTCATTTGAATAATATTTAATTGGTTCAAAGAAATATTCTTTAGACACCATTGGATGCAATATTTTCTTGCCGCAATGATTTTTCCCTCTGTGTAATTATCAAATTAATCATGTAGCATAGACATATTTAATACTCCTTAAGAGTATCCCATAGACCCTACAGTTACTAGATCTCTCTACTCAAAATACTCGAAGACAATTGAATCAAATGGAAAAAATCAACCAGCCAGGCCTTTAAAAGGCCGTATCAAAAGAAGCTCTGTCTTCAGTATTTTGGGTACACGGAAAAAATTATGTAGTAAATATTGATATATTTATATTACAGCCGTGGGATATGCCTTTATAGTGGCGGAAAAAACCATGAGTATGCGACCGATTACCACAACTCCTATTGAGTTCAACATACGGAGTAATAAGAAAATGCAGAATTATAGTTTCTATCGTCATAATTAGGTATATCCCACGGGTACGATACTTTGCCCAGTAATCTTTATTATCAAATTTTCTCTGTGTAGAGAGCAGAGCTGCCGGATGGGCAGAATTGTTGAGGAGGATAGTACCCCTGCCATCGTTCATGTGCATACTCACATCTCTCATACATATACGTAACTCATACACGAGACGTTAGTGGGGGTACACTTCCCCTCAACATTCTGCCCGTCTGGCAGCTCTGGTAGAGAGATACAGTAACTCTAGACTGTTGAAAAAGTTATTGAATTTAATATGGAATTTCTTATAGAATGTCATATTTTCCATATTAAATTTGATAATTGTTCTAAATTTAAGGGGTTATATACAGTCAGGAGGCACAAAAAAGCGATTTTTCAAGAATTTTTCTTAAGAAGACAGTTAAGTTAATGAATGTGAAAGTTTGTGCACATATTATGGTAACTTTTGACTGTATCTTAACAATTTTTATTTGTGAAAATGATCATTTTGAGGGCGATTATAGATGATCTCCAGGAACGCCTCTCAAAAAAGGTGCCTTGCGGTGACCACGATATCTCGGGACTGGATTTTTTATAATAAAGAACCCGAACGGATTTCGTTGAAGTAATGTATAATCTAGTGATTGATCGAAGGAATACGCGAAATAACATTTTTTGACAAAATGGCGGCTTCTCAAAGAAGAAACATCGATTTTTCACAAAATTTTTGCCTTAAATTGTTCATAAAAAAAGGAATATTCATCGTCAAGAAAAAACCTTCGATTAATCACTGAAAAATATACTTAAGAAGCTTATGTTAAAATTTGAGACTGATTGGTTCAGCCGTTTCCGGGCAATCTTGGTCACCGACTTCCAAACCACAGTTTTGAGAAAAATGCGTCCAAACCACAAGAAAATAGAAACATTTAATAAACGTTTGTTGAGCATCAAATAAAACTATGGATATTTGAAGGTTCATGACATGTTCATTCGATGTGAATTGTTAAAACTCAACGTAGAATTCAGCTATTCGATTTTTATTCTCTTAGGGAAAATTTGAAGCCCGTTCCACGTGGTAGACAATTTTTTACGAATGTGCATGTAACTGCGAAAATATTTATGGAATTGACGTGGAATTTCTCGTGTGTATACTTGAATATATGTACATTACAAAAGGGAAATGAGAAAAAAAATCGATTTTTAAAAAATTCTAACTGTACATAACCCTTTAACATTAGTGAATTTAACAAATATGTTATTCAAATTAAAAAAAAATTCTCAACATTGAGAAGGAAATCTTTGAAATTAAAAATTATATCATTGGATTTAATATTTTGTTATGAAATTTAATGAACTGTTTAAGAAAAAAATTTCATAATATGCTTTATGAAGTTTTTTCATGTCTTTTCTAATAATGTAGGGTCTACGGAATGCCCTTAAGCAGATATTAAATAATTATCAAATAGAATGTATAATAAAGAAGTCTAAGTATGATATTTGAAACAAAATATCAGAAAATTTCATTCAGTGGGCATTAATTGCAGTTTGGAATATTTTTCCCTTAGATTTCTGTATTATTTACAAATTTCCCTGACAATTCCCTGAGTTTTCCAGAAAAATTTTTTTCCCTGAGAATTCCCTGATTTCCCTGATTTCCCGGTTTTGTCACCACCCTGATTTATAACCTCTCATATCTTGAAGTAAAATTTCATTTCCTAAACCTCACCGTTTCTGGTTTATTGAAAAAAAAAAAGAGAAAATCCCCGACTTCCATAAAAATGATTATATTTTCGAGTTTCATTTTTCTTCGAGTACAGTTCAATGCATTGGATTGGAGAAATATAAAAAAACAAAACAATTCCCAATAATGAGAATTATTTTATGTTTCTGCAGAAGCTAATCCTATACTTGGAAAATTTTTCTATGAGGATATTAAATGCAACATGTTTGATACAGCAATAAGAATAAAGTCCACTTTTTTGCGCATAGCAGTTAAGGATGAACGAATTTACTGTATCGCATGATTTTGACATCCAAAAGCATGGTATAGTTTTGTTCATATTGTAATCTAACCATCTGATCTTTAATTGAGTATCAATGATTTCCTAATTCAACAAAAAACATGCCAAATTCTATCACCTGGAAGACTCATGTTTGCATGTTCTTCAATTTTTTGTGTTATATTAGGATCATTTGACACTGTATTATTAATTTCTTCCCCATGTTCATCCGTTTCATTCTCTTGTAAAACTTCCAATGAGAATGGATGGTTTTTTAAAGAAGGAGGAACATCGGCCACCACTTTTGGATCATCCGTAGAATCACTTAATGGACGTTTGTTTCCTTCATGAATAATCTGAAACAAACACAGTTTGCTAGTATATAATATAAAATAACAAGGAAATTTTTCAAATTTTCAATGATGTATACACTTTGTTTCCTCATATGAGTGAAAATTAATTGATCAAATGAATGAGTGTTCGATAATTACGTGATAAAATATTACAACATTTCATTCGGAATCCATAAAAGATAATAAAAAAACCAAAGCGTATATTCAAATATGAATTAGGGCTAAATTCGAATAGTCATAATAAAAATTGAAATAAGTAAGCATTTCGATAACTATTTTCATGAACATAATACTGTCCTTCAATATTATTTAATCAAACTACCATGACTTACCTGCCCGATCAAATTGGATCTCTCCGTGAGTGGTGCAGATTTTCCATCTAGTTTCCGGATCTTATAATTAGATGGTGGAAGTTTATCTCTTTTCACCTGTTTAGCCAAATTTCCTAGACAAAATTGATAAAAAAAAAGATATTTACAAAATGACTACGTGTGTAGATTTTTATTCACAATTCAAGTGACACATGGAAAGGTGTTATAATTGCGAATATAAATTATTCAACCGTATATGGCAAATTTGTAGGTTTTCAAATCCAAAGTAGTGAAACAAAAAGTTAGTCTACTCATCATTAATCTAGACTTTTCGCAATGTTTCGAGGATGATATATGTATATGTCGTAATATATATAATGAACAGAATATTGTATTTGAATAGTCAATATTCGTGAAACGTATTAGTGTTGATAAGTAATATTGATGTGAAAAACTGATTTTTCCCGTTTTCTTTTCCGTATCCATTATACTGGAATCTACATTCCTTAAATCACAGCGGGGAAAATGCTATAGTGTTGTCACGTTTACCACACCGAAAAAAATAATTAATTACTCTCACTCCAAATTAATTCTAGCAATTAGATACAGTTATTGATATTTGGATAACTAAAAGGAATATTGGCTCAATTACATTCAAATTCACTTTCACTGACTGTTTTTGCTATTACTAATTTGAAGTTGCCTTTACTACAGTTCTCATTACCGACTTTTATCCTTTCAAAACTCGGAACTAATTTCCGCAACTAGCTGCAGTTAATCAGTTCAAATACATTATGTTTTTCGGTGCAGAATGAGAAAGATGTATCCTTCTCACAGGCTCCTCTGTCTGAAATGTGTGTATTAGGGACACTCAAGCATCAGGAGAAGCGGAATTTCGTTCCGAATTTTTCCATAAATTACACTGAAAATAACATTCTGGACCGGCTGACGTTTGGGCATCAACAGTTCACATACATCAACTGTTGATGTCCAAACATCAGCCGTTGCAGAATTTCATTTTCAGTGTACTTGATAATTTCAAATTGAAAATGAGTGATAAGTTAAGTGCATACCTGAGCTCGCAATGTGAATATAAATTTGGGTTTCCTCATGGTTTATAGATATTGGGAAGCAAGATTATAAAGCATCTTTGATATTTGGAGTTTATCATTTTTTAAATTCTCCTATACTCACCAAGAATCAGTAAGAGACTAACTTATTTGTAGAGTTCAATCCCGGTCGTGGATTTTATTTTTATGGCTTGAAAATTTTTGGTGAACGCATGATTTATGGAAAAAATTGACGCAACATTGAACTCGTTTATTGATGATGCTTGAATGCCCTCAAGATGATGCTATCGTCGAAATTTTAGCTATTTCGTTCATAACGAATTATTCGAAAAGACTGTGTTCGAATCGAAATGTCACTGTGTATAGCAATTCTTTGCTACATATAGAACTGCTGTACAAAACGATAGTTTTATTTCATTCAAGCACTTTTGAATGGTTTGTCACACACGAAACGGCTAGAGTTCTGACGCTAGAATCCCCCTAAGAGGGCATCAGCCGCCTGGCGCATTCCTTTTTGACTACATTATACACTAAGTCCGGTTCCCAGTATATTATACTATAAAGTTCAATGGTAGGTGCAGATTTCAAGCACTTGGGTCTTACTTCGCTATTTTCACGTAATGTAAACATAAGTATTGGAAATAAAAATCTTATATTCAGAACTCACGTTTTATTTTGTCAGCATTTTCATCTCCATCATCATCATCGTCATCGTCATCGTCAAAGAAACGTTTTTTTATTATGTGACGTTTCGCTGGTAATGCTTGAGAAGCATTTTCAGAAAGAGCATTCAATTGACTCATCAGAGCTAGATACTTGAATACCGGTTTTTCCTGCTGCCCGAGCTCCATCGTAATTTGTATAGGGGCCTAATATTTTATTATATGAATATGTATTTCAAGTACTCTCAGGGCTAAGTTGTTTTTTAATCGCTTTAGTAATATCAGTTCCACTCGATGGATATACATAAGTTTTTTCTGTTTTATCTACCCAAATTTCTGGAACTACTGAGCAATAATTCTCCCATAGTATGACATAATACATCTGCAATGCAAAAGTTATCAGGTTTATTTCATTTACTTACTTCTCATGGGTCTAAAAAATTTCATTACATTATGTTACAATCATATAACTGATACTGAACTATCATGAAGAGATCATACGTTTTTGAGTTTGATTTGGGCTGATGAAATTACTACGTGGAAAAAAAAATCAATTGAATGAAAAACATTTTCGTTCACTAGGTGAATGTGATTATGTTTGTATAAGAAAGTACTTTCCTCCCACTACGAGCGGGCGGAAAGTATTTTTCTCCCGCTGTGATACATTTGCTTGGAATTTAGCACTTTCCCCCCTGAAAATAGGTCAGAAAAAATCAACTTTTCGTGCAGGTGTAGGAAAAACGAAATCAATTCATTGAGTTAATCAACACGTTACATTGTGTTGGCAAATATATTCGTTACTTTTCTGAACATTTTCATTAAAACAGTAAGAATTTGGCTAGTTGTGTGGTTTTTCTCGATGCCTGTACCCAGACAGCACAAAGCTCTCAAAGATAACACTATAAGCTCTATTCCAAGTTGACTTTGAGAACACACATACTTGCCATTTGAAAGAAAATTTCATCTGAAAAAAATCTTATAAAGATCTGACGTAAGAGGTCTCTAGATCTCTTTTAGAGGAAATGAATAGAAATCTGATAGAGCTCTGGAATTGACTTATTGAAACTCTTTTATGAGCCTTTATGTTATTTTTCAGATCCTTTTTTAGAATGTTCAAATTGCACCTGTGAACTCTACACGTGTCTCTTAGGATATCGGCTAGCTGCTGGGTATACTTGTAAACACATTTTCCTTCACCTATGATTTTACATATTCTTTGATGATAAAATATAAAATTTCATGGAATTCACTATCATTTGGGATATGATGAATAGTAGTCAGTGAATCAAATTTTCTAATCATATAATTTTCTGAAAATATTATCAATGTTGTTAAAAAAAAACTCACTTTAATCAGAAGTATGTAAAACAGGCATTATGCAATAAGTTTCTTTGAAAGGTAATCGGATTGCTTTAGCGTCAATATCTTCCACTGTGAATACTTCAATTCCAGACCATTCATCCCCTACATGGATTCCTAGATTACGTGAGTCACATGGGTATAGAGGGATGTTGGAAGAATTTTGTAACATTCTTGCAAGAATGATTGCTTTCTCATCTTTATAACCGATGTCTTCAATTTTTAATACACGTTGATCTTTTGTATAACAATAGCTGTCAGCGTTTTTGTCACAAGATAATGTGTAGTTACCAAATTGTATTTCTCTATAAGAAATTGTAGCATCTGAAAATTGCTGATCGTCATGTCGAGGCTTTTGATGAATGGGGAATTGTTTTTTCGTATGCTCGATTATTCTCACACTCTTTGATTTTTCTACTAAGCGTCTCTGTAATTGCTCTGAAGGTTTTGAATTTTTCCTCAATGTTCTTTTCAATTCTTGTAGAGCATTTTCAAATGGAAATGCATTGAACAAGTCTAAGTGCTCATAATTCTTGACATCCTCACATAAATGAATCAAATTATGTACATTGTAAGTTACGTGCTCTTCTCCATAAAGTTTTTCAAATGTGTTCACAAAATATAACAGTAATTCATGCGCATAGTCACCGTTGTGTTCAAAATCTATGGGATTAGACGAGATTGAAACTGCACAATGTAAAGCATAAAAGTTTGTCAAGTAATCTTGAGGCAAATATGACCATAAACTGACTAATCCAGTATAAAGTAAAAACGATCGGAATTCAGCGGCTTTCCATCGATCTAGTTCAGCTAAGCCCCTTGGTTTCCTACTGAATTCCCTTGGAATATATGGTCTCATTGATTTCAGATGGTCAGAAAATGCAGTGATTTGTGAAGCGCGCAACTTTAAACCTTTTTGACCCTTCACCAAGAATTTTAAAAGCTTTTTCATCACGCCCAAGCAAATCAAGTGCATATAGTCAAGCGGGAATTGCGTTACCATTTTTATATCAATTTTCTCTAGAGGTGAATCATTCAAATGATGATCTTCGTCCTTTCTCGAAGCAAATGTTTCATCGGTTCGTATAGTAGCATCATCTTTAAGAAATATCATCTGATGATCTGGCTATTCACCTTCATCTTCGCATTCCTCACAACTATGATAGCCAGTGTGATTTTTGACCCCTTTCACAAATGCTCTTGCGGGAGCGTTACAAATAATAGCGTGAATTGAAATTCGATATTCATGTCCTAAATATGTGAAACCTTGTTCTTGTATTTGACTGTATTCTCTGACAAATTCATCAAGAATGATTTCAGGTTTTGAAGGTTTACAGTAACCATGGAATGCTCCGATAAAAAATGGTTTCTCTCTGCATTTCTCACTCACAATTTGACCCAAAATTGGCCATAATTGAGATTTCGAACTCTTAGCTAATGGTAATCCATCGATGCTTAAATTAATCATTATAGGATCTTGAATAGATTCATGAACAGATCTGGTGCTTTTCAAATGGTCTTCTAATCCTCTTTGTGACTCATGATAATAATATGATCCCGTAACGGTTGCATAGGTTGATGTACCAGTTGGCGTCTGAAGTAATGTTCGAGCTTGACAGGGAAGATTTTCATGACCATGAGCTCTAAGTCTTTTCAGTAGCATGGTAACGGCGGTATGAGTGATATTATGATCCAATGCCCAAGTTCTTCAAAATTGTCGTAATGGATTATCCATATGAGGATTTAAATTAAAGTACCGATACCATCCATACTGATCATCAATGTCTGAATCAACATCAGATGTTTCACTGAGATCAGGGTCTGATTCTATATTACATGGTTCATGTAGATTAGAATCAGTAGCTGATTCTTCGATATTTTTTTCGAAAATATTCATTTTCACCTCATGAACATCGTTACGGTTGATCTCAGGCGTTTTCTGAACATTGACACCTTCATTAGCTGATGTTGGTGATTAAATTCCTGGGTGATCTGAAGATGAACTAATACTAATAGCAACATCAATTTCAAGTCGACGCCGATACTGTTGACTACGAGAAAGACTTTCATATGGTTTTTCCTTTCTTTGCATTTTGAATTCAATAGTGACGATGAAATTTGAGTGGCAATTAAACTGCTGATGATACAGTTGCCTAGTTTTGCGTGTTGTATCTGAAAAGTTTGAATATCATTGATTTTTCATATGAATTACCAAGTCTGTTACCTTTAGTAATATATGTTCGGAGAAGGTATTAGATAATTGGGGAATACTCGATTATTATCGAATATATGGTGAACATACAGATGTTGAAAGTTTATAATCATGGAAAATGTATGCATGAGTGATAACCATGTGACACAAAATATTCTGACTGCATTTCAGAAAAATACGAAACATACACGGAGATAAAGGTTATATATTAAATTATTATTTTGCTAGCACGTACGGGACAGACTTGCCTATATAATATCATTTAGTCAGACACTTCCTAAAACTTACTATATTTGATAGCACCTAATGGGAGAATACTTCCATATTGTACTATCAAATACAGTATTGTAATAACGCAAACTTTTGGAAATTAATAAATTAATACTCTCAAAAGATGAATCAATATGATGTAAAATTTTCAAAAAAAAAATGTATTCTGTAGATTGCTCAACAAACATTCCCAAAAAATAATCGAAAAAAAACAGACTCTAGAGTAGACCATCCCCTTGAAGATTAATCACGTATTCGGAAATAACATATAAAGGCATAAAAAATTGATAAGTTGGGTTTCATGGGGAGGTTTACGTTCAACCAGATGATAAAATAACTTTACATGTAATTTTAGATAGATAGATTATGATAGATTATGAAGCGATCCAAGGTGTGTATGGTCAATTATTAAAATATTTTCGATGAATCAAAATATTCAGAATAACATAAATATGACATACATAGAAAATAAATGAATAGCAAATCGCAGTACACACATCATTCAAAGCTAAGTATATCAGTATGAATGAGACCACGCAACTTTGTGAGAACTACTGTTACATTTACAATATGCAGTCTACATGAGGCGAGGGGCCATTCACTTGCGAGTCAGTGAATTTCAATACGAGTAGTCACTTTAAAATATAAAATTATCTAAAGCGCTTAGGTGAAGAAACACGAATAACATTCAATCGTTAAAATTAGGCCAATTTATTCAAAATATGTTATCTTAGAATATAAACGTTTCATGTAAACAATGAGTCAACAGACAACGGCATTAGTGCTGGAAGTATATGCGAGTCTGTGCCAGTTGTGTGTGAGTCAACGGTTCCGAACAAGTTTAGGCAACGTTAACAATACAACAGTACGAATAAGAGAAAGAGTCAGTGTAATCAGTGGTGAATAAGAAAACTTCAGTTCTCGATGTGCAGTCGGCGCTACATGTTTTTCAATATTTCAAAAAAGGTACGTGAAGTTTTTCGCGGTTTCAAGTGAAATTCTTCATCGGAATTAATCAGTTTAATAAGATTCTCTAACAAAGGTAACGTCTTATAAGTTAGTAATTTCGAAGTTATGAGTGTAACAGAATATAATACGAGGAATCACAGTTTGGGCTAAGAATAAGAACAGGGAGTCAGTGTAGTCAGTTCAGTCAGCGATGGTAAAGTCCGGTGAGCAAGTACAACTCTGCCGTTAGAACCTTTGCTTGCTCTAACACTTTTAAGAGATAGGTAAGCCAATAACGATTTGTAAACTGTGTAACAGTGTAAATCATTTGTCAGCATAGGGAATCATTCAGTAAGATAGCTTAGTTTAAACGTGTTAATTTTGTTATCCTGAGTGAATGGCCCCTCGAAATGAGGTATGTGTATAAAATGAGATTATAAATTGAAACGCAGAAGACGAATTCAATAATAAAAGCATGTATTGGAATTCTTGCGAATATTTTTGATCATATGCATACGTAAATACTTACATACACGAAGAAAATATTTCATCAAATAATACTATGTGCGTTCACTCTCGAGGCCTTGAGACTTCAGGTATATTTTACAGGGTTGAACAATGTTCTGCTTAGTGAAAAAATGTATCTGAAAATATCTGAAAATTTTTCTGAATACTTCTGAAAAATTTTGAATCTGATTTTAAAAAAATCAGAAAACCTCGAGAGAAATTTGAATAAACCTGAAAGAATCTGAAAACGTTCGAAAAACTGTGAACATTTTTTCGAACTCTGAACAAGTTTGAAAATCTCTAGAAAATTCTGGAAAACTTTTGCTTATTGAACACGTTTTTTCATCGAAAATTCCTCTGAACATCTCTGAAATTTTCTGAACTCCTCACTGAAAATCTATGAAAATTTCAAATTTTTCGACCAGGGTTACGCCACACAAATTGGTGTATCATCTGTAGAATGTCTTCAAAATCCGATATTGGGCCACGATAATGTGCATACACAGTGATATTTAATGAAATATTTCCTCTATGTACAAAACATTGAATCATCTATCAAAAAAACTCAAGATAGTCGAAGCATCTGAAAACAAATTGTGATTGGACACCACACGGATCCAAGCAAATCCTCTCAAACTGTGATTTAAGAACAAAGTGCAATACATTGCCACACGTGAATTGGATATGGGTGAAAGAGTATCTTCTCATATTGAGAATTTAGGTTTCAATACATGACCTCTTTGCGAAAATCTAATCATTACCAAGAGCTTTGAACATGAACATGTTCACATATACTCAATGAAAATCTCTCAAAGAATGTCATAGACATTCAGCACATTTCGAAGAATGTGAGCATAATTGCATATATGTCTTTACATAGAGATATCTTCTCATATCAAAAAGTTACTTGTCGATACACAATTCTTTCACTACTTCTTTGAAATGGTATTATGGAAGTTGCAGTAGTTAAAGCAAGTATACATTCAACAGATCTTATTACACTAATCAAGTGAATTTAAATGTGAAAATATCTTCTGATGTTGATACCTCAGGTATCGATACACAATCACCTTATAAAAATGTAACTCCTAATCATTAGACGAAAATGAACTCTCTCATGTAATGTATTCATATGTTGTTCTCGAAGTGATGAAAAATTATAAATTATGAACAATTTGATGAATATTTTTCCTAATTTTCAATAGAATTTCAAACTCAGACGTAAACCCCAAACAAGAGACTTTATAAAGTGCACGACAGTTATGCATCTCACATAACTTTCTCGATGAATTATATTTATCTCGTATTCAATAGTTCTGGAAAAGATAAAATGATGAGTATGATATAAAGATACCAGTTATAACAAAAGTTTGAATGGTTCAGTGGAACGAGTTTATAACTGAATTGATATAAATAACACATAATTAATAGTGATCATATAATAATACTGTAGTGAAACGAAATACGTAGCATTGAAGAGATATGGATTGAATAGGAATACACATAATCTCGATCTGAATATATTTAAACTTTGATCTGTTCCACAACATTCGTTCTACAACATGAAACTTTTCGTCATTGAATATTCAAACAAATAACTTGAATTAACATTTGGAACAAATGGAAGGGAAATCAGGATAATCAAAGATGACCACAAAATAATACTAATATTGTTTGAAACATGTAACTGAAAGTTCATTCTTGTTTATGGAAAAATAGAGATATATTGAGGTTAGTTTAGTAGGTCCGTGATGATATTTATAATTCAATATGATATAAACATCATCATTAATATAGGATGAAAGAAAAAAGATTCTCTTACCTTAAAATTATAATCTTGTGTGCTGTTATGCAAGACTAACCCTCAGTCACTTCAAAACAGTTGTAGTAAAATCACATTACATTATTCAACCATAACTGTTGAGCACGTGTAACACTAAAGCAAAGTACCGGGTACCGGGTACTGGGACGCGCAATCATGTTCACATGCGCATGTGCATTGAATGAAAATTTCCATATGTCTCAAGATATCTAATAGACGTCTTGAAGAAATGTACCAAAGACATCTTTTCCAAGATACCTTGTAGAAGTCTTGAAGATATCTTTCGAGCACATCTAAAACATATCCAGTGTAAGATATCTTTTGGATATAAAAAAGATATCTTTTAGAAATATCTGAAAGATGTCTATCGGAGGATATCTTTTCGATGTCTAATAGACATGTATGTTTATTGGGTATTCATGGTTTTGCAGGAATTTTTTAGCGAAATATTTCCATACGAGTCGAAATTCGGTTTGATCATGATGGTGGGCCTTCAATACACCGAATCGTTTGTGCACCGAATGTTCATTGTACCGAAAACTACAGAATGGTTCGTCTCTTGGTATCTATGAGAAATAAGCGATACTATTGTATAAAAAATATTCGATACAATGAACATTCGGCAGATCTTCCTTAAGGGCTGGAATTTTCGGTTCAATCATCTTTCGGTGTATTTACCTTTTGGTGGATAACAGGGCTACCAAAATTTCTACTCGTGAAAATCCTCAGAAAAATTTGCGCCATTTTGACCAAAACGCGTCATTTTCCCGCATAAAAATGACGCATTTTGCTTAAAATGGAGTAATATTTCCCTAAGAGAAGCGAATATTAGAACAAATGAAACGTAAATACGTTTCAATTTCCGCTTCTTTCGCGATTAGATACTGCTTCGGTTACTCTTCCATGTGGTTTCATACGCTAATTTTCACCAGGACTTAACCGTATACAATATCATAGGCCTGATACTCTCTGCGTCTGCGCGAATGAATTTTATACCTACATCACAAAATTACGCAAGAATGAATTGTGACTAATATAATGGCTTATCAAAGCATAGCAAAGCTACTTCCGCTATATCGCGAACATTATCATACGACCTCCTTCCGACGGATATTATTGAAACAACCACCCATTTGGTCTTTCCGTGAAAGCTCATAAAATATTATAAATCCCTATTCTCCTCAACCATATAGATTATTATAGGCCTGATACTGGTTGGGCCCGCGCAGATGAATGTTATACATCACAAAACAACGTAGAAATGAATTGTGACTAATATGATACACTGGAAAAAAGGTATGGCTCTCACAGCTCTACTATTCATGTGTTCTCGCTGTTAGGAGGTATAAAGATGCCAGTATAGCTCCCACAGCCGAACGCATCGCTATCATAGCAATCTTTCGGCTGTTGGAGCTATACTGGCATCCTTATACCTCCTGACGGCAAGACCACATAAATAGTAGAGCTGTAAGAGCCATACCTTTTTTTCAGTGTAGCTCATCATAGCAAAACTACTTCCGCTATATCGCAAACATTGTCATAGGACTCATTTGTGTTACATATTATAAATTACCACAGCCGTTTGACGCTTACGCAGTATCTGATAAATCATGATAGGGTTCAGTACTCCTTTTTCAACACAGAATGTGACTTCAGTTCGGTTTCCTATGCATAACATCATTTCGGATAGACTGCCTTGTTGATAAATATGATGCACCTTCCAATCTGAGTTATTCTGTTTTTCGCATCAACACATATTACAATTGTTTATGTATCAGTATCATTCAATCTCCTTCATCTCGGGTAACTTATGAGATATGATAGGTCCTATGTATTGTAAATCCGAAGTATTCGTATAAAGTAATATTATACAGGGCGTCCCATTTGAAACAGGACAGCTGAATAACTCTTCAGGGAATGGAGGGGGAAAAAAATTGTTCAGATAAAAGTTGTAGGGTTCGAAGGGGGCCATAAGATGGTGACCTTGAATTCGACCTTGAGGTCAATTTTGAGCATAATTGATGGTCAAAGTATGTTTTTTCAAATAGAAAACCCTACGTTCGACCTCAGAAATGGAAAGAGCGTAAAATTTTACGTCCGAGTATGTTAACAGATCAGGTCATTTAGAGGTCATTTGAAGGTCAAAAAACCATTTTCTATGGATTTTCACGGAAAAGCCTCAAACGAGTTGTTTCTCTGACCGCCATTTACTTGAATACATAACTCCAGCCGGCGTCGAAAGTTTCCAAAAACAGACTGAAAAACTTCTGCACGAATATTCACAATTGCGTATCTGATGCGTTGTTGTAGATCCACAGGTGTTGTTGGTCGGTTGGTATAAACGACATTTTTTACGTAACCCCACAAATAAAAATCTAGAGGGGTGAGATCAGGAGATCTTGCCGGCCACAGTACAAATCCACCTCGACCAATCCAACGATTGGGGAAAAGGATATTTAGATAATGCCTCACACATCGAGCAAAGTGTGGTGGTGCACCGTCTTGCTGATACCACATCCTCTGCCTAGTTGCTAATGTCACATCTTCCATGAGAACTGGTAATTCATTCTGTAAAAATTGTAGATAATTAGGACCGTTAACAGTTCCATCAAAAAAAATACGGCCCAATAACTTGATTGTCTAGAATTCCACACCAAACATTTATACTCCACCGATGCTGATGATCAACTTGTTGAGTCCAGTGCGGGTTTTGCGCTGACCAATAGTGGCTATTGTGACGATTTAACAAGCCAGTACTTTGAAACGTTGATTCATCACTGAAAAGAACATATCGAAAGAAATCGGGCGCTTCGTTCAACCTCTGTAAAGCCCAATGGCAAAAGTTAACCCCATTCTGCATATCTTATTGAGATAATTCTTGGGTCAGTGTGATGTGGTACGGATGATATTGAGCAGCTTGTAGAATTCTGTGTGCCGTACTGCGTGAAATACCCAAATCGCGTTCAATATCACGTAAACTAACATGAGGATTCATGTGTATTATTGCTAAAACAGTAACGCTTCGAGGGTCGTTAAATTTGAAACCTTAATTGTTTCGGCGTTGACCAATCCTTCCTTGTCGACAATTTCTTCCAACTTGGCGAATGACTTCTGGAGAAGGATGATGCTGCCGATCTCCAAACCGCTCTCTGTACAATCGTGACGCTCTTTGATACACTCCGTGACACTTACCCAAGATCATTAAAATATCAACATATTCGTTAGGTGAATAAACCATTTTGAACCCGCACTTACACCGTAAACGATGAGAACTTCTTAATGATCATTTTCGTACTGATATGAAGGATGAACTCTGAAGGTTAGTTCTGTTTACTTTTAATTCAAGGTCGAAACGTGGGGTTTCACTTTAACTTTGATAACTCTGGTCAGAGAAACAACTCGTTTGAGGCTTTTCCGTGAAAATCCATAGAAAATGGTTTTTTGACCTTCAAATGACCTCTAAATGACCTGATATGTTAACATATTCGGACGTAAAATTTTACGCTCTTTCCATTTCTGAGGTCGAACGTAGGGTTTTCCGTTTGAAAAAACATACTTTGACCATCAATTATGCTCAAAATTGACCTCAAGGTCAAATTCAAGGTCACCATCTTATGGCCCCCTTCGAACCCTACAACTTTTATCTGAACAATTGTTTTCCCCCTCCATTCCCTGAAGAGTTATTCAGCTGTCCTGTTTCAAATGGGACGCCCTGTATAATTGGAATAATAATTGAAGATATGATATATGATATCCCTGGTTAAAAGGTCCAATAGAAACCGATAAAAACCGATTCAAAATTAATCGGAATGAATAGGGTCAATCGGAGAGGCTCAACTACCGATTCAAGATGAATAGGAATCAATTGGAACGTGGTATATATAGGATTGAATCGAGGATGTACCGATAGAAAAATATTTGTTTTATTGGAATCAATATGACTTCCAGTGATCAATCGGTTTGTATGAGAGATATCTGATTGAGAGTTTGAAAATTTCTCCATTTCATGGTTTTTATCGGAAATTTCCATGACCTAAAGCTATTGGAATCGATCGTAAATGTTACGTAATGGGAAATTTAATCGGTTTTTATGAAGAATGTCCAATTCGATCAGAGTTCGTACAGATTTGATCAGTCTGTAGGTTTTGATCGGATTATTCCACTATCCGCATCCATGGGGAATAATAGGACCATATACGGATCTGAAAATTGAATAGGATCAAATGAGAAATATCCAATTCGAATTCAGAATTTCTTTCAGCGGATTAATGCATCGGTTTTTATCAGAATTTTCGCTGATTTCGGTGTATCGGAACCAATGGGAAAATTGTACAAAATTCAAGACTTACTGGGTTTCTATCCGGAATATCCAATTCGATTTGAGTTTGTTTATTTTATTGGTCAATAGGTTTCAATCGGATTATTCGATCATCCCACACTGAAAAAAAGGTGGGTACATACAACGGTGATATAGTTGATTCAACAGTAGAATACGATTGGATATATCCAAATGAATCTGACTGAGTTGCCTCAACTACATGCACTGTTGACTCAACTACATGCAGTTGAATCAACCATCATGGTGTCAAGTCAACGATTATACTGTCAATCTGACCGTACATTCGTTGACTTGACTATGATATTCAGGTACCCTAACAACAAAATATAATTGATTTTCGATGAAATTTTTTTCTCAGTGCAATTTATGGGAAATGAAAGGAATATTTACGGGATTGAATATTCAATAGCATTGAATGAGAAATGTCCAATTCAATTTTAAACTTTATTTCACCGCATTAGCCCTGGTTGAAAAATCCGATGAGATTCGATAGAAACCGATTCAGAATTAATCGGACTGCATAAGATCAATCGGAACAGTTCAATCCCCGATTCAAAATCAATAAGAGTTCATCGGAATCTCTTTTCTACAGGTTTCAATCGGGGATTCACCAATTCAAAAATCTGCATTTTATGGCAATTAATCAGACTTCACATAATCTATTGGTCCGTATAAGAGATATCTGATTGGATGATTGAAATTTTCTCCATTCCATCAGGCAAACGGTTTTTATCGGAAGTTTACATAATTTCAATCTATTGGAACTGATGGGAAAATTTGTGAAATTGAATGATGAATGGATTTCTTATGGGAGATTTCTGACTGCATTTAAGGATGGATCAATTTAATTGATCAATGGGTTCCAATTGGATTATTCCAACATTCAAGTTTATTGAAAGTAATAGGCAAGTTTACAGATTCTAAAGTCCTATAGGTATGTACCGGCAATAACCGATTCAGTTTTGAAATTTCTTTCATTGCATCAGATCATTGGTTTTTATCGGAACTCCTGGTGACCTCGATGTATTGAAACTAATGGGAAAGTTGCTGGAATAGGAAACTATAATCATAGAATACCAAGAGAATCCAATTAGAAAATATTTCATTGGTATCAATCGGAATTTTTATCAGTGATGGAATATCCATTGGATCTCATTGGAAAATATGTTACTGGTACCAATTATAATTGTAATGATTAATAAAATGCCGATTAAATCAAATTAAAGAATATTGTGTCCGCACGAATTGGAATTTTCATTGTTGATAAAATACCTATTGGATGCCATTGAAAAATATTCGACTGGTATCAATTAGAACCTTCATGATTAATAACATAACGATTGAATCCAATTGGAAAATATTGTATTGGCATCAATCGGAATTTTCATTGGTCATGAAATACCAAGTGAATGCAATTACACAATATTTCATTGATATCAATCGGAATAATTATTATTGATGAAATGTCCATTGGATCCCATTGAAAAATATTTGACTGGTATCAATTAACATTTTAATGATTGATGAAATACCGATTCAATCCAATTAAAAAATATTTTATTGGTATCCATCGGAATTTTTTATCAAGCATAAAATACCCATTGAATCTAATGAGAAAATATTTTCTTGGTATCAATTGGAATTTTTATGATTAATGAAATACCCATTGAATTCTATTGAAAAATATTTCACTGATATCAATTAGAATTTTAATGATCAATAAAATACCTATTTGATCAAATAAGAAACATTTTATTGTCATCAATTGGAATTTTTATTATTGATAAAATACCAATTGGATCCTATTGAAAAACGTTTTACTGGTATCAATTAGAATTTTCATGATTGATAAAACTCCGAATGAATCAAATTGAAAAATATTGTATTGGTATCAACCGGAATTTTTACTATTGATAAAATATCTATTGGATCCCATTGGGAAATATTTGACTCGTATCAATCAGAATTTTCATAATTGATAAAATACCGATTGAATCCAATTGAAAAATATTGTATTGATATCAATCGGAATTGTTCATCCATCATAAAATACCGATTGAATCCAATTGGAAAATATTTTCTTGGTCTTCATTGGGATTTTTATTATTAATGAACTCCCATGCTCTCATTAGGACCGATACAATCCCTCATATGTCCAATGGACTATTACCAATTGAATCTTATCACTATAGGACACCCATCCCTGACATAAGACAGTCATCTAGTTCACATTGATAGGAAGCGAACCACGGCATCGAGCGAGCGGGTGTTCCAGATCGATCTTCTAGGTTAAGCAAAGACAACTGCGGTACAAGGTGGATGGGTGATCACCATGTTAATAACACATAAATGATCGTTTGAATTTATTTCAGCAATAATTTGTCATACGTAATGATTGAATAAATGATATATGTGTTTGTTCAATTGATATAAAATGCGCGTATATAATGTATATAAACCGTTCGTTGGTTGGGTTAACAACCAATAAAATTCAATAAGAAAATCGCAATGCAGGAATCAATTCATTCCGATAAGTTTTTTTAATCGGATTTGATCGGATTTTTTCACCAGGGAAAATGCCCATTAAATCCAGTTGAAAATTATTTTATTGGTATCAATGGGAAATTTCCGATGCAGAAACTCAATCCATTCCGATGAAATCTTTTTTTCTCGGATTCAATCGGATTTTTTCAACCAGGGGAAAGACCGATTAAATCCAATTCCAAATTATTTTATTGGTATCAATAGGAAATTTCCGATGCAGAAACTCATTTCATTCCGATAACATTTTTTTTCATCGGATTCAATCGGATTGTTTAACCAGGGATAAGATATGATAGGCCCCATGTATTGTGAATCTGAAGTATTCGTATAAAGTAATATATATGATTGAATATTATAAACATCTCATCATTTGTGTTCCAGTTTATTATAGAACGCATAGAATATCATAGGATGGATAGTAGTGTTACGTCAAAATCTTCAAGATTCATCTAAAACGAGCGGATATTTTAAGGAATTGTCAAATCAGAGTCTGACAACCCCTCTGATTACCCTGCTTTAGGTAGGGATGTGCCTACACAAGGACCAGGGCTAGGATGCTGAAATGAATTGTCTCATATATGTATTCATTTAATGATTTATCGAGAAATATTTCGTCACTATAGTTACAATATTTTAAATTGAAAGGATTACGAAAAAATTTGGTTAATTCAATTATAAATTTGATATTAATGATTGAAATATTCCTGAGGGTTACTCAGTGAATATTCTTATTTGATACAGGTTAAAAAGAAAAGAGAAAACGTAAATTGAACAACATCTTCAAATTCCGAGGGTTGCTCGGTAATAAGAGATAATTTGTTCATTTTGGTTTTTAAAACATAAAAAATGAAAAATTCTTCTAATTCTGAGGGTTACTCAGTAATCAAAAGTGACTTATTCATTTGGTGTATTTTTCCTCTTAGTAAAATTTCGACCTTGAAATTGTTTTATTGAAGGAAATCGAGCCCTTCAATAATGGCATAATTATATGAAAAGAGCGAAAGATTGATAGAGGAAGATGTATATGCGTTTCCTATTAGAGAGAGAGAGAGAGAGAGAACCATGAGTACTAGAAAGAGAGGTATATACCCACGTATACTGTATAGTGAAGAGTAAGAGAGAGAGAGAGGAAGGTATATTAGGAAGAGAAGTCCGTTTATCTGTAAAGCATGAATACATTGACCGCGTTTCCTGTCCAGGTAAGTTTTAAGCATATAGTATGGAATTGCAATGTGGTTGAAAAGAGGGGATTAGGAAGGGAAAAGATGACGTCTCAGTTAACTTCATCGCCGTCGAAAGGAATATAGGAAATGGAAAAGGAAGGAACAATTTCTTCCATGGGACTTCGTACAATGAGCACGAATGCTTCGAATTGCACGTAGGTGGGAGAAAGAAATTGTTGGAAATTTAATTTCTATTATTCACATGAAGGGCAGGAGTGTTGATTCCCATACAAGGTTTTACAAGGAGAGTCTTCTGTGGGATCCCAATCCTCCTGGTAAACAAGTTCTTGTCTAACTTCCGAAGATTTTTTGAAAATACATAGATTATCTAACTCTTTGGAGAGTTGGGCAAGATTTCTATCGTCGCGGGCTGCATTTCGTCTGAAATTCCTCTAGGCTACACTAGAGGTTGGAGCGCGATTGTTTTTAATATCGAGGTCCCGTTCCTCGATCCTTTGTTTCATATAATGGATTCTTCTTTTAAGATCGGTGATTTTACTTTCAACCTTGACCTTCACTAAACAAAAAAAGAAAAACGATTGGAGGAAAATGATTGAATTTAATTCACACGCGGTTGAATCTATTATTGAACACATGAATGAATTTAATCAAAAGAATAAAAATTAAATTTAACACGGAACAAAGAATATTTTTCCCTTTTAAACAAACACGATAAGCACTAATTTTAAATTTCGAAAAAAAGAAAGGAAACTCAGTTCCTTTTCCCACCCGAATTGTGGGAAACTCCACTCACTTTTGTTGTTTTTCCCCTTCTCGAAGGTACTATCTCGTTCGTGCGAATGCGTATACTGCTTAAATGGTCTGGTTGAGTAACACAGGACCGCAGTTTGAAGAAAGAATTAGTATTTCTTAAGGAAATACTAACCGATGGAGCGCACACAACCGTGTGTCGGTGAGGATGACCGCGTAGCGTGCCGTAACGGTAGTTGTAGTAGAAGTAGTAGTAGTTGTAGTAGTGGTTGTAGAAGTGGTTGTAGAAGTCCTAAGAAGGACTGATGTTATGTGAATATATTGTTGCTTCAAAGAAGTCGAGAAAAGAGTGATAGAAAATGAAGAAATCATGCGGTATTTAAAGGGCTCGATTTTCCTTCAAGGGCAACGATTGGTCAAAGGTCGCGCGGTGGGAATAGTTCTTAGTTTGTACCAATGAGAGTTCAAGAAGCTCGCTCTCAGTGGTACTCAAAATAAAAAATTTTCTGTCTTATAATATTTCGGGTATCTAGAAAATTATCTACTATTTTATCTGATGTTCAAATCCTCGACGCGCTACGTTCCTCCCTCGCTTTACGTTGAGCGTTCGAAGAGTTGGACTCAGATGAATTTCCTTATTTTCATGTATTTCAGGATTATATATATATATATATGTAACTTTGATTTTTATAGAATAATTGATTTGATTCGGAATTTACGATGAGAATCTGGTTTTATGTCGTGGTGAATGTAATTAATACGATTATTTGGAATATTGAAATATTTTTCGAATCGTTACTTTGAACTGAATTTTTTTTACATGAGAATTTGCATTTACATATATATATATATATATTCACTAGGGTGATTTCATAGATGTTAATTCTTATGATTACGAGTATTTATTATATATTTAATCATCTTTTATCAAGGCTTCTCTAGGTTTTTATTATGTTAAATCGTGTTACTTTATAGGGTGAGAGAGAGAGAAACACACATATATATACGTATACACATGTATCAACATGACGTTGAATTCTTCGATTATATGGTTCAGGGTATGTTGTTTAATCTTCATTTAGATTATTTAATCCTAATTCATCCAATGAATTAAGAGAAATCAGCGTAGCAGAATTTTATCGGTTTCTGTGAGTGAAATGAGGAAAGAGTGAGAGAGACAGTGACATTCGAAGTTACTAAATTTATCGAACTCTTATTCGTTGATAGTTATACAGGATTATCTGTTTGTAGATCTACAAGGGCAGGATTATTTAATTGAATTTATTCGTTCATTTATCAATGAACCTATTCAAGGTTGTTGGTGAAAAAGAGCTCAAAAAGAGTTCTTCGGTAATATTTGTGTAAGATAATGATTTACTATCATGAAATATGTGTTGATTTATACAAATTCGATAATATTCGAAGGGATGGAAAAAAGAATTCACATAGTTTCAAAAGATTATAAAGAGTTCCAAAAGTTTGATGAAATTTATTGGAAGTTTGAAAATACTATGAAAATTTACTGGAAATCAGAAACAGACGAGAGAAGAAGGATTCCTCTATTATTTAGAAAGAGTTTATAAAGAGTTCATATGAACAGTTGATTTGAGATTATCAAAAGAAATTATACTCAATTATACGTATCGAATGGCAAGAGAGAGAGAAAAGGACAAAGATAGAGAGAGAGACATAGTGTTCTAAAAGATAAATTCATCTATATATATAATTTGAAATTTGATCAAAGTTGTTGATTAATATTGAAATATTCTATAAGAATGTTCACCAAGCTGAATATCTGTGATGAAAATTTTACAGAAGTTTTTATGCATAGTGTTGGGATTGAGACATATTTCTTCGGTTGTAAGGAGAGTTGACCATGCGTCTATACCGTTCCTTTACGGTAGGGTTGTTTATGGTAGGTCGTGTCGTCTTTCGTCTGTCGATTCGTTTATATGAAAAAATTGAGAAGAAAAGAGGCTCTGTCTTAGGTACGTTTGATGTTTATTATATGGTTGTAGTGGGTGAGTATTGATTTTAAAAGAATTTTCGTCAAGTCGGTTATTTCAGTGGACTCGTTCTGTCCCATGTTTTCCTTGTCTGTTCGTCAGTGGTGAAGAAGAGGAACCGTCTCATAGTGGGGTATCGTATGGTATCATGAATTTCGATAGGGTTTAGGGAAAACTGTATTGTCTGCGGTGGTCATTTTAGAAAATAGAAAAAGAAAACTGTTATATCGATATCGATATTTTCCATGAGGGTAAAAGAGTTCGTGGAGAGATTTTTCATTCGATCGATTACCTACATGAAAATTCTCGTGTGCGCACGTATCGGGCCCTACGTTTCGTACGCTTACGTTTACGTGTACACATACGAGAAGCAGGACCCGTATAGGTGTGCGTATATATATGTATGTCGTAAGACGTATATATATAGTATGTCTTTAGGGGTTTAAAAAATATATGGAAAATTTCAACGTACGTTACAGTAGAAAATAATGATGTTCCTGTCATATCTTATCACACGCTTTAAGCAGGGATGCGTCTGACCGTTCATTCTATTCAACACGAATTTGTGGTTGAACAATTCTGATGGGAATTTCCAGACAGCAGACACCCTGTTGAGAGCAATGTTACATTTCCGTATCATATACTGATACGTTACGTTTCATCCTAGTATCCTTGGGGTATCATTTTTAACCATATGAAACGTATTCTCGAGGTTGCAATTGAGTATAAATACTTCAAGTATACTGCTATGACACCTCAAAGATACGAAACCTCATCGATACCTGAAATATACCTAAAAGATACGTATCACGGACTTGCTAGGGTAGTTCTTCGTATAAATTCGTAGTTTCCACGCAATTGGTTGCATATTCGCGCCCCGTCGTGAAAAGTTCTCCAAGTCCCAACTGTGTCGTAAAAATTCTGGAAATGCGTATTAAAATGGAAATTATCAAAAGAAAGTTCTAAAAAAATTTATGAAACGCTATGCCTCCGCAACGGGACGAACAAAAAATCTCAGTATCCAAAATCTTGGTTGTTCGTAGGAATTCGTAGTTCTCAATCAATCCCCTGCTAAAAATGACGGAATGAAACGGGAAGAATTTAGATGCGAATCATTGCGATTCGTTCCGCATGGCAGAAATAAGATTTGAGACGGAAATAAAAATTGTGCGAAACTTTCCGTATCGTCGGAGAAGGAATGCAACTGGATCAGCGGAAATGCGTTTTGATGAGGAATTGCAATTTTTCATCGAATCCTTTGGTTTTGTCCGAAATGGCAGCTTTGCCCTGACGAAAATGAAGCGTGCAGAAAAATGTTCAAATAATGTACAAACAGTGAAGCGCATGGTATAAAGATTTACATGCGCGTTGTTGGCTCACTTCTTACGTTCTATATAAACGCCGTTATATTATAAACTTTGTTTACACATCTATCACACATTATTTATTTGCATGCTGTTAGCACGTTGTTTAATCTAACTCTAAATGCACTGAAGTCGCACATCATAGGGTGCTTGATGCGCACATTGTATTTCTAAGTTCCTGAACGCTTTTTTATCCAAATTTTACATACACTGAATAAACATTCTTTAAACGTTGTCCACGTAGCCTTCGACTTGTACCAGTATTTAGTTGTTTGCAAGTCAACTGTTTCTTGACGACACGCATATCTGGTTTTTGAAGTTTGTAACGTCTTTTCCCCACACTCGTATGGGGAAAATCTATCGATGTTGGAAATATATGTTGCCTGCGAAAACATTTCCTATAGAAAACCATAGGAGTGAACTCTCGTCTTCCTATTATACTTGAACGATAATGGGATCTTACATCTCAAACATCCCATGAAAATCATCATAGTTATTCTGCAAAAGAATACATGCATCCCTTCTCAAATAATTTTTTTTCTTTCCAATATTTGTGCTCAAATATCAATTCAAATAACTTTTCGGAATAATTTTTCACGTGTTTATTAAAGAACTTTGAAAAACGTGATATAAATTATTAGATGAACACAATTCAATTATTACATGTGTAAAATAGAATGATGAAACAGAAAACATCAGCACACAAAATCAGATGCACCATAAAAGTTAGCATCAATCGTTGTAACAACCATATGGCATTTCACTCACAAATGTACTCGATTTTAATTCCATACACACACCTTGGCATTTTATACTATTAACAGGAACAATTAACAAATTTCCATCAGAACAGACTTTTCGAATGTGTTCCACTTTCATATGCGTATCTTTAAGCAAATATTGTTTATCGAGTAATAGATGTCGGACTAAAAGAATCACACCAAGAACCTCAGAATGTAAAATTTTTAGAATAATCCCTGCCTTGCCATCTCCAGTGTAGATCAGAGAGTCATTGTTTTTCATTGCAGCACAGTGTGCAGTTGTACTATACTTTATTCCATTGAAAATTATGGATTCAGAGGATTCTAAATCTTGGTTGTGAATTCCGTTTGCATTTAAAAATATTTTTCCCACACCTGCACGGAAAGTTGATGTTTTCTGACCTATTTTTAGGGGAGGAAGTGCTGAATTCCAAGCGAATGTGTCACAGCGGGAGGAAAATATTTTCCGCCCGCTCGCAGCGGGAGGAGAGTACTTTCTGCTCGCTCGCAACGGGAGGAAAGTACTTTCTGCCCACTTGCAGCGGGAGGAAAATACAAACTATCTTTTCGTTCTGAAATATGCATATTAATATTTTATACGCGATTAAACAGATGATTCTCACTTTCCTTGCAGTTGTGGGAAAAAATAGTATGTTCACCTCGGGGAGAAGTGGGAAATTTCCACTCGTGTGATTGTCTCCCCCCTTGATGAACAATATACTATTCCTCTTCTTCGGACAAAATCGGAGTGACAGCTTTTCCCAAGGTTTTAATTCCTTTAGCGCTCACAAGGTGTCTCCATGTTTTCACTGGTATTTCCTCGCAGGAATCTACAACATTTTCTGTAGCATTCAATTGCTGACACATAATAGGGAGAGAATTGAAGGTTTGGAATTTTCTTACAAGCTCACGAGCAACACAAGCCGGACTTTTGATTTGTTGCAGTAAATAACGGTTCTGACCTTCATAAATAAACGCATTGTGTGTCCACAATGGGCCCCAATCATGAACTCCTTTAGTCAAATGAGTCAGAAGATGCACATTGTAAACCATGTTAGACTCGCCATAATACTCTTGACACAAGAAAACGTATTTCAGAAGAAGCGATTGGGCGTAAGCTAGTTCTGCGCCAATAGATTTTTGCAAAAATATGTTAATGGCAGTAGGGAACATGGAGATGTGCAGCAAATACTTTTCCTTCAAAATACCAGTGAGATATGGAATACAGTAAAATACAAGCCAGGATCTCCATTCGGAAGCTTTCCATAATTTCCTATCCTGGAGCTTACGAGGGATTCTAGTTATTGATCGTGGAGGTTTAATACATTGTAATCGTTCATCGATTGCTCTAATCAAATGATCTATCCTAGTATAATCATCTAGGTTAATCCAAAAATTTTTTCGTGAGGATGCAAAAAGTAGTTCCGTGTGCCCCTTAATAACCCCTAGCAAAACGCAATGCATATAATCAGGAATCATTCCAGATACCATATTGAAAAACAATAATATTTTTAGAGGGGAAGGCCCTTTAACGCCGTAAACCGTGTTTTGTCCTGCTGGCAAAGTACGCTTGCTATATGCTTCTTCCATATCGTTAATCATCGACTCATGAGTTCTATCAAGTGCTTTATTTTCTGGAATCACTTATCGCGGTCCATTTGAGGTAGTTCTATGATAACAGAACGTACAGCCAAAGTGAGCATCAAACTGAGACATATTGAGCAATCTCCAGCGAGCTTGAGAATCTACGATACAACACAACGGTATGATTTTACTATTGACTTCTTTTCCTTCGTAGACCCATGTCATACCATCGGAAGAAAGTTTATTTGCCTCATTAACAAATGGCTCGAAAAAATTGTTCATAGTAGGATCCTTATCAGCGACCCAGATGCCAGCAAGTAATACATGTTCCGCACGTAATGTAGGAGGTAATTCATTGAGGGTGATATACATGGTCCAAATGCTTTTTTTGGAGGTCTTTCCAAACGGTACCCCGTCAGTATTAAAAGAATGAGAGAAATTCAACGGATTCGACAGTATGCCCCCATTAGTGCAATGTTTTTTATATTGAGCCCCATCATAAATATCCTCCATACCTTCTTCCCTCTCTTTCTTCCGATTGAATCTGTATTAAGCATCTTCGCAATGTCTTCATTCTGAAGAAGTTCTCTGAATTGTGATCCAAGTCCAACTGTTATAAAGTACGTCGATGCTGAAGAGGGTTGTATTATTTCTCCGCAGTTGCATGTCATTTCTTTATATTTCGAAACTTCCTCGATTTGCCCTATGAAACCATCACACGATGGACAGTAAAAGTGCACCGATGTGTTGTCTTGACCTCGTTCCACGAATTTAAGGAAATTGTACTTGCTAGCAGGAAGTAGGTCTTCACCATATCAATGGTTCATCATTTTCAGAACATCAACTTGAGTAGCCCAAGGTAAATTGTGTCTCAAACCTAAGGCCAGACACATTAGCATCACATCGCCAACAGTAGCTTCAGTACAACTGCAAATAATATCTTTATATATACTGTCATCTATGATCTTCGTATGTGCACTTTTAGAGAGCATGTCATCAGTACAGTATGTTTCTCGAATTGGATTACTGCAGTCCTCTGCACCTGATTCATAGTCTACTGTATGGGAAATCATTTGGTCATCTTCAAGCACACAATTTTCAATTGAGCTGCATCCCGAATTTGTGTGACTGGACTGTGCATTATCTTCCTCTGATGAGATTTCTCCACTTGAATCAGTGATCATTTCCTTTTCAACCTACAATGGATATTTCATATTGCTATATAAGGGCATTCCGAAGTCCCAAGGGATCTCGAATCTCTCCCCCCACTTTTCTCGAAAGCGATCGAACGAAACGAAAAATAATGAGTTGATTCATCTTCTTTATGATGCGAGGAAGATGCATCAACTCTTTATTTTTCGCTTTATCCAGTCGTTTTCAAGAAAAGTGGGGGGAGAGATTCTAGATTCCTTGGGACTTCAGAATGTTCATAATTTATATTATATGTACACCCTTATAAAAAAAAGTATTAGCTCAAATATTCATCGCGAAAATAGTATTAAAAAGTATTGTATTTCAATACTTTCTTAATACTAATAAGTATTGAAATCCAAGACTTTTCAATATTATTTTCGCGATAAGTATTTGAGTAAATACTTTTTTTTTACAAGGACATTTAATAATGTTACAGAATATATTAATTTCAATTTGATATGAAGATACCCTGTGGTAAAATTCCCATCGATCCAGATAACATTTCATCGATCCTGTTTCAAATACACATATCAAACCGCATCAACTTTTTGGACTGATCCGTTTTAATGGGATTTGATGAGGGAAGCTACAGGTGTCAGATAGAATCCTATGAAACCTTATATGCCCCATAAAATCTCACAAAATCTCATAGATACGGTTTCAAATACACATATCAAATCTCATAGGGCCTGATGAAACGAAATCAAAACCCATAAAATCCATCCATGCGGTTGTATGGGAATATTACAGCAGGGTATTCATTATGAAGATAAAATCCTCAATGCTTACTATAGCATTTTCAGTACAATCTGAAAACTCTGGTTGCTCCACTTCTTCCAAACTTTGCTCTTCATTGTGAAGATTGTTATTTTCAGAATTGACAATTTCAAACTGAAACAATTGAATAAAGATTTTATAATACTTTTATAATCACTACCTTTTGGAAAGTAAATTCCCGATAAGAAGTGGAAAATCAATTCACCTGTTGTACTGGAGCGGTTTGCTTTTGAATTTTTTTACGATATGCAGTACTTCTAGGGATTGTTTCATCTTTATACCGATAGCGTTTATATATTAGTTTCATTTTCAATTGAGTTCAAAGTCCACCACACCAAACCAATGTAACCGCACGTTCGTTGGATGTAGATCAATCACTTCTGGAATAAAACGACCAACAATATACTGTTCTATCTATAAGTGTTTAGAAGTAAAACATGTATCGACTTGTGAAGAGCATATACATGGTGGAAACAAGTACGAAAATCATTCCACTTTCTTTATTTTTATTTGAATAATAGGATAACTTCATAGAGCACACACCTGCCCAGCCAGCAAAATGCTTCCAAATTCACGTTTCCGCTACTAGCAGTGCTAGTGGTAGCAACGTAGTAGCTTTTCCATTACCGTGAGACTGCATGCTACCATAACATATATATGATTCAATTTATAACGTAGCACAACCTCAGCGCTACCAGTATTATCAGGAAGCGCTACCAAGTAGTGCTTCTAGTAAAAATACTATCAAGTCGCTTCTATTTCCATACATAAATGAAGCCATATATGTACAGAAGATTTTTAACTGTATAAGTGAATAGTAGCACCACTGCCAGAAGCGCTGCCTTGATTTTGTTGGTTGGGTGGTGGAAATAATAGCGCGCGTAAAGCATATTTGGCCACCAATCCATTCTCTGAATTTTTCATTTTTCTTCAAATAAACTGTCAGAAGAAGATAGATAGTTTGAAAAGAGTGAATTGGAAAAATAAAGGCATACATGCTTGAGTATTCATACAATTTAATTACTCAATTATTCTGATAATTAATTTTAATTTCTTAATGAGCATAACACAAACACTCAAGTAAATGTAGCGAAATAATGAAAATGTACTCACATTGTTTACGATATAATGTATCTTTGAAATTCATATGTATGAAATTTGATTACGCTTCACATTATTTCACAAATTCGAAGATATTGAATGGAAACTTCCGATTTATGATGTGAAAAAAGATTATTTCGAATACTTCGGTTTTCCGGACTGTTTTTGACGAGTGCTGAATTGATCGAGCGGCGTTTTGATCAAATTTTCAAGGTATACTACTGTGGGCAAAAAGTAAGGTGAATTTTTAATTTAAACTTCGCGGGCTTGACATTTCAGGCTAGTTCTTTTCTTCTTAAGTTGGCAGGACTGTTAATGACATCTGTGCTAAATTTCATGTCAATGTCATTGTCAGTAATACATTTACGCTTGTGTTCACCAAACGACCAAGAGCGCATTTCTCGATTTTTACAATGTCTGATTCAATTGAGCAGAGAAGTGCAATCAAATTTTGTTTGCTGAATGAAATTTTGGCTGCGGAAACTTTGAGGATGTTGCGGAAGGCCTTTGGTGATCCTACCATGTCGCAGGAAAATGTTTATAAGTGGTACAAAGACTTCAAAGAGGGTCGAGAACGTGTTGATGACTTGAAGCGCTCCGGACGACCATCGACGTCAACAGATGACCAACACGTCGATGAAGTGGAGGAATTAGTGCTCAAAAATCGTCGGTCGACTGTTAGAGACCTTACTGATATGATCAGAATATCAGAAGGATATTAACACCAGAATTATGGGCCAACAACTCTTGGTTTTTGCATCACGATAATGCAACGTCTCATACTGCACTCGTTCTTCGTGACCATTTCGCCAAAAATTCGACGCATATCGTTCCACAACCACCGTATTCGCCTGATTTGGCTCCGTGTGACTTCTGGCTATTCCCAAAACTCAAGAGACCACTCCGGGGGAAGCGTTTCGAGTCGATTGAGGAGATAAAAGCTGAATCGAAGAAGGCGCTGATGGCTATACCGGAAAGGGACTATTTAGCATGTTTCGATGATTGGAAAAAACGTTGGCATAAGTGTATTTTATCGAGAGGGGATTACTTTGAAGGGTATGAAATTGATGTAGAAGAATAAATGAAGATTTTTCATTTTACAAACAAATTGACCTCACTTTTTGCCCACAGTAGTAATATAATGGATTTTGAGATATGGATTACAACGCCATTAAAGCGGTGAAGCCAAGTTGTTGGAACTCCGCGAATCAAGGTTGCCAGACAAATTATCGTGTGAAATCTGATTGGGTTATTCTTTCAAAACCACCAAATCAGATTACGGTCTTCATAAAAATCACCCAATGAGCAAATTACACGAACGTTAGTCGTGCGATTGAACGTGATAGCGTTGTAACTCGTATTTCAAGTGTTTATTATACCTTGGACGCGCTGCTTGGCCTTGTTGTTCGAAGAGACGCTTCTGGAAGCTACCAATTTTGCACAACGCGTATAAATGGATTAAGGGTCGAATATCAATCCAGTCTGTAACGTGCACTGAAATTTTCCAAATTTCTTGCCGCTAAAAACATTTTTCCTCCATCACTCCCTTGCAATCAACAAGATAGTCAGACAGGACCTACTACTTACAGAGATCCGTACGCATATGACCAATGAGCGAGAAACCTGTGAGTAACCCTCACCTTCTCGACGCCCTCAACATCGATACAATAGAATTCTTCTCTTCCGACCCAAACCTGTTAAGAAATATAGTCCTCCGCCTTACCAACCTCTCAATGCAATCGAGAAGAAACGAAGTGAAATTGCTACGTGAGAGATATTCGGTAATACGAATCCTCGATCAGTTATCATTGTGAGCAATGGCCGAATCATAAACAACCCCGCATTCCGTAGACGAGTAACTCTACTCTTGTCACCAAGTCAAATTATTTTCATATTTCAAATACAAGCCTCAATAGCAGTTTTCATCGAAAACTGAATAAAATGAATGATTCCTTCTATATTTATTCCAACTTTCAGGTGGACATCATAGTAATTATAAGAAACACCCTCTTATCTTCTCATACCGCACAACTAATCCCAAGGTATTCCAAAAGAATTCATAATGTATTCACATCATGCCATAGAATTCCGAAAATTAAATACTGAATGAAAACCTGTCCTTCACGAATCCCCCATGGAAAATAATAGAAAGTACCATTTGTTATTCGATACAATCGATTATTTCTTCCATGTATGGAAGACCGTTCGTGTAAGTGCATTCTTGTTGCACATAATGGACTCAACATTTTCGAAATTCAGAGCACGTAAAATGACCACTACACCATTCGATAGAATAAAAAGATTTCGGTGAGGGATGAAATTATCGTGAAATGATTTCATTTCTCTCCCCTAGATAGACTAATAGTTGTAAGAAACATTTTTATCAATGAATGAACGAGGTATTGATGGAAATCAAAACTCTCGTTTTGATCAAATTTTAGTTTGTAAACTTCGTTCATTCCTCATGAATACCTGTAAGACAAAAATTTTCAAGTAATGTATATAAGTCAAGTACATGAACGCTCGACGCGGAGCAACGCGAAACATCGAGAGTTGGGTGCAAGATAAAAAAATCAGATGATTTCGAAGATGATTAAGTTCATGATTCAACACCTCGACAGCTTCTAGGAGCAGTGATTTCAATTCCTCATTGGTGCGGACAAGAACTTTTCCCACCAAGAGACCCTTGACCAATCATTGTCTTAGAAGGAAGCTCGAACCCTTTAAATACGGCGAGTTTCTGCTAATGAATGAGCAATATTTCTTCGCCTCGCGACAACGCATATAATATTCACTGCTCCTACCGCTGATTTTTCAAACTTCTTCTTTCTTCAACCCACTAAACCAGGAACACACGTTCAACCCGTGTATCACCTAACATCATATTTTTTTGAAAAGAAAAGAACATAGTCCTTTGCAGGACTTTTCGAGATTATAAATATTTCCAAAAATTCAATTCTGCGGTCCTGAGTTACGAAAACCAGGTCCACAAGCAGAAAGCGCAATTCGCCCAGAACGAGATTAGTTTCTGTGAGAAACTCTGGGAAAACAACAGTAAGTGGATTTTCTCCACAATTCGGGGGGGAAAAGGAACCTTGTTTCCTTTTTTCTATTCTCTTCTTTTTTCTTCTCACCAGTGTTTTTGTGTTTTTTTTGTGCGTGCTTTTATCCTTCCTTGTGAAAAGTGATTTTTTTTGTAATGGAAAGAATTTAATGAAAACCACCTTCCTTTTTCGCTTTTATTAGAATTTTCTTTCAAAATCATCGCAATTCAACTCGAGTCAACTTCAACGTTTTTTTTTGGTTTTTTATAGTGAGGGACCGGGTGAACAAAAGGATAACTCAAATTCAAAGATTAATTCGTAGCATTCATCAGCGCATCGCGGAACGGGATGAAAAGGCAGACCGCGGTGATCTTCCCCCTCCGGGACCCAAACTAAGAATTTTTCTGAGAAACGGGGCGCGAGATGACAAAAATCTCGTTCGTTATACAAGAGAGCTAGAAAACTCGAACTTATTCCTAGCATCTCTTGATATTAGAGGCGAACTTTTCGCTCCTAAAGAAAATTGGGATTAACAACCCAGTATTCTACAATCACATCTCCATGAATTCTCCCACAACTCATTCCAAACACTAATTACTATCCCAACCTTGTACTTCTGTCAGCATTAGTGCTCGTCGTACAAAGATTCTTTGAGTAGAGATTTCCTATTCAATTTCTTTTTCCTTATTTCCCTTCGATCGCAATGAAGCTGACTGAGCGATCCTCTTTCCCCTCCTTCTTTCCCCATACTCGACTACATGCGTAAATTTTCATGTATTTCAGGAGGACGGATATCTCTCTCTTTCTATTCGTATATCTCTCTCTTTCTATTCGTATATCTCTCTCTTTCTATTCATATATACCTCTCTTTCTATTCGTATATCTCTCTCTTTCTATTCATATATACCTCTCTTTCTATTCGTATATCTCTCTCTTTCTATTCATATATCTCTCTCTTTCTATTCGTATATATCTCTCTTTCTCTACGATCCTCCCTATCCTTCAATCTTTCTCTTTTACTTCCGTGTTTAAAGGGTATATAAATATGTTTCAACACCTGAAAGAGCAGGAATTGAAGAGTTTGAATCTAATATAAGGTCATGAACACGATAGGAAGAATAATCACTTATAACTACCGAGTAACCCTCGGAGTACAAGCTGATTGCGTTTCCAGAAGAAAACCACGGTTTTCTTTGTGAAATGAGATATTCTTTTCCCTAGATCGTTAATTTTCATTGGGTAACCCCCAAAGAAATATGACGGTCGATCAAAAAATCACAACCAATTCTCGATGTCCTAGAATATTTTCTTCTCATTACATGAATACTAGTTAAACGATTTAATTAAATATTTTATAAAATATCATATGATTATATTTCCTAGCACCCTCAATATTATAAATGAACAAACTTTTCATTCTTTTTTCTTTTCTGGAATAAACAGATATTAATTTCAACATATATGAAACGATTTTCATTGAGAAACATCCTACCCTGGTCCTTGTATAGGTCAATCCTATCTAAAGCGGGGTGATCAAAGGGGTTGTCAAACTTGATTTGGCAATTCCTTAAAATAATCGTGCGTTATTGAGAAGTTCACGGACTTTTGACGTAACAAGTCAAAGGAAGTGAATGTTTGATTTTTCAATAATTATTGACAAGTTGTTTTTCATACAAAATATGGCACAGTGGGCATATATAATACATACAGATTCTCAAACTGAAAAACTGCATGTATCAAATATTAGGACAAAAGAAGGGAAGGAATTCAAGCTCACTCATGCGGAAGATTATATTCGTGACGTTAAATATAAAGTGTACACCTCCAAGTGGAGCTCTGATGGAGAAGTACAAAGGTAATACGCGTATATTGCGACTTGCAGGTGAGTCGTTGTTTTTCCCATTTCTATTCCAGGTACTCCGAATATACAGGGTGGGGCATTTAAAGTGTCGCGGGCGTTTTTTCCAAAAATAAAATGAGATACGAGAAAATTTTTCGGACAAAAATGGTAGGGTATCGAGGGGGACATCCGATGGTGGCCTTGACTTTGACCTCAAATCTCATCTTCAAGGGCATTCTGAGGTCAACTCTTGTTTTTTACATAGCATCTCATATTTTTTACTACAGATTTGGATTCTAGGTCAAAAACCAAGAAACTTTTGTCTGAACCATTTTCCTGAAATCCGCAAAGATGGCGTTCTAATCGATATTGTTCCATACTGAATCTGACATTAGAATAACTCGAAAACGAAGGGTCTTGGAGGAGAATGTTTCGGACAAAAGTTGTCTGATTCCAAGGGGGACCCCTTGAACTGAAACGGAGGTGATGGGGTATAACAGACAAAACACAACACATTTCAATCGTCTACATCACTTGGACAATTTTAATGCAGTAGATGTTCAAAATGATGGCCTTCGACTTCAATACACATTTCAAAACGTTTTACAAAAGATTGCTGAACTCGTGCTAAAATATCTTCATTGATGCTCGCGCATGCATTGATGATTCGTTGACGCATATTCTCAGGTGTAGTCGGTGGTGGTGATAAACTGTATCTTTTATGTATCCCCATAAAAAAAAATCTGGAGAAGTAAGATCCGGAGAACGGGCAGGCCAATGAACTGGTCCACGACGTCCTATCCATCGTCCAGGATAATCTCTGTCCAATATTTCTCGAGCTGTGACTGCATAATGGGATGGACAACCATCGTGTTGATACCACATATTCGATCGTTCCTGAATAGGTATGTCTTCAAGTAATGTTGGAAGTACTTGATCTAAGAAATGTCTGTACTTCTCTCCATTTAGCGTATCTGCAATGAAGTACGGTCCAATTACTCGAGATCGAAAAATACCACACCAAACATTCACAGCCCATTGTCTTTGATGCTCTACTTGACGTAACTATCTTGGATTTTCTGTCGCCCAGTAATGCATATTATGTCGATTTACTTGACCATGATTGGTGAACGTCGACTCATCAGAAAATAATATGTTGATGAAGTTGTTATTGTGCATTTGCGCTTGACCCCATCGACAAAACTGTACACGATTTTCGAAATCATCACCGTGAAGGTCTTGATGCAAACAAATGTGATACGGATGGAATTTGTGACGTTTCAGTATTCGAAGAACACTTCTTCGAGAAATTCCCGAATGGAGTTCAATTTCACGAGAGCTCACGTGTGGATTATTGGCTACTGCAGCTAGTACATTAACTTCCGCATTTTCTCCGCTAACAGTTCTCATTCGATGTCGTGTTTCCCTTGTAACACTTCCCGTTTCTGAGAATAATTTTGTAATGCGTTGAAAATACCTAATGGATGGCGGTGTTCTTTCAGGAAATCGTTCTGCATACAAGTCATATGCTTGTCTGGGGTTCTTATGCACTTCACCGTAAATGTAGATCATATCGATCTTTTCAGAAACCGTGTATCGGATATTCATGATTTTCAATTTGTCATAAACCAAGTAATAATCAAATGTAACTGACAAACTGACTTCCAAAATCGTGAATTTCCACTGAACCCCGTCGTTTGTTCACATCGCGTGAGCTCTGAATAGTGGTAATGTAGACGATTGAAATGTGTTGTGTATTGACAACTTTTGTACGAAACATTCTCTTGCAAGACCCTTCGTTTTCGAGTCATTCGAATGTCAGATTCAAAATGGAACAATATCGATTAGAGCGCCATTTTTGCGGATTTCAGGAAAATGGTTCAGACAAAAGTTTCTTGGTTTTTGACCTAGAATCCAAATCTGCAGTAAAAAATATGAGATGTTATTCAAAAAACAAGAGTTGATCTCAGAATGCCCTTGAAGATGAGATTTGAGGTCAAAGCCAAGGCCACCATCGGATGTCCCCCTCGGTACCCTACAACTTTTGTCCGAAAAATTTTCTCGTATCTCACTTTATTTTTGGAAAAAACGCCCGCGACACTTTAAATGCCCCACCCTGTATATTAACAATCAATCCTTCCAATGAACTGATACAGATAGTGAAGTTCATACTCACTCGCTATGTGCCTGTATGGTTTGCCAAGAAGAAAAATAGTTCTATTATAGATGGACCTAAACACGTGTTCAAAGTTATCGAAACCTCAAGGTACTTACCCAGAAACCTCCTTGATATTATAGATCCTGTTATCCAGCGAAATGCGTACTTTGCTCATCCGGAGAACTTACTCTTGTCAATGCCAATGGATAATAGAAGAGATGTAAGAAAACTTGGCCTGAACAAAATAATTGGAGCAAGAGAATCAACTCTGGAGGAGAAGAAGCCAGTTCGTAACTTCGTGATTCCAAAAATTAACTTTGCTGCGATCGAATATTCAGAGTGTATCGACTGGAATTCCACTAAAACGTCTTCGCTACCCCTTTCACGTCATGTCTCGACTGAACACATAGCTTCGCTGATTGGAACTAGATCTATCCCAGATTGGGATATCAAAGGCTTTCCTTGTCATAGATAATCAGTTGAGCGCTGTGTCCAGTTAGTGACAGAGTCAACAGAAACATTTGTTGGGTATGAGAAGAGGGATGGTTTCATCCGAACCACCTCCATGTCTAGGAAAAGTATGCCTTCGTTCTCGAACTAGGCACAATTCCCTGTTTAGGAGCAGGAGATTACTTTTCAATGATAATAGAAAAGTACATACTCAATAATATGTATGTTATGTATGCCCTATTTGGATGGTTGGTTGGGAAGGGCGTGGGCGGAACTCGAAGTGCAGCCACCTTCTCGTGGTGAGTTCTGAATCGCGTTACATATTCAAGTCGAGTCAAGAGCTGCACCGGCAAGGCACTTTTGAAATGCGTGTACATTGTGTATATAATATATACGTACATGCACTCTATTTATATGCTCAACAATTATTTTTTTGATAATGAATAGTGAAATATACACATATTTGAGAAAATACATGTTAATCGCCGAAAATTGTGAAAATCTTTTGGATTGCCGAAAATCGGACACTTCCATCTTTTTCTTGTCGCTTCCATCATTCATGGATGGCAAAGCCTCAGAACTACAAAATGCGGAGAGAACTCTATATAATATGATGAAATGAAAGTCTATGTTCCAAATATCGACAATATCAGTAAGAAGCAAATCAAAGCGCTTGAAGTGGTAATTTTTAGATTTATACGAAAAAAAATACACGTCCGCTGTTTTAATTACTTTCTGAAACAGTACGCGTTTACTTCTCGCCGAAACAAATGAAGTGCCTCTGATTTGGGCGTATATCTGATGCGTCGCGCAATGGTCGATCCAAATGTCTGAGCAATGCACTTCTAATCAACAAATCCAGAACGGACACGAGAACTCACGCATAGGTTAAAGTGCAGCCACCTTTTCGTGGTCAGTTCTGAGTTACATATTAAAGTGACATATTCAAGTTGAGCCAACAGCTGCACGAACAAGGCACTTTTGAAATGCGGGTATATTGTATATATGTACATATACTCTATTTATATGCTCAACAATTATTTTTTGACAATGGATAGTGAAATATACACATGTTAAAGAAAAAACATGTTAATCGCCGAAAATTGTGAAAAATGAGGATCTCACATTCGATGCGCTAACCTAAATCTTGACCTGTTTGAATTTTGGTTCCTGGACTCGATTTGTATTCCTCCAAGGCAACTTTTGCGCACTATTAGATTTCGGAATTCGAAAACTCGGGGGTTTCGGCCCACCCTAGTGAGCACATCTTCGTATTCAGGGACCCAACAACCGTTGGAATAGTGTACTCCCAATCGAGATCCAGGGTACTTGGAAGATGTGGGAATTTTTTCACCCATATCTCGAAATCCTGACGCAATGGACCAAAAGCGACCACATTTTCTCATTCAGTGACCCAAGAAACGTTGGAAAAATGCACTCTCATCTTAAATGTAGGATACCGGAAAAAAAGGACGCTTTTTTGACCCATCATCCTTAATTATCTCAGAACCCAAATGTGATAGAGCAAAAGCGATTACATCTTCCAATTCAGCAATCCCAAAAAACATTTCTGGAATAGTGTATCTTCAACGCAGATTCAAAGTACTTAGAGAGAAGAGGGCTTTATCGACTCACAATTTCCTAAATTTCCTCTGAATTCTGCAATAATTAATATCATGGAAATCACTCATGGCGGTTCCACCTTCAGGGACCTAAAAACAAGCATATTTCCAACCATTTTTCTCCCGGGAACTATTAAACACAATTGGATAAACTTTTTTCCCTTCAAAGGTATGATCAAGGAGGGTGGGAAAAATGTTTTGTTCGTCACGGGGAATATGTATTTATGTACTTATAATGTAAAATGCGAGTATTGAAACAAACAACGTTTTCTGCTGGCAGGGTCGATTCCCGCTCTCGGCGATCTGAAACAGAAAATCGGAGTAATCTGAAACAAAAAATAGGTACTATATAACTGCACCAAAAATTAACAAAATGATGGCGTTTCTTACAAAAGTGTGAAAAAAAAACACCTCGCTTTCCGTCATACATCAGGTGGAATCATAAATTATAATCAAAATATCAACAAGTTTGGGCACAGACGATAGCCATGATAGTACTGAACATTGTGTCAAAATTAGAGGTTGGTACGCCTAGTCGTTTTGAAGAAATCATTCCCGCAAAGCAATTCGTAAACCTGTCCCGAAACTCGAGCGCGTTAAGTTTAAGCCTCTCTTTTGAAACATTGAAAGGCAGAAAATACTTGAACCGACCATAGAGTATCACTTTTATTGGTAAAAACTATCGAGAAATGCCAAAAACCAGATTTAAATCATTCAACTCGTGACATTGAAATGACCCCTCAACTTGAAATGACAAAAATGCATTTTCATAAGTGTGCATGGCAGCGCTTTATATATATATATATATATATATATATATTATCATTACTGTAGTGATAATGTATCAATATTTGATTATGAGAATTAAGAACATTTCCTACTGAACACATTGGAAAATAAGAGTTTAAAGAATCAGGGACGGTAACGTTACTCCTTTCGTTACTCATCTAAATTTCTTTGGTCACCATATTGCTTCTTCAATATGGTCCGCTATTTTGAATATCCAAGATGTGACTCGAAATTCTCAAGCCACAACCAGAAAACCCCCAGTACAGATTCAATTCGTAATTGTGAGGTTTTTCGGTCAAATAATCCATTATTTGATTCCTCTGAAATGATTCGTTTGTTTTCCCATGATGTTTGCCGCCACACTGGCTCCGCAATATTGGATCTTCAGAGAAGCCTAGTGTGTTAAATAAACTAGATAACCCACCCTTTTATTCGAGATATTAGTCATATTTTCACGTCAATCTCAATTTTGCCCGAGGGGGGTGGGCGAGGGTCAGATTTGGCAGAGGATGCCACACATATATAGTTATTCGAATCCTTTTCTCAACCCTCTGATCTTCAATCAAAATTTTCAGGACGTAAAATGATTCCTGGAATTCATAAACGGTCGCATGGCACAAGGTTCGCTGCCACAATGTCCGCGACGAAATGCCCGCGATAAAATGTCCCACGACAAAATGTCCCATGACAAAATGTCCCACGACAAAATGTCCCACGACAAGATGTCTCACGACAAAATGTCCGGAGACCAAAATTCCCAACGACACATTACTCGAGGACATAATTGAGGCAAATGATCAAAGAAAATACATACATACGGAACTGTTTAATTCATCTGAAATCATACCATTACACAGCAGAAAAAAATTCAGAAACAAAAATCACTCCTTCACATTCCCAAATTGAACCTAATGTTCTTCAAATACGGAACACATCATTACCATCATATCCCATAACCTCTTCCTTCAAACACGCGTCATGATTCACGGTACATTACCTCGCTCTCATTAGGAGTCAACAAATACACAAGAGGGAAAACATTTCCATCACGCAAACCATGTAAAGTATACAGCTGCGAGAAAACCCGCAGCACAGATCTGAATGTACCATCACACATCCACACATCACACTCCGACAAAAATTCAAGATTCCCTTCGGTACAAAAAATAAGAAACCTATCCGCTCCCCCGCTGTCGTACATTAAAAATTGTTCACCCTCCGAAGTGACTATGAACACGTCAGGCTGATCAAAATCAAGGGACTGCGGATAAAAGCTTTCCTGATTCCCCTTCACGCGGACCCGCTGAACTTGGCGTACGAGTGCTGCTCTGCCAAGCATTTGTGCGGCAACGGGAGAACAAAAACCAGCCACAGCATCACCAACAATGTTCTAGGACCATCGTCTGACTTCCGCGCTCTCCTTTTAATCTTCGCAACAGCCTTCCGCAAACCAACATTCTTCACTCGAGCAACATGATCATGCTCAGGCAAATCCCCAATCACTTCACCTAAGACACCATTCATTTCTCTTAACTTTACCCATATTAATCGCAACCCAAAACGAAATTCCAATGAACCCTAGAGGAGAATTTATAATAAAATGAAGGAGACGATAGTTGAGTTTAACAACATTTAATGCTAATCTTCTAAATTAATTATTAACACAATCAAAATTACAACGCCAGATATCGGATGTTCTGGGTTTAGATTGGCATTCACTTTAAAGGCTCAATTAACATGAACACGTTTAAAAACTAATTACACTGTTGAAAACTACGTAAGAACAACGCGAAACAAAATCCACGCGGCGAATGATACAAAGCAAACGAGTCGTTGCTACACGCTGTACGGATCGAAGAGCACACGAAAAGCAAGGAGCGTGATTACAACTCCAATGCAGTTATCCTTCAATAAGCATGAAAATGCGACAAGTAAGCGAATAGCGGTTGAAAGCACAAAAGCACAACTTTTTTAGTATTGATAGGTCAATCAAGCATATCCCGAAACAAAGCAATTAACGATATAAAATCCGTACAACGCGTGAGAGATGTTACACTATTTGGCGCATCGCAACGACTGATAGCCAACCGTTCAAAAACCAACGGACAAACTTCCAAGGAGAGAAAGGTGAGCGCGAGATTCGAACAACTTTAGTTTCTAAATATTATCATTAATTCTAAGAGAGAAAATATACGCCGTATAAGTAACGGATCAAATAAAATGAAAGTAAGAATTTTCATCTTTTCTCAATCAAACCCGATAAGACTCACCTCCACGATTCTCCGATGATGTTCGGATAATACAAGCACATGAACATTTAATTCTATCTGCACAACGCCACGTAACACTATTTTTATTGAAACTTTTCTTCGTGAATAAGCATCCCTCGTGCACAAGAGTTTTCGTTTCCTTTTGAGGAGAAACAAATTTCAACGGCATGTTACTCGTAATCAAGCACGCATGTATATGGAAAGACAAAATACGTATCACTTACTACACTATCAATACATCAAGCGGCAACAAACACGCACAAAAACCCATTTAGAATAGGTGTGTCTCAGCGGCAAATGAATTCAATCAACACATCTACCTACACGAACACAAGCACCGGCCTCACAGTTGTCAAACAAATCCAATAACATGATGAAATAATAATTAGAATTTTTGACAACAAGAATTAATTTGACAGGATCAAAGAACGGTCAAGCAGGTGTGGGAATTGTAATGCATAAAAGAATAGGAAATAGAATAGACAATTATTTGCAACATAATGAACGTGCGATGATGGTTAGAATCAGAACAAAACCGGTAGACACAGTCATAGTCCAAGTATACATGCCCACATCTGCATATTCGGAGGAAGATATTGGAAAAACGTACGAAGAAATAGAAGAAGTGATAGAATATGTGAAGGGAGGAGAGAATTTGATAGTGATGGGGGATTGGAATGCGGTAGTAGGACTAGGCAAAGAGGACAACATTATAGGAGATTTCGCGTTAGGGAGGAGGAACGATAGAGGACAACGTTTAGTCGAATTTTGAGAAAATCATAAGATGGTTATCACAAACACTTTATTCGAAAATCATCCAAGAAGAATCCACACTTGGAAAATGCCAGGAGATACAGCAAGATACCAAATTGATTACATATTAGTGAAACAAAGATTCAGAAACCAAGTGAAAGACTGTAAAACTTATCTCAGTGCAGATATAGATAGTGATCATAATATGTTGATGATGAAATGTTCTCTGAAATTCAAATCTCTGGAGAAGAAAACGAAAATGCAGAAAAGATGGAATTTGAAGAACCTCAAGCAAAAACAAACACATGAGGCATTCGAGAAAATGTTGGATGAAAAATTGGGAGATCGAAAAGAGGAAGACTTGGGAATAGAGAGGGGATGGACAAAGATGAAGGGGAATATGAGAGAATGTGCGGATAAGATTTTGAAGAATGATGGAGTAGAACCTAAAAACCCATGGATAACGGGAGAAATTTTAGAATTGATGAATGAAAGAAGAAAATACAAGAATAATGATAGCCAAGAAGGCCAGCAACGATACAAATCATCGAGAAATGAAATAATAAGAGAATCAAGGAAAACAAAAGAACAGTGGTTAGAAGAGAAATGTCAGGAAATAGAAATAAGATTGCATTTAGGAAAAATAGATGAAGCATATAGGATTATCAAAAGATTTTTCGGACAAATGAAATCTAGAAGCAATAAGATTAGAAACTCTCTAGGACGACAATTGATGGAAACGGAAGAGAAAATAGAACAGTGGATCAATCATTTGGAAGACTTGTATAGAGGAAACGATGACATAGCACTTTTAGAGAAGGAGGAGGATGTAGATGAGGAAGAATTGGGAGATTCGATATTGAGATCAGAATTTGACAAGGCTTTGAAAGAATTGAAAAATAATAAAGCGCCAGGCATAGATGGCATAAGTGCGGACCTTATAGAAGCCTCCAGGGAAGGAACTCGTGACGCACTGTTTGAATTGATCAGAGATATGTACGAAAAAGGAGAAGTACCGGGAGATTTCCAAAAGAATAAAATTGTCGCTATCCCGAAAAAACAAGGGACAGACAAATGCAAGAACTACAGAACAATCAGTTTAACTTCACATGCTTCAAAAATACTGACCAAACTCATATACAGGAGGATGGAAAATAAAATAGAGAGTAGATTGGCAGAAGATCAGTTTGGTTTTAGAAAAAATAGGGGAACGCGGGAAGCAATCTTAGCACTCAGGGCAGTAATAGAGAAAAGGATAGCGCTGAAGAAATCTGTGTACATAGGTTTTGTAGATATACAAAAGGCTTTCGATAATGTGGACTAGGAGAAGATGTTTGCGATCCTGAAGAAGGTGGGAATAAATTATAAAGATAGAAGAATAATATACGAATTATATAAGAATCAAAGTGCAATAATAAACATAGATGGTCAGGAAGGTGAAGCACATATAAGAAGAGGGGTGAGACAAGGATGCTCATTATCGCCACTGATTTTCAATTTATATATAGAAGAAGCAATGAACGAAGCGAAGGAGGAAATTCAATCGAACTTACAGATTCAGGGACAAAATATAAGTATGTTGAGATTCGCGGATGACATAGCTATATTGGCCACGAGTAGTACTGAGTTAGAAAATATTCTCAACACTATGAGAACAATATTATTGGAAAACTATTGTATGAATATGGATAAAGACAAAACAAAATTCATGATGTGTACAGCAGCGAAAACAGCTAGAAGAACGAAAATCAAAATAGATACCGAGACAATTGAACAGGTGAAAGAATTCAAATATCTAGGAAGCATAATTACAGAGAACGGCAAAAGCGAAAGAGATATAAGAGCAAGAATAGCATAAGGGAAACAGGCTTTTTACCAAAAGAGACAGTTATTATGCTCAAAAAATATAAGCTTGGAAGTAAGGAAGAAATCCTTGAAAAGTTACGTTTGGAGCACAGCATTATATGGTTGCGAAACTTGGAAAATGGGGAAAACTGATCAACGAAGACTTGAAGCTTTTGAAATGTGGTGTTATAGGAGGATGCTCAGAATAAAATGGATAGACGAAGTCAAAAATGAAGAAGTACTCGAGCAGATAAATGAAGAGAGAATTCTCCTGAAACACATCGTGAAAAGGAGAAGCAATCTTATAGGACACACATTACGGCATGAGAGTTTATTGAAAACAATATTGGAAGGGAAAATGAATGGTAAAACTGGTAAATGTAGACCTAGTGCAAGTTATATGAAGCAAATCGTACAAGACAAGGGATGTAGTAGATATGTAGAATTTAAACGTTTGGCGGATAATAGACAGGGGTGGAGGGTTTCATCAAACCAGTCGTAAGACTGATTACTTCATGATGATGAAGAATTAAATAAGAAACAAAGACAGGAGAATTCAATACGAATCACATAAGAAACTTCAAATCCACAAGGTGAAAGAGAACTACCCAAGAAATACAGAAAGCAGAATTAAACACGAATCAAATAAGAAGCATTCAAAAGAAAACACAAAATCGAGAGAAAAAACACAAAGACAGAAGAATTAAAAAAGAATTACAAAAAGAAAATTTGAACTTTGAATTTCAGAAGATATTTCAAACACCGACAAAAAACACAAAGAAAGAAGAATTGAATAAGAATTACAAAAAAAATTTGAAACTTCAATTTCAAAAGACATTTTAAACACGGACATTATATCCTCGGACATTCCGCCTGCGGACATTTTGTCATCGAACATTTTGTCACGGACATTCTGTCGCGGGACAATTAGGCGTGACACCTCATAAACATATAGAACTTTCCTGAATATCCTTATTTTACCTATTTCACTTTCTTGCGTGAAGGCGTTCCCATGATGTTGTTTTGGGATTTGTAATATTTGTTACTTTGCTCTTGGTTTGAATTCATATTGATCAAGTTCGGCAAGAAATCATCTCGTGTTTTCCACCGGAATGGCCAGATATCCTTCCAGCAACACCAAATGAAGAAGATATCCTCATCATCGATTGAATTCTCTTTCTACATAATTTCTCGTCTGTTAAACACGAAATTTCACTAGCAAATTAAAAATCACATTGTCACGCATCGTTTCTACAATATTCCCACTCATTCCATTCACGTTCGTTATTACTGAGTTAGAATAAACCAACTTGGATCATGATTTGTATGCGTTCCAGCGAACCAGTTTAAATAATCGATTCTCCCGTTCAAAGAATTACATCGTGATTCTGTTCCAAGATGTCTCATGATTAAAAACGGATTTATTCGATAATTTTCCGACTATGAAGGACTGAAATTCACATGTTCTGATCCATTATTTCTCAAATCTCAGAATTTTATGGGGATGTCGGATTTGACAGGTCTACTAACCTGATTTATGTGTTTTCTTAAATATCTCTTTACAAGCCATGGTGAATCTTCACTGTGATCTGATTTTTTATCAAATATTGTTCCTTTCATTTATATGAATGAGAACTATATCAACAATATCTCAATTAACGCAATGTATACAAGTTATATAGAAAGTCTATAAAAATCATATCACAATTTTAGAACGTGCGTGAATTCGATCTCAATTCTATTTGAAATTCATAACACATATAAATTCAATCTGATTTTTATAAGTTCGTGTATTTCTGAGAAAATGTACTTATTTTACTCATGTTTATAATATATTTCAATATCAATTATGCAATGATTCATTTTGAACTATTGCACTTCATTTTGAACTATTGCACTTCATTTTCATATGTGCACAATTTTTCGTTCAAAATTTTTCGTGTAAAATTTTTCGTGCACAATTATTCGTGCACAATTTTTTGTACAAAACTTCGATTAGAAATTCTTGAATAGTGTACGATAAGTTTCTGATGTGCACAATATTGGAAAACAATTTTTTTCCCACACCTGCACGGAAAGTTGATGTTTTCTGACCTATTTTTAGGGGAGAGAGTGCTGAATTCCAAGCGAATGTGTCACAGCGGGAGGGAAATATTTTCCGCCCGCTCGCAACGGGAGGAAAGTACTTTCTACCCGCTCGCAACGGGAGGAAAGTACTTTCTGCCCGCTTGCAGCGGGAGGAAAATACAAACTATCTTTTCGTTCTGAAATATGCATATGAATATTTTATATGCAATTAAACAGATGATTTTCACTTTCTTTGCAGTTGTGGGAAAAAATAGTTTGTTCACCCCGGGGAAAAGTGGGAAATTTCCACTTTTCCCCCCTGATAAACAATGTACTATTGTTGATAGGCCTTTTGTGCACGATTATATGTGCATAACAAACAACACCGGATATTTTCAAAGGTGCAAAATGTAAGGTGCACAATCTTACATTTTGCATTTTTTTTTCGTGTGTACAACTGACTGTGCACAACTGTCAGTTCATATTTATCAAATGTATCGTGAACAACTGAAATTAATGTGTGAGAATTCCGTTCAATTCCTCCATGTGTATAATGAATAAGTGCACAATTCTCATGTGCATCATTCATACCATGTCAGAAATTTCAAGATCGAATCATATGCTGCTTTTGTTTTTCTATTCATCAATACCCACGCACATGGTAAACTCTGAACAAAAACACATCTTAGGCTCGTTCAGAAAAGTAATTGAGGAGGTGGATCGGATAACTCGCCGAGCGCTCGAACCGCGTCACAAGTTTGATGCAAGAGGTCCCGTCGGAGGTCGAAAAAAAAAGTCAGAATTTTGGAAATGTAAAAATACTGAGTGGTAGAGCTTGAAAAATCAATCCAAGTTACCCTTCACGATTTTTTTCTATGATTGATGATTTTCGAGGAAAAAATCACGAACCATCAATTTTTTCAAACCAAAAAAGATTATTTTTCAACATATATTTTTTCGCATATAGCCTTACGACACTTACTACAACAAAAGTTGGTTTTTTTTTGTTCTTTTCACATCACAAAAGGTACAACGTTTTCGTTTCTCCATTTTGTTGGGCCCAAGAATGTGCTGCTCCTGGTTTTCACCCAAAATTTCTTCAATATTGACTCTCAATGGTTTTCGCAGTTGTGTTATTCGCAGTCGATCTTTGAGATGGGGCTTCACCAGTGAAAGGACCAGACCCTTATATATGCGCGACGATTCAAAAGCTCGTGATCAGCAAGTAAGTTATAAAGAATGAAACTATTCACATCAGCTTGATCGATAATACCAAAAAAGAGCCGCAATGGACATCTCAGAGTTCGTCTTGCACAACTGTAATTGCCGCGCAACCGGTCGAAGACATCTGTACCGCATTCATTGTCGTTGTAATATAAGATTCTTTCTGGCTTTGACTTTTCTTCATTCATCTTCACCGAATGATGCACAGACGATAATACGAATACAACCTTATTTTTCTCCGGATAGTAAGAAGTCAAGGACAGTTTTCCATTAGAGCCAACTTTCATGGTACCAGTTGAGGCAGTGCATTTGAATATTTCTGGCACTTGTCTCTTATTTTTCCTCAACGTGCCAATCATACGCAAATTGTAGGTTTCAGACATTTTCGTGAAACACCCCACTGACGAGAACCAGTTGTCACACGTGATTATTCTTTCTGTTCCATGAATTGCCTCTGAGAGACATCGCACGTAATAAGTTGGGACAGATTCAGCTCTATACGGTTTAACTCTGCCAGTGTGAGGAATAGCATTTGCAATGGTTCAGAATGAATCATTGCATTATATCATTATGAAATATTGTAAAAATAGCTGAGAACGATAGATCTCCATTCCAAATATGAGGATAGATAGAATTTATACAGATTAAAGACGTCCAGTGGAATTTCTATAAAGTACATATCGAATCTTTATAGAATTTGTATATAATTTGTGTTCAACTTGTATATATTTTGGTTAATTGAGATAATTTTCATATAGTTATTGTTTGAATGAACAAAAGTAATGATTTTCAATCGGAAACAAAAATACGATGAAGATTTATAATGATTCATGAAGTGGTATCTAAGAAAATGCATAACAGAGGTTAGTAGACCTGTCAAATTTCACGTCCCCATAAAATTCCAGGATTTAGAGAATAATCAAACTAAATATATCAATTCGGGTTCCCAATAGTCTGAAGTTTATCAGAAAAATCCGTTTTTGAGAATTTCATATCCTGGAATGGATGTATAACACAAATCTTTGAAACAGAAAATCACAGATTTTGACAGGTTTGCTGGCGTGCGTTCAAATCATGGTTATAATCGATTATTCTGATTTTATATTGAACAAATATGACCAATAATACATGAAAACATAATATAAACAATCTACAATGTTGTATATTGTAATTCATTAACGAATATATCATGTTGAGAAACGATAAATCATATTGATTCTATCCGACGGCAAAGTAAGATCGATAATTATAGTCAATCACGTATTAGATCGAGATTTTGTATTAAAATACACTCTGAGTTGTTCATAAATTTAGTCGAACACATAATTTTATGTTCATTTAACATATTTATAACAGAGAAATGTATGTTTAATAAATACAGATAGTTAGATTCTCAAGATCATGAAGAAGAACAAAAATCGCGATGGCGTCATACTACTTATTTTTACTGTTTCTTTTGTATAAAACATTCATATAATTGTTATCAAACTATTGGAGATTGTTGTAAAATACTTGTGAAGATGTTATAAACAATGAGTGATAGTTTGTATAGGTGTAAAATGCGGTTAAGAGAGAGAAAAGCTAGTTATATGTCGATCAATTATAGCGGTCAGAATGAGTGCGAGCGAGAATACCGTGCGCAGAGAAGGAGAGAAATGTAATTCGCGGTGGAAGGGGAGGCTTCTCGCGGGTATATGAGGCGGATCGCGAGCCTCAGTTGACCTCTCTTCGCTCTGGTCAGCAGTCAGACGCTCTTCCTGACTACCGAGCATTACAAGCCTTGCTTAGGCTCGGTGCTGACGTCATAAGTCCTTGAGACTATATGAATAATAAATTCATGCGAAAATAATTCATTAAATAAATTCTTTGAATTTTTTTTCTTTTCTCACTCTCTTATCAATTAAATATCGTTGCAATCCATGTGAAAACTGTTTTTTTTTTCATCATAAAATTTTATACAAGATTGATATTGGGCTCATTTCTGGTTACGCGGGTGCGGCAATTGCGCCAATCCTTCATGGCCGATTTTGGCTCAATATCAATATTAGTTATTTGAATCAGAATTCATAGATTGGTTACGCGGGTGTGGCAATCGCGCCTATCCTTCATGGCCGTCTAGAAAATTCTGATTGTGAAATATAATTTTGAAATGAATCATTAAGTCTGATTCTGGTTACGCGGGTGTGGCAATCGCGCCTATCCTTTATGGCCGAATTGGATAAGATGAATTAACGTTGAGTACGAAGAATTTGCAATATAAACAAGAGAACAGTTTATTTGGAATAATATCAGATAAAATATCAGAATAAATATCAGATTCTATTGGAAATCCATTAAAACTGGTTCTGGTTACGCGGGTGTGGCAATTGCGCCTATCCTTCATGGCCGAACTGACTTAAATGAACGAAAAAAAGATATTAAGAGAGAAGATGTTGTGAATTAGCTCAAATTAGAATAATTTCTGTTATAAATGAAAATATTATTTGTGGTAAACTATTTAAAAACGAAAATTCAAATATTGTCATTGAATTCTGTTTGTGAATTGAAATCGAAATATTATAATCAATTAAATTCTATTCATTTCAAGAATGAATTTTGAGATCGATTGATTCTCTTAAAAAATACTCCGAGTTTTCGTGTAAGACCCCAACTTTCATTGAATATATTGTGTTATTTAGATTAACTCTTGTTATTTATTTATATTCACCCTTCAAAATCCATTTTAACAATCAAACGTTTGAGATACGTAAGAATTAACGTATCTAAGAAAATCAAAACGTTTCACATTATACATATAGAAAGTCCTCGAATCATTTAGGGATAATATTTTTATGCCATATCTTGCGGGCTTCGACTTTATGTACACGCGAGCTGCGAATTTTCCTTTGAATCCCAATAACTGCTCATCTATAGTCAAGTTGTCGGATGGTGTGTAATTACTCTTACAATTTTTGATAAAATGATTCCACAGTTCGCGTATAGGAGCTAAGAGATCGTTCGCGCGTCTTTCAGCCCGAGCACTCTTATCATCAAAGCGAAGACGGCTACCGATAAACAGAAATCTCTTTTCCGTCATAACTGTCCTATACAAATTGCTCCCAAATTCGTTGGACCACATATCACTGGGACTGACGTGATCATTTTTATTTGGGCCCTGAAAATACAGCCAGCCAATATACGCTTTGTTTTCATTCAACGTTAAAAGAGCGTAGGTAGTATTCGGTTCAATTTCAACTTGCGCATTGTAACGTTCGATCTCTACATTTGTCCATTTGACAATCAATTCAAGCATCTCGGCAGAAAATAGGGTACTCCACGACTCAAATGGATTTCTAGCTTGTGAACTATCAATTTTTGCTGCAGGTAAATGCATCCTTATAGAGGATCTTGAACGATGACCACGTGTTTCTGGAGCTTGAAGACACCATTTATACTTGTCTCCACCATACTCAAATTTGCGCTTTCGTCGTTGTCGCGGTATGTCTTCAACCTTCTTCAACCTGTTCCTCGTCATTCACTTCAGAACCTGAATCTTTTTCATCGCAAGACACTTCAGTTTCACTGGATGTTTGATCTTCCACGGAGTCGTCTTCTAAATCACTCGCCGCACCACCATAGTCCACTTCGATGTCTCGTGGGCGTAGGACACGAACAAAATCCTCAGGAGATCGTTGTGCCATAGTTTTTCTTGATTTTTTCGGTTATAGCTGGTATCGTGTTAAATTAAATATTACAGAATTTCAATTAGTGTTTGTGATAAAGATAGAGACAATAAAAATATACTTAATAAGGGGGAATATGGAACGATTGCACGGAGAGAATTTTGTAGTATAGATTACTACACTGAGACAAATTTAGAGTTGAATTCACTATGTGATTTTAGTAATGGAGGAACATACTGACATGTAATGAAATTTACTGTAAAACGTAGTGAATTTGATCAGGTTTCTATTGACATAACATAGTAAATTTTGACCTATTATAGTAAATTCCTTTAGAAGTCAGTATATTCCTCCATTACTAAAATCACATAGTAAATTGAACTCTAAATTTCTCTCAGTGTACAATTATTTTGTAATGCTGGACTATACTGACACTGTTACTAAGATTACTCAATGTTCGTTCATGAATACCTTGCGTGCATCTCTTTTCACGAATGGGAAATTGTAATTCTCCTTTGTTTTGTTTCCTATTTCTCTATATTCTATCGTGATTCTAATCATTATCATAGCAATATTCATCGTAATGTCAGTATGTTCCAACTTGACAAAAACATAGGGATATTGAATACATTTTTTATACAATTTGTATTACAAAATTTTCTCCGTATGTCAAAGTTGAAAAAGAGAAAAAAAGTGGAGAGCATGTTTCATTCAGTTATGAGACTCAATTCATGCTGGTCTCACAGTGATTCTCATAAGTGGAGATCACTGTGTATCGATTGCACGTGATAAAACATGAAAAATTTTCGGAATGGAAAAAAAATATTTTACTCACCCGTAACTTTTGGCACCCTTAAAAGGTGAACATGGCTCACTCGTGCCTTCTTGAAATTTCCACTCGCTCTCACCGCGTTTGTTAGCGCACTACACCATCAGCGCTTGGGGAGCTGGTAGTCCACTAGTTTACAATTTTTCTCAGTATAGTTTGGCCCCGCCACTCATCCCTCCTCCTGAGCTAGCAGAAGGAGAAAGTTTCGCCGAGGCACGAATGACCCATGTTCACCTTCTGAGGGTTAAATGTTCATCTCAAGTGCTATTCATTTTTCATTTCAGAAGATTCTAAATCGATTGGTATATATCCCACGGTGACAGATTTTTGGAATTTTTTCATGAGTTTGCTCCAGCACTCGGCAAAATTTGGAGGTGCACTCTTAAAAAAACGTTTCTCTCAAATTCTATTCATTTTCCATTTCGGGAAATTCTGAATCGATTGACTGAATCGATATTTCTATAAATACACCTTTAAAGCTGCTAACCCTTGAATCTATTGTTCAATTTCAAACATTCTTTCCTATCTCATTCATAGGTCTCATCATCCTGAAACGCTATTTTTGAAATACATTGAAATCCCGCCAATTTTGTGACAACTCTCAACGATTCTGATTGGATTCGCCATTCCCAGACGGATCAATCAATCCTAATATCAAAAGTCAGCCAAACTGTTATAGAAACTCAATCCAGCAGCATTCGACAAGTTCACCACGTTGAAAAAACAACTGGTCGAGTTCAATAAAATATTTATTGTCAATAAATATAACGATTCGATATATCACAGTATATCTACTTATCATAGGAAAAATGAATGATGACAGACCAGTGAGTATTTTTTCATATTGCAAGCGTCATATTTTTCAGACGAGCCTTCCAATGAAGTCTACAAAGAATAACCTCAAATAATTTCCGTGGAAATGATATATTTTTGAAATTTCGTGGATTCATTTTTACGGCAATTGATGAAATAATTCCTCAGTTCCCGAAGAGAACATGAAGCTTCAGCGAACGTTCAGATCAGATGTGTATAGATCGGGCCGAAAGTTCATCAGAGCTAACTTTTAGATTCACCAACGTTTGACAAAGGTTCTACGGACGTTGAAATGTCTGCCTCGAAATACGTTCAGGAAACATAGATGGAACGTTCGCTGAAGGTTCATCGAAGGTTTGACGGAGCTTCACAAAAATATCTATACTTATATTAATTTTGATCAATTTATATGAAAAATAAATGAATCAATAAACATAAATTATTATAAATCAATATAAGTATAGATATTTTTGTAAAGCTTCGTCAAATCTTCGATGAACCTTCAGCCAACGTTCCATCTATGTTTCCTGAATGTATTTCGAGGCGGCCATTTCAACGTCCGTAGGATCTTTGTCTAACGTTTGTGAATCTAAAAGTTAGGTCTCATGAACCTTCGATCCGATCTATACAGATCTAATCTGAACGTTCGCTGAAGCTTCATGTTCTCTTCGGGTTCTCCTCATTGTAGAACATATTTGCGATGAGCTTTTTCATAACCAAAAGAATTACAGAAGATTGAAGATTGAGGTTAATTTGCATTTTTCGGTTTTTTGATACCCCCAATTTTTTTTCTTCTGTCTTCGATTACAAATTATACTTTCGATTCAAAATTTGTACCATAACATAACTCCAAGCTTATTGGAGTCAACTGTATGCAACAGGTTTGAACCGATGGAAACATGGTTTCATGAATCAAAAGTGCAGTGAGCTTCTTTACTCTTATGATTGGCATGAATTCTTGCCACAAAAAAACTCATCATTTAAAACTCCCAATAACAAACATATATATACATAAACATTTGTATACGTATCCGTACATGTTAGGATACTCACTACAATATCAAGTCATGAGGTAATTTCCATATTGGTTCAGGTTTTATACATGTTTCTCACCATTGCAAGATAGATCTAAAGCAATTCGAATGTCATATTACTGAATATTTAAAATCGCTATATACATGTAATTATAAGATGAATTACTTTGCAGTAACAAAATTTCCTGTCATGAGATGCTCATCACTTGTGAAGGTTTATAAGACATTCAGAATGTACAAATGTCACTAGAATATATTCCTAAGAGAACACGATGGTCCAAAGAATGTTTAGTACAGGTGCATTGAACGTCCGGACATTTTATGGTCCATTGAACATTCCTTGAACGTGAAGGAACATACAATGAAACTAAATTCCACCTGAGAAGTTCATGTTCTCGTGGATTAGAATGATTCATGGGTTCCTATAATTGATAGCTGCTTGTTGGTGTTTAATCGAATTTGATGTTTACCAACTTTCAGTATATATACCCAAATAGCCAAACCTGCCTGCTCTCAAGCTGACATTTGTTGCAAGCATGCAATTGTACATTATGTTAACATCACTTGTAAACAGCATAAAAAGGCCGCATATTGGAAGCACATACCTACACATAAGATGTCTCCTTAATGCTCGCGAAAATCCTGCCCATGTGTATCACATGCAAGCAAGAGTTCTCTATAAAAAAAAAAAAGCAAGATAGTTTCCTAATTGGCAGAACGTGCATTACTCATGGTACCACGGAGGTGTTTGCCGGCAATATGAAAAGTATCGCGGACGAAGCAAGTTCCTTGTATATTAACGTAGTACGGTGTTCTGTGATCAATTATTCGTGCTTTACCGTCTTTTACCAATCAAATTGTTATCAACACATTTGTGAGTATATGTATAATTATCTTTACTAAAATAGTCTGAATACACATAATTGGAATGCTTTAATATCTCACCCTGTATAGCCTATAACCTACAATCTCTTAATTAATTATTAGCTTGACTTCAATAAAGTGGTGAAAATATCATGAATATTTATTTGAAATTCGGATAGTTTTACATTCTTCAGAAACTACATCAAATCTTGCGAACCCGGTATTTTGTGTTTGCCGCGTTTGCATATGATAATTTTTTTCTCCGTTTTTCTTGTTGTTCTTATATTGTGATCTTTGACTTCGGGAAGGAGATTCATATTTGGCGCGCATTCGGATTTCCAATGTTCATATAATTTTTTCAATTAGGCATCCTACCTATCGGTATTTGTCAGTGTTGAAGCAGATTGCTCGTGCCGTTAATTTTTGTTACTTTCTATTTTGAAGGATAATCAGGGTGGCGACAAAAATCTCATTTTCAAATTCCCTGAGAATTCCCGGTTTTCCAGGAGTACTTTTTGTAAATTTCCCTGAGGTTTGTGAACTTTTATATTATATACAAATAAAATGTTTTCCAACGCTCAAGCATTAATTATTCCGACTCAGCAAATAGGATTTTGATGATAAGCATAAAATTTGATAATGTTCATCGTTGAACGCACACGGAGAGATATTTATAGTTAAATTTACTACGTGATTGTTGAAACCGAGGATCAGACTGACTTTCCAATGGAATTTACTGTAAAACATTGTGAATCTGAACAGGTATCTACAGAGTAAAAATTTTTGTGTATTTTTAACACATGCGCATGTCCCAAACGGTCCACTCAAAATTCGTTTTAAATATTGGTACAAAGAATGTGTGGAATTGACGCGAAAGTGTTAGTTTACATTGAAAATCTATCAATTTGATCATTTTTCGTGTTGACTTTCAATACGAATATTGAGTGGACAGTTTTTAATACAAAATTTTTTACTGCGTATTGTTTCGTTACAGTAAATTTTATTGTAAGTTCAGCCTGCTCTTCGATTACAAAGTACCATAGTAAATTTAATTTTACATATCTCTCCGTGCAGAGTTGATATAATAATATACTTCCGAGTATTTTATATGGTTTATGACACCCCCGTCAAAAGTCACCGCGAGTCACACCTAAGATTGTCTAGGAACCCACATGGAAATCAATGGGTACCCATGAAATTCCCAGAAATTCCCATGTAGATTTCCATGGTACTCATCTGGATTTTTTTGATGGGGATGTAAAAAAAACTGAGTATTTTACGTGCAAAATCAACTTCTGGCTCTTGAGGAGGGTTAAAGGATATTACATACATTATACTTCAGAAACCAGGTATATTACGTAAGAAATTGAAAAATTACGTAACAAACCCAGCTCTGGTAAAACACATGACAAAATAAGAGTAATACAGTAGAACTCCAATTATCCGAACTCCAATCATCCGAATCGCTGATTTTCACAAATTGGGGATGTTGGTGGCTTGGACAATCCAACCAAATACTGAGGGAAAATATCTCTCAAGGGGATAGCCTGGCGTAGAACAAGAAAAGACAAACACCTTTTTTTGTTTTTCATTTCAGAAAAATTACTCTCCAAATTTTTTGGAGTGAAAATCTACTCCTAAAGAGTGAAAATACTGCAAGTCCAACAAGAGTGAGTTTTCACTCCATAAGAGTGAATTTTCACTCTCTTTCCATATTTGCTGCTGTACCTTGCTCAAACTTTCACATAATTGCACCAAAAAATTAATTTGAATTCTTCAATATGCGAACAATAAATGCTGCAAATTGCAAAACTATATGCTGAACAGTTATTTCTGAAATACATCCACAAAAAAGTGCTTGTTTCTGATGTTCTACACCAGGCTATCTCCTTAACCTTTAGAGAACGGGGTGACTCAAAAAATTTTTTACCATTCCTCCTGTGTTCAACACACCAAATTCCCCCTGAGAATCAAGAAAAATGGTGTTTCCCAGGGTGGTCCCTTTTGGTACTAGTCCCGTCCGCTCAAGGTTGATAGATTTTGATTGGTTTTAAAAAGGGAGTGAGGACCACTTGAATACAGGTGGAAGATTAGCGAGATTTTGATCACCTCTTCCTTGACGTAAACCGATCAAATTCAGGCAAAAATTTTCTAATCGGTTCTAATAGGTCTGTTTAAGCAGGGTTATTCCCCAATTCATATGATGGAAGGGAACCCAATAAACATTCTTGTGGAAATCTTACGGGACATAGATATCTCAAACGTATATAGAAGATGTATTATGCAACATGGTAAGGCATCTTTTGGATCGCTTCAATGTATCTTTTAGAGCGATCCAAAAGAGGGATTCGAAAATGTTTACTGGGAAAGTATTCGTGAAAATTTTCGAGAACAACTACAATGCGATTCGTGACTGTATATAAATAAAAGATTTTCTGGAGGTTTGTTTCATCATTTTTTGTATTCTTCTCCCAAACCAAGCCAAATCTCATACGGCACAAGGATAGAAATAGGATATCTAAGATATTTTCGACATCCAATGCAGGTCCAATGGACGTCAAATGAATATTAGACGAATATTGGAATATGCATTGAATACTTGATAGATGCCATATTTACTCTGTAAATCCGAATCAGTGAAAAGTACTGAGAATCAGTGAATTCCACTGACCAACCAGTGCTAAGTCGTCCACTGTGGACGACTGAGGACTGATTCGCCAGGGAAATTCACTGATTCTCAGTACTTTTCACTGATTCGGATTTACAGAGTAGACGTGCTGTATGAGATCTGTACCCAGATAAAACACGTTGGATTCTTTTTCAAGAACAAGAAATAGAATTCTTCAAGAACTCTTTTTGAACTTATGAATTTATAATGAACTCTGGAGGAGTTCAATGTTTGAGACATTCACGAATAGGTACTATGAGGGTACTGTGAGAATACTTTCAGAATTGTTTCAGGACTCGCTAATGTCTCAAACATTGGACTCCTCCAAACTTTTGTTGAATTCATCAAATTCAAAAAGAGTTCTTGAACAATTCTATTTCTTGTTCTTGAGAAAGAATTTTCCATGTGCTATCAGGTTATTGACTGATCTTCCAAATTTTTGTGTAGTGAAAGTTACAAACTCACTTTCTATGCTCTACTGGATAAATTTTTGTCAATTATGATTTTTTTGAAGAAAGCACTGAATGTTGTTTCCTTATCAGAATAGAATTGAAAGAAAAGAACAGTGAACAATCAACAATTTTTCAATACAGAAAACAGTTCAAATTTATTCATTAGAGGAATACAGATGAACTGTAAGAATTAGGTATTCTCGAAATATTCTGGAAAAATTAAAAAAAATCTGACTGATTATTACAATTCATCCATATTCCTTTAGATATAAGCTATTTCCTGTATTGAAAAATTGTTAAATGTTTCCTTCATTCAATTTCATTTTGATAAGAAAAAAAGTCAAAAAATTATATTTATATATATTATTTCCAATGTGAGATTTCCATAAGAATCAGTTAAAAGTTAGGTGAAAGTAAAAAGAAAACAATGGCAATACCGAATCTGAATTTGGAACTCGACTTCCCACACATTTCCCTAAGTTTCCAATTTTATTTTCGAAATTCCCTGAGATTTCCCTGAGATTTCCAGAATATTAAAAATCCCTGAGATTTCCCTGATTTTCCTGATTTCCCGGTTCTGTCACCACTCTGATTAATAATTAAGTGCTAGCTATATTTGATATCTTTTCACGGTTTATCTTATGAAGCTGATTATTTTTACCGTCTATCACTAAGTTTCACTCTTCAGGGTTGTTGTTATTTTGGCTGTATGAGGTAATATCCGTTCTAACCTCATTGTTTTCATTTTCAATTTTGATGGAGCTTTTCTTCCCGATTTTGTTGTTGGTACTTTCATTTTGATTTGTCTATTTTGTATGCGTATCTTTTTTCACAGCAATCTGCAACGTGCTTTAGTGTTCATTACCATTGTTTTGGATGCTGAAACACGTTATAAATACACTTGGTTGGTTTTTTTCTCACAGCTACATAGGTAATTTTGAAAAATGAGTCTTTTGGTCTTCAATTCTTTTCACGTCAGTCTTATATGATAATTTTTGTTTGTAGATTCTATATCCGTTCTTTTCAAAATGAGCTATTCGAACAGCTAGCAACGTGAGAATAGTAGATAAGAATAAAAATATCTCATCTGCTGTATGCTGGGATTGTTTTCCCTACATTTTGGATATCCACTGTCTCTGAGGTATTGAATCATCCACTTGCGGCTGTAACGAAAATTATATGTACTCATTCATGTACAGAAATTTCATTGAACATAATCAAATTATTGATGAAAATAAGAAGAATTGGGAATGTAAGTGCAACCAGATTATTAAAAATCTCAGATGTAGACCCATCTTTAAATCTTTATCAAATTCGATAACGTGAAAGTTCTCTGAATGATTTTAATCGCTGATTTGATCATTGATTAGTCTCACAGATGAATTTGGTCAATTCCTCGGATCTAGTGTCTTTTGGGAGTGGATAAATAATATATGTATTACATCGATTTGAAAATTTTCATCCTTAAATTTGAAATGAATCGAACCTTTTCCACATCACACAATAATATTATTGTCAATCATCATACAATACAGGGGTTGCCAAAAAAATCTCTCAACCCTCTTAGGAAGTAATTCTGAGGCGAAACCAAAAATTTTAACCAATCAATTGAAAACTAGATACACTAAAAAATATTTTCTGTCAATTATCTATATTAAGAGTGGAAAATCACAATTTCATGGAAAATTAGTACTCTCAGCGTAGGGAAAGTGCATTTCACTTGCAAAAGTCCTACGCTCTACATTGTAATATTATATGATTTTGTCAATTCTTGTAATATTACAACTTTAAGCGTATGACTCGTACAAGTAGATGTATTTCTCCTGTGCTGAGAGTAAGAACTTTACAACAAACTGTGATTTTCCACTTTTAATATAGGTAATCTACCAAAGATCTTGTTGATAATGTAAGAATACAATTACATCATAGGAATAACTGAAGTATTCTCCACTTGAATGACCAATTTATTCTGTTTATAATTCAAAAACTAGGAGTTCGACATTGCCTTTCGTACCGTATAGACGTGTTTTGATCTCGCTCTGCTTGTGTTACCTGTGATATTGTTCAAGATTCCGACCTGTAAATCTAATAATATCGATTCGAATTGAATTGTGATAGTGTAAATCATGACAACTTTAGAGGATTTGAAAAATATTTTAATTGATTTGCAGAAGGATGTGAAGCATATAGAAGAGACTACTACTTCCTTAGTGAAATCAAACGAGTATCTCTGTAACTAACTAGCCCAGTATCAGGAAAAATGCAACAAATTGGAACACAAATGTACTCGGCTTGCAAGTCAAGTTACTGCCCTAAACACAGAGATAAATTATTCAAAAAGCAGGGAAAGTTCTAAGAATTTAATACTATTCAACTTAACGGATTGCTCTGAGACAAATAAAGATCTTATGTCATCTGTCCTTGAAGTCTCAACCAAAGCCAAAATAAACGTATGTAATCAAAATATTGATAGTGTCATTCGACTTGGAAGGAAGGAAGGCTCTCGTCCAGTTTTGATAAGGTTCACGCACTCACATCTAAGAAATGAAATATTGGAATATTCAAAAAATTTACGGGACATTGGAGTTTCAATTGCGAAAGATCTATCTCGTGAACAAAGGGAAACCCGCGAAACGCTTCGCACACTCCAAAACACCTAAAGCTCCATGGCAAAACATCGGCACTGAAAGGAAATAATCTATATATCAACAATACCGCATATGACATATCATCTGCACAAGCTTTGGTACGGACTCTAGTACGAAACAACGAGCAAGCACCGCTGGGCACAGAAGAAGAGGACAGCTCTGATAGTGGGGATTCGCTTGCTTCCACTGCCTCTTCGACGACACGCAAGAGAGGGAGGCCGAAAGGGTCCACTGACTTGAAAATGAGTGTACAGAAGAAGCATGCTTTCCAAAATCCGAAAGCTGATCAGTCTCTTCTACCATACATGACAAACACCAATTCTTCTACTACAGATCGGACACAGAGCAACGAAAAATAGCAATCACAACATTTTTCCGCAAACTCACCACGAGTTTTATTTTGGAATATACATGGTTATCCAAACATCTCGGACTTATCGGAAATCTCTGCTTCAACTATCAACTGTATATATGAAACGTGGCTCACTGATATCCCTACTCGCCTCCCCACTGAACTTAGAGGATGTCAGCTGATCGACCAACCAGCCGTAAGAACTCCTAACGTTGGAAGAGCCAGTGGTGGCCTTATGACTATATTGAACAAAACGTTTTTTCCTCATGAAACTTTATATATCTCAAATATATATATTCATAAAAATTGTGTATAACTCCATGATCATTATCATTGGATCCGTGTACTCAAACCCTACCTCTGATTTTGATAACCTTCTGGAAAGGAGCAATGATATCCTGCAATTACTGTCGATAAAGTACTCTAAAAGTGTAATAATAGTTGGTGGTGACTTCAATGCGAGAGTCGCAAATCTGAATCAATTAGAAGATACAATCGATATCAGTAATTCAAATTTTTACTCTCAAAGATTTTCACTCGATCAGGAATCTAACCTTAGAGGCAAGAAATTAGTTACACTTATGGAAAGTAATGAGTTTCTATTACTTAATGGTCGCTCTAAAAACGACAGTCCTGCTTAATGTACTTTTGCAAATGCAAGGGGTGCATCAGCCATTCACCTTGTCTGGGTTAATCTGACAGGGCTTGACTCAATTCTTAATCTAGAAGTTTTTCATTTATCTACACTCTCCGATCACTTTTCAGTGATGGTTACTTCTTCTACTCCGCAAATTCGACACATCTCCCCGTTATCACCTGCTATGGTGTGGAATCCTCTATGTGCGAGTGCATTTAATCTCTCAATGCAGCATTCTCCAAACGTAAGTCGAATTTATAATTCAGTAAATGAACTCTCCAAAAATCTTACAGAAACAATTGAATACACGGCTCGAACATTAGGTCTATATCACACGAAAAACTAATATGCGCAAAAGCGAAAGCCTTGGTTTGATCAAGATTGTAAAATTTTCAAACGCAATATCTCAAAACAACTGAAAACTTGCAAAAAATTAAATTTCTCCTTGGAATCGCTTGCAATTTATGGTAAAATGGAAACTGACTACAAGAAGCTTATTCTTCAAAAAATGAATACTTACAAAACCGGAATTTTAAACGAAATAGCATCTGCAAAGGATTCAGCAACATTCTGGAAACTTATCAACAAGGTCAGATATCGGAAAGCTTTAGAGGATTTTATAGAACCTGACACATGTGTGGGATACTTTACATCATTATATCCTGCTAAAACAATTTTTGAAATTTCTTCATTGAATACCACCAACCCTCTGCTCGAAACTAGAATTACCGAAAATGAGATCGTTGCTAGCCTTCGCAGGAGCAAAAGTAAGAGAGCTCCGGGACCGGATGGAATAAGTTCCGAGTTTTATATGCACTCACCTCAAAATTGGGTACTATATTTGAATATATTCTTCAATAAAATCATGCTGGAAGAGGAAGTACCGGAATCTTGGACTCTGATCCTGGTGAAGATGATCCACAAGAAGGGAGAAAAGCAGGACCCAGCAAATTATCGTCCAATCGCCTTGATGAATGCCATTACTAAAATTTTTACGCAAATCTCATACTCTAGGATAGTTAAATGGATAGAAATTAACACCTCACTGCCAGAATGGCAATCTGGCTTCAGACTCAAACGTGGGTGCATCGATAATCTATTTATAATGAACTCGATAATCCAAATCCACCTTTCACGCCCCAAAGGCAAGCTATTCACCCTCTTTGTGGACTTCCGTCGAGCTTTTGATTCGATATCACATAATCTACTATGGACAAAACTCAATTCATTAGGTTTAGGTTCTAAATTACTTAAAATACTGATAAGTTTATACTCCAAGGCTGATATCTCAGTGAAAACGCACACGGGAACAACTCGACCGATTGATGTGACGGAGGGGGTCTTACAGGGGGAAGTATTGAGTCCTTTGCTTTTCTACATTATTCATATCAGACCTTGAAGACTTCCTACGTAGGAAGGGAATCAGAGGAGTTTCTATATCTCATATAGCAGAGATACTTCCACTAGCTTACGCAGATCATCTGGTTCTGTTTGCAGATTCACCGGTTGGAATGAGAAAAATCCTATCGGCTCTTTATGAGTACTGTCAGGCCTTTGGACTAGATGTCAACGTCGGAAAGACCAAGATAATCATCTTCAATAAAGGAGGACGTTCCTACACAAATAAATATTCTCCTTTCCTACATGGAAACGATAAGATAGATATAACCACCCAATATACCTATTTAGGAATAGTCTTTACACCATTAGCCATCTTTACCAAACACCTCTCAGTCGTACAAAGCAAAGCCAATCAAGCCATTAGCTCATCTCTGAGTATACTGAATTCTCTGAAAGTTAACTGTTGGCATCCCATACATAAATTATTTTGACAGCCTGGTAAAAAGTGTTCTTTTATACGGATCACATATATGGAGGCTAAGGTATTTAGAGGAGATTGAAAGAACCCAGTCCTCATTTTTCAAAAGAGTTTTACATCTTCTCCGCAGCACTCCAAGTTACGCTGTCAGACAAGAAGTTGGCAGACCTCCTCTATCCAAATCTATTCTTGATCAAACTATGAAATGGGTAGAGAAGACAACGAATATGCAAGATACTCGCTATCCGAAGATATGTTTCAATAGATTGAGAGAACTTGCAAACATCTCTACGGTCACAAAAAAATCCAATTGCATACTACAAATTGAAGACTGTATTTGAATCTCCAGCCCCACTGATATCAGAGACCCTGTATCTTTCAACTACATTGTTGAAAACACAAAGAGAATATTCGACTCTTTGGAAAAAGTCCTGATTGATAAGGACACAAAAAAAGTGACCACATCTTCAACTTTGCTAATATATCCTCACCTCACGTTTATACAAGGGCCTCAAAAATATCTAAGCCTTAGAATTAAAGCTCCACTGAGATCCCTCTTCGCACAAGTGCGACTTTTTAATAGAATATCTCCGCGACTCATCATAGACTCTGAGATATTGATGTTACGCGACAACTCACCTTGTTGTTTGTGTGGGCTAACTAATGATACACCCCTGTACCATCTGTTGGTCGAGTGCTCCAAGCTTAATACTTGCAGGGAAGAAATGTTTAATGTTGATAACGACCGGGTGAACACGAAAAATTTTTGGATTTCCCTTTTGAATAACCCCGATAAATGGGGAGTCATGAAATTATATAAATACATGAAACTTGCCACCACAGCAAGCTAATAAGATCGAAATAAACATTTCTCCCTCGTTTTCTACTTATTTTCGACATTTTACGATTTATTAATAACTGATTCAACAGAACACAGTCAAAAATTTCTGCATGGGGCTTCATTCGCATATGGAAGCAATCTTCACTCACGTATGAATTTCAAGTATCAAACCGCGTTTCTATGGGCAACATAACAATAATATAGAAAGAAAAAAAAAGGAAAAAAAATTAAGAATTGGATCTCATGTGATCTTAAATTTTCTTTACAACTATGTATGGAAGATGAATAGAGTTTCAAGAGGCTTTTAACCATGAATAATCATCACAATTAACTTTTAGGAATAGGATAATTAGCTACACGCCACGCTTGATTTATCACAGTGTACAATTAGCTGTACACTTGAAATATTAGATTGTATATTAGGCTATATATACTAGATTTTAAGGTTTATGAATTTTTTTTTTCCACCACTCAATATATGTAAATACATCGAAAGTGTGTTCTTCACAATATTGTACCAGCAGAACTCAATGTCAAACTCTATGTGAGGATCTTTTGATCTTAAACAATAAATCAAATACTCTTATAATTCAAAAACTAGGTATTTCTCAATATTCTACCAGAAGAATTTTTTTGGTTTTGTCTGAAAGATTACCTCCTAATAAATTCGAAATATATTCTGAAATACCCTGTATAAATATATGAAAATGATTATGTACAATATAGTGTACTCAAATAAAATACCAATCCAAAAACTCAACCACTTTAATACTGTCATTCAATTGAAATTCATTGCATTTTGTTGAAGAGCAACGTTTTCGTTCAATTGGTAAACTAAAGAGGATACCAAAGTTACGATCGGAACAAGTTTTTTTTCAAAATTTTTTTCCGGAATTCAAGATTCGGGCTCTATATGGACGTGGATAAAGGCTCAAAGAATCATTCCTGAAGATTTCAGATTTCCTTGTGAATTCAGTTTCGAGTATTCCGTTGCAAAAAAACTTGCTCTGATGGTAACTTTGGTATCCTCTTAATACATTACCATTGAAACGTAAATTCAACATACAGTGATACTGTGCATGATATTCAAAGGCCAAAAAACAGATCAAACAGAAATCGAAAATCTAATGCTGACTTATCAAGTCGAAAAATCAAAAGACGAAGAGCAACGGTATTCAGAGAAGCTATCGACTGTGACAATGCTGTAACTGTTTCATCAGACATCAATGATAATGGAAACAAGTCTACTGACGAATACGAAATCCCAAACGACGTTAGAACCATTTTAAAAACCCCTAGAATTTCGCCTCCAATACATAAAGTGGGAAATAGTGAATACATTCATCTTGGTGTTGGAAACGCGCTCATAAAACAATTGACCGTATGCCAATCAACGACGATTCCGTCTGAATTACAAGTAGATTTTCATATAGACGTTGCTTCTATTTTTAAATTGAAATCATCACAATTTCGGGCGATTCAAATGTGCATTAGCAATATAAAGAATTGTAAACCTAGAATAGTTGGAGTATACGTGAGGAATGAAAAGCCAGGAGATGCAAATGAGTATCTGGAGTTTTTTATAATAGAAATGACCATGATATTGGAGAAAGGAATAAATTTCGAACACACCAAAATTAGGGTGACTCTTCGATGTTTCATAGCAGATGCTCCTGTAAGAGCATTTGCAATGAACCATTTTGTACATAATTCCTTATCCCCATGTTCTAAGTGCAAAGTTCTTGGTACTTATAAAGATGATCGTGTAATTTTCCCGAATTTCAATGACCAGCACCGTACAAATGAAGAATATAGAAATTATACCGACCAGAAACATCATAAACCTGGTCAAAATCCGTTGATAAAATTAACAATTGATTCAGTATATCAAGTGCCTTTCGAACCGATGCATTTGCTATACTTAGGTGTGATGAAAAAATTAGCAATTGCATGGTTAGAAGGAATATTCTATAAAAATTTTCCACAAAGGAAAAAATTTTCTTCACATCAACTGAATGTATTATGTGAAAGATTAGAGATATTAAAAGCTTATTGTCCTCGCGAGTTTTCAAGACCACCCCGAACATTACTTGAATATGGAAGATATAAAGCGACAGAATTTCGGGGAATAGCCAAATACATTGGTCCAGTTGTTTTTGAAGGTATTTTGCCTAAATCACAATACATCCATTTCTTGTTCTTTCATGCAGCTGTAAGGATTATTTCGGGTTATTCTGAAAATCGTGAATTATATTCTGTGGCTGATCTGCTCTTACAGAAATTTATCAAAACATGTTCTGAATTATATGATGCAGGTTTTATGAGTTATAACATTCATTGTTTATCACACATTGTTGAAGATTGTACACGTTTTGGTTCACTAGAAAATTATGCTGCTTTTAAATACGAAAACGAATTGAGATTTTCAAACAAATACAAACGAAAACCTTCTCATACATTGCAACAATTGTATCGTCGAAATCATGAGTGTGATTCAAATCACTCATACCGTAATGAAAAGAATGACAAAGTTGAAGCAAGTCGATGACACAAAAATGGCCCCTTGATGGATTTGAATAATGTAGAACAATATTGCAATTTGATTATGGGTGAATTTCACTTTAGTATTAATATGAAAGATTCTTGTGCGCTGTTGGACAATTTTGAAATTTGTCTCATTAAAAATGTTATTCTACTAAAATCTTCCTATCATATTATAGTTCAAAAATTCAAAGAAGTCGCAGATTTTTATGACATCGGAATCTCATCTTCTAAAGTCGGAGTTTTCAATTGCTGTGGATTGTCACAGGAGTATGATTCAGTGCAAGCGAATAAGATTGTGAAAAAGTGTTTTATAATGCCTGTTTGGAAGACTGCTTATGTTGGCAATAAAGTACAAAGTAGTCTTGTGCAGGGACATTACATAGTGGCTGTCATGAACAACAATGGACATCAACACTGATAATTGGAAGGTCAACTGCTTTTGTCATTTCTTCAATCATTTCAAATCAGAGCGATTTGAATAATAGGTTTATCTGGTCATGGTGAATCGAAACAAGAAATATATACATATTTCCATATTCAGGGTGTATCTTGAAAGCAGCTCAAGGCTCAAAGTTTCTCGTACATTTTCAAAACGTCCTGAAGATGTTTTCAATACGTTTGGGCGTTCTTAGAACGTTGTGGAAACCTCCAAATGCTGTTAGGACATGCTTTAAGTGAGGTGAAACGAGTTTTCCTTATAGAACAGGCTGAGGAATACTTATTCTCCGAAATAGAAACAAAATGAATTGATGATTCAAGTTGCGAGTAACACGATCCTATTGGGCACCCAGATAAGTTTGGATTGATTAAAATCAAATCAGAATTTTTTTTCATAAGATTTCGTTTGAAGAACCATTAGCAAGAGGTTTTATTCAAATTGATCCTGTGGCATCTACGTTTCCAACAGAAGACTACTGATGGTTAATGAATGTATTTATATAGTTTTTATTTGATTAGTCGAATTCAGTTTTGAAACTAAGCTTCTCACAACGTTTTGCTGAAGAGATAATCGCCCTAATACAAATCAACACCGGATCAACGTTCTTTTGAGCTTAGATGGCTCGGAACAACGTTGATTCGATGTTAATTTCTACCAGGGTGTTCTATGTTTTGTTCAAAAAGAAACCCTGACATGCCTCGCTTTCATCAATCCGTTTTAAAACATGCTGTGTACAGATATTTCTTGAATTACTTTTTCACATAGGCATATGGGAAATGGATATGATGTAGCCATGAATTTTCTTCGGATCCTTATTTCTGCCCAACTAAAATTTAGATATCTTTACGATTCTTTGGGAAAACATCTTCAGAATATCTAAATATCCGCTGGGCAATCAAAACCTTCAAACCTTTGGCATCTCTGTTCTTCTAATGTTAAAACACTGTGCGTCTCTATCAATAGTACCGAATACTATATGATAGCCGATGAATATAGATAAAGCTCCCGTAAAAATTAATACCAAGTCCTCTAAAGTGGATTACTGTACTGTTTTAGATTTTTGATTGCGAAAAATCAATAATATGGACCCTAACAGACCGCATAGGACATCCAAATTACCACCAAAATTCAACGACTCATATATGACAGAACGATACCATCAGAATATACATAATCGTCAACAAAATACCCTTTTAGAAAACGGAATCAATGATTTCAGATGCCATGTGACTAATTTAGCGTATAAAGCGTCTAGCGACGATCCACAGCGTAATACGGCCAGTGTCACTATCATTTCATCTACGGGACCAAGTACCTACAACCCAGAATTGGTCCAGTTTCAGGAAAAAGCAGATATGCTCTCCGAAAAGATATGCTTCATTTGGCAAATTATCATATGTTCGTAAAATGTATTCTCGTGTCAGATTTCACTTTTGGTGTAAAGACCGATGGAATACTCTTCAACATCAACCAGTTCAAGTTCGAATTCATGAACCACACTGCACAAACATCCTCCTGAGGAAAAGAGTGAAAAGATTCTTCCTTCAGCATAATGCTATAAAATGCTCAATTTTGAATCTGCCTTCAGCCAATTGAGGGTCAGTTACATAAAGATACTTATCGATCATTAAAATAGTGGATGTACTTGCCACCTGAATGTTCGATTTGTTTTGTTTATAATTAATTCTAATTCTGATTTTTGTATCAAATTGAAATCTCCCCAATAGGCCACATCAAATTCTGCTGAATCGGTAATGAACCAAAAATAAAATTTTTTTGATCTTGATCGACAGCATGAGGTCACTTGTAATTATCAAGTTCCAAGGAATGTACATGATGCCAGTACTAATGATATGAGCCAACTGACCAATTTCCATTTCCGACCACCTTATTTCAATTATGATACGCACGAACATGAAGACTACTTCCATCACGCAAGAAAAAATGCAGCCTCATTGCACCGAAGTCAACGTAGCATACCACAGCAACAGCTCATGGGACGGACTTCAACAATTAACTCAGAAGAAATTATCAATATGTTGGAGTAATACTGTTTCAAAATTATTCTTTTATCTTGAGTATGTGATGGAATTGATTGTGAGTGAAACATTGATTATAGTTAACAAATCAACACTTATGAGATGATATTTCAAGAATATACGGTAAAAATTTCAGAACGATTCGAACGAAACTATCCGAGTTATAAGCATTTTCGTTTTACCATCCCATGCGAAAAATATTGTTACCGTGAATTTTGAACGTTTTTTTTGTTGAAACTATGTTTTTAAGTCCTGTACGTAACACATTGGAAAAATTCTGCGCTGATTTTTATCAAGTTTTATACACATCTTTGGTATGATCTACGTGTAGGATTGAACAAAAATTTCCATTTCTTTCACATTGACCGATTTTATAAGCGTTACTATCCGATTTTTAGATGAAAATCGTCAATTTTTGTTCAAAATTGTCCCAAAAGCTGAAATTGCGAAATTTTCCCTTTTCCTTTTGTTTAATCCCAGAAGAAATATGGCTAATCAAGGAACATTTTTGGTTTTCTAATATCAAATAACTAGTCCACCTTGCATTACGTACCGTAGACGGACCTTTTTTATTTCATCGCAGATCGGTGCCATCGTGGCTAAATTGCATATTTTCCAATAAAATTTTTGTTCACATATTCTTGAATATACATGAAAAAATACGATGAAGAGTCTGAAAAATGAACAAAAGTCTTGAAAACACAATATTCATAAATGCCAAATACAATGTTTATGAAGAATCATCTGTTTTCCAATTTTCTTCTACAACTTTGGAATAATGTTTCATTCATCATGTTCATCTTGATAAACAGCGATTTATCAATTTTCACAAATATTTGATGAATTTATATTTTCCAGAAGCATGGAAGTCTGGCTTGAAGAGAATCTTGATACTATTCAAAAAAATCTTCAGTAAGTTGAATTGAACTCCATTGATTCGTTAATGAAGAATGATATGAGATTTTTATAGATAAATTTTGAAAATATAATTAAAAAATGCAGTTTCCACAATTAGTATCCCCTTGATATTTATTCCAGATAGAAAATAAGTTATTGATCGAAATTCAATTAAACATACAAAATTTGAGATTCTGGTTCAGAAAGAAGTTTCGTTCATTTTTTGTTTGTTCTGTAGAACTATAAACGAACGACTGCAAAATCTCGAAACATTCAATACGAGACGTCTGAAGTCAGCTGCAAAGCCACAAAACTTACCGATGACCACTATCAAAAATATGGAAGAATTCGAAACATGCAGTGAAACAGTTTTGAAGATACGGTAATTCCTCATCGATATTGGTGTTATCATCATATGAAACATTTTGGATTGTATGAGAGAAGAAAATTTTACACATTTTGTTACAGGTGTATTGGCTGAGACAACTGGGACGACAAGATGTGTACGATGCTTGTAATTTTTATGTGAAAGCAGCAATTCATGATAGTCTAGCGAGAGAATATTTATGGGAAACTGTTAATGACCCTAGAGTGCAATGCAAAACTCTTGAGGGAACACGATTCGCAAAAGCGATCAAATGTAATCAAATATTGAGCGATTGTTTTAATTATTATACTATTTGAAAATTATTGTTCAATTTTGCATGTATTGTGTATTTTTTCAGGTGCTCTGCGAGCGAACGAATACTTTCGCGCCCCTAATGATAGCGAAATATCTGAAGCAATGGGAAAGCTCTGAAAAATGCGAAACAACGGGTCCGAAATGAAGAAGTTCGTCATCGAAGCAACTTTCCAAACCAGAATCAATCTGTTCAGGCATCCGAAAATTCGAAGGAATAATTTTTTGCAAAAACAGTTTTTATTAACAAAAGTATTTTCACTCGTCATATACGAGAGGTGTGCGAATCGTGTTTTTCAACCCTCGAATCGAATCGGATCGAATTTCTTGTCATTATCTCGAATCCGAATTGAATCGAATTTGGAGCGTCGATATCGAATCGAATCGGATTAAATCGAATCGAATTTTCCGAATCGAATCGAATTCAGCGCCAAAAATGTTCAGGATGCGTTTTCTGAATGTAATTGGCATATTTTGAGAAGATGCTTCCAGATAATTGATTCTCATGGATGTGCATGAAATATTTTAAAATATCCAGTTTCAGTAATCTAAGGTATTTTATGAATTATCGCACTCAAATGAAAATCATTCTTCGATTATCAATAACTGTTCCGACGTCTTCACACTGTGGAAAAGTTAATAAGCTGTGGTAATTACCATATAGTTGTCTTGGTTCTAGCTAAATTTTAGCTAGCATGAATAAAAAATCTAGTCGTCTAAGCCAAAGAACATCTGATCAAATTTCTACTAGGGAAGATTAAATTTTGAAGATGATTCAATATATGTGCATAGTATCAAGAGTTGTGGAAACCACTATTCATCTGATTCTCAATGGCTGTGATACATGAAAGAAATTTCACTATACAGGGTGATTCAAAAATCCCGCACTCTTTTTTGGGAGTAGATTCCTGATGAGATTCTAAAACGATTTGTCCTTTTGCACAATGCTCTCCGACGCATAATTTCGGAGATATAATTAATTGAAGTTGACTAATTATGAGGTGGATCCATCGGTCATTCAGGAGCGTCATAACAGAACAAGAGAGGAAGGTGCTTGCAGAGGGCGCTCATACGATCAGCTGATCGGTATAATCGATACGATTTACCAACATACAAATTGGTAAATTTTCTATGTAGAACGATTGAATTCGTCGACACTGTGAAAAAATTGATTATTGTCATGAATTCTTATCACGATATGCTGTAGGTGAAAGTTGTAATTTCAGTAATGATTTTTATTACGCAGACAAATGTAAAATAGTGTTATTTCGTAGGGATAGGGATTCAAGTGGGAGAAAAAAGTATAACTACTCGTTTTCAATCAGAATTTTCATGTAAAGAAGAAAACATGAGAATTTTCATTCATCCGATACCCAATTTGAACGGTTTGATTAGTAAGTTTAACACAAGAGATTGGATTCCGAATCCTGTATTCTGATTGGTCGAGAATCAATGTATGTTGGATCAATCCTCGGCCGTTTCAAACGATTCTTCTGAAGAATGTGTTTTCAACTTATCCCAACCACAACATTGAACAATGATGAATTTATTCGAATTCACCCTTTTTACATCATTCGATGATTATAAAGGGTTTATCGAACGTTAATAACTTACTTGAGATCACTCAAGATCATTCATGTTTAAATCAAAATCTAATTCAAATTGTGTGGATGTTCGAGCGCGTTTCTACGTGTAGAAAATGTATTCGTCCTAAAAAGGACGGATTTGGTTAATCTTCAAAGACAATTGTTTTTCCATTTGAAATAACAATAGGGCCATCGAAGTCATATGTGCTTTAAATGAAACTGTTTCGAGCTGTCACCTGATTGCTTGATTCGTATCACGAATGGTTGATTTAAGCTAAACAAACCGTATGTGATTACAATGTCAATCAAGTGCAATGATTGGGTCGTATACGATGTCACACCTCGTATTTTCATCAAAATTGATGGATTCTGCAAGTTGAAGTAAGTTATTAACGTTCGATAAACCCTTTATAATCATCGAATGATGTAAAAAGGGTGAATTCGAATAAATTCATCATTGTTCAATGTTGTGGTTGGGATAAGTTGAAAACACATTCTTCAGAAGAATCATTTGAAACGGCCGAGGATTGATCTAACATACATTGATTCTCGACCAATCAGAATACAGGATTCGGAATCCAATCTCTTGTGTTAAACTTACTAATCAAACCGTTCAAATTGGGTATCGGATGAATGAAAATTCTCATGTTTTCTTCTTTACATGAAAATTCTGATTGAAAACGAGTAGTTATACTTTTTTCTCCCACTTGAATCCCTATCCCTACGAAATAACACTATTTTACATTTGTCTGCGTAATAAAAATCATTACTGAAATTACAACTTTCACCTACAGCATATCGTGATAAGAATTCATGACAATAATCAATTTTTCCACAGTGTCGACGAATTCAATCGTTCTACATAGAAAATTTACCAATTTGTATGTTGGTAAATCGTATCGATTATACCGATCAGCTGATCGTATGAGCGCCCTCTGCAAGCACCTTCCTCTCTTGTTCTGTTATGACGCTCCTGAATGACCGATGGATCCACCTCATAATTAGTCAACTTTAATTAATTATATCTCCGAAATTATGCGTCGGAGAGCATTGTGCAAAAGGACAAATCGTTTTAGAATCTCATCAGGAATCTACTCCCAAAAAAGAGTGCGGGATTTTTGAATCACCCTGTATAAGATGGAATGATATTGAAATTCAAATTTTGTTTTGATATATTTAATTATTTCGGAAAGCAAGCATTTTTGGATTAACATTCAACATTTTTAATGGCTAATATCTGATATATCGATTGATAATACAAAAAATCACTGTTCTGAGAATGATTCTAAATAATCAATAACTGACATATATGTGTGAGAACCTTCCAATCAAACATGTCAACACCACAAATGATTGTCAAGCAAATTCATAAAACCGATAGCTAATTCTGTCAATACAGAGAATTGAGTGAAGAGCTATCATTGTCGAAGATTAGAACAACAACCTGTGCAACCGATGCTATTGCAATTATGAGAGATATCAACCTCAAGAGAAACGAGGATCACAAATCGCAGTGTCGAAAAACACAAAACCTGATATGACGAAATTGAATAATCACGCGTTCTGATGAAAAAAAGATGATCAATCACAATAACAGAGAATCTCCACATTGGCAACACTGATATTGCAACTTTCTCTCTTTCTTCCTCTCTCCCATTGGTTGAATTATACTCTTTGAGGCTTGTCTTTCATGGACCGGATTTTGTTTGAATTTCAGGGAATTCTAGTAAATGACTATTCCAGAACCAATTAGGTTTTCATTCTGGGATTTCATTCTGTTCTCTACAAATTCCGTTGCATAGGAGGCCAGCCTGAAAAATACGCATTTGAATCTGAGTGAAATGAACGATAGACATCCGATAACCTGAAACACTATGGGTCCAGATTTTTGTATCTCGAATGAAAGAAATCCAGCGGTGTGTTCAACATCCGCAAAAAAAGTGTACTCCTAATAATAATATTTCGGGTATTCTGGAAGGCAATATGCCTCGTTTTTTTTGTTTGGCTATTCCTAAATATTATTACTAGGTTTTGCAGATGTTGAAAGCACAACCGGAATATAACTATACGCCACTAGCCGCACGCAAAACAGAATCAGAGATGAGTTGGAGAGATTGTTAACGATATATAGAAACTATGGACCGGTTTCAGGTTGGTGGTATCACGTTTTCCGTTTATCCTCCGGTGCTGACTGGCTTAGAAGATGAATCCAACCAATCACATAATTTCCACTGAAACAAAAAAACGTAATACGGACCACGATTTGAACATTGTATTAGCAATCTCTGCAATTCGTCTTGGTCAGTAGTATACTATAGTACCGAATGCCCATGACGCCGAATTTTTCTTATTGGCTGAAGTAGACCCTAGCACAAGAGTTCTGTAAGAGTTCATAAAGGATATAATGTCTCCGTATAGAACTCTTCCAAACTCATGTGCTATCTGGGGAGCTTCTGCTCGAAAGATTTGACATTTTTTGATTCAAGAATTCCTTGAGAAAATTTCCACTTTATGACTCCGCGTTTCACGAGAAATTTTACAATTCTTCGAGAAATTTTCTCGACGGAGGAGGAGTTGAGAATTGGACATTTTTTTTAGAAATCCTCCAATCAAAATATGTGAAAATCCTCGAACAGGGGCAGGGGACATAGACTGAAGTATGAAATTTTCAGAACTGAATGTGGCGCTCTCCAGTGTGGATTAATGAGAGCTCGAATGGAATGCAGGGAGTGGGGGTATCAAGTATATTCATGTATACTTGTGTTGGTGATTATAGGTGATACCCCCACTCCCTGCATTCCATTCGAACTTTCAAACATACATTATATATATTTTCGTAGGTTTACTGGGAACAACAGCGCCACGAGTGACGAGATTTGACTTGCAATACTTCCCAAGAAAATGTGCCACTTCAGTTTCACGGAGATGAGTCTCCTTCTCTTACTTTGTGGTCGTAAGCAATCAGATTCCTCATTCTTATATAATCCACAGGAAATCGCAGTCTTCATCCAATCAGATACAATCGGCATAATATATAATTCTTCGGTCTATCAGCGTTTGGAACATGAATTTTCGGTATAATGAGCATTCGGTACAAAAACGATTCGGTGTATTGAAGGCCCAATGTTTAGTGGGATTCAATAAAGTTACATACACACTGAAAAAAATGGTTAGTCATCGTGACTAAAAATTTAGTCAAATATGACCTTAAATAAAAAATTGTACACTGTACAAAAAAATGGAAATTGACTGCGCCTTGGTACTGGAAAGTTCCAGTAAACTCTTTTTCCAGTACATTCACTGCAATTTTATGGACTTTGTGCTGTAAAATTCCATTGTTCGCAGTAAAATTTGAATGAATGTGCGGGAATATTCCAGTAAATGTACGGGAATTTTCAGTCCAATGTACTGGTTAATAACTTCCAGTGGAAATTTTTAAGAGTGCAGTTTTCTCAACAAAATATTAATTTCTATAACTGGGAGTGTTTGTTATAGTACACAATATTTCAGTTCAAGCAACTCAAATTTTGTATTCCATGTGGGTTTTAGTTACTGCACGTGGAGAGTTTTTTTCAGTGCAATGTGCAATCCAGCGAATTTCAATGAGAGTTAACGATTTTACAGAAATGTATTTAGTCTCATGGGTATAGCAGAGCTGCCAGATGGGCACTGTCGTTGAGGGGAAAAGTCTTCAAGTTCTTGGTTCTCTCGGAATTGGGAATATGATAGGCTGGTTGTACAACAAATGACCAATCATTCCAGTCTGAGGATTTTGCCTGGTAACTCTGCTCCATAGAGATATAAGACTAGAGGAGGCAAGTATGGAGATTTCACATAAGTGGAGACGTTATTGAAATAAACAGAGAGAAGAGATGAAAGGTGCAAGCGTGTCACTCTCTTCCATTCGATACCTAATGAATGAAAGACAGTGACACTATGGCACTCTCATATCTCTTCTCTCTGTTTATTGCGATGACGCGATCAGCCCCAGCATGCCTCCTCTAGTCTTATATCTTTATGCTCTGCTCCCGGACTATCACTGAATTCCACCGAAATTTTGCTACATTCCGTTGAATTTTGTTGATCTCTAATGGAAAAAATCCAAATGAGTGGCAATTGAATGAGATCCTACAAAATTTTCAACCCAGATTTTCTACCTTCGACAATTCGAAATCGAATCTTTGTGATTCGAAATTTTCGAATAATTCGTATACGAATTCCTAATGTTCGTTAACGAATCGAATCGAGTCTTGGTAGATTCGATTCGATTCGATTTTGGACGATTCGCACAACTCTATCATATACGGTATAAGTTTCAAGTGGATATTTTAGATACGCAACCTGCATACGTGTAATTTTCTTACTGGCGTGATATTGACCGATTGTAACTTCAGCATAATACAAAATTGTGCAATAAAATGAAATAAAAAAAACGAAAGCAAAGCTGTAGCATTTTTTGTGTTCAGAAACACGATTGATCTCCTACATTTTTCAACTCTTCATTGAATTATTTATTATTGCAAACATTAATAGTTTTTTGGTTCCTGATTTTATGAAATTTTTGGAAGTTGATGGTTTTTTTGTTACGATAATTCCATTAAAAACAAACAAAACTTCAAAATTCAGTTGAGAACCGCAGTATAGTTGTGACAACGTAAAATGTTTCGCTCTCTACAAAATTTCGTAATTTAATGATTTATCGTGCACACTTAATTCTTATTGTTTGTTATATTGTTGATTGTTCCATTAGTAGGCTTATTGTGTGAATTTCTCCGAACAACTGGGTTTTTGCACGCGATTTTTAGTGAATCTATTCCTGATACATTGGTTTATTCACTCGTCGTTACATATTGTTTCCACGAGGTCTATCCTATTTGTTGATACTTATACACATCTCGTGTACTCACGTATGATAAGACACTCTTCGTGTGTGCGTGTGTGTTGACCTCGGTACAGTGGATCTCATACTTGCCGTTTATTGGAATTCAAAAATTTTTGTATTATCATATAAATCATATAAACTTCAAAATGCCTAAAAAAGTGTGTAAAGGATGTTCCAGAGTTGTGGATAAACCGGTATCTTGTGCTTCATGCAGTGTTATATCACATCCTGGTTCGTCGTGTTCAGCGAGAAGTCACCATCCATGGCATAATGGAGTACTGATTGACTGCAGGGGGCCTCTTCCGTCTTCTGATACTTCTGTTGATCTTGCGGAAAAATTTGATGGCGTGTTGGATTAGTCAGGTTTTTTATCGGAAATCCAGAGCATCGTTGATTCTGCTTGTTCGAAACTCAGCAACCAGTTCAACGCGTTCGGGATCAAATTAAATTCTTTATCCAACACTGTGGCGGAATTATCCACGAGATTATCCACCTTGGGATCGTCTGCCCCTTCTTATTCACAAGGTTTCTACAATGAGGAAGATTTGATAGATGAGCTGAATGAACGACATCGAAGAGCATGTAACATTCTACTCTTCAACGTTGAAGAATCTTCGAGGGATGGGTCTCCTGATCATGTTAAAGTTACTGATCTTCTTCAAAAAATCAGACCTGATACTTACGACAATGTGCAGATTCGTCGTATCGGTAAAAAGAAGGATGCTTCTAAAACTCGTCTGATCTATGTCACATTTGCATCACGGAACATACCCATTGAGATTCTTCGTAACAAATCGTTGTACAATGGTTCAATGAAAATATCGCAAGATCGTACCTTGAAGCAACGGAATCATCTGTCGAACTTACGTGAAGAGTTGAAAAATCTAAATGACCCTTCAAGGACTATCCGCTATTTCAATGGGATACCTAGGATAGTTCCTGCTCACCAAAGAAAAAACGCTTAATCGACCCTTTGGTGTATTATCAGAATGTTCGTGGCTTGAGAACTAAACTTGATCAACTTCATTGGTCTGTTGCTATATCAGATCCATGTTATGATATTATTATCTTATCTGAAACCTGGCTGCGCGAGGATATTCTATCTTCTGAAATTGGTTTACATGGCTATGCAGTTTATCGTATGGATAGAAACGGACTCACCAGTCAATTTTCACGGGGAGGTGGTGTCTTAATCGCCGTTAAGGATACCCATCGGAGCTGTGTCGTCTCATCTTCTTATTCCAAAGTTGAACATCTTTACGTCAAAGTTTATTTTGGTTCTTTGTCGTTGTTGTTTGGGGCTGTCTACATTCCACCTTCTTCGGATTCTTCAATATACTTGGACCATTGTAAAAGCGTTGGCGAAATCCGTCTCAAGGAGAACTTTAACTCCTTATACTTATACGGGGATTACAATTTACCTCATATTTCCTGGAGCAATATTGATTCCAAATTATCTTCCTCAGTGTTACCTGGTTCGACTCTCAATGAAATGACTTCTGCGCGATATGTTTTCGAATATTTCAATGAATTGAATTTTTCTCAACTTAATACTTTCAGAAATTCTCATGGTAACACACTTGATCTTATTTTTTCTGATAACGATCGTATTGATGTCAATATTGCTCTGGATCCTTTTCTCCCGTGTGACAACTTTCATCCTTCTCTTGTATCCAAGCTCAACCTACGTTAAAGTGTTTTACTGGTCCCCAATAAAATCATCAAATATAATTATAATAAGGCGAATTACAGTGCAATTTGTGAAAATTTAGGTTCTATCAACTGGGACGATGAATTGCGTAATCTTAATGTTATTGAAGCTGTTGATTTTTTGTATCTTCATTTATATAATGCAGTTGATTTATTCGTACCCAAGTATGTATCAAGGAATAGTTCTTATCCAAAATGGTTTTCTTCGGAATTAATTGAACTCATTCGTCAGAAGAAAATTGCTCACAATAGGTACAAAGAGTCAAATTGCTTTGGAGATTACTTAATCTTCAGTAACTTGCGAGCTCAATGTGAAGTTTCGACTCGCCAATGTTACTTGTCTCATCTTCATTATGTTCAAGGGTCCATTCCTACAAATGTCAGAAGCTTTTGGAACTTTGTTAATAGTAAGCGGAATCAGAACCGTATACCCCTGGTGATGCATTTAGACGGTACTATTGGCAATACTGGTATTGCTATTTCGAACTTATTTGCATTTTATTTCAGATCAGTTTATCAAAATTATCCCGTTGTTCCTTGTAATTTACCAGAATCTACTCTCAATGCCAATCTTTCCGATTGATCCATCAATATCGGTGGAGTGTTCAATAAAATCTCATATTTGAAAACTTCTTCCGGTCCTGATGATGATGGTATTCCTTCTAATTCTCTGAAATCTTGGGAGTTTGTCATTTTTCGGCCTTTGTGGTTGATATTCAACAATTCTTTATCCTCTGGAATATTTCCTTCCCAATGGAAATCCAGCTTCATTACTCCTATCTTGGAATCTAGGGACCGTTCTGACGTGAGAAACTATAGACCAATCAGTATCATGAATGTTATGCCGAAAATTTTTGAAGATATAGTTACTGATAAAATAACACCACTGTTTTCTGATATCATTTCTGATTCCCAGCATGGCTTCACTTCTGGGAAATCTACCGTAACTAACTTGTCTATTTTTTCTCATGTTGTGTCCTCTGCGCTTGATCAAAATGCCCAAGTGGATACTATATATACAGACTTCTCGAAGGCTTTTGACAGAGTTGATCGTAATATAATGTTAAATAAATTAAGTAATTTAGGTATTCGCAGCAATTTTTTGTCGTGGTTACGGAGTTATATTCTGAATCGTACGCAATCAGTTCGTGTCCCTCAATATTTCTCTGATTCATTTTTTGTATCCTCAGGTGTACCGCAAGGCTCACATCTAGGTCCTTTATTATTTATTATTTTCATTAATGATATCTCTACGATTTGCAAGTACTGCACACATCTTCTTTTTGCTGATGACCTGAAACTGTTTATGATTATAAGAACTTACAGAGATGCTCAAAATCTGCAATCTGATTTGGATCGGTTACAATCTTGGTGTGTGCTATCTAATATGTCATTGAATCTCACTAAATGCCATGTGATGAGATTTCATAGAGGTAAAAATGCTATTTATTTTCCTTATAACTTGTCTCATTCTCTGTTATCACCTATAAATACTGTTCGTGATCTTGGAGTTTCATTTGACTCTCGTTTTAACTTCTCAGATCATTACAATTACATAGTTGGTACTTCCATGAAATCTCTCGGATTCATCAAGCGCGTTTGTGAAGATTTTCGTGATCCTGTGGCACTTCGAACACTGTATTGTACTTTAGTTAGACATCATCTTGAGTATGCGTCTCAAATTTGGAGTCCTCATTTGATTCGGGATTGTACAGACTTGGAAAGAGTTCAGCATAAGTTTCTGCGTTTTGCTGTCTATGAGATAGGCCGTCCGTTGAGCGTCACTTGTCATGATTACTCATTGATTATGGCTCTACTTAACTTGCCTTCCTTGGAATCACGTCGTTTGTTCAATGATTTTTCATTTGTGTATAAAATTGTTAATGGGAAAATTCGCTGCCCTCAACTGCTTGAACTTGTACGTTTTGTTGTCCCTTCTCGTTTATTAAGGCGCCCTAAATTGTTCAATCCAATTTCTTATAAATCGAGATACGGTTATTCTGATCCGGTAAATCGGATATCTATCCTAGCAAATTCTTACAGTGATGTGCTTGAATTATTTTCATCTCATTCTGATCTTAGGAATTCTCTTTCTCTTATTTGTCAAATTTAATATCTAATTGTCCTTTTCACCTATAATTATACACGTTAACTGTTGTTGTAATATAAGATGCATGTAGTCGAGCTTAACATGATGCTTAATGCTTTGATGCATGATATATATAATGTGGTTCAAATAATGTATATTCTATGTACCAAAGGGTCTTTCATACCCGTATAAACAAAATAGATAAATAAATAAATAAATGAAAAACTTCTATTCGTATTTGATGAAATTGTGCCCGTGGCAAGAGAAATATGTCAGATTCCGTTAGATTTTGACAGAGGTTTTGTTCGTTTCCAAATCTCTTACTAGGATAATGTTGAATACATAGAATCATATTTGAATTGAGAACATGATTTATTGGAATTTCAGAAAAGATTTTACATCAAGGAGGGAATTGTAGATGGATATGATAAAACTCGATACAAAATTGAAGGCAATGTTTTATATTCAACTTTTCTCAATGAAAAATGTTGGATTAACGTGAATCAGGAAATGAAGAAGCATGCATGATCTAGTATTTTCATATTCAATTATAAATTCGTTTCGATTAACAATTCGAATCTCCAAAAAAAATGTCAACGTGTTGGCTTTAAAATATTATCACCAATGTTGAAAATTTATTTACTACAATTTTTCTCAAGATATCACAGAACATATTTTCATGTTTTGTCATTAAGTCCAAACTTTTATTAAAAACATTTTTCCAGAATTTGGGGTCTTATGAAAAATTATGATCTCCTTGAAAGAATATAGAAATTGCTCCTCCATAATGAAAATCGACAGAAAATTTTTGCCGAAAATAACTAAAATTGAAATTGAGACTGTTGGTTTGAAATAAAAGTGGAAGTTGAAAGTTTGAACAAGTCCCCTAATATTGCAATTATCATACTCATCATCACACAAAAATATAATTCACAAAATAATTTCAGTTTTCGGTTTACAATTTCGGCCAATGATTGTCGGTCGAAATTGTAAACCGAAAATCGGAATTAATTATGTTGGTATGTGATCAGTATAATGAATGCAATATTAGGGGGCTTGTCCAAACTTCCAACTTTTATTTAAAATCAACAGTCTTGATTTCAATTCTAGTCATTTTCGGCAAAAATCAACGGTCGATCTCTACTTCATAGCGTGCCAGCATTTACATTTGAGCTAATATTCTATGCTTTCAGCTTCCCCGTGGCATGCTGGCATATGCTGCTTTCAAGTTGACATCATATGCCTCTATCCTACATCGACCGCTGCGCACATGTGCCAGCTTCAAGCAAGCATGCATTTTGGCACAGAATATGAGTCTTCTGCTAGCAATACTATGACGCAGTTTCTTCCGTAATGCAAGCATCGAATGAAACAAAATGCTTCCCTAAAGCTAGCTTGATGCCAGCATTTGGCTATCTGGGTATTTGTGTATTGTACTACCGAGAAATCACTATAAGATATAATTTTGTTCCTCTTCCACATTTATATTCAACCATTTGTCACAAAAAACTGGGGCAAAGATAAAACTCATCTTTTATAGCAAGAGTGTACTGTACACGTAGAAAAATTTATTCCAAAAAGTCCCATAATTTACTGAGGATCAGCACTAGTTTATAACGGATCTAATTATCGACCTGAATATAGCGTCAAAAGTATTCTGTTTTCTTATAGAAACACGGAGAGAAATGGATTCTAAGGGGTATAAGAAATATTATGAAGACAAGAATATTTCATACTAAGCATGAGGACAAGGATCTAGATTCTAACCACAAGTATACATTTATTATAAAGATGTTTACTTCGGGGTAGTAAATGTATTTTTTACCCAGTAATATACTATTTCATTGAAGGCACAAAAAAAGGTTAGTTCCTATTATAATATAGGATTCTTACAACTACTATCTCCGGATGCGTATAGGGAAACAATATTATGAAAAAAAAAAAAAAAATTATTTCGCCGAATATGAGCTCGGGCTCATAACGTCACAGTCGGTCACCTTGACCGCTCAGCTACCGACGCTCGCTTGAGTACATAAGAATTGTAGCTGTACTTGAAGTACATCAGATCTTCAAACGATATAAATTCCAAGAAACTTATGGTTCGCACTTGATTTTCGTTTAAAAGGGAGATTATAATGATTAATGAAAGATGGTTATTCATCGTAACTATATACTTTGTTGGTCCTTACTCGTATGATACTATTGATGAAATATCTATTTGATCACTGCAAGTAACCGAGATTCTTATGGATAAAATATGGATTCTAATGATAACTTTATATTTTGTTGGTCAATATAATACTATTTTCAGAATCTGCATTTCATTACTGTAAATGACAGTGATTCTTACGATTAAAATACAGATTTCAACGGTGAGTATATTACTTTTATGATAAACATATTTTGACCGTGAGAATCTTGTATTTTAGGACTGAAGAAATAGTTAATACCTCTATGCATACAGATATTAACAGTTAGTATTCACATTCCTATAATACGATTTGTATAATCCATTTCTCTCCATGAATACATTCCAGCAAATACACAAAATTCTTTGTAACATGCATATTGCATGTCACTCACATACAATAGGTGATTTCCTACTCGCGGATGTAACTGGTTACATCCATGAGTAGGAAGTAACTTATTATATGTGAGTTGAATACAGTATGCGTGTGACAAAGAATTTGGTGTGATACTTTTAAAAGTGAATTCAAGTAAATAACTCTATCTGTCACAGACTAACACAAATTCTCAATGAATTATGGGACTTTTCAACACATTCATTTTCTCTGTGTATATTTATGAAACCATATACAAATTTTTCATGTGTCATAATTCTACTATCATCAACTGAATATAAACAAAGTGGTCCCTATCTCTTTGAAAATATACGAGTCTCCCATATTTCGCTTATGCGAATGGATATGTAATTTCACAGTGGCTAAACTAGTTTGATATGTCTTGGAGTATTCGTTCTAGCTTTGAACTGTACCATGTCTTTTTCTGTTGTTATTTCAAGTTGGTAACTCAAGCTGATATTGGCACTGTTACTAAAATCATAAACCTTATGCAACAAAATGCCTCCGGATATACAACGAAAATCTGTTCTAATACCCATATAGCACAAATGTCTCAGTAATATCTCCAGAATATTCTGACAATATCACAATGTCTCCAGAATATTCTGGAGATATTACTGAGACATTTGTGCTATGTGGGTAAAAAGGCTCCTGATATTGGAGCCAATTGACGAAAAAAAGCCAATTGTATTTCGAAAGCTCGAAATTCAGCGTTGATCAAGATCAAAATGAGCCCGAAATAGTGACTACTGTACGATCGAATCGATCTTGATTCCGAGATTATTTCGATGTTCCTATATTGATATCAAATTGACATCTTCTCGACTATTCATTTCTGCCTGGGTTACAGCGCCACGAGTGGTCGAGTTTAACACACAACAGTTCCCAACAACTTGTGTCGTTCTCGCAAACCCAATGACATGGAAATACGAGGGTGGATTGATAAGTTTCCGGCCTGACCAAGAAAAACAACGTTTTTAAGAATTTTTTTTTTTCTATTTCTCAACATAATCTCCTCCAAGGCTGATACATTTCTCATAGCGGTGTTCTAGTCTAGTAATGCCATCTCTATAGACTGATTCGTCAAGCTCCTCAAAATACCCATTTACAGCTTCGATTACTTCTTCATTGTCCGCAAATCTCTTACCGCCAAGCCATTTTTTGAGGTTAGGAAACAGATAATAGTCACTCGGGGCTAGGTCTGGAGAGTAGGGAGGGTGCGGCATTAATTCAAACTTCAGATCGTTGATTTTAGCCATCGCAACGATTGACGTGTGCGCTGGTGCGTTATCGTGATGAAACAAGATTTTTTTCTTCGCCAGATGAGGTCGTTTAATTTTCACTTCGTGGCTCAAACGTTGCAATAAGTCTGCGTAGTATTGACCAGTGATAGTTTTACCCTTTTCAAGGTAATCAATGTATATAATACCTCTTGCATCCCAAAAAACAGTAGCCATAACCTTGTTCGCCGAAAAAATTGTTTTTGCCTTCTTTGGAGTTGGTTCCCCTGGTCCAATCCACTGTTTAGACTGTTCTTTGGTTTCAGGAGTGTAGTGGTGGACCCAAGTTTCGTCAACGGTTACGAATCGACGCAAAAATTCGCTTGGATTACGCTTATACAACGCCAAATTGGCGGTAGAAATGTTCTTTCGAATCAATTTTTGGTCGACTGTTAGCAAACGCGGCACCCATCTTGCACAGAGCTCTTCCATATACAAATGTTGATGCAAAATATTTTGTACACGTTCATATGACATCTTACAGGTCTCAGCTATCTCACGAACTTTTAATCTGCGATCTTTCAGCACTATTTGATGGATTTTTTCGATCATATCTGGAGTTGTGACCTCAATGGGGCGTCCTGAGCGAGGCTCATCAGAGGTGCTCACACGACCCTTTTTAAACTCGGAAACCCACTGCTTAACGGTTGAATATGATGGGGAGGATGTCCCCAGTGTTGAGTCCATCTCTTCTTTAATTTCCTTCGGCGTTAACCCCTTCAAATGAAAGTATTTGATGACAGCACGATTTTCCAGCTTTTCCATTTTTACGAAAAACACAGAGGCGTCTTGGTCAGCGTGCTCTCAAAACTAAACTAACATTGCGATCGGACTGAAACTATAGCTACAAGCTAACTAAGGATGGTACTATAGAACGCCACCTCAAGGTAGGCCTAGTGGCGCCATCTCTTGGTCAGGCCGGAAACTTATCAATCCACCCTCTTAACTCCCCTTCCTCACTTCGTGCATGCGACATTTTTAGAACGTCCTGAGATTTAATTTGGACGTTTCCTGTGTGAGTGAATGCATCTTTCAAACTGTTAGATAACCCTCCGATGCCATCCGGGAGATCCGTTGCCATCCATCTCTGATGAGCTGTGGGTCACCATGTCATAATTCACAAATCCTGGACAAAAATTGGAATTTAACAATCCAAACATTCCAGAAACGATCCACATGATGTTCCTGATGATATGGTTCGAAAGTTTTTGAATTGAATATTATGATCAGAATCGGAATTTATTCGTAGGTGTTCTCAAATTGATGGAATAGGGTGGCATCAATACGATCGACAAGATAGATTTGGATATGTGGTCTCAGCTCTCGGAATTCGGGTGGATGCAACTTTGGAATCATGGGATCCCGAGATTGGTTTGGTAGAATTCCGTAAGCACGAAAATTCATGAACCGGAAGTTGCATAGGCTTGCATTTTCCGAACTCAGGCCGATTTTTGAGGAGTTGCTTTCATTGTTCATTCTTACCTAATCAGTACAAGAAGTTTCACAAGAATTGATGGTAGAAGTTTCTAGCCTTTATTATATACGAATGAATTACTATAGAACATTCAACAAGAAATTGAAATGATATAATTTCATAAAATCTTCTTCGGCCACGCCAAGTGTCACTGGTTGATGCGAATTCCGAAACAGGGTTGCCTTTCACATCTTTTTTTTTAATGATATATAAGTTATATCCAGTAATCTTCCGGAAAGAGTTAAGTATTTTTTTCAAGGATTTTTTTTTAAGTGTCATTGTAAAACGTTTGTATGGTTTTTTGGATTTGACGTTATTTTTTACTGTGTTGGAGTTTTTAGGGGTTCTTGTGAGACATTTGTATGTTTTGTGGAATTCTATTTTTTTTCACTTTTTGGTATCTATATATACGGGCAGAACGATACGCTTGTTTTATTTATTTTTTTAATACAATAATGCTGCTTTGAAAATCATAAATTACCTTGAATACAGTTTAAACAAACTGAAGTTACAATATACCAGAAATCTTTCACATGTCCTTTGGATAACCAATGTACTTGGTCGCTCATATTGATTCCATATCTTTTTTTGTTCAAATGGGGCATATCCTTTTATGTCCCCTCGGAATTCTGAATGCAGTGAAATTTTCCTTTAGAATGTGTTTTTAGATTTTTTTATTCTTTGTTTCTGGGATTTTCATGTACTTGGCGTTATTTTTTTACTTTTTTGGGGTTTTTTTGGGGGATTTCACTTCTTCTCCTGAATATGCTCCCAACTGAACCCACATAAAAATGAAATACCTCTGTCGAGTTCATGGCAATCATAGGAGTGAAGGAAATGTCCCCAGATAACTCGTGTGATATGAAGATCCACTTGGATTTCCATCAGTCATCTCATCATTGGACGGCAATAGATTCTCGAAATGAAGAATGAAGGAAAGAAGGGAGAAAAGCGAATTCCCATGAACGAATATACGTGTGAAGAATTCCGAAAACCGAATTTTCCTTGACTGATAAGTTGGCGCTCAAAGCAGCTCAAAGCGCTCAAAGCAACTCACAGCGCTCAATGTAGCTCACGCCGCTTAAAACAGCCCACGATATTGTGCTGAACATGTCTTGTGCGGAAATTTCCAGTGTTTTCAAGGAATCATTGTAAGAAAATCGAAACAACATAGATCTTACAGACAGAGGAAACTTGCGTACAATATATTCAAGGTATCCAACAGAAATTACTGAACTACTGGAATGTCAGCAGAATAGAGTCCTTGGAGAATTCAAATCGCCTTTTGTCATACTGTATATTGCACTGCATATAGTATGTAACATCCCCGTTTTTTTTTGCACTTTTTTGTCTCTCTTTTATTAGAATATAGATATATTCATACTCTTCACTCATATAACATTGTTATATCAATGTTGTATCAAAATTACATGAAATGGAATAACAATCCTATAATTAGGAAATTTCATGATGTGTACAGCAGCGAAAACAGCTAGAAGAACGAGAATCAAAATAAATACCGAGACAATTGAACAGGTAAAAGAATTCAAATATCTAGGAAGCATAATTACAGAGAACGGCAAAAGCGAAAGAGATATCAGAGCAAGAATAGCACAAGGGAAACAGGCTTTTTATCAAAAGAGACAGTTATTATGCTCAAAAAATATAAGCTTGGAAGTAAGGAAGAAATTCTTGAAAAGTTACGTTTGGAGCACAGCATTATATGGTTGCGAAACTTGGACAATGGGGAAAACTGATCAACGAAGACTTGAAGCTTTTGAAATGTGGTGTTATAGGAGGATGCTCAGAATAAAATGGATAGACAAAGTCAAAAATGAAGAAGTACTCGAGCAGATAAATGAAGAAAGAAATCTTTTGAAACACATCGTGAAAAGGAGAAGCAATCTTATAGGACACACATTACGGCATGAGAGTTTATTGAAAACAATATTGGAAGGGAAAATGAATGGTAAAACTGGTAAAGGTAGACCTTGAGCAAGTTATATGAAGCAAATCGTACAAGACAAGGGATGTAGTAGATATGTAGAAATTAAGCGTTTGGCGGATAATAGACAGGGGTGAAGGGTTTCATCAAACCAGTCGTAAGACTGATTACTTCATGATGATGATGATGAATTAGGAAATTATATTTGAATCATGATTTCAATTGATCCTAATAAATCTATGTAACAATCCAATTACATGCAAGTAACAATCTTTCATGTAAAGTTCTTCTAATAATTCATAAAACAATATATCAATAAAATTTTCGCGTTATGCAATTTTCATTCATTCATGATATATATTCTTTTTTCTCTCATAATTTATATTTTCTTTATATATACATATGTACATATATATATATATATACATATATATTATATGATTTTAGTTTTCAATCAATATTCAATGAAAAATGCAAATATTTTAAGATATAACAATATTCTTTTTCCTACGCCTTTGAATTGTTTTTGAAAGTACGTCGGAATATATACAAATTCTGTATACATTCGGGTGACAAATTCGGAGGAAACTCCTGTGCGCTACGGGAAAGCGTTCATGAAAAACTTGAGACCAGAACAATACCTGTGCTGTTTCGATACGTCGCTATGTGACGTTAACCCATGCATCCCTTACTCCATGTATACTTTCAGAAATAATTTTGATTAATAAATATGCAATATTATTGGGCAATATTTATAACCAAATTCAGATTCTTAGGTATTAGTTATTATATTTTCTTTAACAATATGACTCGACCCCCAAACTTTAGATAAGATTTAATCTATGCAATAGGATTATAAAAAGCTAATATAAATTGTTCAGATTACATTTTCAATATTGACTAGAATCCTCAAAATGGAGCTATAGATAGATATAATACATTGAAAATGGTTTTTTCTCACTTGAGCAATATTTAAAACATATTCTTCACAAATTTAAACAAATTCTGAGAATATTCAAATGTATTGAATCATATTTTTGATGAATATTGCTCAATAGAATATCACCATGATATTTTTATATAACATTTATGACAAATATATAACTAGAATATAACAAAGTTCAAGGAACTGTTCAAAAACATTCAAATTTTGATCCAACAATTTCTATGTTGCTTCTCATTGGGAAAATCTATTCAAACTATGGAGAACCAACAAATATATTATATAAGATCATCATCATCGTAATTCTGAACAATTATTATAAGAAAATCTATTATTTTTGACTCGAGTCTACGAGGAAAAGCTATGCAAACATAAAGAAGCATTGATACGTAGGAAAACCTATATGAAAAAAACTGTCGAGCCATAGAAAGAACGAAAACATATTTCCTTCTTTCTCAAACAACTGACCCCCACTTGAAGGGCAGCTCTCGGAACAGTATATGAGGAGCCACCTCGTGCCCTTTGAACACACTCTCTCAATTTACACACACTCTCAATTTTTTTTTCTCAAGCTCATTATACATTCATCATTATTGTCTCAAAGTTTCATTCAAATTTTTCAAAGTTCACATACGTTATTTCCTCCAAGTTCATCCCAAGCACTCACTCTCATTTCAATACACTTACTAAACTCACTCAATACAATTCGTTAAAACCTCACAATCATATATTACAACTCGTTCAAAACTGTTCAAAATTCAAGTTTCGCTGTATTTATCAAAAATTATTTCAAATATATTTCGAAGTTTAATCAACGTTAAATTTTTGAATTCCATTCATCACAACAGTAAGTACAGAAGAATAAAATACACGTGATTTTATCTTTCACTGACTACCTTCCAATTTTCTTTCCTTCCACAAATAACGAAACTCGCGGTCGTTATTAGAACATTTCAATACCTTTTCCTTGTTCAAGATACTCGCAATCTAGTCTTAACCCTTTCAATTTTCTTTCCTTTCCCTGATAACGAAACTCGCGATCGTTATCAGAATATTTCCAATACATTTTCCTTGTTTTAAGACGAGATGCTCGCGATCTATTCTTAACCCTTTCAAATTCCCATTCCTTTCACAGATAACGAAACTCGCGGTCGTTATTTGACCATTTCAATACATTTTCCTTGTTTTAAGACGAGATACTCGTGATCTAGTCTTAACCCTTTCAAATTTCCATTCCTTTCACATATAACGAAACTCGCGGTCGTTATCAGAACATACCAATATACCTTCTCTTTTTTAGATATGATACTCGTGATCAAATCTAAAAAATTCCTATGATACTCGTGGTCATTTGTCAAGAAATATACTCGCGATATTCCTTCACTGTAAACAATACTCGCGATTGTTAACAGTAAATGACATTAAAAATTTTGGTTACGATACACGCGATGGTGATCTAAAAAAAATCAAATAATCGCCTAAGATCTCCCTTTTAATCGAACGCAAACATGATATGAATATCATAGCACTATCCCCTCAAAATTTTTTCCCTTCTCGCGACTTTCTTTCAAAACGGTAAATTGAATGGTTCCCGAGTATAATTGAATCAATTGTGGAATTTCTAATTGTTCTAGTGACTCGATCCCTAAAAGAAATAGCATCAGATCTCCAAGACTACAAAAAACCTATCTCACTCTCCGTTTCTCCCAGTTCATAAGAAGAATCTATCTATCAGAGTCAGTGGAGTAATTCTCACGAATTTCTCACGATGGGAAAGGTATTTTTCGTTCCGACGAAATCCCTGGACGTGACAAGTATGACAAAAGGCGATTTGAATTCCCCAAGAACTCCATCCTACTGAAATTTCAATAGTTCATTTTGTGGTTCCAGGAGGATTCAATGTGATCTAGTTTTTGGAACTTTTGCTATCTGAGTGAAGAGATGTCAAATATTTATCATACAACAAAAAAATATACCTTCAAGATATCAGATTGAAGACACTCCCTAGTACTGTACCAGACATTTTTAGAATTTTGTGGAATATCCATCGAAATCATTCGAAAAAATTTCTCAAGAATATTTGGTTCGTTATGGTATTTGGAAGGTATTCTATATTCTTCAAAACTCTACAATATCACAGTGATTGAATCCTCATCTCATGATGAAGCGAAATTATTGCTTTTCAAAGAAATATATACACGAGTCTTCAGCATTGCGTGGCCAATGTCGCTCTTCAACTTGCAGATCATGAATAAATATCCACTTTGTACCTTTACTTCGTAAGGCTGGCCTCCCATCGACCGGAATTCGTTCCGGCGGGATGAAAATTGAGCCAATACACAATTTTTCATAGATTTTTGATAGAACGCTCTAAAAGAAATTGTGAAAGCGATTGGTTCACAGTCATTCCGCCGGAACGAATTCCGGTCCATGGGGAGTTAGCCTAACAGGCATGTGAAATTATCTTCAGAAATATTTTTACCCTGATGAAAAACAACAGCTATAACCTCATAAAAGTGTTGTGCAATTATAATTTTTGGAGTTGGTACTGCTTTAATGTTTATATTTTCTACCTCTGTTGCTTCAAGATTATTATGATTAAACATCATCAATCGCACAATAACATATTGTTCAGACGCTGTTATAAATGATTTTTTAGTTTTATGCAAGTTATTACAATTGTCACAAGAATCTTCGAAAATTTTCGATGTTGAAAAATTGAACTGGAATATTTCTTGAAACTCAAATGATTTTTGTGAGATTGGAGGTAGCCCAAGACGTGTAACACAATTTGTACCAACAATATTTTCGGTATATTCACATTTCGTACATTCCGTTAAGGTAGTTATTTGGTGCTCCACTACATTTTTGATAGGTATTGAATTTTCGCGAATAGAAGCGATGAATTCTCCTGCATCTTGTGAGTGATTGTGCAAGTATTCTGGACCTGCAAGCTGTTTCAAAGCTATGATATCAAGGTTGTTTTGCGAATTGTAGTTTTGAATTGAAATATTTATGAGGTCATTGGGGTCAGATAAAAGTAATTGTTTTTTCTTAGAAGCACGGTACAATATACACTGCATAACTGCATTCAAATAAGGAGAAACACCGTCAACATTAGGAAGACCCATTACGTTCAACGCGTGAGTTTCTGTTGATTTTTCATCAATATTTTGGCCCCTGGATTATATATTACCCAATATCCTTATTCCTGAGTACCCGGGTGGAAAAGTTTCTTGAGTGAGTGAATTCTTTGAGTAAAATTACAGGTGGATCAAGAGAAAGTAGAAAGGATGCAGATGTACTATACATCTGTATGTTACTTATCACCACGATCAATATCATCGGGTAGCGTAGAAGGGGAATGAAGAAAAGGCAGAAGTGCAGTGGATATACAAGTCCTTGCGTTGAATAATACCACTATCAGATTCTTCCAACGGAATCATAGGTGGATGAAGAAAAAGCAAAAAGGATGTAGATGTACCATACATCTGTACGTTAAATCCTACCATGATCATTAGGTAGCGTTGAGGGAAATGCAGGAAAGATGGGAGCGCAGTGGATATACCACAAATCTTTGCATCGGGTGTATTCCGCTGAGCAATTGACGAATGATCAGAGAGACTGTTTGGGATCAACTCAACGAAAATTGAGCAGATACAATATTCTGATTATAGAAATTGTTGCGAAACAACTACAGGTCAACTTGACTGATGTGACTGGATGTGACAATTCATTCTGAATGTTTTCTTCCAAAGTTCCATCTTTTGAGTTGTTCCATTCAAGCTGGGTTATATTTGTGTTCTTACAAACCATCATTTTTATCTTTACTTATCTTGGTTGACCCTCCCCGTGGATGATTGCGGGTCTTCCAGGGGGATATTCATGATACCTGTCCTTGATATCCTTTTTATCCATCCCTGGTAGTATCTGCTTCCTTTACGTGGTGGGGAGGATAAGTATCTCAGAGTTGGATCTTTTTTTTTGAGTGGAATAAACTACTCAAGAGAAAGAATACAAACTGAGAGAAACGGAATCATCCTAATGCCAGAAACATCGGCAAAATCAAACGGAAGGAAAGCAAGGGGAAACTACCTTCCTTGGCATGTTTCAATACTTCCCGAGGAAATGAAACCTTTTTCCTAACCTGGAATATTATGTAACAAAAACGAACGAACAAATTAATAAATACATGATGGCGCTCTCTCGAGTAAAATATTCCGGAGGTAAACTAGTCTCCTGTTCGGATCTCCGGGTGGAGGCTGCTCGAGGAAGCTTCATCAGCAAGGAACGAAAACCGAAGAATAGGATAGGGAAAAGAAACAACATTCTTCGAGTCGGAACGTGGAATGTTAGATCACTGAAGCTAGCGGGAAAATTAGAAAATTTGAAATTAGAAATGAATAGGTTGAATATAGACGTAATGGGGATTAGCGAAATGAGATGGCCACAAGAGGGCGATTTCTGGAGTGGGGATTATAGAATAATTCATACAGGATCAAAGAACGGTCAAGCAGGTGTAGGAATTGTAATGCATAAAAGAGTGGGAAATAGAATAGAAAATTATTTGCAACATAATGAACGTGTGATGATGGTTAGAATCAGAACAAAACCGGTAGACACAGTCATAGTCCAAGTATACATGCCCACATCTGCATATTCGGAGGAAGATATTGAAAAAACGTACGAAGAAATAGAAGAAGTGATAGAATATGTGAAGGGAGAAGAGAATTTGATAGTGATGGGGGATTGGAATGCGGTAGTAGGACAAGGGAAAGAGGACAACATTATAGGAGATTTCGCGTTAGGGAGGAGGAACGATAGAGGACAACGTTTAGTCGAATTTTGTGAAAATCATAAGATGGTTATCACAAACACTTTATTCGAACATCATCCGAGAAGAATCTACACTTGGAAAATGCCAGGAGATACAGCAAGATACCAAATTGATTACATATTAGTGGAACAAAGATTTAGAAACCAAGTGAAAAACTGTAAAACTTATCCCGGTGCAGATATAGATAGTGATCATAATATGTTGATGATGAAATGTTCTCTGAAATTCAAATCTCTGAAGAAGAAAAGGAAAATGCAGGAAAGATGGAATTTGAAGAACCTCAAGCAAAAACAAACACATGAGGCATTCGAGAAAATGTTGGATGAAAAATTGGGAGATCAAAAAGAGGAAGACTTGGGAATAGAGAGGAGATGGACAAAGATGAAGGGGAATATAAGAGAATGTGCGGATAAGATTTTTAAGAATGACGGAGTAGAAGCTAAAAACCCATGGATAACGGGAGAAATTTTAGAATTGATAAATGAAGGAAGAAAATACAAGAATAATGATAGCCAAGAAGGCCAGCAACGATACAAATCATTGAGAAATAAAATAATAAGAGAATCAAGGAAAGCAAAAGAACAGTGGTTAGAAGAGAAATGTCAGGAAATAGAAATAAGATTGCATTTAGGAAAAATAGATGAAGCATATAGGATTATTAAAAGATTTTTCGGACAAATGAAATCTAGAAGCAATAAGATTAGAAACTCTCTAGGACGACAATTGATAAAAACGGAAGAGAAAATAGAACAGTGGATCAATCATTTGGAAGACTTGTATAGAGGAAACGATGATATAGCACTATTAGAGAAGGAGGAGGATGTAGATGAGGAAGAATTGGGAGATTCGATATTGAGATCAGAATTCGACAAGGCTTTGAAAGAATTGAAAAATAATAAAGCGCCAGGCATAGATGGCATAAGTGCGGACCTTATAAATCCTTCAGTGAAGGAACTCGCGACGCACTGTTTGAATTGATTAGAGATATGTACGAAGAAGGAGAAATACCGGAAGATTTCCAAAAGAATAAAATTGTCGCTATCCCGAAAAAACAAGGGGCAGACAAATGCGAGAACTACAGAACGATCAGTTTAACTTCACATGCTTCGAAAATACTGACCAAAATTATATACAGGAGGATGGAAAATAAAATAGAGAGTAGATTGGCAGAGGATCAGTTTGGTTTTAGAAAAAATAGGGGAACGCGAGAAGCAATCTTAGCACTCAGGGTAGTAATAGAGAAAAGGATAGCGCTGAAGAAATCTGTGTACATAGGTTTTGTAGATATACAAAAGGCTTTCGATAATGTGGACTGGGAGAAGATGTTTGCGATCCTGAAGGAGGTGGGAATAAATTATAAAGATAGAAGAATAATATACGAATTATATAAGAATCAAAGTGCAATAATAGACATAGAGGGTCAGGAAGGGGAAGCACAAATAAGAAGAGGGGTGAGACAAGGATGCTCATTATCGCCGCTGATGTTCAATTCATATATAGAAGGAGCAATGAACGAAGTGAAGGAGGAAATTCAATCGAAATTACAGATTCGGGGAGAAAATATAAGTATGTTGAGATTCGCGGATGACATAGCTATATTGGCCACGAGTAGTACTGAGTTAGAAAATATTCTCAACACTATGAAAACAATATTACTAGATAACTATTGTATGAATATAAATAAAGACAAAACAAAATTCATGATGTGTACAGCAGCGAAAACAGCTAGAAGAACGAGAATCAAAATAAATACCGAGACAATTGAACAGGTAAAAGAATTCAAATATCTAGGAAGCATAATTACAGAGAACGGCAAAAGCGAAAGAGATATCAGAGCAAGAATAGCACAAGGGAAACAGGCTTTTTATCAAAAGAGACAGTTATTATGCTCAAAAAATATAAGCTTGGAAGTGAGGAAGAAATTCTTGAAAAGTTACGTTTGGAGCACAGCATTATATGGTTGCGAAACTTGGACAATGGGGAAAACTGATCAACGAAGACTTGAAGCTTTTGAAATGTGGTGTTATAGGAGGATGCTCAGAATAAAATGGATAGACAAAGTCAAAAATGAAGAAGTACTCGAGCAGATAAATGAAGAAAGAAATCTTTTGAAACACATCGTGAAAAGGAGAAGCAATCTTATAGGACACACATTACGGCATGAGAGTTTATTGAAAACAATATTGGAAGGGAAAATGAATGGTAAAACTGGGAAAGGTAGACCTAGAGCAAGTTATATGAAGCAAATCGTACAAGACAAGGGATGTAGTAGATATGTAGAAATTAAACGTTTGGCGGATAATAGACGGGGGTGGAGGGTTTCATCAAACCAGTCGTAAGACTGATTACTTCATGATGATGATGATCTTGGTTTTGGAATGATTCAATTCTCAAATATCATGAATTTGGTTAAATTGTCATGGAGTATTTCGGGTTGAGGGATTTAGGAACTCTAGGATCCATGGAATGTTCAAAATGTATTCAAAGTGATTCATGATCATTAAAAAGCAATATTGTATCAAATATCCAAACCATCTAATATTCATGATATTTGAGAATTGAATCATTCCAAAACCATGATAAGTAAAGATAAAAATGATGGTCTGTAAGAACACAAATATAATCCAGCTTGAATGGAACAACTGAAAAGATGGAACTTTGGAAGAAAACATTCAGAATGAATTGTTACATCCAGTCACATCAGTCAAGTTGACCTGTAGTTGTTCTGCAACAATTTCTATAATCAGAATATTGTATCTGCTCAATTTTCGTTGAGGTGATCCTCAACAGTCTCTCTAATCATTCGTCAATTGGTCAGCGGAATGCACCCGATGCGAAGATTTGTGGTATATCCACTGCGCTCCTATCTTTTCTGCATTTTCCTTCAACGCTACCTAATGATCATGGTAGAATTTAACGTACAGATGTATGGTACATCTACATCCTTTTTGCTTTTTCTTCATCCACCTATGATTCTGTTGGAAGAATTTGATAGTGGTATTATTCAATGCAAGGACTCATATATCCACTGCACTCTTGCCTTTTCTTCATTTCCCTTCTATGCTACCTGATGATATTGATCGTGGTGGTAAGTAACATACAGATGTATAGTATACCTGCATCCTTTCTACTGTTCCTTGATCCACCTGTAATTTTACTCAAAGGATCTAGGGAAACCATTTTGTACACAGTTCATAATTTTGATTCAGGATGTCATTTTTTAGTATACCTGAAGTGCTCGGTGACTAACCTTATTTTCGAATGTTTCTCAAACTTGCTATAATTGAATTTACATTCATTATCTATTCACTATTCTGTTTCATTATTCGTTCACGATTCTGATCGCAGAATAGTGGATTCCATTAGAGACTATGGTATATCCATTATACTTTTTCCTGTAAAAAAATAGCAAATAAACTTCAATAATCACCCTTGAGCAGGCTCGGTATAATCTTTTCCATCGATTGCCTATGATCCTAATTAGAGAAATCGACAGTGGAGCCTTCCAAAGTAGCTGGTCATCTGGTTTTGATCAGCTACTTCGGAAGGCTCCAATATTTGACTGTCCGTCAGAACTTATGATATATCTCTGACTTTCTGGTATGTGGAGGAATTGCAAATGAACTCGAATCTTTTCCCTTGAGCATGCTCGATATGATCCATTTGATCATTTTCCGACGACTCTAGCAGGAGAACCTGATAGTTGATTGTTTGTAAGGGGGTTATGGTATATCCGATAAGATTCCACCTAAAAAGTAATGCATACATTTGAATCATTATTTCCGACTAGACCTTGTATGATTTATTTGATCATCAGCCTGTGGTTCTGGTAGTAAAAACCAACAGTAGCAGACTGTTCATAAGGGATTACGGTATTTCTGCTAAGCTGTTGTCTGTGAAGGAATATCGTATTTCATGAATAATACATCACACAGAGCTTACCTGTGTATATACCAATTTCCTAAATGTAGCAAATAGATTTATTTATACCTTTCTCAAACTTTCTCTGTTTTTTTCTACAAATAACCTCTTCATCATTTATTCATTAATTTATTCATGAATTCCTTCAAATCATATATAAAAGTATATATAATTCCAGGTTATTTGTATGCGTTCGATTGTTGTTATAATGAACTGTAATATCTGTGATGTAGTACCCAGCAATTGATCCATTTTTCAATTGTTGTTTTAATATTATAATAACCTATCAACACATCGCCTCACTGACGGGTTATTTGTTTATGTTTTGACAATGTATAGACCACATTACACTGAAATCAACGCTATTGGTAGCTTGGATTATAATCTACATTAACTGAAGTGAATGCTATTGGACATTGGGAGAAAGGAAAAAGGACAGAATATTGGATGTCCCAAGAAGGAAAGAGACAGAACATCTCTATGCCAATGGAAGAAACCCTCCCGAATTCCGATGACGAAAAACTATAGTCGATATCGTGATTAAAATGAATCGAAAGTGGCGATGATGATGAAGAAAAATGATGTTTTGATCGCATGAAAATTTGAAACGTTTGTATCTCGGGATCGCGTGAACGGATCAACTTCGTAGTGTGCTCAATCGGAAGTGTGTATTCGAATTATATACTAGAAGTGTAATCATTTTTTCGTGAAATTCAATGTGTGATGAGTTATTGTGGGTTAAAGATTTTTTGACTATAGAAAATCTTGGTTTTCGTGTAAAGATACACGGTAGCGCACGACTTATGCTTTTTCATTTCTTTTTTCTTTCAGGGTTTTCATGTACTTGGCGTCGAGACGCTACCGCGTCTCTTGATTTTATTCGTTCCAATTAACGCCTACGAGTGGAGTGAACCGAAACCAGTCGAACGTAACCGAATATACGAACTCTCCTCGCTTACCGACACTGTTTTGTTTATGAACGTTTATGAGCAAGCTTTCGGTTGGCGTTCGTGCTGATGAATGGGTTCCCAAGTAACACCAATATGCGTAAAATATTCTCCGAACGTTCCTGGAATATCCAAACGTTCTGCAAACATTTTGAGAACGTTCGACGAACGTTTTGTGCCACTAGGGTGAATGGCAGGGAAGGAGTCAATGATAACTCGTATATGGAATATACCTATCATGATTCTCGTCCTAATGATCAACACTTCACAAAATCAATTTATTTGGGAAATCCAAAACTGTTTCAACAATATTCTCTAACCATAAGTTCTCCAAATACTTATAACAGATAAAAACAGCTAAGCTAGTGAAATTATATGTTCAGTTTAGCTCAAGTGGTAGACGCGTTAGGTGTAGGTAGGTAGGTAGGATGTTGAGGTTCGATTCCCGCTTTCGGCACCCTGTATGTCATGTGCAATCGATGTTTGATGCTACAACTTGACGCTCGAATATACAATAATGAGTGTCAAACATCATCATCATCACGAAGTAACCAGTCTTACGACTGGTTTGATGAAACCCTCCACCCCTGTCTATTATCCGCCAAACTTTTGATTCCTAAATATCTACTACATCCCTTGCCTTGCACGATTTGCTTCATTTAACTTGATCTAGGTCCACCTTTACCAGTTTGACCATTCATTTTCCCTTCCAATATTGTGCTCAATAAACTCTCATGCCGTAATGTGTGTCCTATAAGATTGCTTCTCCTTTTCACGATGTGTTTCAAAAGATTTCTTTTTTCATTTATCTGCTCGAGTACTTCTTGATTTTTGACTTTCGTCTATCCATTTTATTCTGAGCATCCTCCTATAACACCACATTTCAAAAGCTCCAAGTCTTCGTTGATCAGTTTTTCTCATTGTCCAAGTTTCGCAACCATATAATGCTGTGCTCCAAACGTAACTTTTCGAGAATTTCTCCCTTACTCCCAAGCCTATACTTTTTGAGCATAATAACTGTTTCTTTTGGTAAAAAGCCTGTTTCCCTTGTGCTATTCTTGCTCTTATATCTCTTTCGCTCTTGCCGTTTCCTGTAATTATGCTCCCTAGATATTTGAATTCTTTCACCTGTTCAATTGTCTCGGTATCTATTTTGATTTTCGTTCTTCTAGCTGTCTTCGCTGCTGTACACATCATGAATTTTGTTTTGTCTTTATTTGTATTCATACAATAGTTTTCCAATAATATTGTTCTCATAGTGTTGAGAATATTTTCTGACTCAGTACTACTCGTCGCCAATATAGCTATGTCTTCCGCGGATCTCAACATATCTATATTTTCTCCCTGAATCTATAATTTCGATTGAATTTCCTCCTTCACTTCGTTCATTGCTTCTTTTATATATAAATTGAAAATCAGTGGCGATAATGCGCATCCTTGTCTTACCCCTCTCCTTATTTGTGCTTCCCCTTCCTAGCCCTCTATGTCTATGAATGCAATTCGATTCTTATATAATTCGTATATTATTCTCCTATCTACATAATTTATTCCCACCTTCTTCAGGATCGCAAACATCTTCTCCCAGTCCACATTATCGAAAGCCTTTTGTATATCTACAAAACCTACGTACACAGATTTCTTCAGCGCTATCCTTTTCTCTATTACTGCCCTAAGTGCTGAAATTGCTCCTCGCGTTCCCCTATTTTTTCCAAAACCAAACTGATGTTCTGCCAATCCACTCTCTATTTTATTTTCCATCCTCCTGTATATAATTTTGGTCAGTATTTTCGAAGCATGTGAAGTTGAACTGATCGTTCTGTAGTTCTTGCATTTGTCTGCCCCTTGTTTATTCTTTTGGAAATCTTCCGGTACTTGTCCTTTTTCGTACATATCTCTAATCAATTCAAACAGTGCGTCACGAGTTCCTTCGCTGAAGGCTTTTATAAGGTCCGCACTTATGCCATCTATGCCTGGCGCTTTATTATTTTTCAATTCTTTCAAAGCCTTGTCAAATTCTGATCTCAATATCGAATCTCCCAATTCTTCCTCATCTACATCCTCCTCCTTCTCTAAAAGTGCTATATCATCGTCTCCTCTGAACAAGTCTTCCAAATGATTGATCTACTGTTCTTTTTTCCCTTCTGTTTTCATCAATTCTCGTCCTAGAGAGTTTCTAATCTCATTGCTTCTAGATTCCATTTGTCTGCAAAATCTTCTGATAATCCTATAGGCTTCATCTATTTTCCCTAAATGCAATCTTATTTCTATTTCCTGACATTTCTCTTCTAACCACTGTTCTTTTTCTTTCCTTGATTCTCTTATTATTTTATTTCTCAATGATTTGTATCGTTGCTGGCCTTCTTGGCTATCATTATTCTTGTATTTTCTTCTTTCATTTACCAATTCTAAAATTTCTCCCGTTATCCATGGGTTTTGAGGTTCTACTCCATCATTCTTCAAAATCTTATCCGCACATTCTCTTATATTCCCCTTCATCTTTGTCCATCTCCTCTCTATTCCCAAGTCGTTCTCGTTTTGATCTCCCAATTTTCCATCCAACATTTTCTCGAATGCCTCATGTGTTTGTTTTTGCTTGAGGTTCTTCAAATTCCATCTTTTCTGCATTTTCCTCCTCTTCTCCAGAGATTTAAATTTCAGAGAACATTTCATCATCAATATATTATGATCACTATCTATATCTGCACTGGGATAAGTTTCACAGTTTTTCACTTGGTTTCTAAATCTTTGTTTCACTGATATGTAATCAATTTGGTATCTTGCTGTATCTCCTGGCATTCTCCAAGTGTAGATTCTTCTTGGCTGATTTTTAGATAAAGTGTTCGTGATAACCATCTTATGATTTTCACAAAATTCGACCAAACGTTGTCCTCTATCGTTCCTCCTCCCTAACGCGAAATCTCCTATCATGTTCCCCTCTTTTCCTTGTCCTACTTCCGCATTCCAATCACCCATCACTATCAAATTCTCTTCTCCCTCCACATATTCTATCATTCCTTCTATTTCTTCGTACGTTTCTCCAATACCTCCCTCCGAATATGCAGATGTGGGCATGTATACTTGGACTATGACTGTGTCTACCGGTTTTGTTCTGATTCTAACCATCATCACACGTTCATTATGTTGCAAATAATTTTCTTTCCCATTTCCTACTCTTTTATGCACCACAATTACTACACCTGCTTGACCGTTCTTTGATCCTGTATGAATTATCCTATATTCCCCACTCCAGAAATCGCCCTCTTGTGGCCATCTCATTTCGTTAATCTCCATTACATCTATATTCAACCAATTCATTCCTAATTCCAAATTTTCTAATTCCCCCGCTTGCCTCAGTGATCTAACATTCCACGCTCCGACTCGAAGAATGTTGTTTCTTTTCCCAATCCTATTCTTCGGTTTTCTTTCTTTGCTGATGAAGGTTCCTCGAGCAGCCTCCACCCGGAGATCTGAACGGGAGACTAGTTCACCTCCGGCATATTTTCTCCGAGAAAGCGCCATCATGTACTTATTAATTTGTTCGTTTGTTTTTGTTTCACGAGTGTAATATTCCAGGTTTGGAAAAGGTTTCATTTTCTCGGGAAGTATTGACACATGTCAAGGAAGGTAGTTTCCCCTTGCTCCCCTTCCGTTTCTGCCGATGTTTCCGGCATTAGGATGATTTCGTTCCTCTCAGTCTGTATTCTTTCTCTTGAGTAGTTCATTCCACTCAAAAAAAAGATCCAACTCTGAGATACTTATCCTCCCCACCACGTAAAAGAAGCAGATACTACCAGGGATGGATAAAAAGGATATCAAGGACAGGAGGAGGGGTCGTCAAGCAATCAAAATCCCTGCTGCTTCGGGAAATTATTTCTACAGACAACATTAACAACTTCCATAATAGAACAAAAAATTTTTCATCATTGAATCGAATTCATATTGTTGTTCAGTAAAAATTACCATGCCCTTTCCGCGGAATAGATGATTTGTGTGGTGGGATCAATTATGCAACCATTCACTGTTTGGTACGAATAACAATGCTTGGGTAATCGAATGAAATACAAGTTTAGTAAAATCAATTTGACTTGTTCCGGTGACATGAATTGTATGTGCATTCGGTTTCTTATACCAAACATCTGGTGCAGATTCCAGCAGTGAAGTATTGTATATTCAATATATTGAATAACTATAATTTCCATTGAAGCCGTTACCGGATCGATTACAACAACTGTCGTGTATGAGCTTCACGAATACGATTGTTCTGATAACTCCAATACCACCCTTATCTTCGCGTTAATTGTTCACCTAATCCATGAGTTGGAATGAAAAGTGAAATCCAAATCAATTATATATGATAGATCCTAATGTAATAAAGGATATGAGAATAAATGTAGATTCATATGAATATTCACAGTCGTGGAACACTGGTGAACTGGAGTGAAATTTTTATTAGATCAAAGAGGGAGCACAATGAAATTTAGAATCCATTTCCTGAACATAATTTGTTTCTGGAGAATATTGTCTGGAAGATATACCGGGTGTTTCATAATTCACTGAAAACATTTCAGAGGTGTTATTCTGCAACCAGAATGCAAAAATTTCCCGTTTGAGGGAAATTTTTTGGAGGCTGAGTTTATGAGCTACGAGCATTTATAGATTTTTTTTCGAATCCAAATAACTGAAAAGCATCGTGTGCTACAAATTCCAGTTTGACACCATTATCCAAGTTGGAAAACGCCGATTCTGTGAGGAAAAAATTCAACTATCCTATCATTCTCCGTTTCAAAGCTACAGCGATTTGAAATTTTCTGGCTTCTAGCCAATCGGAATTCAGCAACTTCAAATCACTATAGCTTCAAAGCAAAGAATGATAAGATAGTCGAATTCGTTCCCAGAGATTCGGCGTTTTTTAACTCAGAGCATGGTGTTAGGCTCAAGAATGTAGGACATAATGCTTCCGAGTTATTTGCATCCGAAAAGAAATCTGAAAATGCTCCTGGCTCAAAAACTAAGCCTACAACAAATTTTTCCCAACGGGAAATTATTATATTTTGGCTGCGGAATGACGCCTCTGAAGTATTCCCAGTGAATTATGACACACCCTGTATATATATATATGGCATGAACGGTCGCCATATTGGTACTCTAAATGCACGTGACGCCACGTGTGGCGAATATGTGAAGGGCCCCAGAGAGATCACAACGAAATTTCGCACTTTCATCACCTACATCAGGCCTCTCCAACTTCTGACGTCACGCGGGCGACGCGTTGTCCCAATGTCGCTCCTCTATCCCCCACTCGCATCGATTGATTGTCGAGCGCGCGTAACACAATGCACGTGTACACGGAAAGAACTCTGGAGCTACCGTAGTATGTGAGCCCGTCGCACTATAATAGCTTGGCTGCCCACATCCGAGCGTAGTGCCGCTGTGTACCAAAGTTGATTCGACAGTCAGCCAATGTGGTATGACGAAGCGCCGAACTGAATTTGCTCCCGTGTAATACCACGATGGTATGGCTCAGGAGCAAACAGGCCTCGACGCGCGTTCCTCCCCACTCCGCCGTACTTCGTTTGTTTTGACTCGTGCTGTTATAGTGCGTTGCGCAGGCAAATGTACGCGTTTTCGTCACATTGCAAGCATCTAGTTTTCCCCGCAACATACCATAACAGCGCGAATCAAAAACACAAAGGTAGTATGGCAGAGTGGGGAGCAGCGCGAGTACGCCCGTCGAGGCCTGTTTGCTCCTGAGCCATACCACCGTGGTATGACACGGGAGCAAATTCAGTTCGGCACTTCGTCATACCACATTGGCTGACTGCCGAATCAACTTCACTACACAGCGACAATTTGCTCGTATGTGGGCAGCCAAGCTACTATAGTACGACTGGCTCACATACTACGGTAGCTCCAGAGTTCTTTCCGTGTACGAATTTCATTGTAATTTGAAGTGTTATATCTCATATTTTCTCACTTTCAACTATTGAACGATATTTAAATTCAACGAAATTTTAATTGAATACTGGATGAATCAATTATGGATGAAAAATGAACCAATAAGAATTGAATAAAAAAAAAACGAATTCAAGGTGAATACAAAACAGTAACCAATTCTAGTTGAAATGTAAAAACGGAACCAATTAGAAATGAATAACAAATAGTGACCAATACAAATTGAATATAAAAACGAAACCAATTCGGAACGAATAGGGAACAGAATGAGAAAACGGAACCAACTCATAAATGATAGAAAAATAGAAACCAATACAAATTAAACAAACGAATGAAACTAATTCAAAGTGAATACAAAACAGTAACCAATTCTAGTTGGATGAAAAAACGAAATCAATTCAGAATTAATGAAAAATAGTGATCAATTCAAATCAAATACAAAAACGAAATCAATTCGAAATGAATCAAAAAAAGTAATCAATTTCAATTAAATAAGAAAACGGAATACATTCGAAATGAATAAAAAATAGAAACTCATTTGAATCAAATGAAAACACGAAACCAATTCAAAAGGAACACAAAATGGTAACCGATTATATAAATAAATAAAAAGAAAACCAATCCGAATAAATTAAATCGAACCAATTATCGCATCGGATTCAATGAGAGCATTGTGGATTCGTTTTGCTCTCAACCAGACTTTGAATATCCACTTCCATTTTCGAAAGCGCGATTCCCATTAAATTCTGTAAAGCCGAATCCATCAATGAAGTGCGATTCAAACATTTTATATATTTCATTGTCGAAAAAGAACTCTCACAATTATATGTACTACCATACATAGAAACAATTTTCAGACCGAAATCTCAGTTTTGGATACAAATCATGCGAAAGCATTTTGAAAAAATCCAATCCGAACTCTGTTCTCTGAATGAAAAAACGATCTGCCTGCAGATCACAAAGTTCTAATCGATATTTCGGTTTTTGTTCAACAATACAAACTCTCATTGGATTACTGAATAAATTTAGGTCATCTCGAATCATTGTAAAATCTTCGAATCGCACTTCGAATTGTTCCAGCACGCGTGTCAATGTAGGAATGAAGGAATTTACATTTGAAGGAGCCATTCCATCTTCTCTGCTAATTTCGTTGCAGCAAGGAAAATTGTGAAACTCGTGTCCAGATAATCCCTGAATAAACAGATTCAGTTCATTTCTAAATCCATCCACGTGGCTCACTAGTTCTGTAATTAGTCGTTCACGTCTTTGAAGTTTCGAGTTCAAGACGTTCAAGTGGTCGGTGATGTCAGTCATGAACGCCGATTCTTGTAAAAAATCGGGGTCATTCATTTTATTCACCATTTCCGATGACTTTTCAACTCCATTGGTTGAGAAAATGGGAATTTCTTTTCTAATAGCAAAAAAATGTTGTGAAGTTTTCCCAGCACTTAACCAACGAATTCCTGAATGCAGTGGTGAATCGCCATATTCGGCATTCATTTCATCTAAGAACGTCCTGAATTCCCGATGAGACAGAGATTTGCAACCACCACGAATCATATTGGTGATTTTTGTGACGGTTTTCATCGTCTCAGATACTTTGACAATTTTCCCACATATGACTTCTTGATGAATAATGCAATGGAACATCAACCAATTCAGTTTCTTATTTTTCAAACAGCCTCTCAGACCAATTTTATCGCCTGCCATTGCCGGCGCTCCATCAGTCACGATGGCAATGTATTTTTCAAAACCGTCATTGATATGTTTTTTAATTTGGATTCCCAATGCATTGTATATATCAACCCCCTTCGTTGTGTCATACATGGGAACCAAAGATAGGAATTTTTCGTGAACGGTAACATCATTTTGAACGAGTCGTACAAATATTGCCAGCTGACTTATATCTGAATGATCTGTGCTCTCATCCAAACAAATCGAATAATATTTACAGGTGGATAATAGATCAATCAATTTTTCCTCTCAATGCTGGCCAATATCAAAAACTCTACGCAACAGTGTTGAAGGTGATAATGGGACAGTCTCGAAACATCTCACAGCATCTGGTAGATTAAACGCTCCGACCATTTCGAAGGCGCTTGTTCTAATGAAATTTCCATCAGTGGAGCACTTCTTATTTTCAGCAATTGATAAAGCAACTGCATAAGAAGCGGTGAGACTTTGTTTTTATTTGGAGACGTCGACAATTTCGGCAGGAGGGGTTGGCAATTTTGATTTGAGTTCAGAAATTATATTTGCTCGAGCATTCTCAGCGCAAAATTCATAGATTTTGGCGTGGAATGACTCATGATGCCGTTGTCAATTATATGTTTTGACTTGAGACAAAATTCTATCACATACGAGGCATTGAACTTGTGAATTTTGGATTGGCATGGAAAAAAATTGATTTTCCCATTTGGAATCATTGGAATCTATTTTCGTGAGTGGCATGATTCTGTATTTTTGTATAATTGAGAATAGAGGGATCAAATGATGAAAAATGAATAATAAAGTTGAAATAGAAAAATGATTCAGAACGATTGAAAAATTTTGAAAGTTTTTGGAAACATGAGCGGAGTAGCGAATATGTGCATTCAGTGCGTACGCCGTACGAGTAAAAACTTGGAGTTGAAGAGAAGAAGTGAGACGCAGGCGGTATCCCTTCCATGCGACCGTAGTCGCACGGAAGGGATACACAACCATAGGCAAGGTGCGGGCGAGGTACGACGTTGGGAGCTCTTGCCAGCCCGCCGGGCAGCGGTTGACGAGTCCGGACCTACATTATACACCGTGGCTGTAACTAGCACCAGTTGTAACCAAGTGGGCCGGATGTTGGTTGTTGGATCAACCATCGTGGGCTATAACTGGCACCAGCTGGTACCAAGTTGGTCCAACTGGAACCAAATTGATCCAGCTGGGACCAAGTTCGTTCCTTGTTGGACCATGCTGAGTTTTTTTAACAGGGTAGCTGGCTTTCCGTCAGGAGTTATGATTTATCCGTTATGTTTTGACTTGTTGAAAGATTGCGAATCAATTCGAATCATTTCCCTTGAGCATACTCCGTATGATTCATTTGATCATCTGCCAACGACTCTAGTGGGAGGATAGGACAATAGCGGACTGTCCGTGGAAGTTATGAGACATCCACTATGCTTTTGCCTGAGAATTTATAAATTTGAATTATTTTCATTGACTGAACCTAGTATGATCTTCTATCATTCGCCTCTGATTCTGGTAAGAGAAACCAAAAGTAGCAAACTGTCCGTCAGGGATTATGGTATATCTGCTATGCTTTTGCCTGTGAAGGAATCATGCATTTTATGAATAATCCATCATACAGAGCTTACCTGTGTATATTCCAATTTTCTGAATGTAGCAAATAGATTTATTCATATCTTCCTTAAACTTTTTTTCTCACAAATAACCTCTCCATCATTCATTCATTCATCCATTCATGATTTTTTTCAAAGTCATACATGGAAGTATGTATAATTCCAAGGTATTTGTTTGTGTTTGATTTGATTGTTGTTCTGAATAACTTGTAGTAACCAGAGAGCCCCAAGGGAGAGAGTTGCCAACTTGCTGTGCTCTGATCGGTGTAATCGCGAAGAGCTCCGTAGGGAGTCGCCATATCAATAACCTGACGTCACCGCAGTGCTGTAGTTCAAAATTGGGGGTTTTAGGCTGTCACAACAACAGTCGCAGTGGCGGGCGGATTATGAGCCTCTTCATTTCGGTTTGTAACCTACAAATCAATTTCTATTGATATTCAATCAATTTCGTATACTTGAATGAAGATTGAAAATTTAGTGTCAAATATATGTTAGAAAATACAAATGTCAGATCATGTTGCAACCTGAAAAATTCCATCATACTCCTAATGAAATGACCCAGAAAAACTTTCCTTCTTTTTCAGGTTCAATCGAACACTTCAAACCCTTCCCAGATAACTGATTTTCACCAGATGCCAACACGTTGCACAGACAACACCGATTCTGGTTATTGTGTTACTCGAGTGCCGAAGACTGACCCAGAACGGCGAAAGAGGATAAATTCAGTGGGAAATTCTTGGTAGCCAGCAATCAATTCTAATTCTTGCGAAGTTAGTGTATTCCTCATTACAATTCTTTTCCTTCACACCATATTCACTTTTTTGAGTATTTGAATGCCGTTAGGGGTTGGCTCGAGACTCTCGAATGAAATGACCAAAACTCATTCTCACCAGTTACAATATAAGATTCGTCAAGTTATATGACAATTATTCGAAGAATAGCGGGAGAGAAAATCAGGAACAAATATTTTTTTGATTCCAAAAAACTTTACTGAACATTGTTGCAGTACCGAAAAAAGTCTTGTTTCGTCTTGTCTTGGTCTTGAATGGGAAAAATTGTTTTATATTTTGGATAGAACCAATTCTATTCTCCCAGTCTTGTTATTCTCAACTATCCCATCCCCACACTCAACTTGATATGAAAATTAGTCTGTGAAGATCGTGCAAATGAATGATATTTATTATTTTCGAAATTCGCTCAAGAGTCTTGAATCCACCCTCTGAATCCCGTACTATACCCCTAATATCACGGAGTTTGTTGAAAGTTTTCAAAACGTTCCGAGAATGTTTCCAGCACGTTAAGATATTCTACGAACATTTTCAAAGCCTCCGATGTGAGATGTGTACTATGCGTTTGTATTGTTCCCCAAAATTTTCATTCTCTCTTCTGACATTTTCTCACGTATTTTGCTCTACTAATTCCCGATTATCCACAGGTTCACTCCGATCCTAAACAAATTGCTTTCGTGGGAAAAAGAAAATTCGTACAGAAGGGGTCTGTTCCTTTATTTTTTTGCAAATGTAATCCACTGCCAAAACCTACCGTCGCCGATCACACATATTGTGATACCTCGAGTGGGAAAACAGTGGCCGAACGTACGGACCATGCCTATTCCAATCAACAGAAACATGTAGGGGATCCCATAGAAACCAGAACGGACAAGAAACGTCGGATTTATCTTCATGTTCCCGAATGCGTAGTTAATAATCCCCCGATTTTCCAGGAGAACTCAAAACAATCCTCTGTTGGGGATATGTATGCTATCAACGATAATTTGAATATACCATTCCAGTCAACTCTTGAAACTCTGGACATGAATACCAACAAATGTATTATATCTTCATACGATACAACGACACCGGATAAAGACAAAGCTCTGAAACGATTGAGCGTAAAATTACGGGGCCATCATCGAGGTTCTGAATGATCTGATGCGTCAATCAAGGAAGGTTTGATTCTTTACTTTGCTTGTGGAACCACTGGCTATAAACAAATCCAAGAATTGGGAACTCCACTTCCTTCCGTCGAACATTATTACGTAGAATTGAACATATCAAATTCGAACCAGGAATATTGGATGACGTTTTCTTTTGCCTGAAATCGATGGTGCGAAAAATTATTCCTATTCCAAGAATATGTTCATTGGTTTTGGATGAAATGGTAATTACTAGTAAAGTTGAATTCGATCGAAGTACTGGTACATACATCAGCAAAGTTACTCTACCTCATCCAAAACACCCAGATGATTCAGCATCAAAAGCGATAACATTTCAACTCAATGGCCTAGGTCATCATTGGAAACAATATGTTGCATACGATTTTACTCCTTCTTAAAACCTTGATGAAGACGTGAAAAATGTGATACTTGATATCCTAAAAAAAAGGAGTGGAGTAGGCCTAAAGATACTGGTCATTATATTTGATATGAGTAATCGTGGGCTTCTTGATGCATTGGATTTCAGAACCACGGAAGAATTGAACGATCTACTCTATGCCACATCCTTTTTATGAGGATGAAATTCTTTTTTTGTCCCATGATCCAATACATGCTTTCAAGAACGCCAAGGATATGCTGATCAAACATAGATTCATCATTCTTACTGAAGATATTGTAAATGAATACGAATTACCTACCAATGTGGTTGATATGAATCACATCGATTGGTTAGATGATTATGAAAATCAGAATCGCATTTAACTTCAGTTCGCTCCTAAATTGAAAAACTCTGATATAAAACCAAATCACTTTTCTAAAATGAGGGTTTCCACCGCAACAAATGTCATCAATGGTCACACAGCATCAGCTTTATCTCTCCTGGCTGAAAAAGGTGAAAGCTCTGCAGGAATGGACACCACAGCATGGTCCGTTCAATAACTATCATCGAAGTTCAATTTAATAACATGTCGCACCCTGATGCACGCCTTCAGTTTCCATAATATGGAAGCTTACAACCACGCAATCGCTTTATTGAAACTTGCTTACGGTACATGGAGGCCATCGCAGACTCATATAGCTATGTGCAGTGAAGCCGTGATTGAAATTCAAGATCATCTTTTGAAAAAGGAAGGATTCCAATTTTTTTCCCCAGGAAGAGTGACTCAAGATGGAACGGAGAGTGAATTTTTTCAATGTAAGGAGAGGAACTCCCAAACCATCTCCGCTCCAATTCAAATGCAGATTACGAAAACTTACCATAATAGGTCAAAATAAAAAAATTTCAAGGTCAAGCTACTCATTCGAAGATCCACCGTCACTCATCGATCTACTGTTACAAAAACCTGAAATCTCTCATGATTCAATTGAACCTTCAATCACTATACCGCAACTTAGTGACTGTGATACCCTATCTAAAGATGTAGAGCAAATAGTGTATCGAGTTTGTGGGTATGTTGTTCTCAAACTGAAATCTCAAATCAGGTGTGACAAATGTTACTTGCAACTTCAAAGAGCTCATGACTCTGATTTTCATAATCCTGCTTCTAACTCTTAATCTTTATCTGCTTTCGTGGAAATGACAGATCACGTTCCTTTCGCCTGAATGAGAGTGAGCGATGAAGTTAATAACATACTGGAATGTTTCGAAAGAGTTTCATGGCAAATAAGAGCAAATTTATACTCCACTAGAAAGAATTTGATGAAAACACTGGGGACCCATCTCGTTTCGATGTTGGCGCATATGCCTTTGAGCACCTGTTATTTCGTGAAGGCAAAATTAATTAATCGGGATATATCTATGCGATTGCAGCAATTGTCTTTCGTAATTTCTAATGAACACGCTAAGAATAAGATATCTGCATTCAGCAGCAAAACAATGGGTTCTAGTGTTCTGGCAAATCGATTCAACCCACATGCAGGGAAAAAATTGTGATTCTCTAAACTGTGTTCATAATAATTAGTTAAGTATATATTTCAGTCTTAAAGTGCCTTGATTCAAACCAAAGTTGCCTTTTTTGATATAACAGATAAGTTCAATTGTATTGTATGTGAACCTACACCTCAGATTGTTTATACACAAGTAAGTTTCACGTTGTGATATAACAAATAAGTTGTATTTTATGTAAGCTTTCATAACGTTTAAAAGTTGTCTCCTTATAATAAGTTAGAAATGATATTCACTTAATGCGATATAAGCTACAATGCTTGAACTTTTTCAAGATTGTGTGAGTATGATGTGGGAATTGCCGTCCAGTACAGATTGTTAATTTGGTGGAAATATTTTCATGAAAGTTGACGTGTTCAAATGATATATGGAATGAATCTTCAGAAATACGAAAAATATGATGTATTTTTTCTAAATTCTTCCAAAATTTTGTACAAATTCTCAATTTTTTCTCAAAAACTGATGGGTTCAATGATTTGAAATTCTTACTATCATATAAAAAACATTCATTCATTCAGCTCACATGCGCATCGCAAAGAGGAAGATGTATATTCATGATTTCATTTTAGAAAAGTCATTGTTCTGGGACATCATAAAGTTCTACGTCATTCAACCCTGCCACAAGTAGCAACAAGCGTTCAGACAGATACATATACAAAATACTTATCGAACATGTTTTTTACCTGATATTTTGAACATTTATTATCTACTCTAAGAAAAATATAAAAAATTATTCCAATGCGTCGTTTTTGAACACAGACACCACAATGTCCCTGACGAAAATTTTTGTCATAATTTCTCATAATTTCTCATTGTCCCAATTCATGGAGAAATTATGAGGAATTATGACAAAAATTTTCGCCAGAGGTCCGACTGAACGTTGATGGAACGTGAGGAGATTTTCTGAATGTTCAAAAGATGTCCCAGAAACACATTTTGTTATGGAGGAGAATGTCTTGGATACCTTTCTTGTAATGTCCAGAAGTTATTAAAAGGTTGACTCGGATAATTATTTGTTGAAAAAAATGATTACTTTTCAGATTGAGGTGAAAAAATGTCCATTGGGTAGAAACGTTCGTAGAATACACGAATGAGATATTGAGAACATGTCATGAACGTTCATAGAATGTTCGAATGAGAGTTTCCAATATATCCAGTATGTTCATAATCCATTTCAGACGGAGAATTCCTGAACGGCGTAGTAGTTGGAGCATGCATCAGGAAGTAATGATGAATTCTGAGAGTCCGAGATGAATTCATTGTGAATTATTCTTGAGTTGTGCGATTAGGGCTGCTCCCTACTCTTCTGAATGACCGGGAGATTACTTACGACACATTCAGGAAGATGGCGATAAAATCTTCGTTTCTTTTTGGTTTTTCCTTCGTACATTTCTTCTGCCTACAAGAGGCGTGGTCCGTGTGTTAGGTCATCAGTTTTTCCTGTCGCGGTTTACAACAAGCATGATCAGTGACGATGAGTTTCTTCGATTGACTGCATTTGCAGAAGAATGATAGAATAGATCCCTTCTGTATGAATTTTCTCTTCCCCACAAAAACGATATTTTCAGGGTCGAAGTGGACCTGTAGAAAATTGAGAATTAGTGAAGCGAAATTGATAACGAAATGTCAGGAGAAATAAAAATTCTCAAAAACAATCTGATCACATATACACATAATGTTAGATGCAAGTATTTGGAACAGTTAATAGCTTTTAAGAACAAAAACGTGAAAACGGACATTGCAACATTCCTCGAACATTCATGGAATCTTGAACTTTCCCTAAATAATCACAGAAAGTTAAGATCATTGTTTGCGATTTTTTGTTCTCTTGAGGTATAGTGTAACGTGAGAATTATGAGGAGGAATGCACTCACTTCGCAAAAATTTGAATTTGCTGTAAGCTGCCAAGAATTTCCAACTACATGTATCCATTTTTATCGTTCTGGGTCAGTCCTTGGCACACGAGTTACACAATATCCAGCATTAGTGTTGTTAGTGCAACGTTGAGCACTGCATGTGATCGTTAATCTTTTAGCTGGTAATGATTTTGAATCCAGTGTATTTTTGACCCACATATTTGTCAGAAAATGGTCAATAAAACCTAGAAAAGAAGGGAAGTCTTTCTGGGTCACTTCATTAGGGGTAAGACTGAATGTTTTAAGTTGCAATATGATACTGACGTTTGCATTTTCTAACATATATTTGACAGTGAATTTTCCATCTTTATTCAAGTATACGGAATTGATTGAATATCAATAGAAATTGATTTGTAGGTTACAAACCGGAATGAAGAGGGGCATAATCCGCTCGCCACTGCGACTTTTGTTGTGACAGCCTAGAACCCAAAATTGTGAACTACAGCACTGCGGTGACGTCAGATTTTCAATAAGGCGACTCCCTGCGGAGCTCTTCGCGATTACGCCAATCAGAGCACAGCAAGTTGGCAACTCTCTTCCTTGAGGCTCTCTAGTACTGACCTCTAATGTAGTAACCTGTAATTTTCTCATTATTCTTCTGATATTATAATAACCTAGGTTTTATCGATATATAATAGCTATCAAAACATTGCCTCACTGACAGGTTATATTTGTTTACGTATTCACAATGTATATACTCTATATACAAGGTGGGGCATTTAAAGTGTCGCGGGCGTTTTTTCCAAAAATAAAGTGAGATACGAGAAAATTTTTCGGACAAAAGTTGTAGGGTACCGAGGGGGACATCCGATGGTGGCCTTGGCTTTGACCTCAAATCTCATCTTCAAGGGCATTCTGAGATCAACTCTTGTTTTTTAAATAGCATCTCATATTTTTTACTGCAGATTTGGATTCTAGGTCAAGAACCAAGAAACTTTTGTCTGAACCATTTTCCTGGAATCCGCAAAAATGGCGCTCTAATCGATATTGTTCCATTTTGAATCTGACATTCGAATAACTCGAAAACGAAGGGTCTTGAAAAAGAATGTTTCGTACAAAAGTTGTCAATACACAACACATTTCAATCGTCTACATCACCACCATTCAGAGCTCACGCGATGTAAACAAACGACGGGGTTCAGTGAAAATTCACGATTTTGAAAGTCAGTTTGTCAGTTACATTTGATTATTACTTGGTTTATGACAAATTGAAAATCATGGATATCCGATACACGGTTTCTGAAAAGATCGATATGATCTACATTTACGGTGCAGTGCATAAGAACCCCAGACAAGCATATGACTTGTATGCAGAACGATTTCCTGAAAGAACAACGCCATCCATTAGGTATTTTCAACGCATTACAAAATTATTCTCAGAAACGGGAAGTGTTACAAGGGAAAAACGACATCGAATGAGAACTGTTAGCGGAGAAAATGCGGAAGTTAATGTACTAGCTGCAGTAGCCAATAATCCACACGTGAGCTCTCGTGAAATTGAACTCCATTCGGGAATTTCTCGAAGAAGTGTTCTTCGAATACTGAAACGTCACAAATTCCATCCGTATCACATTTGTTTGCATCAAGACCTTCACGGTGATGATTTCAAAAATCGTGTACAGTTTTGTCGATGGGGTCTAGCGCAAATGCACAATAACAACTTCATCAACATATTATTTTCTGATGAGTCGACGTTCACCAATCATGGTGAAGTAAATCGACATAATATGCATTACTGGGCGACAGAAAATCCAAGATGGTTACGTCAAGTAGAGCATCAAAGAGAATGGGCTGTGAATGTTTGGTGTGGTATTTTTCGATCTCGAGTAATTGGACCGTACTTCATTGCAGATACGCTAAATGGAGAGAAGTACAGACATTTCTTAGATCAAGTACTTCCAACATTACTTGAAGACATACCTATTCAGGAACGATTGAATATGTGGTATCAACACGATGGTTGTCCATCCCATTATGCAGTCACAGCTCGAGAAATATTGGACAGAGATTATCCTGGACGATGGATAGGACGTCGTGGACCAGTTCATTGGCCTGCCCGTTCTCCGGATCTTACTTCTCCAGATTTTTTTTTATGGGGATACATAAAAGATACAGTTCATCAACAAGCACCGACTACACCTGAGAATATGCGTCAACGAATCATCAATGCATGCGCGAGCATCAATGAAGATATTTTAGCACGAGTTCAGCAATCTTTTGTAAAACGTTTCGAAATGTGTATTGAAGTCGAAGGCCATCATTTTGAGCATCTCCTGCATTAAAATTATCCAAGTGATGTAGACGATTGAAATGTGTTGTGTTTTGTCTGTTATACCCCATCACCCCCGTTTCAGTTCAAGGGGTTCCCCTTGGAATCAGACAACTTTTGTCCGAAACATTCTCCTCCAAGACCCTTCGTTTTCGAGTTATTCTAATGTCAGATTCAGTATGGAACAATATCGATTAGAGCGCCATCTTTGCGGATTTCAGGAAAATGGTTCAGACAAAAGTTTCTTGGTTCTTGACCTAGAATCCAAATCTGCAGTAAAAAATATGAGATGCTATTTAAAAAACAAGAGTTGACCTCAGAATGCCCTTGAAGATGAGATTTGAGGTCAAAGCCAAGGCCACCATCGGATGTCCCCCTCGATACCCTACAATTTTTGTCCGAAAAATTTTCTCGTATCTCATTTTATTTTTGGAAAAACGCCCGCGACACTTTGAATGCCCCACCCTGTGTATTGAAATGAACGCTATTAGACGTTGGTGAAAAGAAAGAGACCGAATACATCCATAATCCATACCATTGGATAATTAAGATGGACGCTATGGGATGTTGGAAAAGAAAAAGACACAGATATATCAACCATTGGAAAAGGCAGAGACAGAATGGATGAACAATCTATAGTGATAAGAAGAAATTGATGAAGAACCAGACACGTGATATTGAAGATATTTTGATCGCATTAAAATTTGGAGTTTTTAAATCTCATTATCGCATGAACGGATTGAGTTCAAAGTATGCCTAATCGAAAGTGCATATTCCAGTTATATCATGAAAGTTTGATCAATTCTTCGTGAAATACCCCATATAGCACAAATGTCTCAGTAATATCTGCAGATTATTCTGACAATATTACAATGTCTCCAGAATATTCTGGAGATATTACTGAGACATTTGTGCTATGTGAGACACTTCGTAGTGAGTTATTGTGCATTGAAGTTTTTCTCGGTCAGTAAAACCCAGTTTACGTGTATAGATACACGGTAGCGCACGACTTCTGCTTCTTCATTCAAAGAATGCTTTTTTCCAAGATTTTTTTTTCATATACTTGGCGTTGAGACGCAACCGCGTCTCTTGGTGATGTTATGTAATGGGAATGAAATGACCTCTGAGAAGCATCTTTCTTCCTGCTGGCTCCCTTTACGGATTGCTGATCTGTCATCATGTGAAACTAATAGAACGTATCCAACGATCCCTCGTTCATTGTACACTTGTACAGGAAAATCATGTCTCAAATCCAAAGCGCGAGGAATTTTCGTCATTAACATGTCTTACATGCAAGATGATAAATATCACAGGCCTGCGAGGTTTTTCCCCCTTGGAACTGGTGACCATTTTCCGAAGTAATTTGCTGCGTAGAATCCGAATCCGGAGCCAGAATTGGGCTATCACGTCAGGATTTTGAGATATCTGAGGGTAAATACGCGAAAAATGCGGTTTTTCGCTACTTTTGAGGTTATGTACAGGACGCATAAAATTTTTTTGATCTTTTCTCTCAACTTCATCAATTTGCACTACTCTTCCCGTTTAAAATGAGCTATTGAACGTTCATGTACGATTTTTTCTCGCAAAGTTACGACCATTCTAAGTTGTGTAATATGTCCCAACAACAGAATGAGTATTCGCATTTATTACACTGATCGACACTGAAATTCTCCTTCAAATGAAATTCTCTTTTCTGAAGTAATTTTCTGCGTAGAATCCAAATCCGGAGTCAGGATTGGGCCATCGCGTAAGCATTTTAAGATATTTAAGATTAGGTCCACGAAAAATGGGTTTTTTGATTACTTTGGAATTCATGTACTGAGTGCACAATTTTTTTTAGTCTTTTCTTCTAATTGCATCATCCAGTACTACTCTTACTCTTCAAGATAAGCTATTAATCGGTGACCTACAATTTCTCCTTGCAGAGTTACGAGTATTCCAAGTTGTGAAATATATCCCCAAGATTATAATATTTCTAGGATCTCCTGAGGGTGCTGCCAGGATGTATGGGAATGAAAATTCTAATTTTCTAATATGATATTCTTATTCAGCGACCCAAAAACTTATATGTTCACATATTCAAGGAAAATTTACCTTCAAAAAATGGGTTCCCAAAGGATTGATAATTCACAGACCTGCGGAATATAAGTTTTTATTTTCCCTTCGAACAATAATGGTTCCTTTCCAGGTATTCAGATTGTGGAACTAAAATATAACGCCAGTTTTTTACAGCACATCGGGATTCATTTTTATGTGAGATATGAATATTTACAGTTTTTAAACAATTTGTATGAACGAAAAATATATACGTTTTATATAAAATTCAGACATGGGGCTGCACTGGTTTCAAACAAGACCTAAGATACTAGATAAATCAAAAGGACTTATGATATCTTTTCTAGTTTCTTCAAAACTTCTGTTTGATCTCTTTCTGTTGTACTCATGATTCGGTTCATCTCTCTTTAACATCCAGCAATAGTCAGCCATCATTCTAACGTCCCACCTTCCTTGATATCTGGTCTCCATAACCTTAAGGTCTTGATGAAATCTCTCCCTTGCTCTTCACTGACAGCACCAAGATTCTCGGGGAAAAGTCAATATGGGAATGCAAATAATGGAGTTTTATACTCATATTACAACCCAGGGTTTTGAAATTGTTAAGCATGCTGTTGACTATATTTTCATAATCAGGGCTTTTTCTGTTCCCTAAAAATGTTGTACGACTTCCTTAAATGACTTCCAAGCGAGCTTCTCGGTTTTATTCATAGTTTTTCAAAGTCAGGATCTTGCATCAATTTCCTTATGTCTGGACCAACAAAAACGCCTTCTTTTATCTTCGCATCCGATAAATGCTTGAATTTATCACATAAATATTTGAAACAAAGACCATCTTTAGGCAATGCCTTTACGAATTGCTTCATAATGCCTAATTTGATATGAAGCGGAGGTAGCAGAATTTTGGAGCGGTCAACTAGTGTTTCGTGTACAACATTTTTACTTCCAGGGTTCAATGATGCTCTCTGTGGCCAATCTTTCTGGATCCAATGTCGTGCTCTATTCCTACTATCCCATTCACATAGAAAACAGGGGTATTTTGTATACCCTCCTTGTTGACCAAGCAACATAGTTAATATTTTGAGATCACCACATATAGTCCAGTTATGATTGGAGTAATTTATTTTTTTGAGGACGAAATCCAAATTTTCATAACATTCTTTCAAATGAGTAGAATGTCCAATAGGCAAAGAAGCAAATTTATTACCATTATGTAACAATACTACTTTGAGGCTCCGTTTCGAAGAATCGATCGAAAGTCTCCAATCATTTGGATTGTATTCTACATCAAACATTTTGAGTAGGCCAGGCACATCACAACAATACACTAAATTTTTTTCTTGAGCAAAATACGGTAGAAAATCCTTCTCTCTATTTCTATACCAATAAAAGTTCGTTGTACGATCCAGCATGTTTTTTTCTTTCAATCTGGAACCGAGTAATTCCGCAGCATCTTTCGGAAGATTAAGATCTCTTGTCAAATCATTCAATTCACTTTGAGAAAACAGTGGTGGTGTTTCGTTGCACTCGTAATATTCATCGTCAGGATCTGAAGTATTCATTATAGCCTCTTGAAATAAACTAGGATCAGATGAAAATGGTTGGGCAGGATGGCATAACTCTTTGCTATCAGGATCTTTATACGTAGGTAAAATCACAGAACGAATATCAGGATAACTTATCGCTGCTTTATTTTTAGAATTAAATCCTTTTATGTTTGAACAGCAGAAGTAACAATCGTTGATATGATTTTGCGGTTCCATCCAAATCATTGGAGTCTGTAAACTAAAACAATGTTCTTCTCCTCTTCACCATTTCCGAAGTTCACGTACACATGTCGAACACACTTTATGAGGCGCCCATTGTTTGTCTTGGTTTTTTATGTTGATTTTGAAATAGCTATCGTATAGTTCTTCAATACATTTAGAAATTATTTGTTGCTGTCTCTTTATTACATAATTTCCACATATGTAGCAGAAGTTATCTGGAGCATTGATACATTTTCGAGAAGCCATTTGTGAAACTTTTTTTTAAATACACGAAATTCACAACAATTACTGGACACTCGATACTTGTACACGGAGGAAAAAATGAGAACAACAATCAGTACATTCCGAGTGAATTAGTGGAATAATGTCTGAACATAGCAACAAACAATCTACGATCTCAGCAGTGCTGGCTCGAAGGATATTACCGCCCGGCGCGAGAATTTTGTAGGCGTCCGATTATAATAGTGTAGCATATTGCATAAATATATATTTATGTGATATGCTATAAGCATTTTCTACCGTATTTCGCTCAAGAAAAAAATTTAGCGTATCGTTGTGATGCGCCTGGCCTACTCAAGGTGTTTCATGTAGAATACAATCCAAAGTCAATCCCCTTCATTCATTCAACATTTTTCTGAAGCATTTTGGTGCGCTGAATCGCATATGGCTCCAGAATTGCTATATCACGTCAGGTATTTGGGATATTCCGACCTAAAAATGTGGAAAACACTGTTTTTTGGCATATTTGAGGTTCCGTAAAGTCGAAAGGTAATTTTTTTCACAAAACCAATAGATGCACCTCAAAGTATCAGTCATCCTCTTCCAAATGCCGTTGAGTTTGCTGAAATATCTTTTTTTTTCATTGAGATACGACAATTTTAAATTTGTGCGCTCATGTACTCAATAAATAGGTGGAGACACAATTTTCAAACTGTCGTATCTCAATGAAAAAAAAAGGTATCTGAGCAAACTCAACGGCATTCGGAAGAGGAGGACTTATACTTTGAGGTGCATGTATTGGTTTTGAGAAAAAAAATTACCCTTCGACTTTACGTAACCCCAAATATGTCGAAAAACAGTGTTTTTCACATTTTTAGGTCGAAATATCTCAAAAACCTGACGTGATAGAGCAATTCTGCAGCCAGATTCGGATTCAGCGGATCAATATGCTTCGGAAAAAGGTATTATTGTTTGAGGGGGAAAAAAAAAGTCAAATTTCGCAGGCCTGTGTATTCAATTGATTTTCATTCTCACAAGTTAACTGAATGATTCGTCCGGATTTAATTATCCATAACTACATGTATTGTTCAATGGAGTTGTTTTGAAGTAATTTGTGACAATAAATTCCTATTAAGTATCTATCGTATCAATAGTTCATGGTAATCAAAGTGGAGAAAACTCACTGCGGTCAGAGGCGGACTTTGGTTCCTGACACCCGTTATACGGCAGCAAAAATTAATTTTTCACGAAAATATTCATTACCAAAAAATGCTGTTTCAATGCTTAGAATATTATCCTCCTGGAAATCATTCTTAAATTATTAAAATGAGAATTTCTTCCGACCCGATTGCCACCCTTTCACGGCCTACCGCCCCTGCGCTATGACGCCGTTGTCACAGGCCCTAGTCCGTTCCTACCTGCGGTCCCAATATATCAGTCAATTTCTCCATCGACTGATGTTTTGTAGATACCTACTACTATACCGCAGGAAATTCATTCCAACAAGGTTCCTGGTTATTTCAGTTTATACAAATTTTTAATTGAAAAAATAACATCCCTTTATTCCACCCGATAATTAGTTGTAAAATCATTGCAAGTGTGGAAAAAGTGGTGGCGATTGTACATCGGGCATTTCACAACAAGTTTACCTATCGAATCACTTGACCTCTTTGATCTTCCTCAAATTTCCATGTGGTACCCCTTAACAACACAATGGTCGCAAAGATGTATTGAATACTTTCCAATCAGGTATTTTTAATCAATTCATTGGAGACACCATCATCAGGATATATCAGATACATGTTTGCTACCAACGTGCTGTTAAGGACAGTACCAACTGGAAGGAATATCACGGTAAATTTCTAGACCCCAATGTCTACCCATTCAGGAGATACGAGCTTTTCATAAAAGGGGACGTTTTGTCTTCAAATGCTCATGACTTTGCGGAAAATTGATCTTTTCCAATGATTTTTGTTTTGAATTTTTGTTTTTGAATGCAGTTTACGATGAACAATCCGAAAACACTACCATGAACGTTGTTGATAGGCGTTTTTAATTTTTTTCATTTGAATCTCATTTTTGAAGCTGAGTGTATGGATCAATTTTTTTCAAATTTTTTTTATGAAAATCACCATCAATTCCACGCATATTCATCTCGATCCGGTCATGGGTAAATATGATTGGGTGTATATCAATTTAATTGTAAAAGAGAAGAATTTTTGTCTATACATAAAAATTTACTTTCAATTGAAAAATTCTCCCTTGTATGTGTCTTTCAACATTATAGGGACCCAAATAAGTCCATCATCTATTCAATATTGAGCAGAGAATAGAAGAATTCAATCTGTACCCAAGTAAGTGCAGAAAGAATTGATCAGAATAATGGATAATTTGCTTCCTCATTCAAATGTTTCAAATTTTGTACTGCTTCCTGAACTTGAACACTCCTGTTTTCAACCATCAATCTTCAAGTTATCCTTCTTCTGTTTCGATATTGTGAACTCCCAACGTGGAATGAATATTTCGATATTTGTGTGTTTCTCAACTTGATTTTCTTAACCAAACTGATGGTGGCCACCTCTGTTGGGGTGTTTGAAAAACCATCTTGTCCTCGCACGTTCCATGAAAAACACTCGTGCGTGTGCGTTATGGCTACTCGTGGAAGATTCAATTCCTGCTGCAATCCATTGAATTTGGAGAATCATACAGTAACAAAAAGTTAGAGGGTAGCTTCTGAATATTTGCAAGATTGTACATAATGCGGAAAAATTAATCACAATCGGGAAATGAACTGGACGCTCATAATATGCCTGATAGAAATAAAAAACCGGTGTGTGAAGAAAACGACATTAAAAATATTGCAAATCCGAATGACAGTTTCTGAACAGGTAAGAGATCACAAAGTCATCAGACACTCCAACTTATGAATGATCAAATAATTAGATCCCTCATGAAGTTGAGTTCGATTTTATCTTTTCCCAGACATAAGTCTATCCGATGAAGAACTATCTGAAGCCAGTAGCCATTTTGAATTGAGCATTGACACGGTTACCTCATATCAATGATGACTTGGAATTGTTCAATACGTCTCCAATAATTGACCGCAAATTGAGAAATCAAGCCTATTTGAGGGACAAAATTGATAATGTTCAAAGTCATCTGTCAAGTGCACTGAATGTAGAAACAAGTTCCTGCGATTAACTTCATTCCGAAGATTTCTTCGCAATGATTGAAGAATTAAAAATCAAATTTCACGATAAGAACACATCATGCAAGGAAAAATTACAAATTCCCACGTTGTTTCCATTGAATTGGAGGGAGTATGAGGTTTGCAAAATTATGGGTACAACTAAATACCTGGGCAAGGTTGCGAAGAATCTTAGAGAAAAACAAGGAATATTGTGTATACCAGAATCGAGATCTGGTGAATAAAAAACTTCATATCCATACAAATTGGAGCACGGGAGACGTGGACACGTTTGAACACCGATTGAATTGGAACACCTCGGATTATTCGGGCCGTAATTTGATTTTTGATTCCACAATACATTTCGCATTGTAGTTCAATCAATCGTGTTTGACACCATAGAAAGTCAGTTTCAAGATTTTTACTTTCTAATTACACAGTAAAAGATGTTTACTGGGAAATTCTAGCATTTCCACTGGGAGTCATCAAGCAGTACATCCCTGGTTAAAAACTCTCATTGATCATGATGAATTCCTATCGATTCTGATTCAGAAACATAATTCATTAATCGATTTCGATCATGTTTCTGAATCAGAATTGATAGAAACCAATCATAATTGATGAGAGTTTTTTTTACCAGGGAAAGGACTGGAAATTGCAGTACATTTGCTGAAATATTCCAGCACATTCATTAGCATTTCACTACAAAAATTGGAACTTTGCAGTACGAAAGTCGGACCATTTCAGTAAATGTACTGGAAAATGAATTTACTGACATCTCTCAGATCTAAGACACAGTGAATTTCCAGTTTCGTCGGACAGTGTACTTAGTAATGCATTGTAATCGGATAAAGAATTCGAAATCGAATGTTCGATGGATTTCGACATTTTAGAGTTTTGTAAGACCTAATTCACCCGTCTTGAAATGATACCCGTTAGGTTGATCGGGATTCTGTATCTCAGGAATTACTCATCCGATGAACTTGAAATGTGTAAGTTATGAATTCATCCAGTCCTTACAATGCAGAAAAGAGTCTCATGAGAATGGTTTAACGGATAGTCGTTGGGCATTTTCAAATCTGAAATCTCCAAGTTTTCTAGCGAATATCATCCTATATTACCAACGAAATGAATTGTTTCCAGAAGGAAAAAAATTTTTCCTCGCGAAAGTGTTCGGATGTACCTTTTCCAGCGCTAAAGTCTATTGTTTGCATAATTTCTATAGTTTAATTATGTCTCCAGGGTGAACTCTATCTGCCGATGCCAGAGAAAAAGTCGTGGCATTTTATGTTGATGACGGGACGAGCATCAATTTGCCGAGCATGGAAGATTCCATTTCAATTTGAAATGATGCAGGTTAATGCGAGCATATCCAGAAAAAATTATTACGCTCTAATCTAAACTAATTGTATGCACTTTTCAAAACGCGATATCCAGAATGTAAAACTGGATTTTCAGTGTTTGCATCATTGCGTCCCAAGTACTGTGTACTTGCAGGATCCGGTGGTACACTCACTGTTCGCGTGTGCGCCATCCATCAGAATACAAAACTCATGATGTAAGGTGCTCTCTAAATCTGGAAGAGTGAAAAATCACGCGTTTCACTCCACTAAGTCTCGGAAGTGAGCCAGTCCTCTTCGAGTAGGATTCCCACTCGTTTCGAGTGAACTCCCACTCTCTTAGAGCAAGAATATAAAAATGAAGTCTTCAAACAAAGGAAAATATGATATGGCGGATACAAAACTTGATATTCGTTATTCAGAAGTGAAAATAATCACAGGCACACATACATTACTTTGCGTGATCCCAAAGGAAGATGGTTCACTGGAAACCAAAAAGTTCTCAAGTATGAAAGACAGTGACATATTCTAAATATTCCAACATCAAAACAAATGAATACATTATGCTTCCTCTGAATTGTTTTGTTTTCACTCATTTGTGTACAGATTACATTTTCACATCTTCCTTTCAGTATTCATTAGATGATTGACCAATTTGAATTCTCATAATGTTCAGGGACATATACAAGAAAGAATTTTTCAATTAAAAGTAAATCTGTATATATAGAAAAAAACTTTTTTTTTACAATTGAATCGACATAAACCCAATAATCCATCCATGACCGGATTTGGATCAAAATTCGTAGGATTGATGGTAGTTGTAATAAAAAGAATTTGCAAAAAATTGATCGACACACTCAGCTTCAAAAATGGGATTCGGATGAAAGAAATGAAAAACGCCTGTCAACAACGTTCATGGTAGTGTTTCCGAATTTTTCATCGTAAACTGCATTGAAAAAAAAAATTCCAAAAAAAGTCATTGGAAAAGATCAATTTTTTGCGAAGTGATGAGCATTTAAAGAAAAAAGTCTCCTTCCAAGAAAACCTCGTATCTCCTGAATGGGTAGAAATCAGGGTCTGAAAATTACCATTAGATTCTCTCCAGTGAGTACTATACCACAAAAATTTGAAAAAGATCAAAGAGGTCAAGTGATTCGATAGATAAATTCAGTATAGTATGTCCTCATTTTTTTATAAAATTGACACGATAGTTACTCGACTATGATTCAATTCCAGAAAATATTTGTACATAACTTTATTGAACGAGACGTATACATATGTAGTAGTAATAGAAGTAGTCATGGTTCATTCATTTTTCCTTTGGCGCTCTTTTCAATCGCTTGAAAACGCCAACTCTTCACAAATTCCTCCTTCTCCCAATCCACATACCGAACCAAAAGTTATTTATCTTACAAAAAAAACTCTTAACCTAACTTATACTTGAACGTCACTGCCTCTCTCTCTCTCTCTCTCTTTTCCCTACTCTATTTCTCCTTCTCTCTTTCCTACACGGAGAAAAATTGTCTATTATAAATGACTAGATTCTCTAGTATATTGAGGATATACTTGCATTATGGAGTTATATACCAAACATTCTCTTCAAAAGTACCAGATTTCCTGTGAGTTGATGGTAGAATAATAACATTTTATAATAGAAAGTCTGCCCAGAAAAAAATTCCCGGGTGGGCGGGATTCCCAAATTCACATGTGGATTCAGGTTCCTGGCCGGGACCCGCCAGGTCCTGCCCGAGATCAGCCAGGTCCTGCCTGGGAACCCTCTGGTTCCTGCTCGGGACCCGGCAGCCGGGTCAGGTTCCCGCTCGAGCCACCTGACTGGTCCCGGGCGGGAACCTGACCGGCCCTGAGCGGGAACCAGAGGGGTTCCAGGCAGGACCTGGCGGGTCCCGGCCAGGAACCTGAGTCCACATGCGAATTTGTGAATCCCACCCATCCAGGAATTTTTGTCTGGGTGGTACTTTTGAAGAAAACGTTTGGTATATAACCTTAAAATGCAGGTATATTTCTTCTTGATAACTCTTCTCAATGTACATCTCGCATGTACCTCCCCACCCATTTTCCCCATCTACTTCTCTTTCATCCCCTATTCTTCTCGCCCAATCCCTCACTCACACTTCCATACCTCTATCAACCACAAAACATAAACATGAACATACTTCTTTTACATAAAAAAAATAAACCGACCACTCTTTTCCATATCCCACCTACTCACACGATTCTTAACACCTTTATCCACAATTAATCCTCCACCACACAATCCACGCACACGCATCTCACTACTTTCTCGTCCGCTTTTATTCACTCTCTTCTTCTCCTTCTGTCTCCTCCTTCTCTTTCTCTCTCCCTCCTCCCGTGCATTTTCCTCCTTCCCTTCCCGTTATCCTCCTAGGTCTTTTCTCAATCATTTAATCTCTATCTATAAAAATTCCCCATCTTTGCATAACATCTTTCCTATCCCAAATCTGTTCTATCACCTTCTTGTCTCCTATTCTAATCCATGTATCCGTCCCTTTTCTCCTCATTCCTCTCATCTCTCTTGTCAAAATTGTTACTCCCAACCTTCCTTCTAACACCTCCATCAACCTTCCTTTATCCTTGAATTCTCTTGCCCCCATCCTCTCACTATTATATTTTTATCTCTTCATTTTCTGTCTCTCTCCTCCCATTCTTCTTCTGTCTCTGTCCTCTCCTTTGTTCCCTTGCCTTCCTTCGTGTTTCTCTCCTCTTCTCTTTCGTCTTCTCTGTTGTCCCCCTCCCCTCTGCCTCCACATAGTCTTTTCTCCTTTCTCCCTCTGGCATAGCTCCCGCTCCTTCTCCTCGCATCACTTTCTTCCCGGCTGATGGCAGCAGGTGTCTTCCTTGCATCTTTTTCTCCTCCCTCTCTCTCTCTCTCTCTCTCTCTGTATCCCATGTGCTCTCTTCTAAGAATTCTGCTATTTTTTTCAAACAAATGATAAATATTCAGTTGATTTTCATTCTTAAAACATTCGTTCAAGTCTCATTATGTATAACTACATGTGCAGTTCAATGGAGTTATTTTAAAGTAATTTCTGACAATGAATCCCTGTTAAGTATCTATCGTATCAATAGTTCATGGTGATCAGAGCGGAGAAAACTTACTGCGGTCCCGATATATCAGTCAATTCCTCCATCGACTGGAGTCTTGTGGATACCTACTACTTATCCGCAGGAAATTCATTCCAACAAAGGTCCTGGATATTTTAGTTCATACGGGTTTTAATTGGAAAAATAGCATCCCTCCATCCCACCTGTGAAAAATAACATGACTCTATTCCACTTGATGATCACTTGAAAAATCACTAGGAGTATGCAAGAGTTGTGGTGTTGTAGGTATGAGGTGTTTGAATCAATTCGTAGCGTTATACAAAAGCTAACGTAGGTAGTACAGTATTCCGTTGTTACCTACAATAATCTATTCACCGTGGAATAGCTATTATTGGACGTCCTTTGTTCCACATAACCTTTTTTTGAATGGTAAATAACAAAACTTCATAACTTATTGAACATGTCAAAATTTATACCGAATGAAGTGTTTTTGCGAGGAGTCTTACTTCCTTATTTCAATATGAACAAAAGTGTTGCTGAAGCCCATCGTATTTGAGTGGAAGTGTATGGTGAACATGGTCTCGCTGAGCAAACGTGTCGAAAATAGTTTGCACGTTCCAAAGCTGCTGATTTCGAATTGGATGATGAAGAGCGACCTGGCCAGCCAAAAAATTTGAAGATACTGATTTGGAGACGTTGCTCAATGAAGACTCATATCAAACCTTTCAAGAACTGCCGATATCTTTAAGAGTTGACTTATCAACGGTAGGAAAATGTCTGAAAATTTAGGCCATGATCCAGAAGGAAGGACGTTGGATCCCATATGAATTGAAACCAAGGGACATTGAGAGGCGTTTTTTGACGTGTGAACTGCTGCTTCAACGGCAGAAAAGAAAAGGTTCCTCGCATAGAATTGTCACTGGCGATGAGAAATGAATCCATTACGACAATCCGAAGCAGAGAAAGTCATGGGTTAAGCCCAGCCAACCATCACAATCAGTGGCAAAGTCAAATATCCATGGGTCTGAGCTCCTGCTCTGTATTGGGTGGTATCAGATAAGTGTGATTTATCATGAACTGTTGGAACCGAATGAAACCATAACTGGGGATCTTCACCGACTACAATTGATGCGCTCGAGTCGCGCATTGAAAGGAAAACGACCGGAATACTCCAAAAGACACGACAAAGTTATTTTGCTGCACGACAATGCTCGTCCGCACGTCGCAAAACCGGTGAAAACATACCTCGAAACCCTGAAATGGTAAGTTCTACCTTACCCGCCGTTTTCTCCAGATATTGCGCCATCTGATTACCATCTGTCCCGTTCGATGGCTCATAGTTTGTCTGAGCAAAACTTCACTTCTTACACCAAGGGAAAAAACATGCTCTCAACGCAAGGGAGCACTCCACGCTTCTGACGCATTTGTTATAACGTGCGTTAAACGCATGAGTCCATGCTTCCAACGCACGAGCCCATGCTTTTTGGGTATGAGTCTCATGCCTTCTAAGCATGTTGCCATGCATTAAAAGCACGTTATAATAACAGCGTTAGAAGCGCGAAGGGCTCCCTTGGATTTGGAGCATGCCTTTTCTCTTGGTGTACGAAGGTTGCCAAAAATGGGTCGATCCGTGGATTGCATCCAAAGATGATGCGTTCTTTCAACACGGTATTTATTCCTTGCCCGAAAGATGGCCGAAAGTAGTCGAAAGCGATGAACAATACTTTGATTGATGTATTGTTTGATTCCTATCCGAAATGGATAAATTTTTTTCATTCAAAAAACGCTACGAATTACTTCCAATTCCTAATACCAACTTGTGAGAAATCAAATTTGCAAACTGTCTTTCATCATCGAATTCCAATGTAACCTATAACTCGATTGATCAGAATCAGCAGAATCTACCAATGAACAAATCTTACGGATTTTACGGATTTCTACAGTTTTCTACTAAGTTACTTAGGAAAAACATGGCATAGAAAATCGCGACACTGATTCAGATATACCTTTCATTCGAAATGAGTTGTTTATAGAGGACAAGTCACCCGTTAGGAATTCATTAAAAAAAAAAAAGAAAATTGGATTGACCGTAGTATGAAGGATATTATAAGGGTCTTCAACCCATTAGCGCCTGAACGGACACTTTTGGACACCAAATTTCAGAGATTCATTGTACAATGAATTTGGTCGAAGACAAATTTTTGAGCCACTGTATCCTATGTTTTGAAGGTCGCTCTTTCGAATGGCGATGTTCAGAAATCCCTGAAATGAGTTTTTTTGTGTGAAAATTGCAAACTAAAGAGAAAGCACTGTTTTTTTGAAAAAAAAATTTTTCAAGATCATGTTTTTGTTTGCTTTTGCATTCTTCTACATACTCAATGCCGATGAATATCGCGTCCATGGACCTTCAACTGGAAGTTATCGGCTCAAGATCAATAAAAAAAAAATGTTTATCCATACAAAAAGGCGTCCGAAACAATAAATTTTACTTTTAATCTTCAGCAAATTTTTTCTCGATTTCTAAGGACTTCAGGACAAATTTCCTACAAACAAAAACGTCCTAAGATTGGTCAAAGAATACCCTCAAATTTTCTCAGACCCGTAAAAAAACATTTTTGATTTTCCGGAAAATGGGAAAATTGGGATTTTTGAAAAATTGTTTGAAAAATCCGAAGAAATTTGAGGGTATTGTTTGACTGATTCTGAGACTTTTTCGTCCCTACAAAATTTCCCCGCAAGTCCATAGTTGTATTGTATGAGTCTTATTCCTTTTTCGTCGGCGCCCACTCACAATTCTTGTGAGCGCCGCCCTCCCTCACAATTTCCCCACTCATTCTACTCACATCTATCTTAACCTATTACTCTTATCCTACTTCTACCTCACATTCAAACGTACATTTATTCCCCCCATTCCATCCTCCTTTTCCCAACCTCCTCCCCTCCCTGCCCTCCTCCTTCATCCCCCCAATCCACTCATCCACCCCTCCCCTGTCCCATCCTCACCCAATATTTCCCTTATCCTCTCACCCAACCCCACCTGACCACCCCCTATGCACCTCTCCAGCACATGTTCCCACTCCTCTACCTCTCCTCCACATACCCTACACATCCACCTATCCTTCTCCTCCCAATATCTCCCCCCTCTCATTTCATTCCCTAACCTAAATCTCGCAATCCTCCTAGCCCACTTTACCCCTTCACTCTCCCCCAGGTACTTCGGGATGTCCTCTACCCCTACTTCCCTATACCACGGGTTGGACCTCGATTCTCTCAACCTCATGCCATTCCCACCTTTCTTCCACCCGCATCCCCCCACTCTACCCTCCTTTATTTCCCTTCAGCACCTCACTGCCACTCCCCCCGCCTCTCCTTTCTCCAGTTTCTCCTCGTATCTACAGGCCCTCCTCCTGAAACCTATTCTCAACTTATCCCTCTTACATTCCTCCCTCACCATATACCCAGGCGTCCTCCAATCTGAACCCAGTGTCCATCTCAAATTTTTTTCCTGTAACCCCTGCTTTCCTTTCTTTCCTTCCATCCCCAAATCTCCGCCCCATACTCTACCACCATCCCCACCAATCTATCTCATATCCACAATCTCCTCCTCCAGTCCGCTCCTAACCTCCTCTCTCCTATCCCCCATACTGTCCTCATTACCACCATACCCTCCCTTATCTTTACCCTCACCATTGCTTCCTGTTTTCCTTCGCTCTGTATAACATACCCCAGATACTTCCATTCTTTAACCTCCTCCAGCTCTTCCTTCCCCCACTCCTACATTACCTCTTCCTGTTTTCCCCCTTCCCTCCTGAACCTCATTACCTTAGTTTTCCCAACGTTTACCTCCAACCCCTTCTTCCTAAAATATCTCCTCAATACTCCGATTACCTCCTGCATCTTCTCCACTCTCGATATTACAACTATGTCGTCAGCGTAAGCCAAACTCCATATTCTCTTTCCCCCACCTCAATTCTCCCTCGTCTCCCACTTCTTGCTAATTCCCCTCCAAGATCCGCCGTCAACAAGTTGTACAGCATAGGGCTCAAAGGGCACCCTTGCCTCATCCCCCTTGCCATCCAAAATGCCTCCATCGGCTCCCCTCTTACTCTTACCCTCCCTCTTGTTTCACCATATAGCCTCCTAACCCTCCCTATCAGCCCTTCTCTCACCCCTCTCTGCCTCATCTCCCCCCATAACACTCCCCTACTCACCATGTCGAAAGCCGCCTTCAAATCCACAAATATCGCCGCTATCCTTTCTTTTCCCTCTCTAATTGTTCTCCCTAATATATAATTTAACGCGTCGATGTTGTCGATATACTACCATCGTGTATACCTTGTATAGCGCTGTGATCAGAGCTACCCCTCTATATTCTTCCACCCCTTCGCCCTCTCCCTTCTTCACAATCGGCGCTATCCAAATCTCTTTCTACTCCTCCAGAATTTTTCCCCCATTCCATACTCCTTTCGAAATCTCCCATATTGCCCTTGCCACTTCCTCACCCCCATATATCCACGCCTCACCCGATATACCATCTCCCCCACAGCTCTCCCCTTTTTAAGCCTTCCTATTGCCTATTTTACCTCTCCTGATTCTATCTTCATTCCCCCATCTTCCACTCCTAATAACTCTGCTCCTCCATCCCTCACCCTCCCCTTTACCCCTCCTAACAGCTTCATGAATTATTCTCCCCATTGCCTTAGCCCTATTCCCTCTTCTACTTCCTTTCTGCTTCCTCTTTCCCTCCTAATCATATCCCACACCTGCGCTTCTCTCTTCACTTTCCCAATTTCTTCGCGAACCCTTTCCTCCTTCTTCTTCTTCTCGCACGTCTCCCTATATTCCTTCCTCCTCGCTATTATCTCCTCTACCTCCATCTTCCCTTCTCTCCATTCCCTTATCACTCTCGCCACTTCCCTCTTTTTTCCCCCGCACTCCTGATCCCACCCACGATTCCTTCTCCTCTGGCCCCCTATCTTCACCTTCTTCTCCCTCATCGCCACCCTAATTCTCCCCTCCAAATCCTTTTCCAACTCCTCTCCCTTCACCCCTGTCCTCACCCAGCCCTCTTTATTCCTCTTAAATTCCCTTATCCCCTCCTCTGACCAATCTATCACTCCCTTCCACTCCTGTCCTCCTTCCTTGTTCCTTCTCCACTCCCGCCCACCTGCCCCCAGTTCCACTATCAGCGGCAAGTGATCCGATCCTCCTCTTGCTCCTACCTCCATTCTCTTCACCTCCTCCCAGCCCTCAATATCTCCTATCACATAATCTATCACTGACTGCCCTCTCTCCCTTTTATATGTATATTCCCCCTCCTCGTCCCCTTCCACCACTCCATTCATCACTCCCCACCCTTTCTCTTCCAGGATTTTAATCAACTCCGCACCCTCCTCATTCATCTTCCTATCCTTCGATTTCTTCACCTCCACTTCCTCCTCCACACCCTTGCACTCTACCCCTTCACTGCACCCTATCCTCGCATTTGGCTCCCCACTCATAATAACCCTTTCCTTCAGACCCCTTGCTCCCCCCAATGCCTTTCTTACTACCTCCATTTTCCTCCGTATATTTCCATCCGAGTTCACCAGTACCACACTCCATGATTCTCCCTTCCATTGAACTCTCCTCACCATCACTCCTTTCTCCTCTCTTTCCTCCTCCCCTTCCTCCCTTCCTAACCCATCTCTAATCCCCATCAACATTCCTCCTATATCCCTTCCTTTCTCATTCGTTTTCTTTGCCCACTGTACCCTCCAATCATACCCTTTCGGTAACTTCTTCTTCATCTTCCCTCACCTCTTCTCCTCCAGCCATGTCTCCGTCAATCCTATTATATCCCATTCTTCCATCCCATCCCAGAAATCCTCCTCCTGCTACATTCCAGAACCCTATCTTCATCCCTTTCCCTACGTCTTCTTCACTCCTCTCCTTTCTCACCTCTGTTCTCTGTTCTCCAGCCTCCTCTCCTTCTCCCTGTCTTTCCTAAAAATCCCTCTCCTCTGTTCTATCCTCCATATTCTCCAGTGCCCTGAAGTACTCTCTTTTACTTCTTAACTTCGCCTCTTCTTCATCCCATTTCCACCATCTGCCATCTATCCATATTCCCCCATAACCTATCTACTCTTTTTCGCTGCCTTCTCAGTTTGAACCCTATTTCCCTCATTCTCTCTGCCATCTTCCTTTCCTTCCATGTGTAATCCTCCTCTATTCCCTCATCTCTACTCCTAAGTACCCCCTCTCTCTCATAACCCTCTCTTTTTCCTCCACCGTTCTGAATTGAATGATCACCATTCTTCTCCTATTCTCTCCCCCTAGTCCTCAATCACTTATTCCCTTCATTCGCACCGTCACCGCCAACCTCCCCAGTAACTCTCTCACCTCCTCTCCTGCGCTCTTCTTTCCCTCTGAACCTTCCACCATGACATTTTTCCTCCTCTCTTCCCTCTTCCTCAACTCCATTTCCCTCTCCATCTCCCTCATTCTCCTATCCACCTCCACCCCAACTTCCGAATGACTGAGCTCTCTCTCTTTTCCTCCATCATACTCCTCTCTACCTCTACCTTCAACTTCCTCCAATCTTTTCTCCAACTCCATCAATCTCGTTTCTCCCACTCCTCCTATTAAACTTTGCATATCCCCCCCATTCCTCTCTCCTTCCCCCGACCTGTTTTCTAAATCCTCCACCCTCCTCTCCAAATCTTCCAACAACCTTTTCCCTTCCCTATCCCTTTCCACTCTGCTCATCCTTGCTTTTAACTCTTCTCTCTCCGCCTTCCATACCTCTTCTGGGATGGGGGCCAAATCAACGAAAAACCAAATCAACGAAAAACCAAATCAACGAAACCGTTAGTTTGAAAGAATGAGACATCATACATTATACATCTCTTCCTTTTCAACCAATGGTTTCGTTGATTTGTCCTTTCGTTGATTCGGCCCCCATCCCTCTTCTACCCTATCCTGTCTCTCTGTTATCTTTCATAACTCTTTCCTCATCCCTTCCATACCTCTCTCCATTTGCCCTTTCAAGTCTTTCATATCTCTTCTCAATTCCTCCATCATATTCATCAATTTCCACATCCCATCTGTTTCTCTCGATCTCTTCTCCTCCGGCGGCCTCTCCACCCTACTCTTAACTTCTAGTAACTCTCCCTCCCTCTCCCCCTCCAGAAAATCCCTGAGCCCTTCTCCGTTCCCCAAGCTCCCACTTCTTCCTCGCCCCAATCTCACCGCGTTATTCGGCCGTCCTCTACCCATTTTCTTATCTCTCTGCCTCTGCTCCTTCTCTGTCTCCTTTTTCTGTTCCTCTGGCCCTATCTTTCCTTCTTATCCCTCTTTACCACCCGACCCCAGCTCTATCTCTCCACTGTCTTGCCGTCTGACTTTAACTTTACCTCTTCTACTTTCTCCATATTCTCGCTCTCTACCTTTCCTACTTCTCTTTTTACCTTCGGTACCGACTGCCACTACTCGCTATCTCTCAGCCCGATATCGCTCCTAACTAAATCTCTGCCTCTCTCACTGCCTTATCCTCTCCGCCATTCTCTTTACCTACTATACTCCTCTACCTACTTCAGCTCCAAATCCTATACTGCGCCACCGATTTCCCTCTTCTATCCTCTTACTTTCTCCCGTCCCCTCTACTCCTTCCCTACCACGTGTCACACCACTTAACTTTTTACTTTCCCTCCTTTACTCTCCCACCTTACTACCACTACTCCACTGAAACACCTACACTGACGCCCCAGCTTTCACCTCCACACCACTACACTTTCCTTCTGTCCTATTTTCCTCGCTAAATTACCCTTTTTCTCGCACACCTATCCCTATTAACCTTGCCCATACACTTGTCACCCGGAAGTCCCCCGCAAGTCCATAGTTATTGAGAAAGAAATTGCTGAATGGTTTCTGAGATCACCAATTACAAATTCAACATTTTCATTGTGTAATTATTAGTATGTAATGAATATCAAAATATATTTTCTCAATAAATCTGTGATTTCATTGATTCATCTCAAATTCTGTCCGAATTGAGATGCAATCGAATCAAACATTTATCACATAGAAATATTTACCATATATCAATATCTCACATTGTTTACATCAATATAACACGTTACGTCGATATTGCACCGTATTATTTTAGGAGCTTCCTATCATAGTAATTCTTGGGTGGGTATTTCTATTCTACGCTTTTGAGTAATCAAAAGTAAATGAACTACTGTCATTTGCTTATTCACTCTTTCAAATGTCACATCCACGTCAACAGAAAGGACAAGAACGCGTTCGAGAAGAACTCATTGAAGTAGAGGAAAATGAAAATGACATTGCGAATGCTATCTTCATCCCTTGTTCGAATGATTCTGGATCTTCTGATTCAAGTTCTGAATCTGACACAGAATCAGATGATTTCTCAAGTGACATAACGAATATTCCAAAAGTGTCCTATAAGCAGGTACGAAATAATTATGAGGAAAATCAGACAAAATTATCCCGAAATCACGAATACGAATGGATAGTGGGAGAAAGGCAATATCATGAAGTACTCAAAAATAATACTTTACTTCCTGATGAAACAGAGAAATTTTTTGAAACTTTATCCTCAGTTCAGTTGTTTGAGTTATTTTTTTGTGGCGATCTGAAAGAATGTATTATAAAAAGTACAAATTTCAACGGGTATCAGCTAACTAATAATGAAATATCAAAGAGATTTACGATTATTGAACTGGTCTTCAGATGAGCTGTTACGCTGCAATCCGATTGCATCTGCCATGAGCCGCGATAAGTTTTTGAAAATCAAACGAAATATAAAATTTAGTAGGGCGCAAGATAAAAATGAACATGACAAAGTTTGGAGAGTGAGGAATATACTAAACATATTTAGGAAAAATATTTCACAATTCGGTCCTTTTTCTACGGCGTTATCTATTGGAGAGATGATGGTCAAATTCCACGGGCGAGCTCCAGTCTTACAGTTTATGCCAAATAAAACTGAGAGGTTTGGCATAAAAATGTGGGCAATATGCAGTCCAGAAGGATATTTATTTGATTTATATGTATATTGCGGTCGAGGATCTAACATTCATCCATCAGATAATGAAATGAAATTAGTTAAATGTGCTGTGGGTAGTCGCGTTGTAATGCTCATGGTCTAACAATTACTTCTAACGATATCTCCAAAGAAACTATATTCGTATCATTTGTATTTTGACAATTACTTTCGCAATCCGGACTCATTAGTTCACTTGAAGGAAGTTGGTCTTATCGCTACAGGGACTGTTCGATCCGACAGAATAAAAGAAAAAAATTTACTGGATAAAAGAACGAAAAGAGGTACTTACATAGTTAAACATGAAAAAAACAGTGAACTCAATTTTATAACTGTTATGGATTCAAAACCCGTTTCAGTTTTGTCAACAACAGCTGGAGTCACCCTCATAAGAAGCGTTAGAAGATACTCGAAAGACAGTCACTTCAAAGAAGAAATGCCATTCCCTATGGCTTTCAGACTGTATAACATGTTCATGGGGGGCGTCGATCAACATGATGCTCATTGTAGCAATTGAATTCCTCAAATACGAGCAAAAAAATGGATTCGATCGATTTTTTGTGGATTGATACAATCGTCAATTACTAATGCAACTGTCATTCGAAATTTAGTTCACGAAAACAATGTTGGAACCAAACAAATATCTTTGGAAATTGTAAAATACTATCTTGACAAGCGCAAGAATAAAAAAGCACACGAAAGGATTGTTGTTGTTGTTAAAAAAAGGTACTGCAAATACGCCAGTAAATGTCACACAAGAACACAGAAAATGTGCGAAACCTGCAACATTGATCTATGCTCGCCATGCTTCTCAATTCATAACAGAAATTGAATAATCAAATTAGAAAATCAGAAGAAAATTCAAAAAAAATCATGAAATACAAAAGAATTTGAAGAAAAATCGTGAAATAGAAAAAAAGTAAGGCTCTCAGAATGACGTTCACCTCCCCGTGGTGAGAGTCGGACAACGGCAACATTTGTCAGCTAAGCAACGTACGTAGTTTACTGAATGAGAATATTTTTCGATACTCCTAAGAGCTTCATGATTGAAGACCTCAGAAATACTTCCGCAATCCTTCTCTCAATGACTATGGACTCCCGGGGAGATTTTGTGGGAACAAAAAAGTCCTCGAATCAGTCAAACAATACCCTCAAATCTTTTCAGATTTTTCAAACAATTTTTCAAAAATGCCAATTTTTCCATTCTCCGGAAAATCAAAAATGTTTTTTTACGTGTTTGAAAAAAATTTCAGGGTATTCTTTGACCAATTTTAAGACGTTTTTGTTCTTAGAAAATTTTTTCTCAAGTCCTTTGAAATCGAGAAAACAATTGTTGAAGATTGGAAGTAAAATTTATTGTTTCGGACGCCTTTTTGTGTGAATAAAAATTTTTTTTTATTCATCTTGAGCCAATAATTTTTAGTCGAGGTTCCATGGACGCGATATTTATCGGTGTTGAGTATGTAGAAAAATGCAAAAGCAAACAAAAATATGATCTGGAAAAATTTTTCTCTTAAAAACAGTGCTTTTTCTTTTAATTTGCAATTCTCACACGAAAAAACTCATTTCAGGGACTTCTGGACATCACCATTCGAAAGAGCAACCTCCAAAACATAGGATACAGTGGCTCAAGAACTTTTTTTTCGACCAAGTTCAGTGTACAATGAATCTCTGCACTTTGGTGTCCAAAAGTGTCTGTTCAGGCGCTAATGGGTTTTAATATAGCTTTTCATAAGCATTGAAGTGGAGCAGGTAGTTGAATCCTCATTTCGCCGCTGTTCGTGCGTCGAGGACGAATTGTCCGCCAGCGCCTCTGTGTGACACAGGTGGTTCGTCGTAGGCTACCAGGTTTTATGATTGAGAAGAGACAGAGCTATCAGTCTGCAGAAAACTTCAATGAATGAAACGGCTTATGTCGATTTGTTTTGTATTATGAACTCCCTTGTTCCCAAACAGACCATAGAGTTCTGGTTTGAGTGAGATTTATTCCAGTTTATCATGATGAGATATCCAGTCAACATTTGTTTTGAACGATTATTCATTATAATTTGGGAAAAATTAAAAAATGTAATTGTTTGGAAAAGAAACAATTTTCATATCAACATCCTTGTCTGTCCTACCGACTGCGTCAAAATTTTTATAATATCCACTTGTGACGTCAAAACCTTATGGGTTCTTCGTAACGCATGGATCTCTTAAGGAATTGCCATATCGAAGTTTGACAACCTCTCTATTCACCCCGCTTCAAATAGGAATGTACCTATTCGGAGCCGGGGTTAGGATGTCGAAATGAAAATGTCTCATATGAATTATAACATGTTGATTTTTCATCAATTATACTGGGTGATTCAAAATTGCCGCACACTTTCCTGAGAGCAGATTCTTGATGAGATTCTGGTCCGGAATATTCAGATCTGATCCTGAGATCCGGAAATATGAGCATTTTTCAATTTTTTGAAAAATCCAAATAACTCGGAAGTACCATATTCCTGACTTTTGAGACCAACAACATCCTGTAAGTCAAATCACGGGGTGTCTTTGGAAAAAAAAATCTCATTTAGCTCCCTTCGTTGTGGAGTTATAGCAGTTTGAATTTTCTCTTGCATTCCAGTCAATCAGAATTCAACGACTCTCAATCGCTATAACTCCACAACGAAAGAAGGTAAATTAGATTAATTTCCTCCCAGGGATACCCCGTGATCTGATTCAGAGAATGGTGTTGGATTCAAGAGTCAGTAATACGATACTCCCGAGGTATTTGGATTTTTCAAAAAATTGAAGAATGTTCATATCTCCGGATCTGAGGATCAGATCTGAATATTCTAGACCAAAATCTTTTCAGAATTTCATGAAGAATCTGCTCTCTGAAAAATGTACAGCAATTTTGAATCACCGAGTATAAGTCTGGGTCTCTCTTACAGAAGTATATACAGAGTGGACCGATAGTATGCAAGAAGCCCGACTCCACTATTATTGATTAATCACTAGGAATATTCAGCGATTTTACTAGAAATCACCAGTTTTCAGCCAATGACAAGCAGTCGGGCTTCTTGCATACTACCGGTGGACCATTTTGAGTGACATAGTCAAATATCTCGGAAACTAGTGGAGATGGAAAGAATGTTTCCAATGAAAAGTTTAGAGTTCCAGGGGGGGGGGGTGTGGAGTATGGTGCTGACCTTGACAACTTCCTCAGAGATCATTTTGAAGGTCATTTAAGGGTCAAGATGGTTTTTTCAAACCGGGCCCCCATTCCTTTACTTTGGCACGTGGAAGCTGGTTTCAAACCCATGACTAAGCACTGGTCATGGACTCCCTTTCACCCATTGGGGTGAAAGTTATGGACCGTCGAAGTCATTGATGACCGCGCGCGCCGAATGGGGCTACTGAGAGCGTAAGTGCGTGGATGGGATATCAGTGAATGTTTGCGACATTTGTGTGAATCTCGCGAACCCAATAAGAAGAAAAAGGACACGCGTATTGAAGTTTGCACAATTTATGAAATTGGCATGAATATCGGAAGGACCCAGTGTACTTGAGAGGAGGGAATTAGGGAGAGGAAAGATGACGACTTAGCTTCATTGCCGTCGGATAGAAATTAGGAGGAGTTTCTGGTAAAAATCGGATACTTAAGAGTGGAAATAAGGAGAGGATGATTTCTTTGGAAAGAACCTCATGAAATGAGCACGACTGCTACAAATCACCATGAAGGTGGGGAAAAGAAATCATCGAAGTTCAAATTTGATCACTGGCATGAGGGACAGAAGTGGTGATTGGAATGGAAGATTCTACAAGGCGGCTTGTCCGAAAGATTCCAATCTTTCTTGAGATTGAGTTCTCCACGGACTTGTGAGAAATTACGAAATAAGTGGAGGTCCTTTAATTTTCGAGTGAATTCGACCAAATTCCTATCATCAGGGGCCGCGTTCGTCAAAGAATTTCTATATGCAGACCCGGAGGTAGGGACTCGATTCGTTTCGACATCATGATCCTGTTCATCAATCCTTTTCTCTATTCCATGAATTTTTTTCAATTCAAGAATTTCCTGCTGTACTTGGACCTTTAGTCCAACAGTTCACGAGCTGAACGAAGGGATTTCGGAGTCACCGGTGCCCGGGGACTGGACTGTGTGTTGTACAGTTCAGGCGCCTCGCCTGCATAGCGAGGTAGGGTTCAGAGAGGACCTGCCGCAACCAGTACGGGAACTGGACTGAGGATACTTGAAAAGGGCTGAACTGGTAGATCGACCAAAGGGGTCGGCCACGCTGGCTGGGCATATCCCGGCGCCAAACTGCATGGGGGGTCGGTGCGGGTAGGTCTTCAGAACAGATATCACACCGGTGACTTATAAAAGGCAGTGTTCCACTCTTCCTACGCACAGTGGGGCCAAATGCCAAAAAGCTGGACAAAATTATGAGGGGCTCTCAAATTCGCTTGCGACTTCGTACTCGGGAAGTTTATGGGGTCACTGATTACGAACCCGTTGTCAGAATTTCAAAATTCAAAATGGCGGATCCAATATGGCGGACGAAAATTGAAAGGAACCATCGGATTTTCTCCAAACTTGGTGATCAGGGGTTTTTGGGGTCGCTGATTACGAATCTGCTGTTTGAGTTCCAAAATTCAAAATGGCGAATCCAATATGGCGGACGAAAATTTTAAAAATCATCGGATTCTCCTCAAATTGGGTACCCAACGGTTTTAGGGGTCGCTGATTACGGATCCGTTGTTCTCATTTCGAAATTCAGAATGGCAGATCCAATATGGTGGACGAAAATTGGAAGGAATCATCGGATTCTCTTCACATTTGGTGATCAGGGGTTTTCGGGGTCGCTGATTACGAATCCGCTGTCTGAGTTCCCAAATTCAGAATGGCGAATCCAATATGGCGGACGAAAATTGAAAAAATTATCGGATTCTTTTCAAATTGGGTACTCAGGGATTTTTGGGGTCGCTGATTACAAATCCGTTGTCTGCATTTCGAAATTCAAAATGGTGGATCCAATATGGTGAAATAAAATCGAGAAGATCATCGGATTTTCTTCAAACTCGGCATCCAGGAGTTCTTGGGGTCACCAATTACGAATCCGTTGTCAAAATTTTGAAATTCAGAATGGCGGATCCAATATGGTGGACAAAAATTGAGAAAATCATCGCATTTTCTTCAAACTCGGTACTCAGGGGTTTCTGTGGTCGCTGATTACGAATGCACGGTCTGAAATTTGAAATTCAAAATAACGGACCCAATATAGCGGACGAAAATTGTAAAAATCATCGGATTCCCTTCGAACTCGGTACCCAGGGGTTTTCAGGATCGCTGATCACGAATCCGTTGTCAGAATTCCGAAATTCAGGATGGCGGATGCCAACAATCAAAACTTCATTCATAACTTGATATTAAACAAGAACTAGACGGCCCATTTTGTTGTTCCTATTATGATCATTATTATTATTATTTCCAACATTGAATCATTATGATTATAATTGTCGAATGATATTAACACATGTGTTAAATCAAAAGATATATACATTCACAATATATACAATAATATAAAAAACTGAAATCGTAATGGTTTTTACTCTTGCCACACTTTTTTTACTCAGATCAGTCTTCTTCTTCACTCTCAGAGGAAGATAATGGGAAAGTTACGTTGTCTTTATCAAGTATATCCGGAGTTTTGATCAGGCTTAACACGTCTCTAGGGAGAAACTTTAGTTCTTTCTTGGGCAACTGTCTTTTACTCGATAACATTGGATCAGAACTCGAAAGGAACCATTTAAAAATGTCTTCATTCGTTTTTTCTCTACTGCATTTCCTGGAGTGATGCTCTCGGTACCTTTGGAAATGATTGTTGTTAAGATATTTGAATATAATTGTGTATTCATCGACACCGTTAAAGCTTTTGATCTCAACATGACAAGCAAAATCAAGGGAAAACAAAAAGCAGCTGCACTTTTGGTCATCAGTATAAAGTTTTGAATAAATCCTCTAATTCATAAGTTTACTTGATTCTCAAAATTGTTTTCTAGTCTATGAATGTATGTTTCCAGAGGATGAACAATGTGACTTATTAATAAAAAAAAGTATATGAATATTCATAATTCCCCGAATTCCTTACCAGAACAAAACAATCTTCGCGAACATATATTCTCGTGGTTACCATAAATATATAGTTTGCCTAGTAGTCAAAAACGTATTGTGCAATGTATCAAACTGATTGCAGTACTTGAGAAGTCAAATTTTCCCCTTCAAAGTGTCGAGTCCACTGTGACAAATATAGACTATTATTAAGTGATATACATCATTTTCACCTTTTAAAATCTTTCTTACGAGCCTCTTGTGCTTCCTCAGTCAATTGGCCTATAGGTAGAAGAGCAGATGCAATGATTTCAGGTCCGTGGATCAAAAACTTGTGCATCGTAGGTGACATTGGGTACCACGGATATTTTGTCGCGTAGTAGCGTGCCGTGTCTAAAGCGTAACTCCGAAATTTTTCAACGTCTATTTCATGGCCACTTGAAACGGTAGCTAATACTACATGAAGTCGTTGTATTAGGTTGACATCCACCCCTGTGATTTCGGCACAACTTCGGGTTGTGCGAAAAATCGCCTAGCGGTATTCCCATCATTTGAGTTCCCAAACCCTGGCTTAGGAACATCGACAATGAGGCCACATTTTTCTTTAAAACTTTTCTGTACAACCTTTTTTCGTTCTTCCACCAAAGCTTTATCTTGTTTTCGTGCTTGCCACTTCTGAATAGGTAGCTTATAAGACAAATGCAGGAGGCCCTCAAAAAATCGTATCCAGCCGTGTAGACGAGACAAACCAAACTGGAGGTTCTCGGTTTTGACCGGCCTGGATACTATATCATCAATTTTGTTGATTCCCTTAGATGTGGCACCACATATATAGCACTTCTGGGTATAGGTTGTCTCAGTTATGGCATTGCATACCTTCCCGTCCACCATAGAAAAAATCATCTCATGTTTCACTGAAACATGTTTTTCATCAGTTCTGAAAGAAGTAGCCCTCAGATTTTCTATTTCATTATCAACCCGTAGCTCCTCTGCAACCGAAACTTCAGTTGATTCTTTCACAAACTCTATTGTGATTGGGCTACAAAATCTGGTTGATGATGACCTTGGATTCTGCCAAATTATTTTTGAATTGCAGTGTAGGCGGGGAGGCACAAGTGAAGTAATGAACACAGCGGAATCACTAGCTTCCGAACTTTGATATGCTTGTTTGTATGAGGAGTGGCCAGAGCTCCCATCAAACCCCCATTTGGAAATAAGTACCAGGTGTTGTAACTCTTCATCAGATGAAGTTGACAAAACCGAATTCTGTAGCTTTAAAATACGTGTAGCTGTGTGATCAAGAAGTGCTTGTAGTTGCACAACAGCGCAGGTTTCTGTCATTTGAATAAATTCCTTGTCAGGGAAACACATGCGTTTGGCCAGTTGAATTTTTTTATAAGGTGGAAATTTCTGCGGATCAGCTTCACGCAATGAGCAGTACTGATGTTTTGAGAGCTCGGCATCTACTAGGAGAGCTAGAGCATCTTCATCATTCAACATCTTTGGCTCATTTCGCTTGAAAGTTTGATAACCTTTCATATACATTTTGGCAAGCTCAGGATCAGAAGATGTAACATCCTTTACAATTTTCGCGGCTTCGATCTGTCCAGACGCTCTCAAACAAATTTGTGTGGCGTAAGACAGCTCTGAGATAGGATTATTTACTCTGATATTCTCCGTTTTCCTACGTTTCGTTCTTTCTGAACATTCGTTGAATTCAACAAGAGGTCTTCCCACTTGCGTGTGAACAGTTACAGAATCGGGATTCCTGTAAGTACAAAACACTACCTCTTGTTTTAACCATTCTTCATTATTTTTAAGAAATCGTTCTTCGGTCCTTTGAGAAGATTCCCATCTCTTTTTAAATACACATTTAAAAGTAGATAAAAGGTTAGAGATCTCTGTAGTTTTGTTATCCGGGCAACACGTTATCTCGATGATTTTTCCTTGAAGGAAAGTGAACTTTTCATCTAACGTAGGTAGAGGACTGCTCCTTAAAATATTGTACATCTCTCTCCGAGTCATAGATATTGAATCATCTTTGAAATCTACAAACGTTGAAGAATTCGATGAAATTCGCTACAAAAACCCCATGTGTTTCTAAAAATTTTCCTAATTTACTTGGGTTGGATTAAACCCTCTTAAGCTAATTTTTTTTGCAGTCAACTGTTCAAATTAAACTACTGAGAAAATATAGTTTGTTGAAACACTAACCTATGGCAGCGGAATCCATCTCATTTGGAATTGTATGTTAACATTGAATGATTTTGAAAAACGAAAAATATTCACCGAACTCCAAACTTGCACGCGGAAAAAAGTTCACGGTAACGATTACTAGCAAGAGTAAGAATTCGGTGACAGCTATTGCACAATTGTGATAAGCACCGTTTGAAATCAGACCGATTACAACCAACTATTTACGTTGCCATGGAAACGATAGGTTAACATAAGAACGATCACCAAATCGCGAGTCATGATTCAGTTCACGAAAAAAAAAGAGATATCAATACTTGAATAACATTCATAAACATTTAGGAAAATGACGGTTACTTTAGGGAAAAACAGCATCGCTGAGGAATGTTAGCAGTGAAGTTACCAGAAATTCGTAGTAATAATACTAAATGTTGGTAGTTTTATTGTCATTTCCCATAGTGAATTCATCAACTCATAGTAAATTCACTACGAATATTCTCCAGCAATACTGTTTTTCTCTCAATGGTCCATCATCTCCCTAAATATCAATGATTTCTGGTTTTTGAGTACCCTAAGCCCGCGATGAGAAGGAAAACGAATGGTAATCAATCTCATACAGTTTTCCTCGTGCAGCAAATGTACACTGGAAATAAAACACATACTAACGTTGAGATGAAATTCAAAACGAATCTACTGAATTCTGAGTTTTGTGTCCACCATATCAGATACACTATCTTCGATTCTTGGAATTTGACAACTGATTCGTAATCAATGACCCCACAAAACCCTGGATACCGAGTTTGAAGGAAATCTGATGATTTTTTCAATTTTTTTTTGCCAAACTGGATTCGCCATCCTGAATTCCGGAATTCAGACACCGGATTCGGAATCAGCGACCTTAAAAACCTCAGGGGACCGAGTTTGAAGGCAATCCGATGATTTTTTCAATCTTCATCCGCCATATTGGATCCGCCATTCTGAATTTTGAAATTCAAACAACGGATCCGTAATCAGCGACCTCAAAAACCCCTGGGTAACGAATTTGAAGGCAATCCGATGATTTTTTCAATTTTCATCCGCCATATTGGATCCGCCATTTTCAATTCCGAAATGAAGACAACGGATTCATAATCAGCGACCCCACAAACTTCTGCATATCAAGTTCCAGACGGATCTAAGGACTCCTCATCACTCCGTCTAATTTTTTGTGATTTCCTGCACAAAAACATGGCGGAATTGCTTAGGGGCAGACATGGGCAGCCGTTTTTTTTTCTGATGTTTAGGTAAGAGTCCCATCTACCACCTCCAATAAGTTAAACGACGTAATTTTGCGTAATTCTCCACTATTCCTTCAAAAACCAAACACATTTTCTCATTTATAGATATAGAAATTACATCCAATCATTGCTCTGTCAGTATTTTCCACTCATCAAATTGATATTCTCTTAATTTGTAGTGTATTCTACATAGTTTCAGTAATAGACTCCAATTTGAAAAAGTTAAATCGGTTCATTTTTCGAGACACAGCGTCTTTTTGAACATGCTCGTCATTTTACTGTCTTTCAATCACGCGGATTATACTTCAAGGAGGGTATTTTGCAACTGGTACACAAGGGCAGGGGGAGGGGATCGGATCTTCTTATATCAGAATTCCAATACTTGGGACATCACCTTACTTATCCCAAGGGTCAAATATCCCCAACTACAAACTTCATTTTTGGGGTTTTGGCCAGCTTTTTGGCATTTGGCCCCACTGTGCTACGGATGTACTTGGACCTTGACTGAAAATTATGATGAGAATTGGAGAGAATTAGAAATAAACGAATGAAACACAAACAAAATCAAACACAGCACTGAACAAAACCTTGAAAAAAAGAAACAAGTTCCTCTTCCCCGCAAATGTAGAAATTTCCACTTACTTGTGGTATATATTCCCTTCTTGAAGGATCTGCGCGTTCGTGTAGATGTTTGAACTGCCAATGGTCCCGGTTGATGAACGCAGGACCGCAGTGTTGTTGATTGAAAATTATTAGTATTCCCTGAAGAATACTGACCAATAAGAGAATCTTCTTGAGCGGCGAAGACAAAGTATATGCATAGATGAGGATGGCGACACGGGTTGACCTGTAGCGGTTGGTTGGTTGGTGACGTAACGGTAGCGGGAGTAGTAGTAGTGGTGGTGGTGGTAGCAGTAATGCCAGCATTTGGTCGACCGAGTCGATTTACCCTCTCCATTGGACGATTTCTCGTCCCCATGACTCCAGCCGGGTGCACGCACACATTGAAACCCGTGTTCATGTGATTCGGAAGCGGTCAGGTCACTTCGAGTCAGCTCGGACAATCGAGAGAGAACCAACTATCCGTCGGTCTTTGTCCTCTCAATATGTTCCGCGATCCGCTAACTCCGTGCAAGATCGGAAAGAATTTGAACCCCACGCGGTCGACTCACCGAAAAGTTCCACCGCTTTTTCTCCTCCAGGCGACAATTTTATTGTAATCAGTATCGAACTGACTTACCCGGCGCTCCGGGCAATTCTCGGCCGAGGCCCTTCGAAATTTTTTTTGTTTTTTTTTTCCCAATTCAAGAGCCAGTTCAATACTGATGACTAAATCATCACGGTAAAATATAGATTTGATGCGTCTCATCATTCAATTGGATGAAATTCAATCTAGGTAAATAATTTTTCAATTATTATTTATTTTCCATGAATTTGAGAAGATTATTGGTTCTTCCTATGACTGATTATGACCCATATAGCACAAATGTCTCAGTGATATCTCCAGAATATTCTGACGATATCACAATGTCTCCAGAACGTTCTGGAGATATTACTGAGACATTTGTGCTATATGGGGAAGCTTTCAAGAACACCTATATATAAAAATTTTTTCATAGTTACGCATTTTTAATAATTTGTTTAAATCTTCATAATTTTTCAATGAATTTCATCAGAATTGTCAATCAATCGATGGTTGAAAAATTCTCGGATAGTTTGGGGATCTATGATGAATATCCTGCGGTGAATTCCATAATTTTTCCTGATCAAATAATTATTCAGGAATCACTATTATATTCCAATCAGGATAATCAAATCGACATCGATTATCAGATGAAATATCGAAAGAATAAGACTGAATATTCAATTACCAGGTGTGTAAGAATGAAACCGGGATTTTTGTACAGAAAAAACACGGTCATTGTAATGATATGATACAAAGTAACTTCTCCACAGTATTGTCCATCGCTATCCCTACATTTTTTCCATCTTCCTGGCAATTTGTGGATTCCGCGCCAAAAGAACTGTTGCTCTTTTGAGGCAAACCAGTCATCGAGCCATTTCCGTACATCTTCGTAAGAAGTGAAGCGCTGCTCAGCAAGTGCATGTCCCATCGATGCAAACAAGTAGTAATCGGATGGGGCAAGGTCCGGTGAGTGAGGCGCGTGCTGAAGAATCTCCCAACGGAACGACTCTATCGTTTCCTGGACCTGTTTTGCTTCGTGTGCTGGTGCATTGTCATGCAGCGGAATCACCTTGTGGTGTTGTCTTTGTTGGTATTCTGGTCGTTTTTTACGCAAAACTCGATCCAAATCGATCATTTGTTGTCGGTAGCGTTGAGTATTGACAGTTTCCCTAGGTTTCAGCAGCTCGTAGTAGATTACGCCCTTCTGATCCCACCAAACGCACAGCATTGTCTTTCGTCCATAGCGGTTTGGTCTCGCCGTCGATATTGATGGTTCACCCGGAGTAACCCATGACTTTTTGCGCTTAGGATTCTTGGAATATATCCACTTTTCATCGCCAGTCACAATTCGATGGAGAAATGACTTTCTTTGGAACCTGGCGAGCAGCATTTCGCAAGATGTTTCGAGGTTTTCCTGCTGTCTTTCGTTGAGTTCATGTGGAACCCATTTCCCCACCTTTTGTATCTTTCCCATGGCTTTCAACCGAAGGGAGATGGCTTCTCGGGTCACCTTCAACCGATCCGCCAGTTGTTGTCGTGTTTGAGCGTCTTCTTCGTCCAACAAGGCTTGCAGGTCAACGTCTTCAAACTTTTTTGGTGGTCTTCCACGTTCTTCGTTCCTGACGTCAAAATCGCCACTTTTGAACCGTTTGAACCACTCGAAACACTGTGTTTTAACAAGAGCGGGCTCACCAAACGCCTTCACAAGCATTCGATGCGATTCGGGTGCGGTTCTCTTCAGATGAAAACAGAAAAGTAGTGCTTACCGCAAATCGTAATTTGTTGGCACAAAACTCGACATGTTCATCTCTAATAAACTAATGCTAGCGAATGAAACCCGTGTTATTGTAAGTTGGGGATCTTTGTCGGATATCAATACAATACCAAGACACCGCTGACGTGATGTGTCGGTAACTGCATCGACATCTAGCGCCCCCTATGGGCAAATTCCGGTTTCATACTTACGCACCTGGTAATTGAGTGAAAATTATTTTCAATGAACTGAATAATTAGATTTGAGCATCCAAATTGATATTTCATCATTTCACACACTTTTAGTCTCTTTCCTTCGCTGTATCACTTCATGGAGGTAATATGTGGTTGCAAATACCATAAGAACTCATAGCCTAGCGGCAAAAGACATGGCTTCTGCGAAGGAACGGTCGAGTTCGATTCTGTGTGGAGACATTGAATTTTCTTTGTCATTTCTCTGGTGAACAATTCAATTTCATATCCAATTATTATTTTTCATGTCATTACATCGTCATGTTATCAATATCCTCAATGTTTCAGAATGCACTCGCGGATTTGACCAAGTACTGGTTCGAGTCGATCAAAAATTTCCCAAATATTCGTGTCCGTGAGATATAGATCGATCGATTCAAAATCTTCTGAGAAGAAAAATCAATTTCACTTCGGAGGAACGTTTTTGAAAAAGTGTACTCGCGAATTTTATCAAAGCCTTCGGCAATTTGATGAAAAAATCCCAAAAATTCGTCTCTGTGGAATAAAGACCGATCGATCCCAGATGTTCTGAAATGAAGAATGGACAGCAGTTGAGAGGAATGTTTTTAAAAGATTTTACTTGCAATTTGATCGAACCCTCTAACAAATTGATGGAAGAAATCCAAAAATTTGTCTTCCTGGGATATAGACCGATCGATTCGAGATCTTCTGAGAAGGAAAATTAATATCACTCCGCAAGAATGTTTATAAAAAAGTGTACTTGCAAATTTCATTAAACCCTTTGACAAATCGATGAGAAAATTTCAAAAATTTGTCCCCGTGGCATATAGACCGATCGATTCGAAATGTTCTGAGAAGAAACATGAATATCACTCCAGAGGAACGTTTTGAAAGAAGCGTACTTGCGAATTCCATCAAAGCCTTCGGCAATTTGATAAAAAAATTTTAAAAATTCGTCTCTATGGAATGAAGACCGATATATCCGAAATCTTCTGGAATAAAAATGAACAGCACTTCGGAGGAAGGTTTTCAAAAACCGCATAAGTGACATTATGTCATTATAGTATAGAACTGATGTCAGACACACCAATTCTATTGAACTTCATCCGGATTCCGATACGCTGCACCCAGGGAAGCTTCACATCACACGGAGAAAAAAGTATTGCTGGCATAACAAGCAGATCTGTTATCATCACTGTAAAAAGGAAGACTTAATATCATATTGATTCGATGACTGAATTCAAGACGCAGCCAAAAGTAGGCCCATTAATCTGGAATTCAGCATGAATGAAAACTGTTCGGATGTGATCTAGTACTGGCTTGAAATTCAGTCAATGATCCAGCTGATAACAATCTCTTAGAGACGAGGTGAAAAAAAAATCATCTCCACGATAATTGAACGTGGGTCTTCAGGTTCAGACGCCGACGCTCTATCACTCCAGCCATTGGAGGTTGATTGCGTAGTCAGACATTTTTGGCGTATATCAACTATACCACACAAGTTCAGAAACAATTTGTGAAGAATTCAATTGGAAGTTGAAAGTTTCAATAGATTGGCGATAATTCGCATGTGAATATGCATTAATTATTTCTCACAATACATTGAACTGATGAAATAAAAATAAATAACCGATAAACAAGATCTTTCATGTCAGATACAAATTGTGTTGGTTATGAATAAGTGTTTGATTGATAATTATCAAGGTATATATCATTAATATACCTATATTAATTCAATATATATCAATTTGAGAAACTCGCTACAGTTGAACGGAAGCAATATTTGTTGTATTGGTGAAACAAAATATTCATTTGATACAAGTATTTTTTGATCCTGTTTATAATTGATTTCTTCATCTTGAAAATCATAATGATATAGTCTTATTCTCAGCCTAGTAACTATTTGAATAGGTTGGATACTTTTTCAAACCATACCGACTGAAAACGAGTCTACTTTATGAACTAACATGAGTAACATCAAACTAAATACCATCTCAGATACATTCGTCTGAACTTAGTCCTTGTCTTGGGATTGAATCAATATGATAGCTTAATTCAAAACACTTCTGAGAATAAGACATCAATGAGTGTAAGTCTTTCTTTTTACAGTGTTGTGGCATATCTCGCACGCACTGTTATGGAATCGACTCACATTCTGGTAGCTCAAGCTACTTCAGGAATCGTGCAAATAGGGACTCTGTGAGATATACGGTTCACAACCTCTTCTTCCTTGCTTGAGGTATCATTTCAATCTGAAATCAAAATCGTTGGACTTTATTCCTGGCTGGAATGAGGCTATTCTTCTTTTCAGTGTTGAAAAAAAACGCATTCGCTTGTACTTCACCTGCTGAGTGATATGGGAAGGAGTACAAAATTTGCAAACGCACTTCTCGAAAAAGTTCCTCTGAAGTGCTGTTCATTTTTCATTTCAGAACATTTCGGATCGATCGGTCTTTATTCGATGGAGTTTTTCAAATTTTGTCATCAAATTGCCAAAGGCTTTGATGTGATTAGCAGGTACACTTTTTTGCAAACGTTCCTCCGAAGTGATATTCATTTTTCTTTTCCGAAGATTCAGGATGGACCGGTGTATATGCCACGGAGACAAATTTTTGAAATTTCCTCATCAATATGTTGAAGGGCCGATGAAATTTGCAAGTAAACTCTTTTAAAAACATTCCTCTAATGTGCTGTTCATTCTTCATTTCAGGACATCTGGGATCGATCGGTCTTTATTCCACAGAGACGAATTTTTGGAATTTTTTAATCAAATTGCCGAAGGCTTTGATGAAATTTGCGACTCACTTTCTCAACAACCGAAGTGATATTGATTTTTCTTCTCAGAAGATTTTGAATCGATCGATCTATATCTCACGGACACGAATATTTGGGGAATTTTTAATCGACTCAAACCAGTACTTGGTCAAATCCGCAAGTGCATTTTTGAACATTGAGGATATTGATAACATGACGATGTAATGACATGAAAAATAATAATTGGATGTGAAATTGAATGGTTCACCAGAGAAATGACAAAAAAAATGCAATATCTCCACACTGAATCGAACTCGACCGTTCCTTCGCAAAAGCCATGTCTTTTGCCACTAGGCTATGGGTTCTCATGGTATTTGCAACCACATATTACCTCCATGAAGTGATACAGCGAAGGAAAGAGACTAAAAGTGTGTGAAATGATGAAATATCAATTTGAATGCTCGAATCTAATTATTCAGTTTATTGAAAATAATTTTCACTCAATTAATTGAATATTCAGTCTTATTCTCTTGATATTTCATCTGATAATCAATGTCGATTTGATTATCCTTATTGGAATATAATAGTGATTTCTGAATAATTATTTGATCAGGAAGAATTATGGAATTCACCGCAGGATATTCATCATAGATCCCCAAACTATCCGAGAAGTTTTCAACCATCGATTGATTGACAATTCTAATGAAATTCATCGAAAAATTATGAAGATTTAAACAAATTATTAAAAATGCGTAACTATGAAAAAATTTTCATATACAGGTGTTCTTGAAAGCTTCCCCATATAGCACAAATGTCTCAGTAATATCTCCAGAATGTTCTGGAGACATTGTGATATCGTCAGAATATTCTGGAGATATCACTGAGACATTTGTGCTATATGGGTCATAATCAGTCATAGGAAGAACCAATAATCTTCTCAAATTCATGAAAAATAAATATTAATTGGAAAATTATTTACCTACATTGAATTCCATCCAATTGAATGATGAGATGCATCAAATTTATATTTTACCGTGATGATTCAGTAATCAGTATTGAACTGGCTCTTGAATTGGAAAAAAAAACCAAAAAAAATTTCGAAGGGCCCCGGCCGAGAATTGCCCGGAGCACCGGGTAAGTCAGTTCGATACTGATGACAATAAAATTGTCGCTTGGAGGAGAAAAAGCGGTGGAACTTTTCGGTGAGTCGACCGCATGGGCTTTAAATTTTTTCCGATCTTGCACGGAGTTACATATTGAGAGGACGGAGACCGACGGATAGTTGGTTCTCTCTCAATTGTCCGAGCCGACTCGAAGTGACCCGACCGCTTCCGAATCACATGAACACGGGTTTCAATGTGTGCGTGCACCCGGCTGGAGTGGTGGGGACGAGAAATGGTCCGATGGAGAGGGTAAATCAACTCGGTCGACCAAATGCTGGCATCACTGGGTGGTAGAAGTCGTTGTCTATAGTCCTGATAAGGACTGATGTTCAGCGAATAGAAGCGTGATAGTAATTGTCTCGACGAATTACGTGATATTTCGAGGGCGATGATTGGCTAGATGTCGTTCGGTGGGAATCAGTACTAGTTCGAACCAATGGAAGTTCAAAAAAGTTGCTCTCAGTGGTTGTCAAGATCAAAGATCCTCTGTTCTCTAATATTTTTAGTATCTCGAAAATTCCGGGGAAAAAATGATCAGATCTGACCAGATCTAAATTTTGGTCACATCCATGGAGATCTGAAAAACTGCGATTTTGGCTTGTGTTTGTCACAATATATGTGCAGAATCAAATCCATATACAGACAGTGTCACAAAATTTCTGACAATTGAACCACCAATTGCTCATTTAGATCCAATGTAATATTCAATTCAGATCTAACGAGATCTACTCAGATCTAACCAGATGTGCCAAGATCTGATCAAATCTACTGAGATCTGAACGGATCTGATCTGATCTTTTAAACCAGATCTGACCAAAAATCAGACCTACTCAGATGTATTCAGATCTGAATAGGTCTAATGATTTTTTCCTGGGTTATCTACTATTTTATCTCATGTTCAATTTTCGATTCCTACGCACAGTGGGGCCAAATGCCAAAAAGCTGGCCAAAACCCCAAGAATGAAGTTTGTAGTTGGGGATATTTGACCCTTGGGATAAGTAAGGTGATGTCCCAAGTATTGGAATTCTGATATAAGAAGATCTGATCCCCTCCCCCTGCCCTTGTGTACCAGTTGCAAAATACCCTCCTTGAAGTATAATCCGCGTGATTGAAAGACAGTAAAATAACGAGCATGTTCAAAAAGACGCTGTGTCTCGAAAAATGAACCGATTCAACTTTTCCAAATTGGAGTCTATTACTGAAACTATGTAGAATACACTAAAAATTAAGAGAATATCAATTTGATGAGTGGAGAATACTGACAGAGCGATGATTGGATGTAATTTCTATATCTATAAATGAGAAAATGTGTTTGGTTTTTGAAGGAATAGTAGAGAATTACGCAAAATTACGTCGTTGAACTTATTGGAGGTGGTAGATGGGACTCTTACCCAAACATCAGAAAAAAAAACGGCTGCCCATGTCTGCCCCTAAGCGATTCCGCCATGTCTTTGTGCAGGAAATCACAAAAAATTAGACGGAGTGATGAGGAGTCCTTAGATCCGTCTGAAACTTGATATGCAGAAGTTTGTGGGGTCGCTGATTATGAATCCATTGTCTTCATTTCGGAATTCAAAATGGCGGATCCAATATGGCGGATGAAAATTGAAAAAATCATCGGATTGCCTTCAAATTCGTTACCCAGGGGTTTTTGAGGTCGCTGATTACGAATCCGTTGTTTGAATTTCAAAATTCAAGATGGCGGATCCAATATGGCGGATGAAAATTGAGAAACTCTTCGGATTGCCTTCAAACTCGGTACCCTGAGGTTTTTGAGGTCGCTGATTCCGAATCCGGTGTCTGAATTCCGGAATTCAGAATGGCGGATCCAGTTTGGCAGAAAAAAATTGAAAAAATCATCAGATTTCCCTCAAACTCGGTATCCAGGGTTTTGTGGGGTCATTGATTACGAATCAGTTGTCAAATTCCAAGAATCGAAGATAGCGTATCTAATATGGTGAACACAAAACTCAGAATTCAGTAGATTCGCTTTGAATTTTATCTCAACGTTAGTATGTGTTTTATTTCCAGTGTACATTTGCTGCACGAGGAAAACTGTATGAGATTGATTACCATTCGTTTTTCTTCTCATCGCGGGCTTAGGGTACTCAAAAGCCAGAAATCATTGATATTTAGGAAGATGATGGACCATTGAGAGAAAAACAGTATTGCTGGAGAATATTCGTAGTGAATTTACTATGAGTTGATGAATGCACTATGGGAAATGACAATAAAACTACCAACATTTAGTATTATTACTACGAATTTTTGGTAACTTCACTGCTAACATTCTTCAGCGATGCTCTTTTTCCCTAAAGTAACCGTCATTTTCCTAAATGTTTATAAATGTTATTCAAGTATTGATATCTCTTTTCTTTTCGTGAACTGAATCATGACTCGCGATTTGGTGATCGTTCTTATGTTAACCTATCGTTTCCATGGCAACGTGAATAGTTGGTTGTAATCGGTCTGATTTCAAATGATGCTTATCACAATTGTGCAATAGCTGTCACCGAATCCTCACTCTTGCTAGTAATCGTTACCGTACACTTTTTTCCGCGTGCAAGTTTGGAGCTTGGTGAATATTTTTTGTTTTTTGAAATCATTCAATGTTAACATACAATTCCAAATGAGATGGATTCCGCTGCCATAGGTGAGTGTTTCAACAACTTATATTTTCTTAGTAGTTTAATTTGAACAGTTGACTGCAAAAAAAATTAGCTGAGGAGGGTTGAATCCAACCCAAGAAAATTAGGAAAATTTTCAGAAACACATGGGGTTTCTGTAGCGAATTTTATCGAATTCTACAACGTTTGTAGATTTCAAAGATGATTCAATATCTATGACTCGGAGAGAGATGTAAAATATTTTAAGGAGCAGTCCTCTACCTACGTTGGATGAAAAGTTCACTTTCCTTGAAGGAAAAATCATCGAGATAACGTGTTGTCCGGATAACAAAACCACAGAGATCTCTAACCTTTTATCTACTTTTAAATGTGTTTTCGAAAAGAGATGGGAATCGTCTCAAAGGACCGGAGAACGATTTTTTAGAAATAATGAAGAATGGTTAAAACAAGAGGTAGTGTTTTGTACTTTCAGGAATCCCCATTCTGTAACTGTTCACACGCAAGTGGGAAGACCTCTTGTTGAATTCAACGAATGTTCAGAGAGAACGAAACGTAGGAAAACGGAGAATATCAGAGTAAATAATCCTATCTCAGAGCTGTCTTACGCCACATAAATGTGTTTGAGAGCGTCTGGACAGATCGAAGCCGCGAAAATTGTAAAGGATGTTACATCTTCTGATCCTGAGCTTGCCAAAATGTATATGAAAGGTTATCAAACTTTCAAGCGAAATGAGCCAAAGATGTTGAATGATGAAGATGCTCTAGCTCTCCTAGTAGATGCCGAGCTCTCAAAACATCAGTACTGCTCATTGCGTGAAGCTGATCCGCAGAAATTTCCACCTTATAAAAAAATTCAACTGGCCAAACGCATGTGTTTCCCTGACAAGGAATTTATTCAAATAACAGAAACCTGCGCTGTTGTGCAACTACAAGCACTTCTTGATCACACAGCTACACGTATTTTAAAGCTACAGAATTCGGTTTTGTCAACTTTATCTGATGAAGAGTTACAAAACCTGGTACTTATTTCCAAATGGGGGTTTGATGGGAGCTCTGGCCACTCCTCATACAGACGAGCATATCAAAGTTCGGAAGCTAGTGATTCCGCTGTGTTCATTACTTCACTTGTGCCTCTCCGTTTACACTGCAATTCAAAAATAATTTGGCAGAATCCAAGGCCATCATCAACCAGATTTTGTAGGCCAATCAAAATAGAGTTTGTGAAAGAATCAACTGAAGTTTCGGTTGCAGAGAAGCTACGGGTTGATAATGAAATAGAAAATCTGAGGGCTACTTCTTTCAGAACTGATGAAAAACATGTTTCAGTGAAACATGAGATGATTTTTTCTATGGTGGACGGGAAGGTATGCAATGCCATAACTGAGACAACCTATACCCAGAAGTGCTATATATGTGGTGCCACATCTAAGGGAATCAACAAAATTGATGATATAGTATCCAGGCCGGTCAAAACCGAGAACCTCCAGTTTGGTTTGTCTTGTCTACACGGCTGGATACGATTTTTTGAGGGCCTCCTGCATTTGTCTTATAAGCTACCTATTCAGAAGTGGCAAGCACGAAAACAAGATAAAGCTTTGGTGGAAGAACGAAAAAAGGTTGTACAGAAAAGTTTTAAAGAAAAATGTGGCCTCATTGTCGATGTTCCTAAGCCAGGGTTTGGGAACTCAAATGATGGGAATACCGCTAGGCGATTTTTCGCACAACCCGAAGTTGTGCCGAAATCACAGGGGTGGATGTCAACCTAATACAACGACTTCATGTAGTATTAGCTACCGTTTCAAGTGGCCATGAAATAGACGTTGAAAAATTTCGGAGTTACGCTTTAGACACGGCACGCTACTACGCGACAAAATATCCGTGGTACCCAATGTCACCTACGATGCACAAGTTTCTGATCCACGGACCTGAAATCATTGCATCTGCTCTTCTACCTATAGGCCAATTGACTGAGGAAGCACAAGAGGCTCGTAAGAAAGATTTTAAAAGGTGAAAATGATGTATATCACTTAATAATAGTCTATATTTGTCACAGTGGACTCGACACTTTGAAGGGGAAAATTTGACTTCTCAAGTACTGCAATCAGTTTGATACATTGCACAATACGTTTTTGACTACTAGGCAAACTATATATTTATGGTCACCACGAGAATATATGTTCGCGAAGATTGTTTTGTTCTGGTAAGGAATTCGGGGAATTATGAATATTCATATACTTTTTTTTATTAATAAGCCACATTGTTCATCCTCTGGAAACATAAATTCATAGACTAGAAAACAATTTTGAGAATCAAGTAAACTTATGAATTAGAGGATTTATTCAAAACTTTATACTGATGACCCCAAAGTGCAGCTGCTTTTTGTTTTTCCTTGATTTTGCTTGTCATGTTGAGATCAAAAGCTTTAACGGTGTCGATGAATACATAATTATATTCAAATATCTTAACAACATTCATTTCCAAAGGTACCGAGAGCATCACTCCAGGAAATGCAGTAGAGAAAAAACGAATGAAGACATTTTTAAATGGTTCCTTTTGAGTTCTGATCCAATGTTATCGAGTAAAAGACAGTTGCCCAAGAAAAAACTAAAGTTTCTCCCTAGAGACGTGTTAAGCCTGATCAAAACTCCGGATATACTTGATAAAGACAACGTAACTTCCCCATTATCTTCCTCTGAGAGTGAAGAAGGAGACTGATCTGAGTAAAAAAAGTGTGGCAAAAGTAAAAACCATTACGATTTCAGTTTTTTATATTATTGTATATATTGTGAATGTATATATCTTTCGATTTAACACATTTGGTGTGTTAATATCATTCGATAATTATATTAATAATGATTCAATGTTGGAAATAATAATAATAATGATCATAATAGGAACAACAAAATGGGCCGTTTAGTTCTTGTTTAAAATTAAGTTATGAATGAAGTTTTGATTTTCGGCATCCGCCATCCTGAATTTCGGAATTCTGACAACGGATTCGTGATCAGCGATTCCGAAAACCCCTGGGTACCGAGTTCGAAGGGAATCCGATGATTTTTACAATTTTCGTCCGCTATATTGGGTCCGTTATTTTGAATTTTGAATTTCAGACCGTGGATTCGTAATCAGCGACCACAGAAACCCCTGAGTACCGAGTTTGAAGAAAATGCGATGACTTTCTTAATTTTTGTCCACCATATTGGATCCGCCATTCTGAATTTTAAAATTTTGACAACGGATTCGTAATTGGTGACCCCAAAAACTCCTGGATGCCGAGTTTGAAGAAAATCCGATGATCTTCTCGATTTCATTCCACCATATTGGATCCGCCATTCTGAATTTCGAAATGCAGACAACGAATTTGTAATCAGCGACCCCAAAAATCCCTGGGTACCCAATTTGAAAAGAATCCGATGATTTCTTCCAATTTTCGTCCACCATATTGGATCCGCCATTTTGAATTTCGAAATGAGAACAACGGATCCGTAATCAGCAACCCCAAAAACCGTTGGGTACCCAATTTGAGGAGAATCCGATGATTTTCAAAATTTTCGTCCGCCATATTGGATTCGCCATTCTGAATTTCGAAATGCAGACAACGAATTTGTAATCAGCGACCCCAAAAATCCCTGGGTACCCAATTTGAAAAGAATCCGATGGTTTCTTTCAATTTTCGTCCGCCATATTGGATCCGCCATTTTGAATTTTGAAATTCTGACTACGGATTCGTAATCAGTGACGCGATAAACTTCCCGAGTACGAAGTCGCAAGCGAATTTGAGAGCCCCTTGAAATTTTGTCCAGCCTTTTTGCATTTGGCCCCACTGTGCTACGTTCCTCCCTCGCCTTGCGTCAAGCGTTCAAAGAGTTGGACTGATAAAAATTTCGTATTTTATGAATTTCAGGATTGTATTTATATATATATATATATATATATATATATACTGTGGGCAAAAAGTGAGGTGGATTTTCAATTTAAACTTCGCGGGCTTGACATTTCAGGCTAGTTCTTCTTTTCTTAAGTTGACAGGACTGTTGTGCCATCTGTTCATGACATCTGTGCCAAATTTCATGTCAATGTCATTATCAGTAATACATTTACGCTTGTGTTTACTAAACGACCAAGAGTGCATTTTTCGATTTTTACAATGTCTGATTCAATTGAGCAGAGAAGTGCAATCAAATTCTGTTTGCGGAATGAAATTTCGGCTGCGGAAACTCTGAGGATGTTACGGAAGGCCTTTGGTGATCCTACCATGTCGCAGGAAAATGTTTATAAGTGGTCCAAAGACTTCGAAGAGGGTCGAGAACGTATTGATGACTTGGAGCGCTCCGGACGACCATCGACATCAACAGATGACCAACACGTCGATGAAGTGGAGGAATTAGTGCTCAGAAATCGTCGGTTGACTTTGAGAGACCTTACTGATATGATCGGAATATCAGAAGGATATTAAGACCAGTATTATGGGCCAAGAACTCTTGGTTCTTGCATCACGATAGTGCACCGTCTCATACTGCACTCGTTCTTCGTGACCATTTCGCCAAAAATTCGATGCATAACGTTCCGCAACCACCGTATTCGCCTGATTTGGCTCCGTGTGACTTCTGGCTATTCCCAAAACTCAAGAGACCACTCCGGGGAAAGCGTTTCGAGTCGATTGAGGAGATAAAAGCTGAATCGAAGAAAGCGCTGATGGCTATACTGGAAAGGGACTATTTAGCATGTTTCGATGATTGGAAAATACGTTCGCATAAGTGTATTCCATCGAGAGGGGATTACTTTGAAGGGGATGGAATTGATGTAGAAGAATAAATGAAGATTTTTCATTTGACAAACAAATTCACCGTACTTCTTGCCCACAGTAGTATATGGGGCATTCTTTGTGGAATCAGCCACCCCCTCTGTCCAACAATTGGAGCGAGGCAGAGGGATGGGCATGGGCTCATTTTGAAGCGACAGGCAGTGATGCCAGTATTCCCTAGAAAAATCTTCAGATTTTTTGGCATTGGTCATTTCTTTTCAAATTGTGAATATGATTGGCCGGTTGTACAAGAAATAACCAATCATCAGATGCTGAAGATTTTTCCAGGGAATACTGGCAACGCTGGCTACAGGTCACTAGTTTTTGAAAAGATTTGGCCTTTCCGAAAATCCAATATGGTGGCCTGTGTGCAGCGTCAAACGTCATTGGAGAACGGTTGAGGGGGACCTATTTATCAAAAAAAATAGCCAAAGAATCTTCTCATTCATCTGAGAATTCAACACAGGGTGTTTTCTAGGTCGCTGAAACCGAATCTGTGGTCAAAATTGAGAAATTCAAGATGGCGGATCCAATGTGGCGGCCGAAAACATGAGAATCAAGGAATCCCGTTTGAAACTCACTACTTGGGGGTTTTTGAGGTCGCTGAATCCTAATCTAAGATCAGATTTTCGGAATTCAAGATGGCAGATCCAATATCGCAGCCGGAAATATCAAAATCAAAGAATTTCGTTCAAAAATCACTGCTTGGGGGTTTTTGAGGTCGCTGAATCCTAATATGAACTCAGATTTCCACAATTCAGAATGACGGATCCAATACGGTGACCAAAAACATGAAAATCCAGAAATTTCGTTTGAAACCCATCACTCAGTGGTTTTTCAGGTTACGAAATCCGAACCTAGAGTCAGGTTCTTATAATTCGAGATGGGAAATCCGATATGGCAATTGAAAAATTCGACATCACACCCCATTCCATTCAAATTGATCACTTGTTGATTCTCGGGGTCACCAAATTCGAAACTGAGTCCCAATTCTCATAATTCAGAAGGGTGGTGCCAATCTGGTGAACCATGAATGTTGTGCAATTTTCCGAATTGCATAATGTTCAGAGCATGAGGATTTTTCAAGGACAAGGTGGATTAGTTATCCGTTACGTCTCCCTTCCGTCCACCGTAGTTATGCGTTACTCATTCATCCGATTCACCTTGGGTCTCCGTTACTTCTCCCTTTCAACCAGTCCAAAACATTCCTCCAGTGAGTATTTTCTGGCTCAACGGTCCTTTTCAGGATAGTTTGCTGGAACTCTGATTTCACGCCTTCGTATCTCTAACAGTCTTCTTCAGAATAGTTGAAGAACATTCTTCCGATCAGTATTTTTCCGCCCAACACTCCTTGTCAGGACAGTTAGCCAGAACTCAAATTTTGCGTTTTCGCATCTCCAAGAGTCCTTTTTAGGATAGTGAGCGAGAAAATTCTTCTACTAAGTATTTACTGGCCTCAAAATGTTTCTGAACATAATTAGCAACGCGTACATCGGTAACTCAAACATAACTGATATTACAATATTCTCTATCACAATTTTGTCTGTGCGTCGCTCAACTTCTGATTCATAAAAGTATTCTGGACATTTTCATTTAGTACTTATGTCTGATGAAATTCATTGTGATAGATGTATTAATCCTTGCAAGAAAGATGGCGTACCTCATGACAAAGGCTCCAATCTAAGGAGAGTATCAAATGCTCTCTTGCAAGGAGAGCCAAGTTTGCCGAAAACTGCTATGGTATGTAATGATTGTAGATTGAGACGTCCGATGAAACGGTGTCATACCGGTACGTATGTATCCGATTCCTGTGATAACACAAATAACGTAGAATATGAAGTTGATCCATCTGACTCTCATCCTGGCCCTTCCAACCCTCCTTCAAATATTGAAGAAGACTAATACAATTAACGCCTTGCTAGAAGCGAAGAAAACATATTTACATCGATCAATGAAAATAATCGATGCGTGTGTTACTGCTACAGCAAATTTGAACACACGAACGGATCCATGTCTCTAATAACCACAACTCCTTACTCAGAGTATGTGGTTAGAAGGAAAGAGGTGAACTTTTTCCAAATATCTCGGAACGTGTCGAATAATTATTCTTTCTCATGCCGAGTAAGCGGTACGATACGTACAAGACAAACTCGTCGTTAAAGAGAGAATACGGACTCGTTTCAAAATTCAAAAATTAAAGTTTCACATGAACTGAAAAATGAAGGAAATCTTGAAAAAGAAATCGCCATGGCCAGGAGTCGAACCTGGAACTACCCATAGGTACTGGGGTGCGTTGACCAATTACGTCACCATGACCCCTGCAAGGCGTTAATTGTATTAAGATTTGGATTATCGACCGAAGCGATTACACTTGATCTATTCTATGAATTATCCTCTGCCGAATTATAGGATTCAAACAAGTCTGGTAACTTGATTGATTAGTAGACGTCACCCGTGGGTGATTTTCAAATTTCAATCGCCTGTAATTATTTGAAGGAAATCTTGAGGAGGGGGTCGTCAGGGGTCATGGTGACGTAATTGGTTAACGCACCCCAGTACCTATGGGTAGTTCCAGGTTCGACTCCTGGCCATGGCGATTTCTTTTTCAGGATTTCATTCATTTTTCAGTTCATGTGAAACTTTGATGTTTTAATTTTGAAACGAGTCCGTATTCTCTCTTCAACGATGAGTTTGTCTTGTACGTATCGTACCGCTTACTCGGCATGAGAGAGAATAATTATTCGACACGTTTCGAGATATTTGGGAAAAGTTCACCTCTTTCCTTCTAACCACATACTCTGAGTAAGGAGTTGTGGTTATTAGAGACATGGATCCGTTCGTGTGTTTAAATTCGCTGTAGCAGTAACACACGCATCGATTATTTTCATTGATCGATGTAAATATGTTTTCTTCGCTTCTAGCAAGGCGTTAATTGTATTAGGATTTGGATTATCGACCGAAGCGACTACACTTGATCTATTCTATTGAAGAAGACTGTTCATCTGCGCGATCACTCGCATTAGAACTTTTACAGGGATTCGAAGACAAATTTGCAAGCTTGGAAAGTAATGACCCTATGAAGCTGCAGATCCTGACTATTGCGCCAGAATCTTGGAGTGTCAGACAAATTTCGAAGGAGTTCGGGGCCTCTAGATACTTAGCTGAGCAGGCTAAAGAACTAAGATCAACTCATGGAGTTTTGGCCGATGTCAGTGCAAAAGCTGGTAGAACTCTTCCAGGTTCTAGTGTTACAAAAATGATTCATTTCTACAATGACGACACCATTAGTAGAATAATGTCGGGACCTCAGGATCCTTGCCCAGTTAAAGTTGATGGCCGTCGGATTTGAATGCAAAAACGTCTCTTACTGATGGATCTGAAGGGATTGCATACAGTGTTTGAGAAATCCTACCCTGAAAATCCAGTTAGTTTCAGTACTTCCGTAAAACTGCGACCACAAAATTGTATATTGGCTGGAGCAAGGGGGACGCACTCAGTATGCGTATGCACGATCCATCAGAATTGTAAATTAATGCTAGATGCAATTCCAATTGAGATGTTAACAAAAGATTCTGAGAATCCAATTTGTGATTATCATAACTGTTTGGAGTTGATCGTTTGCAAGAATCCCACACCAGATTGCTACCTGGATCAATGTGCTGAATGCCCAGATATTTCTGTTTTGTCCACAATGTTATTGGAAATTCTATGAAATGTTTCTATTAATGAGCTGCAACACAGTGTGGGGACTGGGATGGATCGATCGACATTGAAAACAGCTGTAGCTGACGTTTTGGACTTGGTGGATGAATTTTGTGACAAACTGAAGGTCCTTAAGCCACACTCATAGCAAAGCGGTGAGCAAATTTTATTCCTACAAAAAACAGGATCTGGAAAATGGGGAACTACTCGTTATGTTCGATTTCTCGGAAAATTATTCCTATGCGGTCCAAAAAGCGTCTCAAGCAACTCATTCTAATAATGAGCAATGCACTGTATTCCCCATCATACAGGGTGGTGCAGAAGTCTGGATACACCCTGATAACTCCTGAACGGGTGAAGATGATGAGATAATTTTTTTCTCAATTCAACGGGGGAACAGAATCTACCATACTAGAAGGGTGAGAAGTCCTCAATCTTGGAGGGGGCGATGGGGGCAAAAATCTTGAACGAGGTGAGGAGGCTTGCGATAGCTCATTTGATGGGGATTTTCAGCCCGAATACAGCCGTTTTTTGTTTCCTTGAAATCGGTCAATTTTTCGTCGAATTGTGACCACTCGGATATTGTTCTAGGAGCAGTCAGAGCCGGTGTAAACCTTCCTAACTCCCCATCGGATGAAGATCTTTGGATGTTATTCTTTGATCAAATGGGAGGGGGGGGCGCATGATGTATCATTCTAGGGAAGTGGATCCCCGGAATCAATCGAGAATAATGAATAACAATGGATCTATCAACAAAACAAGATAAATCAGGAATAAGTGTAGAAGGATTGTACACATTACATAGCCCCTAGCCAAAGTAAATTGTTGATAAACATTAGGTAACAATCGGGATAATTGATCACATCCCGTGCAGCACGCGGACATTTTTCCGTCGCCTCCACGTCGCTTCTCCATTCTTTCCACCTTGTATCCACGTCTCCCTTTCTTCCACCGCGCCTCCACGGAGATGCCACGTGGACATCAGTGGATGTGCTGTCTGCGATGTGTCTTGAATCGTTGGTAGGGGTATCACCTCGAATCGGAATGCATTAGAAAAAATTAACAAACATTCCTGATTAGTTTTCATAACCTTTTACTGAGGAACACTTGGTATATCGCCATTCCAACTCAAGAAATCATTAGTAGACATGAGTTACCAATCGCGATAATTGATGAATTGTGTCTGGAATTGTATCCCCCCATGGGAGTGAGAATTCGTAACTCTGGATGGGGGCTATGGGATTTGTAGGGAAGACACAAATCTCAAATCAAATTGGGAGCTTGCGACACATCTGTGAATGGTGTTTTTGAACCCGAATCCAACCGTCTGTGATTTCATGGAATCGGTCGATCCTTCGCCGAGATATAGCAATTCCTACATTCCAGATGTGGTTTTCTTCCATTCCCAAATCATATCCATGTTTGGGCAAATACGCGCTCTAGTGTGGGACTCAAGTGAGGTGTTCAAGATGGTTGCCTAAACATTCGATGCAGTGAGCGAGATGATTACAAGAACTTCCACCTACGTTCCGGAAAATATCAGGAGTGATGAGTGCCACTTCTTCTATTAGTGTTTCACGCAACCCTTCTAAATCCTGTGCTCGAATTCTGATAAACCCGATCTTTCAAATGTTCCCAAAGGAAAAAGCCTAATGGGGTCAAATCAGGAGATCGGGGGGGGGGGGGGGAATGTTCGAGAATTATCAAGAATGTCGAAAACAATCAAATTTGTCCGAGAATATTCAAGAACTATCGAGAATATCGAAAGTGAGCAAAGTTATCCCGGAAAAGGTTGAGAATTATCGAGAATGTCGAAAATGATCAAAATTATCCGAAAATGAGCGAATTTATCCGTAAATGTTCGGGAATTATTAAGAATGTCGAGAGTAATCAAATTTGTCCGAGAATATTCAAAAATTATCGAAAATATCGAAAATGTTCAAGAATTGTCGAAAGTATCGTAGAATGATGGGAAATGATCGAAAGTAGCCAGAAACAGTGTGTCGGATTTAGTACAATCTTCCGATGTAACAACTTATCGCAAACAATATTTGATCGGAACCACCAATGAGGATTTTCGAGATTGTACTAGATCCGACATCCTGTCCAGAAATGGTGAGGAACACAAAAAAAATGAAAATTATGATTCGAATGAACAGGTGAGAAAAACTTGTGAAAAATCCTGAATCAACAGTTTTAGAGACGTTGTAAGGCTAGTGCGGCATGGGTCGCTGGTATGATGATGTTGGAGGGGGGACTTTGGCTAGGGGGCTACGTAATGTGTGCAATCCTTCTACACTTATTTTTTATTCATCTTGATTTGTTGATGGATCAATTATTATTCATCATTTCCGATTGTTTCCGGGAATCCACTTCCCTAGAATGTGACATCATGCACCGTCCCCATTTGATTAAACAATAACATCCGAAGATCTTCATCCAATGGGGAGTTAGGAAGGGTTACACCGGCTCTGACTGCTCCCAGAACAATCTTCAAGTGGTCATAATTCGACGAAAAATTGACCGATTCCAAAAAACAAAAAACGGCTGTATTCGGGCTGAAAATCCCCATCAAAGAGCTATCGCAAGCCTCCCCACCTCATTCAACATTGTCGCCCCCTCACCCTCCCATCACCCCCTTCAAGATTGAGGACTCCTCGCCCTCCTAGTATGATAGATTTTGTTCCCCCGTTGAATCGAATAAAAATTATCCCATTATCTCCACTCGTTTAGGAGTTATTAGGGTGTATCCAGACTTTTGCACTACCCCGTATATTACGAGTATTATGAAGAGAATAGCAAGTTTAGACATGAGAGTTGCATTTTTCTATCAGATAGTCTGAAACATGATACTGCTGCTGTTTATGCGATTCAAAAACAAATTATCCCAGAAATTGAAGAAACTGTTGGAAATGTCAACAAACTGATCTACATAACGGATGGTGCAGAGCAGCATTTTCAGAATCGGTTCCGAATTGCCAATTTCATCAACCATAAAGAGGATTTCGGAATTGATGCAGAATGGCATTACTGTGCGACTTCACACGGTGAAAGCGGATATGATGGTTTAGGAGCCATATTCAAACGAGGAGCTTATCGAGCGAGTCCCTTAGCTAAGCCATGTGAAGCAATCCTGACACCACAAAGTCTCTTCAATTGGGCTAAGAAACATTTTCAGAACATTCAGATATGTTTTGACAGTAGAGTAGATCATGACAAATCAACGCAACACTTGAATAAACGATTTCAATCTGCTCTACCATCACCCCAAATTTTGAAGAACCACTCGTTCAGTATTCCATATTCAAAGACCGTGATGATCAAGCGATTTTCAAATGCTGTGGGAGGAGTGGAATTCCTAGCACAAGGTGGTTTGGATTCCCTCCAAATAGATGGGAGACATTTGCTTCACCCAGACAGCACTGTAGGCGCTCGGAATGTTTTAAAAACGTCCCCATGGTTTCGCGATCTCTGATTCCAACAATTACGTTTCCAAAACACTTTTGAAACTTACATTGTCAAAACATTTATATGGTTCATGAAAATTCCCCATTTCGTTGCTAACCTACGCTAACCTACAAATCATTCATATTCAAAGTTTAATACATGACTTATACATCAAAATATAGTATAAACATATTTTTTTGCACATAATCAACTGGTTGTCACTGCACAACATAAAAAATCATGAAAATACACATATTGTAGAGAGTAAAACAAAGATATTGAAGAGCGCCTTAGAGTCGAACTATTTTCCACTGAATTTCGCACTTCATAAGCTTGTACGTGTAATTTCTTACACACAAGATTATGTTACTTGAATATAATTGATTCAGGACTTGTTTTAGATGAAAATATCCGCAGGGGTGTTATCAATTTGATGAATCATGAAGACAAATTCAACATGTGCTAATCACGTTTTGTGAGAATTCTAATAAAAGAAACCAGGACATTTTCATGTTTTTCAAAAACATACATGCGACCTTTTTAGAACGTCACAAAACGTTTTTGAAACATTTCGTTTGTAACGAGGTACATTTTGTGAATGTTCACAAAACGTCTCAGTGCTGTCTGGGTACTAGCACTACCAACCCGTTGAATGAATGACAATGTGATTGAGATAAATAATTCATCTCATCTTGGGTGATGGCCCTTTGCTCACTCCGAACATGCGATGTACATGTGGCATGTGAGATGATACGTCCTTGTGAAATTACTATACCATGATGGTAATTTTGCAAATACCAAGTATTGGTGCATTTACACTAACTGTTGCAAGATTCCAACTCCACATATTTGGATGGTGGAATTACTATGACATAGTATTTGTAAATTTTCACCCTGACTATGTTTGTAGAATCAACATTCACCATCACATACCTAGTAAAATTATATGTACATGGTACTGGTAAATTCACACTCACTGTTGTCGGATTTTAACTTTACACACACGAATGGTAAAATCACCAAGGGATAGTGTTTATAAATTTACAAATTAGTTTAAGTAATATACGTTCACCATGACTATATTTGTGGGAACAGAAATCACCTCCACATATCAAGTCATATTATTCGTACACAGGCCTGGTAAACCTACGTTGATTTTTTACAGTGTAGGAAAATTTCCAATCATATGATGTTTGACAACACAAATTGACATGAGAATTGAAAACCTGTGGCAAAAATTTGATTCTCAATCTTTTATTCTGTGTTCTGAATCTAAAACTCGATTCTTTGTCCTTGAAAATTTCAAAAACACTTATGCTCTGAACATTATGCAATGCGGAAAATTGCACAACATTCATGGTTCACCAGATTGGAACCACCCTTCTGAATTCTGAGAATTGGGAATGGGGTGTGATGTCGAATTTCTCAATTGCCATATTGAATTTCCCATCTTGTATTATAAGAACCTGACTCAAGATTCGGATTTCGTAACCTAAAAAACCCCTGAGTGATGGGCTTCAAACGAAATTTCTTGATTTTCATGTTTTCGGTCACCATATTGAATCCGTCATCTTGAATTTCGAAAATCTGAGTTCAGATTAGCATTCAGCGACCTCAAAAACCATCAAGCAGTTACCCACATAGCACAAATGTCTCAGTAATATCTTTAGAATATTCTGTAATATTCTGGAGACATTGTAATATTGTCAGAATATTCTGGAGATATTACTGAGAAATTTGTGCTATGTGGGTAGCTTCAAACGAAATCCTTTGATTTTGATGTTTTCGGCCGCCATATTGGATCTGCCATCTTGAATTTCGGAAATCTGATCTTAGATCAGGATTCAGCGACCTCAAAAAACCCCAAGTAGTGAGTTTCAAACGGGATTCCTTGATTCTCATGTTTTCGGCCGCCACATTGGATCCGCCATCTTGAATTTCTCAATTTTGACCACAGATTCGGTTTCAGCGACCTAGAAAACACCCTGTGTTGAATTCTCAGATGAATGAGAAGATTCTTTGGCTATTTTTTTTGATAAATAGTTCCCCCTCAACCGTTCTCCAATGACGTTTGACGCTGCACACAGGCTACCATATTGGATTTTCGAAAAGGCCACATCTTTTCAAGAACTAGGGACCTGCAGCTTCAAAATGGGCCCATGCCCATTCCTGTACGTCGCTTCAATTTTTGGACAGAGGGGGTGGCTGATTTCACAAAGAATGCCCCATATACATATATATATATATGTATGTAATTCGGGAAGGATAACCGTCTCAAACCAGAGTTTACAATGATAAACTAGGTTTTTATGTTGTTATCGAAGTATTCATATAATTATTCATAATATCAAGATTTTTACTGACTCATTAGTTTGAATCGATTTTTCTCATATAATTACTACATTTACATATTTCCTATGGTAATTTCATGAGAATCGTATTGATTCTTATGATTAAATGGTATTATTATACATTCTTTATTCATCTGTTACCAAAATTCCTTATGTTTTCGATTTTGTTGAAATTTCCTCGATCTATAGGGAGAGAGTGAGATACATATATATATATATATATATATATATGTCGATCCGACATTTCGGGGACCTGTTTATACATCCCAATTTTATAGTATACATTTGTTCGTACCAAGTTGAAAACAGTATACATCGTATTTAGTTCAGAGTAAAAACGATTTATGGTGAATGTACATGACATTGTCTATAGGCCAGTCATTTCAAGGACATTTTCATACATCCCGCAAAACAAGGACCCATCAGAATTTATGTCAGAGGTACACTGCATTTTGGGGACTCCGTTATACATCACGCAATTTGAGAACTTTCTGATGTATAACGCAGTTCGAGAACTCCTCAAAATTTTCATGAAATTTCATGGACAGCAGGCATTTCAAGGATTTGTCTTGAGGATTTTTGTCGCAGGATATCCATTCAAAACCTGACGGCATTCCTACCCGGTTTTATCCGGAATTACCGGAATGGAATAACCTGTCAAAAACTGACAAAAATTTTTCTGAAAGGTTTCGACAGGATATATTTTGATGATTCCGGATAAAACCAGGTAGAAAGTTTGTCAGTTCTTGACTGGGTTTCCTGGTATAAAAACCGTTCAAAGCTCAGAAACCATTTTATGTCCGGTTCTGTCTGAAATTTTCCGCAGGATTCAGACAAACTGACCCATACCTGCCGGCTCCTTAGTGCAAAAAGGATATACGGGGAGTTCAATTGGGGATTGAGGAACTCATTATGAATTCTTCAGTGAAGACAAAATACATCATGGTTAATTCAGCGTAAAAACGATTCATGGTGAATGTACATGACAGTTGATATAGGCCAGTCATTTCAAGGACATTTTCATACATCCCGCAAAACAAGGACCCATCAGAATTTATGTCAGAGGTACACTGCATTTTGGGGACTCCGTTATAAATCACGCAGTTTGAGAACTTTCTGATGTATAACGCAGTTCGAGAACTCCTCAAAACTTTCATGAAATTTCATGGACAGCAGTCATTTCAAGGATTTGTCTTAAGGGTTTTTGTCGCAGGATATCCATTCAAAACCTGACGGCATTCCTACCCGGTTTTATCCGGAATTACCGGAATGGAATAACCTGTCAAAAACTGACAAAAATTTTTCTGAAAGGTTTCGACAGGATATATTTTGATGATTCCGGATAAAACCAGGTAGAAAGTTTGTCAGTTCTTGACTGGGTTTCCTGGTATAAAAACCATTCAAAGCTTAAAAACCATTTTTTGTCTGGTTCTGTCTGGCATTTTCCGCAGGGTTCAGACAAACTCACCCATAGCTGATGGCTCCTTTGTTTAAAAAGAATATACGGGGAGTTAGATTGGGGATTGGAGAGCTTATTATGAATTCTTCAGTGAAGACAGTATACATCATAGTTAATTCAGCGTCAAAATAAACTTCAAAAGAGTATAAACAGCACGGCAAATACATGAAAATGTTATCAAAACCTACCAAAAAAAACTATATAGGAAAAAATTATGGAATGAAATTTCTTCGCATTCAGAATTGTGATGGGATATAAGATTTGTCCCACCTGAAACAAAAAGATTTGAAATCAATATAAGCTGCCAAGTACATTTGGTTACTCAAATGGTATATTACCGGTTTCCAGTGTATTGAAATTTCAAGGTGTCTGAACCCATACAGCACCGGGAGGTACTATCAACATCCTTGGAACGTTTTCTGAAACATTGGAATGTTCGAAAAATGTTTCCGAATGTTAAGAAAACATCACATGTATATACCAGGGATGTGAAAATGTCCGGGGTAGTCTTATTCAGGTTGTCATGGAATATTCCATATACACATATGGAACATATGTTTATGAGACATTTGAAATGAGAATTTTTAATGATCAAACTTGTGCCAAATCTTTTAATATTCTCCAGTTAGAAGAGATGCATATTAATTGCAGTGAAACCTGTATCGATAGATTCAATAAATTACATTTACATCTCTATAATACATTGCGTGTACCCAGTCAGCACCGGAGCTCCCGCCAAGAGCTCCCGTTATGCGACCAACAATGAGTTCAATATGAATAAAATGCATCAAAATGAACTCTTGATGAACAACTTGATGTTCAGAAAGAATCCAGTATGTAGTCTCGATATGAGTTCTTTCTGATCATTAGGTTGTTCATCAAGAGTTCATTTTGAATGCATCAGATTCATATTAAACTCATTGTTAGTCGCATAACGGGGACTATTTGAGAAGTCTTTGAGAAGTCTTCATGATCTTTTATGAATTCAAATTGATCATTGGTGCTGGCTGGGTAGTGAAATTTTGTTTCGCGTCAATTTTGAGGTTATGTGGATCTTAATATATTGACTAATTCTTGATAATTAATATTTTTCCAATAGTTTTGAACTTCTGAGATGAAATATTTTTAAATATTCAATACAAAATGTATTTTCATGGTTGTTTGATACTTTGGTCTTTTGTAAAACTATAAATACACATTTTTATAGGTTATAAATAAAATACTTGGTTTCCATATGATGTTTTGGAAACGTTTTAAAAACATACCATAGCATGTGTAAACAACGTCCCCGCAACGTGTTTCCCAGCACAATAAATGAATGCTCTCGAGACGTTTAGAAAATGTACTTTTGGAAATCATAATCAGTGGGACTATGGACACGTTTTTAAAACGTTTTCTGAACTTTCGGTGCTGTTTGGGTAACTGTATTGGAAGTGGTTTACAATTTTCAAAAAATATCTTCGTCTTAAGGGGATTCGAGCATGGGGAAGTGGGGGAGGGGATAGTTAAATTTTGCGCGAACTTTTTTCAAAAAGTACGTAATTATTAAAAGTTCCAATTGAATAATAATAAATTGCACACCTGGGATTGCGCATTGCCGCAAACTTTGAATGTTTCAATGACTTCTGAAGGGTAAAAAATAAAATTGTCAAATTGGTCGAAATTCGCAAGCTAAAATTCGAAGAACGTTCATAGTATATTCTGTTGCTGCTTGAAAACCACCCGGTCGTATGAGTTCCTGCGCAAAATTCATCATGCCTAGATAGAACGAAAACTCCCACCAAGGCCATCAGTTCATGATAGCTTAGATAACAATGGAAGAGTAACTAAAGAATTCTTGAAAAAGAATTCTTTCTGAATTCTCATAGAAATCTAGAATTCTTTAAGAATTCGGAAAGAGTTCTACTTCACGGACATTTGAGAACTCTTTAGGAATTCTAGAAGAACTCTTGAAGACTCCTTTGAAAATATTGAAAGAACTCTCAAATGTCCATTAAATAGAACTCTCTTCGATTGCTTAAAGAATTCAGAAAGAATTCTTTTTCAAGAATTCAGGAAGAATTCTTTTTCAAGAATTCTTCAGGTGCTCTTCCATTTCTATCTGGGAGTGAAAAGGGATTCTTTGTAGATAATTCGAATTCAAATTGAATGCTTAATAAGCGTTTCGGTGGTACAGAACTAAATGATTCGGGAAAATCACGGAGGATTCGTCGGGAATTCAGACTGTATTCATTTTGGATTCATTGAATTCACACTCAATCCATCTCCTGTTTCACAAAAGAGATCGGTTGAGACTTCTCCGAGAAGTATTCAGGGATTCAAGAAGATCATTTCCGTTTTCTGCGACGATACACTCACAGGAAGAATTTCTTGGAATGAGAAGATTTTTCTTGTCCCTGAAACTGATTTTTTCTAGAGCCTAGAAAATTTTACTGGAGTGAGAGAATTTATTTCAAAGTCAAAATGAATTTTTCTTGAGTCAGGTATGTAAATTTTCCAAGCGAAAGAAATTTCCCTCTGACAATTGAGCAAGATAAGTTTTCTCACAGCACCAAGAGGAATTTCCTTGTTCCAAGAAATCCTCTCTGTGAATGTAGTCTGCACCAGGACGTTCCTATACAGCCTGCAGAACGAGGTCCCATCAAAACTTATGTAAGACACACACCACAAAATGTTCCCAGGATGTTCTGCGAATATCACAACGGCTCAAAAATCTTCTGAAGATATTACAATAACTCCTGAATGTTTCGGGGACGTACCAGATAACACAAGAAGAATCCGCTTTTCAGAAACAGGAAATAATTCTTCAAGAACGCTTCCAAATAATGAATGCATATACAGCTCTGGAGGAGTTCAATGTTTGGGACATCAACGAGTTCTCTGAGAGTTCTGAAATAATGATTTCGGTATTCTCAAAGGACTCATCAATGTCCCAATCATCTAACTCCTGCAGGGCGCTATATGAATTCATTAGTTCGAAAACAGCGTTTGAATAATTCCATTCTTGTTCTTGGAAAAGAATCCTCCCTGTGCTCTCTGGAATTGGGGATGTTAGGAGAGGTGCGCCGCATTTTGGGGACACAGTCATACATGATTGATTTCTAGGACTCTCATTTATCAGGCAGTTCGAGGACTTATGTCATGTGTACACCGCATTTTGAGGACTCTGTTATACATTATGGAGTTTGAGGACTTTTGATATACCACATAGTTTGAGAACTCATGTCAGAGATACGCCGCATTTTACACTGAAAAAAAAAATTCTTCCCACCAAATGAATAGTCTAATTGTCCTCCCTCCATAAAATATTTCTTGCGATTAGTGAAATATTCAATGAAACTAAATAATGGGATGGTTGCCCCAAATAAGTTGGTCTTCCAAATAAATAATTTATTCACCACAATTCATCAATTTTTGCATTCAATTGAATATTTAATGTCTACAAATGAATATTTTATGGAGAGAGGACAAATAAATATTTTTTCCAGTGTAAGGACTCTGCTATACATCACGCTGTTTGAGGACTCTCTGATATATCACGCAGTTGGAAAACTCATGTCAGAGGTACGCCGCATTTCGGGGACTCTGTCATATATCACGCATTCCCAGGACTTCCTAGTTTATCACGGAGTTTCAGAACACTCGGAAATATATACCAATTTTATACATCGAAGACACATTAAGGAATTTCTCCCAAACAGCATCATGAGGAAGCCTTGTAATATCAACATCCTTCGAACATTTTTTAAAGCATTGGAATGTTCTCAAAATGGTTCTAGATGTTCAAAAAACGTAACATGTACATACCAGGGACATGCGAATGTCTGCGTTGCTCTGATTCGTGTCCTCATGGAATGTTCATAAAACTTTTGAAATTAAAATTTAATCATAAACCAGATCACGCTGAATCCTTGAAAGTTATTCCTTCCGAAGTGATCCCACACCGCACAGATATGTTCCAAATGAATTCTCGTTATGTCAGTTCGGGAAGGATTCATGAAGAATTCTTGAGAATGCTTTATGAACTCTTTTTGAATTCCAAAGATTCAAAAAGAACCCTTTCCGGACCATCATGACAGGGACTCTTAAAGAATCACATCAAGAATTCATGAAGATTCCCTTATGAATACATTGGGGCCAGCGTGCTGTGTGGGATGGAAGTGAACTGCAGGGAATCTGGTATCGATACATTAAAATGATTACATGTGTAATTCCTTCAATACATCACATGTTGAGACGTTTATCTCCAATTTTTAGATTATGGGAGTCTGTATATTTGCCCTGTTGAAAAAATCCGATGGATTCCAATGAATTCCAATGGGTAACATGACAAAAACCACATAGAAACTGATACGATATTTTGTTTCTATCAGTACTTATCAGGAATTCCCAATCATACCAATAGAAACCAATAGAACATCGAATTCCTCATAGAATCTTATGGAAACCCTTATGTACTGTGACAAAAACCGCATAGAAACCGATCAGATCTCATCGATTCCGATAGGATTTAGCCTATCGGTTTGTATTGGTTCTATCCCACAGGGTGGACCCACTGCATGTTCATTCATATTTCCCAAACAGTTCCAGGATGCTAAATTAAAATCTTGTGAAATACTACAGACAAGTTGTTCGGACTTCCTGAAAACCCAATCAAATTTATCCAAAAATCAGATGAGAGTAGCTGAAAAAAATCACAATGACATGTTCTGAATCCTCAGAAGAAATTTCTTTTACAGTGTAGGAGAATGTTCTTATCATGAAAAGTTATGCATTTCGCAACTATATATTCATTGGGGTGGACCGAAAAAAACTCTTTTCCGATGATTCAATCCTAATAGTGCGGAAAAGTTACCTCTATAGTACACTAAGTTTTGTGCAAAATTTCAGCCTGATCGGATAATATCTTCTATGTGCACCTGGAGCCTCAATTTTCACAATTTCAGTAAAAAAAAGTCGGAACTTCCATCTTTCTTCATTGATTGATTTACTCACTCTTCTGCTGATGATCATTCGTCAGTTGCATGAATAAAGCAGACAAACGCAATTTCAATCAATTGTTCCCAAGTACAAGGTGTCTGATAAGGAATTACTGAAACTAATCGTCTCTTATTTCATAAATGAAATAAGCTATTGACGCAAACGAAATTGCATCTTATAGAGGATGAATTGCAATTTTATTTGAGCATTCCTTCCTTTCATAATAAGAATTTTTGTTCCGATTCTTTGAACATTTATGGAAATAGCCTAAAATCGATACTTCGATGCCCATGAGAAGTTGCTCAAATCAATCGTCTCTTATTTTATAACGAATGAAATGATGCACGCGAATGAAATTGCATCTTAAAGGAGACAAATTGCAGTTTTATTTGAGCATTTCCTCCTTCGCGATAACAATTTTTGTTGCGAGTTTTTAAACATTCATAAATACAGCTGAGAATCGATACTTCAATTGAGAAGTTGGTAAAAAAATAGTCTGTCATTTTATAATCAATAATAGTATATTACACACCTAGGGCAGTAAAATAAGAAAGGTCTCAGATCACATGTAATTGTCAGCCTCGGCTTCGCCTCGGCCGTCAATTACATGTGATCTGAGCCTTTCTTTTTTACTTCCCGAGGTGTGTATACTATTTTTCTGCTCGACGGAGCCGGAAAATGGCAACTTCGTTTTGGCCAGCGGGCAGGAAGTTGCCACTTTCCGCCCGGAGGGGAGAAAAGGTATTTACTCAAATGACATTGCATTTTATAGGGGACGAATTGTTATTTCATTTGAGCAGTTTCTCCTTTACAATAAAAATCCTTGTCTCGGTTTTTTGAAAATTTATGAAAATAGCTGACAATCGATTCTCCAATGCCCATGAGGAGTTACTCAAATGAATCGTCTCTAATTTTATAATGAATGAAGGTATTTACGAAAATGGAATCACATATCTCATAGTGATAGAGCTCTGGAGGAGTTCAATGTTTGGGACATTAACGAGTTCTCTAAGAGTACTAGAATGATAATTACGGTATTCTCAAAGAACTCCTCAATGTCCCAATCATTCAACTCCTGCAGGGCTCTATATGAACTCATTAGTTCGAAAAGAATGCTTGAATAATTCCATTCTTGTTCTTGGAAAAGAATTCTTCGTGTGCTTTCTGGAGTTGGGGATGTTAGGAGAGGTACGCAGCCCCACAAACACGATTGCAGGCGTTTTGAAGGACCAGTAACGGCGCTTCACTGGCATTGCGGGGCCATCAGCGGCCCATTGAAACGCCAGTAATCATCGTTTGTAGGAAGCATTTTGGAGACACAGTTATACATGATGGATTTTTAGGACTCTCGTCGTATATCAGGCAGTTCGAGGACTTATGTCATGTGTACTCCACATTTTGAGGACTCTGTTATACATTACGCATTTTGAAGACTCTCTGATATACCACACAGTTTGAGGACTCATGTCCCAGGTACGCCGCATTTCGGGGACTTTGTCATACATTACGCATTTACAGGACTTCCTGATTTATCACAGAGTTTCAGAACTCTCGGAAATATATACAAATTTTATGCACCGGAGGCACATTGAGGAATTTGTCCCAAACATCATCGGAAGGTAATATCGATATCCTTCGAACATTTTCTGGAACATTGGAATGTTCTCAAAATGGTTCTAGATGTTCAAAAAACGTAACATGTATATACCAGGGACATGCAAATGTTCGCCTTGCTCTGATTCGTGTTCTCATGGAATGTTTATAACACATTTGAAATGAAAATTTAATCATGAACCAAATCGTGCTGAATCCTTGAAAATTATTCCTTTCGAAGTGATTCCACACCGCACAGACATGTTCCAAATGAATTCCCGTTATGCCAATTCGGAAAGGATTCATGAAGAAATCTCGAGAATTCTTTATGAACTCTTTTTGAATGCCACGGATTCACACAGACCTCTTTCCGGACTGTCATGACGGGGACTCTTGAAGAATCACACCAAGAATTCATAAAGAATTCCTTATGAATACATTGCGGCCAGCGTGCTGTATGGGATGGAAGTGAACTGCAGTGGAAAGGCCTAGACACACAAGCACGTAAACGTGAACGTAAGAAACGGAACGCTGCGCAGATCCCGTATACGATTTCTGCGTAGCCTTCCGTTTTTTACGTTCACGTTTACGTAGTTTATGTGTCTACTTCTGAACTAGTATCGATACATTAAAATGATTAAGGCCTAGACACATATGCTACGTAAACGTGAACGTAAGAAACGGAAGGCTGCGCATTACGTTTTTCTCGTCTTAGCGCAGCCTTCCGTTTCTTACGTTCACGTTTACGTAGCTTGTGTGTCTAGGCCTTTCAGGACTAAACACATGAATGAATAAGCATTTGACATAAGCACAAGTGGGATGCGCAGAACCTAAAAACAGGTTCTGCGCATTCCGTTATGCCTATGCTTATGTTATTTTGCGTCTTAGTGCAATCGTGTGCTTACTCCTTCACATCTGTAAAGCTTATATTACATGCGTGCGTTTGCTGCATGCGACATCATTAGATGAAAACACTTCACCTCTTCTTTCATCTAATGATGTCGCATGCAGCATACGCACGCATGTAATATAAGCCTTCTCAAACTGCGTGATACATCAGAGAGTTCTCAAAATTCGCGATGTACATCAGAGTCCTCAGAATGCGGTGTACCTCCGACACAGAGTTCCCAACAAAATCATAGTACACGACGTTGATTGCTCAATTCTATTAGATTAATCAATCATATCTTCGATTCTGTGAGAATTGACCAATGGATAAAGTGTACTATAATTTCGTTGGGAACTCTGCTCTGACACGACCCCAGTAGAAATGGCACAAGTTTTTCCCTATGACCGATAAGGCACTAACGAGGAAAACCTAATTAGGAAAGACAAGCAACGCGCTTGTCAGTAACTCGTAAGTTAGATCCAACTAGCATTGATCAAACAAAACTAATGAGCTACTCAAAATAATTTGAAGAATCAGACTAATGAATATCCTGTTGAAACCATCACCCATAATGATCAGTTCCCATTCCCAGTATAAATGGACAAATGCACTTTTCAATCTTGAAAAATGCATTTGTCAATGAAAAACATATTTTTCCCTCTTTTTGTCAGGAATTACAGTATATTTGATGATTTGACGTTAGGAACAAAATTGGAGCATCAATACAGGTATATTTGATACCACCTTATCAGAACAGACGAGAGTTCATACCATTGATATAACGTGAGCATCCAAATGTCTGTTTCAAACAGGTAGCAGTTACATCACAAAGCTTCATACATAATTTTCATATCATAGGTACATCAGAAGTCCTGTGATGTAACTGATCCCTGTTTGCAGCGGACATTTGAATATTTTTGTGATATCATTGCTTCATGAAAGGCTCTGTTACATCACTGGTTCTTTCTCCTCTAGTGGGAGAAGCGCGAATGATATTTGATCCATTTTCAAACTTGATGCAATGCGAATCCTTTCCATTCCATCTATACTCTAAGTGAAGAGGTACAGTGATGACTATGACATAGTATATCCTATGACAGTTCTATTCCTCTTTCATAGCTGGGCGAAGAGACAAAGTTATCGGATTTTATGGAGCAATGTACTTTCAGTCTCACTTTTTCCCCCTTCTGGTGATTTCTCTAGGGGTCTTCAAGTGAAATATAATGATGATTGCTTTCAATCAACAATTTGTTTGAAGTTAAATGACAAACCACTTTGGTGGAATGAATTCTTTGTGAATGAGAATTAGGTATACACAAAACATGAGTGGTTGGATAAATTGACTTGCATATTGGGAACGCAGTAAGTCTCTTCGGTTACCATGAATTACTGACACCATAGATACTTATAAGAGATTGACCGTGAAAAATCACTTGGAAATAACCTCATTCATCTATACATTCAGTTATAAACAATAAGATATGCACAAATTGTTCATTCAATGTGTAAGAATCAAAATGAATTGAATACTTTCAATTTCACGTATAATTTATGGTAAAGAAGGAAATATTCTGTGTTCGTGATTTAAAAGTCCATTTTTCTATTGGTAAAACCCTGACGCTTAATTTATAAACACATCCTTGTATTGTTTGATGGAGTTATGTAGAAATACCCTCTGGAAGGAAATCACAGCTACGTGTCTTTTGTACCAGTAATTCATCCTAATCAGAGTAAGAAAACTCACTGCACTTCCAATATACGAAGGACATAATATCTCCAACGATTCATACTCATTTGCAGAAAATTTATCTCAATACACTGGCAGGTCATTTCACATCATTCACATGCGAGGAATTCATTCCAGGTCACTTGTCAAAAATCACGTGACTCCACTTCAAGTTATTAGTGTAAATTGATGATCTCCTGAAAAATAATAAGAATCTCAGATAAATAGTCCCAATAACACAAACTTCACAATCTGTTTTTCTGTTGATTATTCAGAATGTAACATATCTATGTCACTCTTACATGCCGTCAACTAGATTCAAAAGGAATCACATTGATTTATCACTCGCAGAACCTAAAAATTGGAGAAAAACAACCTCGCTCAATGTGATGTATGAAAGAAATTACAAATGTTATCATTTGAAGGTATTGATACTGGTTTCATGGCAGTTCACTCCCATCACTTTGAGATGAATAATATTCAAGGATTTGGCGCAGCTTGGTTCATCATCGAATTTCGAATTCAAATATCTCATAAACATTCCGTATGACAACATTGACAACACGAATCAGAGCGACACGAACATCCGTAGGTCCCTGGTATGTACAGGTTAGGTTTTTGGGACTTTCAGGAACATTTTGGGCACATTCCAATTTTCCATAAAATGTTCGAAGCATGTTGATAGTAACTCCCGATGCTGTTTGGCACGAATTCCTCAATATGCCTCCGGTGCATGAAATTCATAGACATTTTGAAGAGTTCTGAAACTTCGCGATGAAACAAGAACAGGGATGCCAGGAAAATTATGATACATGGCGTTGACTGGTCAATTCTGATAGAAATGACGATTTGATTGGTTAATCTGGAAGAACTGATCAATCAGCATTGCGTAGCATAATTTTTCTGGCATTCCTAATCAGGAAGTCCTGAAAATGCGTAATATATGACAGAGTCCTCGAAATGCGGCGTACTTTTGACATGAGTCCTCAAAGTCCGTGGTATATCAGAGAGTCCTCAAAATGCGTAATATATGACAGAGTCCCCGAAATGCGGTGTACTTCTGACACGAGTTCTCAAACTGCGTGATACATCAGAGAGTCCTCAAAATTCGCGATGTATATCAGAGTCCTCGAAATGCGGCGTACTTTCGACATGAGTCCTCAAAGTCCGTGGTATATCAGAGAGTCCTCAAAATTAGGGGTGGCCGCAAGACCAAGACTAGTCTTGGTCTTGTCTTGTCTCGTTTTGATTCTCGAGACAAGACCAAGACGAGACCATTGGACTCGAGATTCGAGACAAGACCAAGACTGCACTGAGTCTTGATCAAGAGTCTTGTGGTCTCGAAAGTAAAAATGTAATTTTCATTTATCGAAATATAAGTTAATGTGGAGCATATAGTCACATAAAATTTCGCAGAAATTCTTTAATAAGAGAATTACCCTGCTGAAAACTGCTGTTGAAAACGCGCAAGATTTCGAACAGTATCAGTCAGTATCTGAGCGTTTCTGCGAGTACGGCTGCCAAGGAAAATGAGTGCAGATTGAGAAAGAAGCAGTTCCTGACAGCATTTGTGATTTTCAGAAACAAACAGGATGCACAAGCTTGAAAAATATCAGTTCCTTGCAGCAATCGTGATATAATGAAGAATGATTAGACTGAGAATGGAATGACTGTCTGAAATGTTGATAGCTGTAAAACGTATCCTGAACAATAAGTTGATTCATAGCATTAGACTGTATGTGGTTGGAGAAGCTGTTCGGAAATTCAATTGAAACTGAAAGGATTCACATGTTGAACCACCAGTCTGTTCTTATACGCTGTTACAGATCGAATAACTGAACGAATCAATCCGAATTTTCAGAAGAATACTTACTGAACGTTTCCGATGGTATCAGCTGAAGTAAAATCATCACGTTGCATACCGGTTGAGAAAAATGAATGATTTATTGAATGTGAGAGTTTCTGAAGGAGAATACGGTTTGAAATGTTCGTGGACTTGGACAGGTTTTACATGTTAAACAATAAGTGTGCTCTTATACGCATTTACGGATCCAATATATGAACGAATCAATCCGAATTTCGAGAAAAAAGGTTGTTGAACGTATTCGATGGTATCAGCTGAAAGAAAATCATCACGTTGCATATCGGTTGAGAAAAATAAATGATTTATTGAATGTGAGAGTTTCTGACGGGGAATACGGTTTGAAATATTTGTGGGCTTTGATAGGTTTTACATGTTGGACAATAAGTGTGCTCTTGAACGCTATTACGGATCCAATATCTGAACGAATCAATCCGGATTCCGAGAGTAGAAATTATTAAACGTTTCCGATGGTATCAGCTGAATGAAAATCATGACGTTGCATACCGGTTGAGAAAAATAAATGAATTATTGAATGTGAGAGTTTCTGAAGGAAGATACGGTTTGAAATGTTCGTGGACTTAGACAGGTTTTACATGTTAAACAATAAGTGTGCTCTTATACGCATTTACGGATCCAATATATGAACGAATCAATCCGAATTTCGAGAAAAAAGGTTGTTGAACGTATTCGATGGTATCAGCTGAAAGAAAATCATCACGTTGCATATCGGTTGAGAAAAATAAATGATTTATTGAATGTGAGAGTTTCTGACGGGGAATACGGTTTGAAATGTTTGTGGGCTTTGATAGGTTTTACATGTTGGACAATAAGTGTGCTCTTGAACGCTATTACGGATCCAATATCTGAACGAATCAATCCGGATTCCGAGAGTAGAAATTATTGAACGTTTCCGATGGTATCAGCTGAATGAAAATCATCACGTTGCATACCGGTTGAGAAAAATAAATGAATTATTGAATGTGAGAGTTTCTGAAGGAAGATACGGTTTGAAATGTTCGTGGACTTAGACAGGTTTTACATGTTAAACAATAAGGGTGCTCTTATACGTATTTACGGATCCAATATATGAACGAATCAATCCGAATTTCGAGAAAAAAGGTTGTTGAACGTATTCGATGGTATCAGCTGAAAGAAACTCATCATGTTGCATGACGGTTGGGTAAAATAAATGATTTATTGAATGTGAGAGTTTCTGACAGAGAATACGGTTTGAAATGTTTGCGGGCTTTGATAGGTTTCACATGTTAAACAATAAGTGTGCTCTTGAACGCTATTACGGATCCAATATCTGAACGAATCAATCCGGATTCCGAGAGTAGAAATTATTGAACGTTTCCGATGGTATCAGCTGAATGAAAATCATCACGTTGCATACCGGTTGAGAAAAATAAATGATTTATTGAATGTGAGAGTTTCTGAAGGAAAATACGGTTTGAAATGTTCGTGGACTTAGACAGGTTTTACATGTTAAACAATAAGGGTGCTCTTATACGTATTTACGGATCCAATATATGAACGAATCAATCCGAATTTCGAGAAAAAAGATTGTTGAACGTATTCGATGGTATCAGCTGAAAGAAACTCATCATGTTGCATGACGGTTGGGTAAAATAAATGATTTATTGAATGTGAGAGTTTCTGACGGAGAATACGGTTTGAAATGTTTGCGGGCTTTGATACACTGTAAAAAAAAACTGGAAATTTACTGTGCAACTGGACTGGAAATTTCCAGTGCTAGTACTGGAATATGGATATTCCAGTACATGTACAGAGATTTTGTTGTTACGTTACTGAAAATTTACCAAGCATAACTGAAAATTCAGTCATTGTACTGGAATTTTCAAGTTTGAGATGATGTACTGAAATTTTGCCATGATTTCGCGAAAATTTTACCGGCTCGTACTACAATTTTATAGTTCTTGTGCACCAAAAAAAAATATTCCCTCAAAAAGGACATGAGAAAAAATTTGGAATTTAGAAAAAAAAACCTAATCGTTGGTATACTGGAATTATACAGGTTTTTAACTGCAATTCTCAGGTTTTGTGATGGAATTTTCCAGTTACTATGCAATTGAATTATACAGGTTTTGAACTGCAATTTTCAGGTCGTGTGATGGAATTTTCCAGTTGCTATGCAACGGAATTTAATCACTGTTGCACTGAAATTTTCCACTTCTATTGGACTTCGTCATTTCTGGCAGGAAAAATTTCAAGTCTTTATATTAAAAATTTCCTGATTGAGATTTTGAATAATAATTGTAATTGTAGCCAATGAAATTGATATATGATGTTTCCAAGACTTATCCTCTTGTGTTCTAGATATGAAGCATATGTAGTAACCCAAGCTGGCCTTCCAACATGTCGCGCTATAGCTCATCGGTTAGGTCTTAGGTTTCAGTTGGTAGGCAGGTAGAAAAGTGTGGGTTCAAATCCTGTTAGGTAGACATGAGTTTCTGTCCATCCAAATGAACGATCAAAAGTTTCTCAATCATCTTGGAACACAAGGACCCTGCAAAATCACTTTGCGTGAGCAATTTTTTTTCAATTTTCATGGATATTTTCAGCATTAATTTTCCAGTACATGTCCTGGAAAAGTCCAGCTCGTGTACTGAAAAATTCCAGTACCGAGGCTCAGAAAATTTCCAGTTTTGATGCGGAAATTCCATAACGTTTGCACTGAATTTTTGCAGTACAAATGTGCTGAAATTTTCCGGTACATGTACAGGTTAATGACTTCCAGTACATGTACTGGAATTTTCCGGTGAAATTTTTTTACAGTGTAGGTTTCACATGTCAACAATAAGTGTGCTCTTGAACGCTATTACGAATCCAATATCTGAACGAATCAATCCGGATTCCGAGAGTAGAAATTATTGAACGTTTCCGATGGTATCAGCTGAATGAAAATCATCACGTTGCATACCGGTTGAGAAAAATAAATGATTTATTGAATGTGAGAGTTTCTGAAGGAAAATACGGTTTGAAATGTTCGTGGACTTAGACAGGTTTTACATGTTAAACAATAAGGGTGCTCTTATACGTATTTACGGATCCAATATATGAACGAATCAATCCGAATTTCGAGAAAAAAGATTGTTGAACGTATTCGATGGTATCAGCTGAAAGAAACTCATCATGTTGCATGACGGTTGGGTAAAATAAATGATTTATTGAATGTGAGAGTTTCTGACGGAGAATACGGTTTCATATCAAATCCACAGTTAAAATGAATCCTTTTATGCAAAAATGGTGATTTACAAAATTTTTATAAGTATAATGATTATTCATTTCTTTGTACTCAATTTATCCAGTACAGACACGTTGTTTATGGATAGGAATCTCAAAGCAACTTAACGTTATACAACTTTGAAAAATGCTTTTTTCATGGCACAAAAACCATTCCCTGCCTGACGATTTTTCGAGTGGTTTTCCCCGGCATTCTCATCTGGGTTTCGTGTGCGTTATGAGCTGATTGCCACGCGTAAGAAGAAATTTATGATGGTATGGGGTATACAGATTATTGAAAAAATATATCGAAATAATCAACAGCGTATTTGTGCACGGAGAAAAGGTATCTTAAAAACTACCATAATTTATGAATTTTCAGCACTGGTCGCCCCGAGTCTCAATATTTACCTGAACAAACCTCTAAAAGTACCATCATGGCTGGGACTTTGATAAGGAAGGTGCCATACTTATTCTGAAAAGTCCAAGAAGTTATCCCCACGAACAATGAATTTTGGCGTTTCAATGGACCGCTGATGGCCCTGCAATGCCAGGAAAGAGCCGTTACTGGCCCCTCGAAACGCTTGCAGTCGTGTTTGCTGGGATGGTACTCTTAGAGATCCGTGCAAGTAAATGTTCCGACTCGGGTCAGACCAGCGCTGAAAGTCCATAAATTATGGTAATTTTCAGGATATCTATTTTCTCAGTGTGTTGAATCAGGAAATTTTTTGTGAATTCCATGATTGCAGTAGAAAAACTGTGATGTTTTTGATCAGTCTGAACTTTATCATACTGGTCTGACGATACCGTCACGCAGCGTGACCAGCGTACAAACTTGGACCGATAGATCACGAATCGTGAGACACCATTAAATCGAACTGCCAATAAGAATACAAGGAAATTCCGTAAGATACGGACTGGAGTCTGTGTTTTGTAACACTTCTGTCAGGAACTATTACGTTGTAGATCTAGCAATCGGATACGCATCCTTTCAGATTCTCACTCAAAACTCAAATTTTAACTGTTTCTAGCAGACGTTGCCCACGAATAGAAGTGCCAGTCAAAAACGCTTAATAACAATCTTTAACCGGATGTAATCGATCGAAGCAATTTCCGTACGCACACAGTGAAAAATATTTTGTATTTGTGTTGAAAACGGTTTGTGTTAAAAAATGTGGTGTGTTGAAATAACACAAAGTTTCTGTTACTTTATTTTGTAACATGAACACATCTGTGTACATTCCATATGTCTCGTGTACATTGATATAAAAGTGATAATATTCAAATACAACTCAGTCATTCGAGTATCTTATAATAAAAGGAACAAGAACTAATGAAATTTGAAACAGTTATAATTGATTCATTGTTAAAATTTATGTTATCTGTAGATAACCTCACTTTTCTGACAGATAACCTAAAAATTGCGTTTTCTAAAACATAGAGTAATCCAGGGTGAGATGACGCACTTTCCCACTCCAAGAGGAGATTAGGTTAAAATCTTCAGATCTTCTTTGAATAAATGAGGTTGCATATATTATTTCATGCTGTAAAAAAGGGGGAAAGTGCTTCATCTTACCCTGAATTATTCCTTCTAGTGACGATATTTCAACACAAAGTTTATGTTGAATTTGAACACAAATTTTGTGTTGACCGGTTCTAACACCAAAATTGTGTTGATTTCACACAATATTTTTTACTGTGCAGTCAAACACCAATTAAATATTTTTTCCACTATTCCATTTTGTCACGCCATTCTGTTGCGCCTGTGCGGGTCATCACCATAAAGATCTATCAAAATCATCATGGTGAAATCCATACTACTGCGCGTGAATCATGAATCTTTAATTCCGCGTAAGAACAGACTGCTAATGAAATATGTAAATCCTCTAGAAGACTGTCACAATTTTGAAGCGGGATTCCAAATTGATTCTGGCCTTTTTTTTAAATATGATGATCGCAGTTGGAAACTTTCATTGTTTCGATCAGTCCATGCTGTAGGATACTGGATTCGCCAATACTGTTAGGAACTATCACATTTTGGATCTAGTGATCGGATAGTCGTCCTTTCAGATTCTGACTCAAATTTCAACTGTTTCCAACAGGCGTTGCTCATAAATAGAAATGCCAGTCAAAAACGCTCAATGAAAATCTTTGACCGGATCTAAGCGGTGCGAGCCATTTCCAAACGCAATCAAATACTAAGTAAATATTTCTTGAGTGTTCCAATGCGGCTATGCGGAGTCAAAAACCGCTCTAATACTGTCAGAAAATTGTTTTGACTGTTTCTGACAGCAATTTTCAGCAGGGAATATAGAATCACTTTATTCGGCCCACATCTCGTACCCGTGTACAGCTGCGTAGGTTAAGCGTTAGGTAGTTGATAGGATAGGTTAAGCGTTGAGTACCCGGGGAAAAAAACCACGTTGAAAACAACTCAGAAAACAACGTTGAAAACTTGGTTAAAAACAACGTTAAAAACAACGTTGTATACCATGGTAAAATGGTCGCTTTTCGGAAATTACAAAAACAACGTGGAAAACAACGTGGTTTTCAACGTTGTTGCGACGTATCACGAAATGCGTTTCCTAATAGAATCCTCATAATAGACCCTACTACCATAACCGCGCTTGAAAAATCGTAGGAAAACTACGTGGTAAACAACGTTGAAAACTACGTTGTTTTCAAGGACACATCACACACCGATAAAACTGTGCAGTATTCACAACTTCCACATTTGTCGGCGATAAACCATCAGATATTAAAAAACACTTGTCTCCAAAATCAATTTTTTTTTCTTTTTCGTGGATTGGAATGGAAGTGGTGAAATCCATACTACTGCGCATGAATCATGAATCTTCAATTCCGCGTAAGAACAGACTGCTCATGAAATATGTAAATCCTCTAGGAAACTGTCATGATTTTGAAGCGGGGACGCAAAGTGATTCTGGCTTCTTTCAAATATGATGATTGCAGCCAGAAACTTTCATCTTTTCGATCAGTCCACGCTGTAGGATACTGGATTCGCCAATACTGTCAGGAACTATCACATTTTGGATCTAGTGATCGGATCACCGTTCTTTCAGATTCTGACTCAAATTTCAACTGTTTCCAACAGGCGTTGCTCATAAATAGAAATGCCAATCAAAAACGCTCAATGAAAATCTTTGACCGTATCTAAGCGGTGCAAGCCATTCCCAAACGCAGTGAAATACGAACTAAATATTTTTTGCGCGTTCCAATGCGGCTATGCGAAGTCAAAAACCGCTCTAATACTGTCAACAAATTTTTTTGACTGTTTCTGACTGGAATTTTCAGCAGGGACTCTTGTATCCATTGATGAATATTTAGAAACAACTTATCATCAAAGTTGTATGGAAAATATTTCAAATGGAATTCTAAAACATTAGTTACTCGTCACCATTTCTCGATCCGATATACACGGAAAGATCGAATTCATCAATATTTAGAAAGCGTTCATCAACGTTTAGAAAACTGACTGTCAATTAAGGGAAAAAGAGGACCACTGAAGAATATTCGTAGTGAGTTTACCGAAAATTGGTAGTGAAAATACTAAAAGTTGATAGACTTACTGTTATTTCTCACAGTGAAACTATCAACTTATAGTAAACTGCCTACAAATATTCTGCAGCGATCCTCTTTTTCCCTGAATTGACAGTCGGTTTGTCTAAATTATGATACACTCGGTCTTTCCGTGTACCAAAAATCTTTGGTTTTCTTTAGGAATTGAATCATGATTGACTTTATTAGCAATTTTTTGAGTATATAAAATGAAAACTGTAAAATATATCACAACCCAGGGACATGATATTAAAGGGCATTATTATAAAACCAGACAAGAAATTTTTGCTTTGCTTTAGAAATTCAATAATCCTTGACTTTATTAGCACCTTTTTAAATTCATAAAATGAAAACTGTGAAAGATATTACAACTCAGATACATTATATCAGGAGAGATCATTAAAAAATCATACAAGAAGCGGAAATTGAATATTATAATGTTTTGATATCTATTTGATCAGAACAAAATCTTTCAAAAACTCAGGGTAGCAAAAACAACCTTCGACTGGCTGATACCACCAAAACTTTCAGACACCTACATTTATAGAATAACAAAATTTCAAATTCGCAAATGGATTTTTTTGTGATTTCTTTTATGTGATATCAGTTGATTCATTTGTGTAGGGTGTTTTAAAAAGAAGTTGTTTTCGAGTGAAGGGTCTTGAACTCTTGATTCCGACCCCAAACTGAACCTCCTGCAACCTGGGGTCCCTAGCTTTAGATTTAGAGGTCACCCAATCGAGTTTTATATTACGATTTTGATGCCAGTCTGAAAAACCGCTCAAAGTGGGGGAATTCAGGAATTTTGTGTTCATAATCTACTACAGGTCGTAATTCTTAACCGATTTTGATTTTTTTAAAATGCTCAGAATCAAATTCTCAAGAGAACTGTCGTTCCACATTTTTTGGTCCCTCCCTAATTTTTCAATAAATAAACAAATAGTGTGGGAAAATCTTCAATTTCAGGTATTCGAGCTTGTATCTTCCGAAAAAGTCTTGGGATAAAGTTACTATACAGCAAGATTATTACAGGTGTGCTCATTAAACATGAATAATTCGGATAATTACGAATCCAATTATCATAAAGAATTTTATAAACAATTTCATAAAAAAATCAGTATTTGGAATAATTTTCGATTGGGAAATTTTTGAATGGCAGAGAAATTTTTGTTTCGTGGTATTTATTGGGAGTCATCATGAATAGTCACAAGTAGTGAATAATGTTCAAATGGAATTGATATTCATAATTGTTATAAACGATTTTATAAACAAATTCTGCACTGAGGAACTTTCTGATGGAAACCTATATCAAGAATTTCCTCTAGGAATCTCTTAAAATTAGAACATTCTCTCGAAAATTACTGAACTTTCCTGTAAATATCTAATAAACTCTGAAAACTTGACATGTTCAGAAGGGGAAACATTGTTGTTTTATGTATTTAGTGCGTATCACCCTAAGACTCACAGTTTGTATCAAAATTCCTGCAGGAATTAGAACCAAACTTTTCTTTGAGAGAATTCTTTGATGGAAGGAAAACATATTATTCCTGCGGTATCTATTGGAAATTATTGTCATGTGATGATAGGAAGTCAATGGAAATCCATATTTTGCATTTACAACCCTAAACTTATTTCTTTTCATATCCAAAAATTTTCCAATTGAGAATTTGTTTGTTTACAAAATTGTTAACAACAATAGTTTGTGTTGATTTCAATTGAAATTTAATTGCAGATTGTAACTAATGGGAACTCTATATAAAAACAGAAACAAAATGTTTTTCCCGCTGAAAACACCTCTGAGTTGAGAATTTGTTTATAAAATTATTTACAACAATGATATGGATATCAGCTTTTATCTTTGTTCTTTCACTCAAATTTTTCCTAGGATAATTCCAAGGAACTAAAAATGAGAACTTCATATTTACATCGGAGATTATCCCAATTACTGATGTTTTAATGAAAATTGTTTATAAAATTGTTCATAATTATTGAATCCGTAATTATTCAAATTATTCATGTTGAATGAGCACACCTGTAATAATCTTGCTGTATAGTAACTTTATCCCAAGACTTTTTTGGAAGATACAAGCTCGAATACCTGAAATTGAAGATTTTCCCACACTATTTGTTTATTTATTGAAAAATTAGGAAGGGACCAAAAAATGTGGAACGACAGTTCTCTTGAGAATTTAATTCTGAGCATTTAAAAAAAAAAATCATCGGAATCGTTCAAGAATTACGACCTGGAGTAGATTATGAACACAAAATTCCTGAATTCCCCACTTTAAGTGGTTTTTCAGACTGGCATCACAATCGCAATATAAAACTCGATTGAGCGACCTCTAAATCTAAAGCTAGGGACATCAGGTTGCAGGAGGTGCACTTCGGGGTCGGAATCAAGAGTTTAAGACCCTTCACTCGAAAACAATTTTTTCTTTAAACAACCTGGTGTATATATATATAGTCGGTTACATGACGGAACGTAACAAGTCACTTTATGATTTCCCCATTTTTTCTGAATTTTCATCAATTTGGAAGTTGAATAATCGTTCGAAATAAATTTCGAATCGTTCGAATTTCATACCAAATTTGTGAGGGATCGCATCAGAAACATTTTTCACCATAAGAATAATAATTATTCAAAAATGTGACTTGTTACGTTTTATCATGTGAACGATGATATATGTGTGTAGTAGAGCTGTGCGGTTAATCGATTAATTGACAAAGACGGTTAATTGATAACCAATTAATCGATTAACCAATTAATTGCTTGATTTCAATGAATTGCTTCGTCAATTAATCGATTAACCGATTGATTGCTTGATTTCAATTAATTGAAATTTCGATTAATTGGTTAATCAATTAATTGATTTTTCGGTTAATCGACTAATAGATCGAAAATTGAGAATTCTTATTAAGAATTAATCCATCAGTCGATTAACCGAAAAATCAATTAATTGATTAACCAATTAATCGAAATTTCAATTAATTGACGAAGCAATTAATTGGTTAATCGATTAATTGGTTATCAATTAACCGTTTTTAACAATTAATCGATTAACCGCACAGCTCTAGACTGTGTAGTATAGAAACGGAAGCGTTTGCTGTGCAGGTTTATTATTTCTTAAGGAATTATCGTTGAAGTTTGAATCGTGTATTGAAATAAAATCTGAACTGCGGATGGGGATATGATTGGTTGATGAATGTTACGGTTGTAGAAATGATGTTTCCAGGTGAGACATATTATTCTGCAAGGGTAGAATCAGGACCTACTATTATATTTCTAGGTTTAATAACATACGTTATCAATTTGCTTCCATGAACGATTCAAACTTCAAGAATATTTTTGGAAAGTGCTGATATTACAACAACATTACACATTCATCCTTCTGAATTATCTTATTTCTATTATCGAGACTCCAACAAGACCAAGACGAGACCAAGACGAGACCCAGAATTTTGAATTTTTTCGAGACCACCTCTATTCAAAATGCGTAATGTATGACAGAGTCCCCGAAATGCGGTGTACTTCTGACACGAGTTCTCAAACTGCGTGATACATCAGAGAGTCCTCGAAATTCGCGATGTATATCAGAGTCCTCAAAATGCGGTATACCTCGGACACAGAGTTCCCAACAAAATCATAGTACACGACGTTGATTGCTCAATTCTATTAGATTAATCAATCATATCTTTGATTCTATGAGAATTGACCAATGGATGAAGTGGACTATAATTTGGTTGTTGATTCAATGTTGATAGTACCTCCCGATGCTGTTTGGGACAAATTCCTCAATATGCCTCCGGGGCATAAAATTCATAGATATTTCGAAGAGTAGTTCTGAAACTCCGTGATGAATCAGGATGTCCTGAGAGTGCGTAATGTATGACAGAGTCCCCGAAATGCGGCGTACCTTTGCCATGAGTTCTCAAACTGCGTGGTATATTGGAGAGTCCTGAAAATGCGTAATGTATGACAGAGTCCCCGAAATGTGGTGTACTCCTGTTAAAAGTTCTCAAATTGCGTGGTATATCTAGGTGTCCTCAAATTGCGTCATGTATATGAAAGTCCTCGAAATGCGGTGCACCTCTGACATGACGCCAGTAGAAATGGCCCAAGTTTTTCCCTATGACCGATAAGGCACTAACGAGGAAACACTAATTAGGAAAAACCAGCAACGCGCTAGTCAGTAACTCGTAACTTTGGTCCAAATAGCATTGATTGAGCAACCCTAATGAGCTGCTGATCAGTATTTAATAAATGAAACTAATGAATGGTATTCTGTTGAAACTGTCACTCATAATGACCAGTCCTCATCCCCAGTATCAATTCAATGGAGACGAATGCATTTTCCAGTCTTGAAAAATGCATTTGTCAATGATCAGTATATTTTTCCCACTTATTGTCAGGAATTACAGTATTGTTGATGATTTGACGTTCAGAATGCTAAAAATTGCAGCAGCAATACAGTTATATTTGATAACAAACGCGAATCACATTTGATCCATTTTCAGACTTGATGCAATCTAAATCCTGTTCATTCCATCTATACTCCAAGTGGAGTGTTATAGTTATTACTATGATATAGTATAAACTATACATCCTATGATAGTTCTATTCCTCTTTGATAACTTGGCGAGGAGACAAAGTTATTGGATTTTATGGAGGAAAATACTTTCAGCCTCACTTTTTTACACCTCATTCGATTTCTTGAGGAGTCTTCAAGTAAAATATGATGATTATGGTTTCCCAATCAACAATCTGTTTGAAGTGAAACGTCAAGCCACTTTGGTGGAATGAATCCTTCGTGAATGAGAATAAGGTATACGCAAAACATGAGTCGTTAGATAAATTGACTTATATATTGGAAGCGCAGTCAGTTTCTTCTCTTCGGTAATAAAATAACATCGCTCCATGTGATGTATCAAAGGAATTGCAAATGTAATCATTTAAATGGATTGATACTGGGTTCATTGCAGTTCACTCCCATCACTTTGAGATAAATAATATTCAAGAATTTCGCGCAGTTTGGTTAATCATTGAATTTTCATTTCAAATGTCTCATTAACATTCCATGAGAACACGAATCAGAGCAACGCGGACATCCGTACCCTGGTAGAAATTTCACAAGTTTTTCCCTATGACCGATGAGGCACTAGCAAGGAAAAACTAATTAGGAGAAACTAGCAAGGCGCTGGTAAGTAACTGGTAAGTTGGATCCAACTAGCATTGGTTGAGCAAAACTAATGAGCTACTCATCAGTATTTAATGAATCGAACTAGTGAATAATAATAAGTTAAAACCGTCTTTAATAATTACAAGTACTCATTCCTAATATAAATTAAATGGAGACAAATGCACTTTTCAATCTTGAAATTACAGTATTGTCGATGATTTGACGTTAAAAATAACTGCAAATCGAGCAACAATACTGACATATTTGATAACAACCCATGTAGCACTTTCACTCCAAAAGCTGAAGATCTCTTGAGAAACCTTTTCGAATGTTTTTGGAGTCTTAGTGCCATATGGGAAGCGCGAATAACATTTGATTCATTTCCAGACTTGAAAGGCAAATTCTGTTCATTTCAACTATACTCTAAGTGAAGAATTGTAGTTATTACTATGATATAGTATATCCCATGACAGGTCTATTCTTCTTTCAAAGCATGACGAAGGTACAAAGTTATTGGATTTTATGAAAGAATGTACTATCACTCCCACTTTTGTACACCACTAATAATTTTTCATGTTATCAAGTGAAATATAATTATGGTACTTTGCCAATCAACAATCTCTATAAAGTGAAATGACCAGCCACTTTGTTGGAATAAATTCTTTGCGAATAAGAAGTAGGTATCCACAAAACTTGAGTCGATAGAGAAATACAGAAATTGACTTATATATTGGGAGCGCAGTCAGTTTTCTTCCCTTTGATTACCATGAACTATTGACACGATAGATACTTATAAGAGATTGATTGTCCAAAATTACTTAAAAATAACTTCATTGAACCATATATGTAGTTATAAATAATAATAATTAGACATGAACAAATTATTCGGTCAATTTGTAAAAATCAAAATCAATTGAACATTTATCATGTTGCATGTGAGTTATGTATTTCTGCATAACTTTATTGAACAATACATATGTGTGGTTATAAATGAAGCGTATATAAGATTTTTACAAATAGAAAAACCATCCCTTAAATTACGAGCGCAGGGAATTTCTTTCATTACGATAACTTACATGCAACATGATAAATATTCAATTGATTTTGATTCTTACAAATTGACTGAATAATTTGTTCATATCTAATTGTTTATAACTAAATGTATAGTTCAATGAAGTTATTCTTAAGTAATTTTTGACAATAGATCTCTTATAAGTATCTATCGTGTCAATAGTTCATAGTAATCAAAGGGAAGAAAACTGACTGCGCTCCCAATATATATAAGTCAATTTCTCTATCGACTCAAGTTTTGTGGATACTTACTACTTACTCACAAAGAATTTATTCCAACAAAGTAACTGGCAATTCAATTTTATACAGATTGTTGATTGGAAAAATAACATCACTTCATTTCACTTGATAACATGAAAAATCACTAGTGGTGTACAAAAGTGGTAGTGATAGCACATTCTTTCAGAAAATTGGCATGATAGGTACTCAAATGTGATTTTCTTCCAAACTGTATTTCTGCATAACTTCATTGAACAATACATATGTGTGGTTATAAATGAAGCGTATATAAGGTTTTTACAAATAGAAAAACCATCTCTCAAATTACAAGTGCATTATAATGGAGGAAATTCCCTGCGCTTCTAATTTAAGAGATGATTTTTCTAGTGGTAAGAATCTTACGCTCCATTTATAATTACATATATGTATCATTCAATGAATTTATGTACAAATATTTTTGGAATAAAATCACAATCGAGTATCTATCATGCCAGTTGTCTGAAAGAATGTACTACCACTACCACTTTTGGACACCTCTACTGATTTTCCATGTGATCAGGTGAAATAAAGTGATGTTATTTTTCCAATCCACAATCTGTATAAAGTGAAATTGCCAGTCACTTTGTTGGAATAAATTCTTTGCAAATAAGTAGTAAGTATCCACAAAACTTGAGTCGATAGAGAAATTGATTTATATATATTGGGAGCGCAGTCAGTTTTCTTCCCTTTGATTACCATGAACTATTGGCACGATAGATACTTATAAGAGATTGATTGTCAAAAATTACTTAAGCATAATTTCATTGAACTATACATTTATAAACAATTAGATATGAACAAATTATTCAGTCAATTTGTAAGAAACAAAATGAATTGAATATTTTCCATGTTGCACGTAAGTTATGGTAATGAAAGAAATTCCCTGCGCTTGTAATTTAAGAGATGGTTTTTCTATTTGTAAAACCTTATATGTGCTTCATTTATAACCACATATATGTATTGTTCAATAAAGTTATGCAGAAATACTCTTTTGGAAGCAAATCAGAGCTAAATATCTATCGTGCCAGTAGTTCATCCTAATCAGAGTAAGAAAACTCACTGCGCTTCCAATATACGTATAAGTCAATATCTCCAACGATGAAAATCATACTTATTCGCTGAAAATTTATTCCAACAAACTGGCAGGTCACTTTACATTATGTACATGGTTTGAGCGAGGAAGTCATTTCACGTCACTTGTGCAAAATCACGCCACTTCACTTCAATTGATAAGTGTAACTTGATGATCTGTTGAAAAATAATCAGAAGCTCAGATAAGTAGTCCCAATGATACGAACTTCACATTGCTTTTTTTGTTGATTATTCAGAATGAAATGAATCTATGGGACTCTTACATACCATAAACATGATTTCATGTTTTATTACATACAAAACAAAAACAAATTCCAAAAGTGAGGTTATGATTATGATTATGAATGGCTGAGTCTGCATAATAGCCTATACGCCAATTTTTGAAAAATGAGGTTATATCTTGTAGATGTTATGTTTATTAAGATCATTTTCGTGATTACTGTCAATTTTATTATTTATCTCTTACAGAAATGAATTTTTGAAAATTTTCCAATGTGATGATTTCCATAAGTAGTATTTTAAGATCATTTTCATCATCTCGGAGATCCGCTGATGTGATAGAGGCTTTGTCTCTCACTCGCAGGACCCGGGTTCAATCCTCACTGGAGAAACAACTTTCTAAAACTCCAGACTTCATTCAGAAGTTTCCTTTCATAAGAACAATCAGACCCCACATTCCTACTAACCTTGGCAGAAACAAACTCTGAAGAAATACTTTTTTCTCAACTAAAAGTAACATTTTATAAATTTGTTGATAGAATAATCAAATGTTAAATTTTTTTTTCTGTGCGGAAAAACCCGCATGGGTATTTGTCATGAAAAATTCTTGATCAGTTACTGCTAAGTGCCTCATTAGTTACTCGCTAGTGCCTAATCAGTTACTCGCTAGTGCGTGCTTAGTTTTCCTGATTAGTCCCTCTTTAGGGAGAGCGTTACATCCCACACCAATTACTGGTAAGTTTTCCCCATTAGTGCCTCACCAGTAAAGAGGATGAACTGATGAGTGCCTCATGATTTACTAGTCGGAATTTCTACCAGGGTATGTCCCTGGTATACAGGTAAGGTTTCTTGGACATCCCGATAATAATAATTGATATACAATTATTGAGTCCTCAAACGGGTGTCTTCTTACATAGACATTTCCGGGACGAATTTCTATGTACATAATTTTTGAAAATGTCCCCGAAATGTTCCGTATCTTCGCGTAATTCATGTATCTCGAGTGAGTCCCTGATCTGGTGGATGCCTATGTAGACATTTTGGGGACGTACCCGAACTGTAAGATTGATAGAAAATTTTTTGAGGACGGTCCTCAAAATCCCAGAATGTCCCCAAAGTGCGTATGTTATCGCAAAAATCGTCCTCGAAGAGTTGGATTAATAAATATATATATATATATATATACAGGGTGATTCAAAATTCGCGCACTCTTTTTTGGGAGTAGATTCCTGATGAAATTCTAAAACGATTTGTCCTTTTGCACAATGCTCTTCGACGCATAATTTCCGAAATATAATTAATTAAAGTTTACTAATTATGGGGTGGATCCATCGGTCATTCACGAGCGTCATAACAGAACAAGAGAGGAAGGTGCTTGCAGAGGGCGCTCATACGATCAGCTGATCGGTATAATCGATACGATTTACCAACATACAAATTGGTAAATTTTCTCTGTAGAACGATTGAATTCGTCGACACTGTGGAAAAATTGATTCTTGTCATGAATTCTTATCACGATATGCTGTAGGTGAAAGTTGTAATTTCAGTAATGATTTTTATCACGCAGACAAATGTAAAATAGTGTTATTTCGGAGGGATAGGGATTCAAGTGGGAGAAAAAAGTATAACTACTCGTTTTCAATCAGAATTTTCATGTAAAAAAGAAAACATGAGAATTTTCATTCATCCGATACCCAATTTGAACGGTTTGATTAGTAAGTTTAACACGAGAGATTGAATTCCGAATCCTGTATTCTGATAGGTCGAGAATCAATGTATATTAGATCAATCCTCGGCCGTTTCAAATGATTCTTCTGAAGAATGTGTTTTCGACTTATCCCAACCACAACATTGAACAATGATGAATTTATTCGAATTCACCCTTTTTACATCATTCGATGATTATAAAGGGTTTATCGAACGTTAATTACGTACAAGTTGAAGTAAGTTATTAACGTTCGATAAACCCTTTATAATCATCGAATGATGTAAAAAGGGTGAATTCGAATAAATTCATCATTGTTCAATGTTGTGGTTGGGATAAGTCGAAAACACATTCTTCAGAAGAATCATTTGAAACGGCCGAGGATTGATCTCATATACATTGATTCTCGACCAATCAGAATACAGGATTCGGAATCCAATCTCTCGTGTTAAACTTACTAATCAAACCGTTCAAATTGGGTATCGGATGAATGAAAATTCTCATGTTTTCTTTTTTACATGAAAATTCTGATTGAAAACGAGTAGTTATACTTTTTCCTCCCACTTGAATCCCTATCCCTACGAAATAACACTATTTTACATTTGTCTGCGTAATAAAAATCATTACTGAAATTACAACTTTCACCTACAGCATATCGTGATAAGAATTCATGACAATAATCAATTTTTCCACAGTGTCGACGAATTCAATCGTTCTACATAGAAAATTTACCAATTTGTATGTTGGTAAATCGTATCGATTATACCGATCAGCTGGTCGTATGAGCGCCCTCTGCAAGCACCTTCCTCTCTTGTTCTGTTATGACGCTCCTGAATGACCGATGGATCCACCTCATAATTAGTCAACTTTAATTAATTATATCTTGGAAATTATGCGTCGGAGAGCATTGTGCAAAAGGACAAATCGTTTGAGAATTTCATCAGGAATCTACTCCCAAAAAAGAGTGCGCGAATTTTGAATCACCCTGTATATATATACATATATACATATATATATATATATATGTATATATATATATATACATATATACAGTAGACTCTCTGAATGTGTCCTCCGACCTCTCTTTTCAACTTTCCGTCATGTGGAATGTTGAAAAGAGAGGTCGGTGGACACATTCGGAGAGTCTACTGTACATGTATTCGGATCGTTGGATTCATACGATTGGTCGAGTCCTATTATTTAATTTGATTGATAATCATTATACTGATGTGTAAACTTTTACAAGGGTTTGAGGTTCTACGTCGTCAATTTCATTGGTCTTTGTATGTTGAGAAAGGAAGACGGGAAGATACTCTGATTTACGAATTTTATTGAATTCCCATTCATTGGTAGTTTATATAAAATTTTATTCGAATCTGGATTAGTATTGAATTAATCATTTTGCTTTTTTCGTTCGATATTATCAACAAAGAGTTCGAAAAGAGCTCTTCGATATTATTTTGTGGATTCTGTGATATATAATGGATTTTTATATGGAATCTATGGGAATTTTTTGTGAACTGATTGAATTTGATCGTGTTTTATAAATTTTTCAAAAGTTATCATCAAGTGCTCATAATAAGTTCCCCTGGTGGATTTCTCTGTGTAGGGTGTCCTTTTCATATTCAATGTGATAACTTTTTGGATCACATACGTAATTATGCATGTAAAGAGTTATCATAATGATTGAATGTTTCGTTTGGTATATGAGCAAAAAGAGTTCAAAAAGAGCTCTTCTATACTATTCTGTGAATTCTATGGATTTTAAGATGAGCTTTGATTTTTCCTATATAATCTACGAGAATTCTTTGAGATTAAATTGGATTCAAACACCTCCTTACGAATTTCTGAAAAATTTTTTCAGTAAAATCCTTATTGTACTTTCATTAATGGATTCTTTGGATTATGTTTACGTAATTGTTCCAAAATTAAATGTGAGGTTTATTTATTAGCATCTGAATTAATTTTGTTGATCCATCGAGTCAAAAGAGCTCAAGATGAACTCCTCGGAATAAGTTGCAATTTATCCGATTTTTCTATATGGTATATGAGAATATATTCCCATTGAATGTTGAGATTTGAAGATTTGAAATGATTCAGGAACACGAGTTGTCAAAATTCTTTCAAGTTCATTTAATTGTCAATTAATGTTGTTCATTGCTTATCATGTGAGTAATTCTAATGTATGTATTCCCTTTTGATATATAATAATATGTTTGTATGCTTTTGAATAGTCAAAAAGAAGAGTCAAATAATATCAAAAAAGTCGTAGTGAGCTGAAAAGTGGAAGTCATCCATTTTCTGCCAATTTTCAATGAAAAATGTGTTTAACATCGAATTTTTATTAAAAAATGTGTATTTCAGTTGAACGTTACAATAGAATGCTTCAAGTAGTTTCTATACATGGATTTGAAATTTGGCGACATAGTTCTTCATACGATGGATGGAGAGTTGACGGACCATCTGTATGGTTCCTTAATGGCAGGGTTGGTTATGATAGGTCATGTCGTCTTTCGTCTGTCGATTCGTTGATATGAAAAAATAGAGAAGAAAAGAGGCTGTGTCTCAGGTCTGTTTGGCGTGTATTGTATGTTTGTAGTGGGTGAGTATTTATTTTAAAGAGACTTCGTCGAGTCGGTTATTCTAGCGATCTTGTATCGTTCTCATCAGATGAAAACTTTGGTGATGAAGAAGGGGTACCGTTTCGTGCGATACCATGAATTTCGGTAGGGTGGAGGAAAACTGTCTTGTCTACTGTAGTCAGTCAAGAAGAAGAAACAAAGAAAACTGTAGTTTCGATATCGATATTTTCCAGTAGGGTGAAAGCGTTCGTAGTTGAGATTTTTCCTTTCGATCGGTTACCTACATGGAAATGCACATGTGCGCACGTATCGGACCTTACTTTTCGTACGCTTACGTTTACGTGTACACATACCAGTGCGAACGAAAAAGGATAGTAGGGCCGATATAGGTGTATGTATATATATGTATGTTGTCAGACGTATATACATAGTATATTTTCAGGGGTTTCAAAAATATCCAAAATTTCAGCATACGTTACACTCTATACAATGAAGAAACAGGATAATTAAAATGATATTATCTGATGAATTAAAATACAGTGAAAAACAAATGGACTATCACCGCCAGTAAAACAGTATCGGTTGATCCACCATGAAATAAGTAGAGCCAACTTCAAGTGATCATGATATCTCTGAAAGATATCTGAATGATTATTTTCATAAGAACTTGGATAATGATTGGAGAATGATACGAGGTGTGTTCAAAAAGTAAGGTGACTTTTCAAATTTCGCGGGCAACGTACTTTCGATTATCGATTTTTTTGTTTTGTTATGTTGGCACACTCTTCCCGAACATCTGTACCAAGTTTCAAGTGTATAGCATTTTTTGTTTGGTTGTGAGAGGCGTAAAGGTTATAAGTGTTTTGCGTGCTCGGCGATTTCTTGCTATCGAAAAATATGGATCAAAGGATTTGCATCAAATTTTGTGTAAAAAATAAAATAAAGTGCTCCGAAACACTTGAAATGTTGACAGTAGCATTCGGTGAAACTGTTCTGAGTAAAAAAAATGTTTACAAGTGGTACAAACTCTTCCAAGATGGCCGGGAAGATGCCAATGACGAGCCTCGCTCTGGACGCCCAAGCACGTCAACAACTGATGAAAAAGTTCAAGCAGTGAAGAAAATTGTTTTGGAAAATCGTCGAATCACTATCAGAGAAGTTGCTGAGGATGTTGGTTTATCGCTTGGCTCGTGCCATAAAATTTTTTCTAACGTTTTGGGCATGAGACGTGTGTCAGCCAAGTTTGTTCCGAAATTGCTAAATTTTGACCAAAAGAAACATCGCATGAGCATCGCTCAAGAACTGTTGAATGACGTCAACGACGACCCAGATTTACTCAAAAGGGTCATAACTGGTGACGAATCATGGGTATATGGTTATGATGTCGAAACCAAAGTCCAATCGTCCCAATGGAAGACCCCAGATGAGCCAAGACCGAAAAAAGCACGCCAAGTTCGATCAAATGTCAAAGTTTTGCTCACTGTTTTCTTCGATTACCATGGCGTGGTGCATCAGGAGTTCTTACCATATGGTCGTACGGTCAATAAACAGTATTGTCTTGAAGTTATGCGCCGTTTGCGAGAAGCAATACGAAGAAAACGTCCAGAATTGTGGAAAAATAATTCATGGCTTTTGCATCACGATAATGCCCCTGCTCACTCATCTTTGCTTGTGAGAGATTTTTTGGCCAAAAACAACACCACAATCATGCCTCAGCCACCATATTCACCGGATTTGGCCCCATGTGACTTTTTCTTGTTCCCAAAACTAAAGAGACCTATGAAAGGACGGAGATTTGCAACGATTGAAGAGATAAAGACTGCATCGCTGGAAGAGCTCAAGGCTATACCGAAAAGTGCTTATGAGAAGTGCTTTGAGGATTGGAAAAACCGTTGGCATAAGTGTATTGTATCTGAGGGGGATTACTTTGAAGGGGACAACATGAATATTGATGAATAAATAAATATTTTTTCTTAAAAATACAAAGTCACCTTACTTTTTGAACACACCTCGTATCTTTCTGAATGATTGCTCATAATTTATCACACGAATATAAACGTTTGTCAGGCATGCACTAGGATTTGGTAAGAGTCAATGAGATTGTCGTTGAAGAAATTTATGAAACTAACCAAATCTCATTGAAAAAAACTCATAATTGGAAGAGATTCAACCACACCTTTTCCAATTGAGGACACGGATCGGATAAGAGGATACGCGCTTGGCCAGTAGACGGGAGAGTGAGTCGACGCGGCGGATGAATACATAAACTTGTACATTTACTATATGAACCTGGGAATATTTGAACCGAATAGTTTGCGCTAGGACATGAATGACCACACGTTGCAGACGGAGGGTTAATCATCGAATTAAAAAATCCATTCTCCAGCCCAGCAGGTAAGAAGTGGGAAACGTTTCTGAACAATTCTACGCAAAAACCAACATGATCCATCAATTATTGACGATGAAATGATGAGTTGAGTATCGTGGTGCGAAGAATTTCAATATCTCGGTCATCGGCCCTTCTCGCCGGTTTATGTATCCATTCGTCGCGTCGACCCACTCCCCGTCTACTGGCCGAGCCTTATTCGATTCGTGTCCTCAATTTTGATAAGAATTGACGAAATTCAATGAGTTTCTTTCATTCGGATCAATTATTCCATTCATAAATGATTTTCAATCAAGTGAAGGTTAATATACATTTCAAATGTTAGCTACATTCATACATGATGATAGGTGAGAAACGAGGGAGTTGAATCTTGAATCAAGAAGATCCAAATTTGATTCCAAATTCAGTTTTTTTTCTCTTTCCGAATTGTAACCTCTTTTTCCTTTTCAAAGATGGTACCCAGATAGCAATCTAGCCTTGCTGCAATGTTGTCAGCCAAGCTTGTGACAAGGTTGACATATGCCTTCTAGTTGACACACGACAAGTGTAGAAGCTTATAAAATCCTTGCAACAGAGTTGTAGCAACCCTACACTGTTGATAACAAGTCCAAGACAATCGAATGACAATTCTGACAAGCTTACATGTTATCTGGGTACTATTTAACCATGTCAAACAAAGTTGTTTCCAACGTTATTTTTGATCTAGTTTCCGACCTTGATTACAACGTTGAAAATCACGTGATTTATTTTTCTCTGGGGACGGATTACATTACATATTTCAGCTGCATCTCATAAGTTATATACTCCAAACTTAGCGAGCGATTCACGTATTGAACATTCTTTACAATGGTGTGACTCGCTTATAAATCGTCAAGCATATATAGCGTTGTGTATGGTGGTTCAGCAGAATTGCCGTGACGGTAAGCGAGTCGTGCCATTGTAAACAAAGTCCAATATCTTTCTCATGTTTCACTCGATTAATCTGAGAATTTTAGGGAAATTTCTTCGAACATTGATGAACAACTTTGTAGCTTTGAGATTGTCCAAATTGAAAATTCCCTCGACACCTATATTTTTCCGTGGAAACTCATAACTGTGTTCTCAACAGCATTCGTTTATTATCAAATATTCATTGGATGATGAGATCTTTTGACAAATTTAATTCACTAGTTGTCTTCAAAGATCATTACTGAAGCTGTATACCGAATTTAAAGTCATTCGAATAACTTCTCGCTGAATAGTCGCAAAATACAATTTGAATTAAATTGATTTTGAGGAAATGAAAATTTTCGGTCTTTAATTTCCATTTCACAACCTATTGATGGTGGAGAAAAATATGTGTTCTGATGAGTTCTACCAGACTATATTTTTCACTTTCTATTCTGACGAATTTTTAGGCACTCATCGGTATACGTGGTATACCAGCACGGAGTGCCTATTGCACCCGCTATCGTACGCACTGACCGTTTCTTCTGAAATATTTGAGTAATCCAATTGGAAGTTGGATAGTTTTTCATTTCATGCAATACTGATTGATAATCCGTGTGGTTGTCTGTATATCTGTCCGTCTGTCTGTCTGTATTTGGGATAACTCTGGACCGAGTGAACCAAATTGGATGAAATTTATAGAGGACCTTCTTCAAATCCTTCCCCAAGGACCATTTTTTTACTGCAATCGGACAGGTCCTTCTATTTTTTTTTATTTTTTTCTGAAAAAATAGGTGATCTCGGAGAAAATTTTCTCCGCTGTATATATATATATATTTTATTTTCTCCGCAGTCTTTGAATATTCGTTACCTTGACTTGGATTGATGAATTATTATGAAACATGGGTCCTAGGGGTTTTCGAGGGTGCTGAATCCGAATCTGGAGTCAAATCTCGGATTCAAGATGCGGATCCAAACTGGCTGACGTGAATTCAGTCAATTTTGCATTTGTGGACAGATTTACATGGAACAAGGATCCTAAAGGTTTTGGAGGGTGAGGAATTCGAATCTGGAGTCGAAAAACGAATTCAAGATGGCGGATTTGATATGGCGGACGTGAATTCAGTCAACTTCGCATTTGTGGACAGATTCATATGGAACATGGGTCCTAGGGAGTTTGTAGGGTGAGGAATTCCAATCTGACGTCGAAGAACGAATTCAAGATGGCGGACGTGAATTTAGTCAATTTCCCGTACAGCACAACCACGGATTCTCCACCCAGGACTTCGGTGGACTGGAGGTGGAGAATCAGTGAAGAAATGAGAGCCGTGGAAATAAGGGAGAGTCCCCGTTGAGGCAACGGAGAGGCGACCTGGATTTGTCCGCCCCCTTTATTTTCAATAAAATTCGTATCTGTCGATTTACACAACCAAATTTCAATGAGTGAATCCACTAACATAAATTTTATTGAAAATAAAGGGGGCGGACAAATCCACGTCGCCTCTCCGTTGCCTCAACGGAGACTCCCCCTTATTTCTCCCTTATTTCCGCGGCTCTCATTTCTCCACTGATTCTCCACCTCTAGTCCACCGAAGTCCTGGGTGGACAATCGGTGGTTGTGCTGTACGGGTTCACATTTGTGGGCAGATTTACATAAAACATAGGGCTAGGGGCTAGGGGTTTTGAAGGGCGAGGAATTCGAATCTGACGTCGAAGAACGAATTCAAGATGGCGGACGTGAATTCAGTCAATTTGGCATTCATGTACAGATTTATATGAAACATGGGTTCTAGGGGTTTTCGAGGTCGCTGAATTCGTATCTGGGGTCGAATCCCGAATTCATGATAGCAGATCCAAGATGGCGGACGTGAATTTAGTCAACTCCGCATTTGTGGGTAGATTTACATGAAACATGGGTCCTAGGGGTTTTGAAGGGCGAGAAATTCGAATCTGACATCGAAGAACGGATTCAAGATGGCGGACGTGAATTCAGTCAATTTGGCATTCATGTACAGATTTATATAAAACATGGGTTCTAGGGGTTTTGGAGGGTGAGGAATCCAAATCTGACGTCAAAAAACGAATTCAAGATGGCGAATCCAATATGGCACACGTGAATAAAGTGATTTCGGCTCTAATGAACAAAATTATATCGTTATATGTAACATGGGTTCTAGGGATTTTCCAGGGTGCTGAATCAAAATCTGGGCTCCAATGTTGGAAGAAAATAATAATTTCGATCTTCCTGTGTAAGCTTTACTGTATCTGAAGACTCTTCAAGAGCTGTTTGACGTTATGACAACCACGCATTAGTGAGAATCCAAAAGTGAAGGAACTAGCTATAGAAACAAACGAAGCCTGAAAACATTCCGATTCATTCTTAAATTACGCCTAAATAACTCTTCGTTATGCTTATTACGCTTGAATGACTTTTAGCTCACGCTCTCGTCGTGCTTCCAGGCTTCATTTTTACCAGGACAGTTGAAATTCTGCAGTTCTCCGGGTACATGTTTCTGAATCATTTGGAGATGATATAAAGGATGGTAGGCAATAAGTTCCAGGCTTTCTGAATATTACATCTACAAAGTTTCTCAATTGAGTGTAAACCCGATGAGTGCCTTTTCATATATCCCCGGATATCTGAATTGTTCAAAATGCGAGCGAAGCGAGCACATGTGGGCTACGATCCATTCAAAATGAGCGAAGCGAATTTTGAAGGGGGTCGGACTGCTGAGCGAAGCGAACCTCTGGTTTCTTCTTGTCCTACTGTTCTCTTAAATCACATCTGAATGGTGTTCGACCGCTTGTCGAGCAAAAATCCATCGGAAATGATATTTTTATTTGAAAAAACTTATTTTTTATTCATCTGTGTATCTACACAAATTTAATCCCGCATCGTCATCCGCATTATTCAATTCATGCAATGAGTGAATTCAAAATCTCCATTAACCTCCCGTTACTTGCGCTAAAAATCCCATAGACCAAATGAAAACTTCACTCTTTTCACAAAATTGGAGAACAAATTTTCGCTCGCATTTCTTTACCAACTCAATCAAACTCGCATATGGAACTACTGCGGAGTCATCACTGAAACGTGGTATAGGTTTCATTCCAATCAGATAACCAGAAACAAAAATACGGGCGGTCGCAAAATCAAAATTTTCTTCAACATGTTTCTTCTCCCCCTACTGTTTTTTCTGGGAGGACCAACTTGAAACTTGTATAGGATGCTGCATATAACTGCACTGAAAAAAAGGCATGGCTCTCACAGCTCTACTATTCATGTGTTCTCGCTGTCAGGAGGTATAAAGATGCCAGTATAGCTCCCACAGCCGAACACGTCGCTATCATAGCAATCTGTCGGCTGTTGGAGCTATACTGGCATCCTTATACCTCCTGACAGCAAGACCACATAAATAGTAGCTGTAAGAGCCATACCTTTTTTTCAGTGTGTGGTGAGAATTTCATAACGATCGCATCATAAGAACAGACTATATCTACATAATTTCCTTTGAATTTCACTGCTTACCGTTTTCTTCGCTCAATTTCGATTTATCTGAAACTTTTATCACACGATTGACATCTCAAAGATCATCATCTCTGGACTATGCTCAGAGTTCTGTGACATTCGGATGACACAAGCCAAGGAGTATCAGGAGGGAAAGTAGCGGCAGTAGGGATGAAACGGAAACTCACACCCTCAAGATCTACTTTCTGATGGGTTCAATCAATGAGACCACAATTCTAAAAGTAATGAGTGAATTTTACTTCTGGAAACAGAACTTCCGTTGCTTGGAGCTATAAGAAAGTTGGTCTTGAGGGTGTGAATTTCAATTTCAATAATTTCCACCCATTCCACCTTCCCACACAGGACACCTACGTCGCCTCTCCGTGGAATTCAGGCCAGAAAAAACGGCTCGGACATTTCTCCGTCACCTCTACGTTGCTTCTCCGTTGTACCACGTTATATCCACCGCTCCCTATCTCCTCCCTTAATTCTACGGAGATGCGACGTAATTCTTCGGCGACTGTCCTGAATGGGTTATGTTCCCTTCTGATACGCCCTGAGACAAGCAAAAGGGAGGTATGATTTCAATATATTGTAAAATGAGGCAGATCTCAATAGGAAAATTTTCTACATGTTCTAAACGCTTGGAACGAAACTCATGTGAGAGCACTATCGGATCACAACCAGGGCGGGGTATGAATTTCGTTGCAATTGGATATCAGGAAGCGGAGATGTGCGTGGTTGCAAGATCACGATTTTTCAAACAACATTCCGCAATATTTTGAAAATACGTGATCCGATCGACCGCCGTGAACTTAGCCGGTAACTTGCAGTGAAACATGTTTTTTTCATGCCAATATGTAGTCCATCCCTACCTTTGTACCCTAATATACCTTATCGATTTTCGTTTGTACCTGAAAGGAAAAAAAGTTATAGAGGGTCAAAAAAGAAGTTTGTTGACGAGTTTTTCCGATTTCAATGATCTTGGGCTCATTGGAAAAGGGATGACACGTACCGATGAGTATTTTCGATTTTACCCGCAGGCACAAAGTTAGTGGCGATATTTCCGTTTAGAAAACGGTTGGAATGATCTCGACTGTGGCATTTGATTTCAGGAAGGGCGTCATTCAAGAATCACAGGTCATTTGGCCGTCGGAACCCAATTGGTCCGCATGTGGCTTTGGGAATCCGGTCCATCCCGGAAGCTTTAGCGTGGTCGCTACCAATTTCATTCAATGAAATATATGGTATTTGGCAAGGTACACACATTGTGAAATTTTACAATTGAATTTTATGATTTATTCTTCGACAGCGAAAAGGGAGATAATCGATTGGCTCACTTTGAATAAAAATATAAAGGTATCGTTAAAGATTTGATGCTTCTCCCACAGCATTTCATATCCTTCCGCATACCAAAAACATCGTAGTGATATTCCCAGAATGTTCTGTAAGATACTGAAATATTGTAATATTAATATTAAATTAAATATTGTAATATAATATCTCAATTGAGATATTCATGCTATATATCCGTTGAGGATCAGATCAGAATCAAAATAGGTTTTATGATGCAATACCAAAACACATTTTTAAGATGTCTGGCACAGATGAAAAAAAGCCCAAAAGACAAATTTCAAATGTTCTTAAAAATGTCTTTCATAACCAGAAACTGTTTCAAACATTGAAAGAATATTTTTTGATGTTGAATATAGAACATTATAACTCTTCCACACGGAAAAAAGAAAACAGCAATGGTTACTGTGAGTCATAAAAATACATTAAAAGTCAAATTCATTCTATGCAGTACTGCGTTTCCCAGTCCTCATCACTGTCCAGTCAGCGTTGAGGCATTTTATTACAATACTCATCACTGTGATCACGCTAATCCTCATTATCCAGGCGTGTTTTCATTTGTTTTTCAACCGATCGCTGTCATTCACAGTAACCAGTAGTGTTTTCTTTTTTCCGTGCAGCGTGTATATCGGTTATTTCCGTCTAGGTGATTTCTTTTAAGACCAGCAATCTTTCGGTACATTTTTAATTTTTAGACCATACAAGATCTAATAATTACTTAATTCTCAGTTCCTAAGTTTGTTCTACACACCCAATCATCCATGAATTTTGGTAGATTCTTTGAACCACTTTTACTACCTGAAATAATGGCTAGGAATGAATGACCCATGGCGCACTGATGAGGTACCATTTTGTAGTGCGCACTGAAAGGGTAAAATTTGTTTTGAGATACCTTCCAGACATGAATTATCGTTGTGTGGATTCTCATGGCGCGGTTGAAGAGTAAAACACTGAGAGTTTGACGAAAAAAATTTACCCAAAAATATTGGATACGATGATAACCACAATTCTAATCGGATGGTGAGTTTTCGGATTGGAGTCCCAGTAAAAATTCATTCGAAACCTTCATAATGTTATCTGAAAGCTGTCGAAATGATCTCTAACTCTAGTAAAAATGATTCATATAAGACCATATATAAACCATATACGACCATATATATATGGATAGAGGTTTCATATATGACCACGTATAATCCATATCCAATGCATATACGACGCATATACGGCCTGTGCATGCATAAAGGTTGACATATACGGACCGTATATGCCCGTACATGCGCCGTATATGCATTGAATATGGATTACATATGGATTATATGTGGTCATATATGAAACCTCTATCCATATATGATCGTATATGGTTTATATGTGGTCTTATATGAATCATTTTTACCAGTGAATCCATTGACTCTGCCATATTTTTTATGTCTTTTCCAACAGTTCTAAATGCTATCTAAAAATTATCCGTGAAATCTTTTAGATAGAATTTAGAACTTTCAAGAAGGGATCAGAAAGTTGACCGAAATCGACGCATTAGAGATTATTTCGATAGCTTCCAGATAACTTTATGACAGTTTCCAATGTTGGCCGAAAAATTGTTTACTGGCGTGACGTCTTGTATTGATTGGTTGCCCACGTTTTGCCATCATTGCAGCTGACTTCTTGAGTGCAGTACCCAGAAGCCAGCTGCAATGACGGCAAAACGTCGGCAACTAACCGATACAAGACACGGTTCCATTCAGGAGGCTCAAATTCCGTATGTTTTGGAAAAGCGCGAAAGGAAACTCAGCGCATCATCGCTAAGACAACTAATCATATTTCCAATAATTCAACAAGTTGAACACGAAGTGACGTACACGATATTATTTTTGAAATAGTTGTTCTTCAGCAAAACTTGGAATTTTTATACGGACATTTTATTATAATGGCAATTACATTAATACTCGGCGTTCTTGAATCATGCCAATTACTTACACATCGTTCCACAAACAAATTCAACGTTCTTTTTTTGATAAACTCGTTATCGATGAATGCACGTATAATACAATGGCATGAAATTCCATAATAGAAATACTTATGTTAATGAACAGTCATAATATACATATCTTGTGGATAATAATCATATGAATAATAATATGTTCAATGTCACGCCAAGCATCAATTGAATTCTCATGTGATGTAACACTACTATTCTAGATCACAGTCGTTTTCACTTTGCAGTCGATTCAAATGCAATTAATTCAGCTGATTGATCAATATTTGTCGCCTATCTTCTGTAACTAATAAGAATCAGCCCATTTTTATTTCTTATTTCTTCTCATCGTGAAAAAACTGGTGGAATAATGACGTGAAGTATCCTCTAGATTATCGAAGATGAGATTTTTTTGTTATTTTTTTAATTTCCTTTGATAATAAGCGATTAGGCTTTCATTTGTGCTTTCTTGATTGAGTCGTTAGCAGTGCAAAACTTTCATAATTTTCAATTCCTCTTCTTTCTCAAATATAATAGTTTAGAATGTAATCATATAGGGTGCAAAATTGCGTGCACAAAGGACTAGAGCGTTATCTTTCTAGATCCTTCCTTGAAATCCCTTCGAGCATATCTATTGCCGTAATTTCAACGTCATTCGATATGCTCCAATGAGAATACTATCCTTACAATTCGTGCAAAACATAGATATTATGTACACACGTGATTTATCATTGATATTTAGGTATGAATAATATAAATGTACGGTGATATAGTCATGATGGATGATCGAGGAGTATAACGAGTGGCGAAGAAATGAAAATAATAGTGAGTTGATTCGTCGTAAGGAGGAAATAAGAACATGAAGGAAATATCATCAAACCCTTTTGATTTTCTTTTTTTATCTTCTCTTTTCTTCTTCTTTGTCGGATTTGTTTTTTTGCGAATCGTTTTCGTTTTTATTAATAAGAGGGACAACAATTGAATAAACGTTGAATCGACTAAAAGAACACCAACTGGAGTGAAAAAGATTTTCCACTTCTTAGCTCAATTCACAAAGATTCAAAATTAACACAATATTAATGATGATTCATAAAGAGATACCAAGAGGAAAATTTGAGATAAAGAGAAAAAGGCAGAGAGAAAAAAGATAGTCAAAGAGTGATAGAAAAAGAGAAGTAGATAGAAACAGTGTTTGTTTGTGTATGTTTGTATTGAAGTTCGATTGAGTGCAAGAATATATCATTATCGTTTCAGATCAGAATCAGATCACTTTGTAACTGTCCTAATACAGTCTAATAATTAGTCATATAGATTATTGTAGAATTATCGATAGTAATAATCATGATCATAAGATAATTAGATAATTATAATGATAATTTTCTAAATTCATTAATAGCAATTGCAATAGAGTATAATATAATAAGATTTTTCAGTTTCACTTTTGATAAAATTTCAATTCACTTTGGCGTTCCCTTTTGTGAATTAGAAAGATATTATTCCATTGTTTCATCAATGCTGAGAGACAAGGCTTGAGCTAAATCAACATGAATTCCAATCCGTCAGATCTGATTATCATTCCAAACAAAATCTATATCACGTCCATATTCAATGTTTTGAAAATTTACAGAATATAATCGATGTATTGGAATACATGCATATGATACGGCTGTCATCCAACTCTTACGCTATAACGTTCATAAAGAATGAATATCACAAAAAACAAAGTAAAATTTAATTTCATGTGATAACAAATATCTTTTTAATTCACAATGAAAATATATATTTATATGTTGGTTTTATCGAACCATACAGCGACCGCAAATTATCGCAAAGTGATGTGAGAGTTATACATTGAAACTGGCGTTTTACAGAGCTAGCCGAGAGTAGAACAGCTTGACTCGTAATCCGTTGTACACGTAATAACATAATTGCGAGAGTAAAAGAGTCCATAAAATATGGAATAACAATTTCATTTAGAATGTTGTTGTTGCTTTTTTTGTTGTTTTCAAACTAGCATGCATTTTTCATTGTTTTCTTTTTTCTTCTTTTTTTATACAATAAAACTGGCTCGTCATCCAATTCCATTAAGCGTGGATGCGGTGCATCGATCGCGCGGATAGTCGCTTGCTTCGATTCGTTCAAATTCTAACTTCATCGGCACCACGAACAAAAACAATGGGAAGAAAAACTGTCACGTTCTCTCTTCGTTATTGATTCCATCACATCAAACCCAATGGAAACGGAATGGTCCGTTAGGAAAGTAACAAAGGTAACAGGATGGATATAGCATCCATGATTCTCCAAATGTATCATGTAATGTCCCGTACAGCACAACCACCGATCCTCCACCTAGGACTTCGGTGGACTGGAGGTGGAGAATTGGTGGAGAAATGGGAGCCGTGGAAATAAGGGAGAAATAAGGGAGAGTCTCCGTTGAGGCAACGGAGAGGCGACGGAGAAATGTCCGCTCCCTGTATTTTCAATATAATTCTCATTGGTGCATTTACGTAACCAAATCTGAATGTATGAATTCACGGATTTAAGTTTTACTGGAAATACAGGGGGCGGACATTTCTCCGTCGCCTCTCCGTTGCCTCAACGGAGACTCTCCCTTATTTCTCCCTTATTTCCACGGCTCCCATTTCTCCACCAATTCTCCACCTCCAGTCCACCGAAGTCCTAGGTGGAGGATCGGTGGTTGTGCTGTACGGGGTGATTTACAGTACCAAATGTGCGTAGTTAATTGCAGTTATCAATCACTTCTCATGCAGAAAACCACGAACGACTCAGTACCCAGACCGGATTGATAACGCTGATCAATGTTGAGATAAGTCATTCAATAATATTGATCAATCCAACCCCCATTAGTCCCCCTACGTGGGAACGTACTTTTTTACGTTAAACTAAATTTATTTCAATCAAATGAATTTTTATGCAAATATGATCCGAATAAAATTTCCATGAACTGAAATGGAAAATCGATTTTATTGAAATAAAATTCCTCTCATTCCAAATAAAATTGACTTGAATCGAGAAAAATCTTCTTTGATCCAATCAAATATCTATCCGGGTTTTATTCAAATGGATCATTTTTCTGGATGTTTACATAGAATTTTCTTTCAAATACAAGATAAATGAAAAACCACGTAGCCAAAATCTTCAATATCCCCCTTATTTTTCACTAGATTGCTCTGAAAATTTGAGGGAAACTTCTTCGAATATTGACGAACAACTTTGTCGCTTTGAATTCTTCCAAATCGAAAATTCCCTCAACACTTTTTTCTGTGGAAACTCGCAAGCGCATGTTCTCAACATCACTTGTTTATTAATCAATATCCATGAGATGATGAGTTCTTTTGATAAATCTAATTCACTAGTTGTCTTTGGAGATCATTACTGAAGCTGTATACCAAATTTCAAATCATTCCAATAACTTCTCGCTGACTAATCGCAAAATATAATTTGAATTGTATTGATTTTGAGGCCATGAAAATTTTCACTTTTTAATTTGTATCTCACAAACTATTGATGGTAGAGAACAATTTTGTATGCAAAAAAAATAATTTTTTGTTGAGTTCTAACAGGTTATATTGTTTATCTTTCATTTTGACGATTTTTTTTATCTTTCATTTGTTTTTCTTGTTCTGCTGATCTGCCAGATCAGATCTGTAAGGTGTTTGAGCGCTTGTCGAGTTATTGTATGTAATCCCTTAATTTTGGTCGAGAATAGTGTACAATCTGTTTTTTTTCTCCCCAAGCATCATCGGACGAGTATTGAATGAACGTTGTCGAATAATTGCTAACTATCGGCAACGTGACGTTCGTATGTTAACAGTTAGCGTTGGCAATCAGTGTTGTGCAAGTACTGTTCCAAGTTTTACAGTTTGCCCAAATTTGGAATTTTCTGCATGCTTTCATCTCTTGATTGACATCCTTCCTTCTCCCCTCCAATTCTATTTTCAATGATACATTCATCTCACGAAGAAAGAAATACTCCAGATGTGCAGAGGTACAGATTCCACAAGTTTTCGTGGACGTTACAAATAAAAAGATGTTTTTTGCTGATTTTCGTTCATTCCCTAACGATACATGTATGTACAAGCAAACGGTAATACTCTGGATTAAATATAATGCAAAACTTTTGATCGGATGCCACGCGATAAAATCTGCTTGAAAAACAGAACGATTGGCTTGAAATTATGTGTATTGAAGAATGATGAAAAATGTTGATTAGAATACCATTCTTGTTGAGATGGCCAAAGTTTGTGGAACCTTTGCCAATATCGCGACTACTGACAACATATGTAGTTTCCACGTTGTATGAACGTGGATTTGAGGTCGATGGGGTGATCAGTGGGATAATCAAGAAATATTCACGGTCAAACATAGTTGCTGTGTCGCTGAAAATTCACCATCGAATTTCCATAGCGCGAATCATTGACAACGGGTCTTATCAGCAGCGAAGTTGGTTGTATGTACATTATTCAAGCGATAACATCACACAAACTTAAGATCCCACCTCGTTCAACGTTCTCATACAATTTCCAATGATTTATGAGAAGAATAATGGAGTAATCCCAGTGAACGATACACTTTGAGAATGTGCGGAGATTTCCTTTCCACTGTTGATCGATTTAGTCCCCTAATCGTGGCCCTAGTGAAAATGAATCATATAAGAACATATAAAAATCATCTGTGATCCATATAAAATTCATATATGGTCATATATGGCCATATATAATCCGTACATAATCCACATTGAATCCATATATGTCCCATGAATGCAAGATTTTTTCACATATGTGAAAAAATTCTGCCATGTATGAAATATTCTCCATACATGGATTATGTATACATTATACATGGATCATATATGGTCATATACGGATTGTATATGGATTATATATAATTCTACACGTTTTCATGTATGGGGGGTAGTGATCCCGATTCTTTGGAAAAAGAATCGATTCTGAGAATCGATTCTTTTTTCAATTTTCGATTCTAAAAATCGATGAATCGGCCAAAAAGAAAATCGATTCTGAAAAATCGATTCTTTTTTTGAAAGATTCAAGACACAAAGGATTTTTTGTCATGAACATGATTAAACGTGATTTCAAGGTATAAAAAGTTCATCTTTCATCATCTGATCTATACTCTGAGTAGAGAGTTGTGATTATTAGAGGCATGGATCCGTAGGCGTGTGTTAGTACTTGCTATGTTAGCGGCACGCATGCATTCATTGAAAAAACTGATTAGGGTACAACTGAAAAATTTTTAGTTCTACTTTAGTTGATGCAACTATTTTTTTCCGTTAGGGACACTATTAATAGAGTTGCTACAACTAAACATGTTGATGAAATTCATATAGTTGTGGCAACTACATGAATTTAGTTAAATATTTAGTTAGCTCTATCATTTTTTAGAGTGTATGTGAAAATATTTTTTGGTTAATAAAAGTAAAAAAATAGTTGATGTCGTATTTTACTGAAAAATATAGTGGGCTTTTGGTTGTGACAACTGAAAATTTTTCTCAGTGTTGTTTGTTTTCATCGTTGGATGAAAATATTTTCGCTTCCATTTTCGCATTTGTATTATTCGGATTTATTAGATGGAGTGATTGAATGATATGTGACTTGATTAAAATTCATTCTCAAATACTCCTTGAGCTGATGGATTGATTCCTATGTTCTAAAAACATTTTATTTCAGGGGCATCGAAACCCTATTGAAAAAGTTCAACATATTCCAATAAATTCTCATATACGATGTAACAACACGATCTGATTTTCCAATAGAAACTATTTTTGATCAGTACTTATGAAGTTCCACTAATTATATCAGTATGGAACGGATCCAACACTGACTCCCACGCAAAATCCAATAGGACTCCTATAGCGACTGTCACAATACGACACAGAAAATCAATAGCAAACCATTGATTCCGATAAAATTACACTTATGGTTTATAGTTTCTATTGGAGTTAATGCAGGGAGAGCTGTTTGAGAAAACTACAACAACCCGCAAACCATTCTGAATGGATTCGTTAATGTTACAAAAATATTTTCTTTCGTATTTGGTGTCAAAGTTGTTTCAATACACGATCCAACCTTTGACGATATATTTATTCTTCTTCTTTATCTTGACATGAGTATTCAAATAATTCCATTCTGTACACTGAGAGAAATAATTACTATCCCCAATAACATATTTTCGTGGTCCAAGAAATCAATTTCTAAAAAAATCTGTATTCTTGATACAAGAAAATTTTCTTGGAACTAAGGATGTATTTCTTGAACTGAAAACATATTTTCTTGATTCAACAAAATTATCTTGCACGGCGTGTATTGGTCAATTCTGTTAGATTGACCGATTACATCTTCAAATCCATCCCCTAACAACAAGTTTCTTGGACCTTTTTAGAACGTTATAAGAACTTCTTAAAGACATACGGGTATTTTTAGAACACCTCAAAAACCTCTGAGTGCTGTCAGCATAGAAATCGAGCAATGAATGAAGTGTATGATTATTTGGTTGAAATCACATAGTCAACGTTGCGTGGAGCTGAGAAATAAAGGGGAGTGGAATACGAAACCAGTAATTGAAAAAAGGCGTAACTATTCGCCTTTGGAGCAGAGTCTCAATGTTCCGGATGTTCAACGTCCCGAAATTCGCTGATTGGTCCATTCATAATGACTTACTAATAATTCACTAGAAATGGATCAATCAGCGACTTTTGAGAGATTGAACATGCGGGACATATTCATTCGAGACGGAGGCCATTTGGGACATTGAACGTTCGGAACGTTAAAATTGTACCCTCTTCTAGATTGCATAAAGATATTACTAGACTGCGGAAGTTCATGCAAATATAGGATTTTCCTGTTAAATATTTTCTATACATCCTACATTAACAATATGAAACGATATCCAGCATCGTTTTATTCTACAAAAATCAAACGTGTAACGTTCAATTCTACGTCATTGGGGTAAAATATGTGAGAGATATATAGCATGAAAAATCTATAATTGCATGAACTTCCACAGTCTAGATGATACATATAGAGTGCAGGAGTCAGTCAAAATCGTGTAGATAAAATTAAGAAGCGAGAGGTGAGAAGTATCGATGTTATTGTCTTTAGCAACTGAAAGACAATGGCATCGGATACTTCGTGTCACTTTCTTTCTCACCCCGTTCACGGGATTTCTCCTGACTTCCCACTTTATATATAATATGTCTAGGTGAGAACTGCCAGATTGGCATTGCATTATTTTCTCCCATTGGTAATTCCTAGTGATCAAACTACATGATAAGAAAATAATTGAGAAAAAACATGCCGCCCTGGCAGCTCTGGTCTGTATGATATTCAGTCCAAAGAATCCAAATTATGATTCACCAAGATGAAATTCCGAACAAATTTTTCGGTAAGGGCTAGTTCGCACGAATAAAAGTTGGTTTGAATGATAGTTGATACGAATTAAATAAGACTGAATCGAGATAAAGCCGAAAAATCACTATCAGTTACTAGCATAGAGATATAGAATAGAGGACGCGAACCAAGGGTTTTGTGTAAGTGGAAACGTGGACTCCTTAGAAAGAGAACAAAGAACGCGCTTCCTTGTCTGTTATTCACAATTAGAGAAGGAAGCTGATACTAATTTCATTTTTTCTCTCTTTCTAAGGAGTCCACGCGATTTCGGCTGTCTCACGTCCTCTATTCTATATCTCTATGGTTACTAGTCATACTTTGATCACAATAATAGTTACGGAGAATTTTTCGACTTTATTATGATTCGGTCTTATTTCATTCGTGTCAACTATCATTCGTACCAACTGACCCCTACCAAATTTTTCCACATAAAAACTTTTTTTCGATGCATCAAAATTTCGATTCTCAAGAAAAAAGCATCGATTCTCTCAGAATCGATGAAAAAAATAATCGATTAAAAACCGATTTTTCTTCATGAAAAAACATCGATTCTCGATGCATCGAATTGAGAATCGGGATCACTAATGGGGGGGGGGGGGGATCGTTTCGCCATTAGAAATGAGGGATTTTTCTACTACTTTAAGGAATTATTTTGTTTTTCGGGTGTTGAATCCTCTATAAATGGAGGAAGAGTTCACCAAGTTATGGTGCAGAATTCCTCATCTATGGAGGAACTTTGCTGCCATCATTTTTTGGGGGAGAGTTCCACAATAATTTTTTGAAGTGTACCCAGGTGAAAATTGACGATTGGCACTAGGATGGCGGAACACTGACAAAGATTGGCCGAGCCTTGGCGGTTAGCAAGGTGCAAGCTTGAAATGATAACATCGTTACAGGCTCCATTGATGCATTCTGCCAATCACGGACCAACATTGGTACGATTATGGCAGTCAAATCAGCCATCATTGGCAACCCTTGAAAAAATTTGTCGCTCGATCTCAATCCAAGATTGGATCATGCTTGTACTCATTACGAACCAAGACTGATAGACGAATTTTTTTATGGTCTGCCAATGGTCAGATGTTTTATGCATTTAAAGGAGGTACCATCATTTATCACACATAAATGATGTTGACTGCTGAATTTGAGTCAATACTATAATAGTACTGAGTCAATATTCGGCCAAAATTGATTCAACGTTGCGACAATCCCGCGCCAACGTTGAGCCAATGTTGTGCCGATGTTCAACTCTATGTTGAACGATTGCAAAAATATAATAAAAATTCAGAGTCATATATTCCCGACATCGATTGCTTCCCCTCCACATATGTTAAGAAGTACAGCCCGAACCTGAGGTATTTTATACAACCAGGGCCAGAGGATCTCTGTATACATTGAAACGAAGAAACTTATTTGATTAATCCAAAATAAGATGTGTTTATAAGTTTAATATAACTCAATGATTACTGGTTGCCTTACAAATCAATTACATCAAGTATAATTCAAATTCTGATGTCCACGAGTCCATGGGTCTGCAAAGCTAAAATCCCTTCTTCGATGAAGGACCTATGATGAAGACAACAACTTTCAAATCAGAAGGTTATATGATGCTTATATATCAACCGCATAGTTCGTCGAGCGCTTGCGAGAAACGAACCGAGCGTTGGAAACAATACCGAAGGGTGGCGCTTTGACATTGGACGCGGGAATTTTTGTATGGAGACGTATAATTAAGGATCGTGGCTAGCCTAAGCCAAGCTTCGACCAGGCTTGGTACTGCATTGGGTACTCATTTCTTCTAAACGTTGTCAACGTTTGGATTAATATTCAGCCGTGCTATGAAATTGTTCGTATGAAGTTAATTTCTTTTGTCCAAACGATATTGGGACAATGATGAACCATGATTGGCACAATCTTGAGCCAATGATGGATTGATCATTGGAAATTATGATTCCCAACATTGGTGCAAGATTGTGCCACTTGTCAGTCAACGTTGGCTCGATATAGATTTCCAAGCCTTGGATGTCAGCATTGCACCTATCTATGTTCCATCGTCAGTATTGGCGGAAGCAAGAAATTTTCACGTGGGTATGTTATCATCGAGAGCTCTTAAAGATCCTCCAAATATGTGTAAGAGGTCAGAGAGACCTTTCAGAAGGTTAACATAAAGATATCAGAATGATATCAGATGCGTCGATTTCTAAGAAAAATAAGAGATTGCCAAAGTATTATGCAAACGAACTCTTCAGGAGGATTTTTTCTGAGATTTCAGAAAAATGATACCATCCCAATATCAATATGATAACATCGACAGAGCTCTTTCAAACGACCTCTCAAAGAGTTCTTCCTCTCATAAGTGTTCACTGGGATAATTCAAAGAGAATTGTGTTTTAGATTTTCTGCTATCTGAACGGATTTATAATACAATTAAAACTGGAGACGTGGAGATCATTGATTAGAAAACATTTTTCATCATCTTCATTCATTTGATAACACCTTATAAGTTAATATGTAACTAACAATTCATTAATTCAACCGAACATATATAATATCAACTAAGATGTATCAATGAAGCTGGAAAACATTTCATATATGCTCATATTCATAATAACAATTTCACTTTGGTTGATATCAATTTCTTCCGTACGTTTCTTTTGGTATAGTCAAACGTGATCCCCAAACTTGGGTGTACAAGTATATGATGAAGAATCTCAGTGCCGTAATCAAAAACGTACCATCATCTTTGCAAATCATTATTTTCAAGGCGCCGATCATTTCTTCTGCTCGTCGAATCTTTTTGATAGGCTCAAACGATTCGACTTTGTCCATCGTTACTTTACGTTCACTGTCTCCGAAGGGAATTCTGAAGGAAATTACCAATGACCATTCATAAATTATTTCTCTTCAAAGTCTTATGAGTGTAGATTATTTTCAAACAATCAAAATGAGAAATCACTATGAAATATTTTCACTTCATTGTGTACAAACTACATTATAGTACTTTACTTTTACATATAATAGTTTATATAAATTTATTGCCGTTTGGGAAATTTAATTTCTCTTTTTCGCTATTTTGCTAAAAATCTTTCCGTATGAGGCAGATATGATGAACGTAGCCTCAGTGAAAGTAACCCGTAGTCCAAATAGCGTAAAGATATTTGGAATATTATATGAATATAGACAAAAAATATCCGATTTAATTCTATGAAGTATGTGGAATATATAGAATATTTTCCACGTACACTCGTAGAGTTTTGCAAATATTCTTATGCCTCGAATAATTCTCATTGGAAGAATTTTCCTAGATTTTTGCGAGTCATAGTTTTGCTCACTTTCACTAGGGGTAACATCTTGAAACTGTATAGCGTTGAAGCATATATCATGTCGAAATATAAAGAAAACAAGATGGTCACCCAACAGATAACAGCGATCGTATTTGATATTTCTTCTACTTACTAAAAGAGGCATTCTTCGACATGGAATTATTGAAATCTCCAACCGCCCTGCAGCCTGACATGGACTCTTCACAGATTCGTTTGAATCATTTGTGCTCTTCAAAATACCTCTCATAGGTAATATTTATTTTTTTCTCTCGAATAAATAGTCTTAAGGGCATATAAGGGCGTTATGATGACTTTTAATAATATAATGATCAATAAATCGTACGTATTATTACACTGTAAAAAATTGGCGGTGTTAGAAGAAGTTCACACCAAAAAGTGGTCTTTTAACATCACATGATGTCGTTTTAACACCGTAGAGTGTTATTCTAACACCGTTTGGTGTTATTTTTACACCGATTTCGTGATGGAGTTGTATAGAATCCGCGTGGTGTTCATTTTGTGTTAATTCTGACACTATTTTGACATCGCTTTTTTACAGTGTAATTTAACCCTCTTGAAATGAAAAGAAGACATTCCTCAAGATCAATCAAGGAACAATGTTTTTGTTTCTTCTCTATTTTGTTACCTCGGCGGAAATAAATTACGTATGAGCCATATACGGATCGTATATGAGTCATTCTTACTAGGAACAGATGTATCGAAACTTTGGATTTTCGAATCAAAACACAACAAATCGAATTCTTCAAACTGAATAATCACGTTCTGAATTTTTTTGAATTGAATTATGAAACAAAATTCGTATTCTGCAAAATCTATAGGAGTTATAATCCGTATATGATACATGTATGTCGTGGACATAGATTGAATCACATACGTTCATTCGATTTATTTTTTCATATTGAGTGAGAAATCTAGAAGTTTAATTAGGATTTCTGGGAATCAGAAAAAAGTGATATGTTTGAAACAAAAATTCAGAATGGAAATCGGGAACTGCAGAAAAAGTATCTGCTCTCGTCTGACTTGGTGAATTTTGTTCCTTTATGTATCATTTTTCAAATCATACAAATGTAAAGCATTCGAGTCAAATAACTGCACGGAAGAAATTAGTGATCCAAATTTCCATTCACTAGTATGTTACTTTTGGACGGAGCACAAATTCGAGAAAAATTCGTACATTAAATTTTTATAATTTGATGTCATTGTTTCAACAGTTGGAATTTCCTTTTCAATTTGATCGTCGAGATCATAAAAAGAGTCAACAACTTATTGAAATCCAGTGTACAAATTCTTTTCGAATTTGTGCTGCATCCAAAAGTGACGGGCTAGTCAACGAAAATTTTGATCATGAATTTTTTCCGTGTAAAAATAGATCGAAGAATGTGGATCGGTTTCAAACGTTGTATAGAGAATCAAAAAGAGAATATATGTACATACACATCAAGGGGGATACAAAAATTCTCAACACAAACTTCAAAAGATTATCACAAAATTTGGAATACTTTGGTCGCAAAATGCGTTTTGTTCTCCTTCTTTGTGTTTTTACATTACGATTCTTGTAAAAAATATTCATACGAGTCGAGAAAATATATATGCGATATTATATATAGATTTTAGAGAGTGCCATTGAATATTCGCTCGAGAAGTTTGATATGAGAATTTTCGAGATCGTCCCGTGGGGTATACAGAAAACTTTAAGATCTCAGATTATCCGACATTCAAATATCCGACGAATGACAATTGAGGCGTTCTTTTGAAGAATGCGACAGGCGCTCGAACAGCGGGAGAAGTATTGTTCACCCGTGTCCCACATCAAAATCAAAAGTTGGAATTTCGCAAAATGAAAGATACTGGGTGATAGGTATTGGAAAATCAATATAAGTGTGCCTGAACGATTTGTTTTCATGATCAATGATTTTCGATTTGAAAGATGTAGCTAAAGAACCACAAATTTGTTTCACTCTAAAAAGCAGTGTTTTACAATATTAAACTCATTCTAACTCGGTCATTTTACCATATATCATAATGAATCATGCAGATTCTGACACGTAAAACTTCCCCGATGACGGATGTGTTTGAAGAATTCGCGAAAATTAATGAAAAATTAATGAATTTTCAATCCAAAATGAAAAGCATGTTTTCCAAGCTTCGTGATGAAAAAGGGGTGGGGAAAATGTGAGTTACAAGAAACTTCCAGCGACAGAGTTATTCACGAATGTATGGAAAAACTTTTCAGAAAGTTTCAGATCGATTGGACTAATAGTTTGGGAAGTATAGCGATTCGCTTATGAGCGCGTAAGGTAAATTTTTCATGATGTCGCGTCGTTCGTCGACTGAATATCAAGGTCAGCAGGAGTGATCGTATTTGCTCGATTTCCCAACGTAGTTGCATGTTCTTTGGGCCAAAGCATTTGAATATTGGATAATTTTTGCAGAATCGATTCCTCATCATAAACAATTCAAAACCTCAAAACATTTTTACAGGCCAACAATTGGGATTGGGGGAAAATTGTTCGGACAAAAGGTTTCTCATTTTTGAAGAATGAATTATGAACCGACTATTTTGTCAGTGGCTCAATTGTTTATTTGAATGATTCATTGTAATAATTTATAGGCAGAGTATCAATTTGAGAGGTGAATCATTCAAAAAAAGTATATTCTTCATGTTATAACACATGAATGTTGTATGCACAATCTTTGTTCTGTTTTTCATCTCTGTTCAGTTTTTCATTTATTTGGATGGATTATTGATATTATTGATGTACACGAAATCATACCTAGAGGATGTTCCTCTAAAGGGGAGATAGTTGAATGATTTCTTCGTTTTCATTGAGGTTGAATAATATATAATTCTATTCAATAATAAATCCAAGGATTTTCAAACGTTGCGAATGCCTCATCATGTCTGGCTAAATCTAGCTTCAATAAATTTATAAAACGTCCAGACAATACTTTTATAAATATTATAATACGTTATTGATTCATAATGTTGTTGTGAAATAATATAAGAGAATATGTAATAAAATGTTCCAAAATTAAAGGGATTATTAGTCATAATAATCAGTTTATGCTCTAAAAAAAAACCGTTTCTATCTCATAACCCATTGACTGAAATATCTGAGTCAGTTCGCTTACAAAATTATGTCCACTGAATGCCCTAATGCGGGTTTTCTTTTAGTTGTTTCACTTTCATGTGCTAGGAGAATCCAAATGTTGAACTACTGTGAGATTCGTGATCAAATTAGTCAATGTTAAACACATCGTTTATTCTAAATGCTTTCACGGAGGGTATCATCCTTGTAAGAGAAAAATTTTTCAGATGGAAACAGTTTGTGCTTTCCCAATGAATACATTTTGTACGAACCATTTTTTTATTATCTTGATTATTCATGTATATAATTAATATCGATATTCAATCCAAATAAATGAAAAACAGAACAAAGATTGTGCATACAACATTCATTTGTTATGAAATGAAGAATATACTTTTTTTGAATGATTCATCTCTCAAATTGATACTGTGCCTATAAATTATTACAATGAATCATTTCAATAAATGCCGCAGACAAAATAGTCGGTCCCTAAATCATTCTTCAAAAATGAGGAACCTTTTGTTCGAACCATTTTCCCCTAATCCCAATTGTTGGTCTGTAAAAATGTTTTGAGGTTTTGAATTGTTTATAATGAGGAATCGATTGTACAAAAATTATCCAATATTCAAATGCTTTGGCGCAAAAAACATGCAACTACGTTGAGAAATCGAGCAAATACGATCTCTCCTGCTGACCTTGATATTCAGTCGACGAACGACGCGACATCATGAAAAATTTACCTTACGCGCTCATAAGCGAATCGCTATACTCCCCAAACTATTAGTCCAATCGATCTGAAACTTTCTAAAAAGGTTTTCCATACATTCGTGGATAACTCTGTCGCTGGAAGTTTCTTGTAACTAACATTTTCCCCACCCCTTTTTCATCACGAAGCTTGGAAAACATGCTTTTCATTTTGGATCGAAAAATCATTAATTTTTTATTAATTTTCGCGAATTCTTCAAACACATCCGTCATCGGGGAAGTTTTACGTGTCAGAATCTGCATGATTTATTATGATATATGGTACAATGACCAAGTTAGAATGAGTTTAATATTGTAAAACATTGCTTTTTAGAGTGAAACAAATTTGTAGTTCTTTAGCTACATCTTTCAAATCGCCCGAGTAAAAATGAAAACTCCTGCAACACGTCTGCACCAGTCCCGCAATTATATTCACGCCCGTAACACTCCCGCAACAGATCCAAAAATTCGTGAGATTCTTGGTTCAAAATCAAAGCGCCCATAACATACGCGCACCAGACCTGTACGCATATATATGTCCGCACCACGCCCGCAACAGGTATGTACGTTTTTCCTGTTCTGAAACTATATAGACGTGGTGCAAGCATACCGCAAGAGGCTTTTTTCTCATTTCCATTGAATCAGTACAATTTTTCTGAATCTCTAATAATTTTGCAATGAGTGAGATTTCAGAATAAGGATAGAGCGAAATAAAAACTTTCCAAGGCTCAAACGTAAAAGTTGTAAGAGAAATCTTCCTCATACAAAAATTCGGTGTGTCACTGCTTTCGAACGCGTGCATATTCAAAGGAACCCAAACAACGCCGTGTGTATGACACAAATTATTTTTCCCAAAATTTATATTGGTTTTCCTCTTACATCCATTACGCAAAGAGTAGGAGTTGCAATTTGGTATGAAACATTCCGACAAACTTTGAACGTGAGGACCCAGTCATTACATGCTGTTATAGTGTATGAAGCAATGAAATCATAATATCGCTGTATACATACCTTTCTCAATCAATGAAGATGGTATGTATAAAGTGATACTTTGATTTTATTGCTTTATTTTCGAATAATTTGTCAGAAAATATTTGGCTCGGGTTGCATCGTCGGGATTGCTGAGTATCCCCTTAAGGGCTTTCGAACGTGGTAGAACTATAAATATGTAGGTACACAAATACAGAATATAGGTGTAGTCTAAGCGAGAAAAACTTTGCGCTAAACGTTTGTGTGAGATAGAAATTGATGTGAAATTGAAAAAATATTTTACCATAGTGCTCACCCGGGATTGCGCCGTGAACATAAATCTAGCAGTAAAATCACTCTCCATTCCCTATAAAAAATTCGTGAATACGCGAGATGATTTGACATTTCGTCGTCACCATGTTGATATTGAAAATATCTTAAGATGCAAGTGACAGCTGCGTTTCAAAGTAAACGTTTGATTATTTTTTATTATATTCAAAATTTCAAGGTTTTCGAAATAATCAATCGATTGATGGAATTTTTCAATATTGCACGTGATTTATCGTAATAGAACTTATATGTATATACAAATGAAACTATTCCGCATGGAAACATTACATTACACTTCCCATGAACCCTTCATAAATGTGATTGAATTGAGATCGATTAGTTTGGTTATCATCCCGCATAAAATTTGATCGACAAAATTTTTATTCATTTATAAAAAAAGAGGACCATTTGTTTAGAGAAAGAACGATCTTTGATTATGATGAACGAATTGTACCTGTAACGGTCATTTACCGATACATCGTTTTCTCCACATTATTCTACATACGGTTATGTAAAATATTGATTTCATACACACATGCATAGTCCACGGGAAATGCAACCCAATTTTTACACTGGAATGTTTGTTTATGCGGAACTCTATCAACGATATACATTATCACTCTCACAGCACATTATGGGGTGAAATTGCAGAAATTGCAGACGATTGAAAAAAATTTTTTTTGTTATTCTGAACATGGTAATAAAAAAAATACTTACTCCAAAACGTCGCTTTCAACTGCATTTTACGATATTCTCAAAAGCAACACGGTGACGGCGAACTGTCAAATCGTCTCACGTATTTACGAATTTTTTACAGGAAATAGAGGTGAAGCCCACACTGAGAGATATTCATTATCAAAAAATACTGGTTTCCCCATTAGTCGGGGGATATACTTGACATAACGATTTTATATACCTGGCTTGAGATCACAAATTGATGAGAAAAAACAGTAATTTCTCATGCTCCGAAGTTTGAAAATTAAAACCAGAGAGAGATGAGAATTCATGTTGAAAAACAGTAATCTTTTATCATACAAGTTGTAAACAAAAATTCTTAATTGATGACACTGATATGAATTGACACCATCCCATTTTCAAGATTGTTGCGTGGCTTCGGGGAAATAAGCCAGGTTTGTGATCACGAACAATGATGTTCGATGCCAGTGGGGATAAAATTTTTTTTTCGATTAAAATAACGCTATAAAGAATTACTGATATTGCCCATCAATTTGTAATCACATGTCAAGTATATCCCTCGTCTACTGACAAAAACCAGTATTTTTAATGATGAATTCTTCTCAGTGCAGGTAAACACTGGGCAATCCCGGGTAAGCACAGTGGTATAATATTTTTTCGTATCAATTACTATTCCGTCCAAACGTTTGGCGCAAAATAGTAATTGAGATGAAATTTGAAAAATATTACACCATAGTGCCTGGAAGTACGCCTTGAATATGAATCCAGCGGTGGAATCCAAGGGCGTATCCAGGGGAGGGGTCCAAGAGGTCCGGACCCCCCCCCCAAATCTAGCATTTTTTCGTTTTTTATATATCTATATATTCCGTATATATAGATATACATCCTTAACATAGGCCCCTTCCAAAAAAAAATTCTGGATACGCCCTTGGTGGAATCATTCTCGATTCATATATATAAAGAAAAATTCGTACATACGTCAGACGATTTGACATTTCGTCACCGCCATGTCAAATTTGGAAATATCATGAAATAAAGTTGGAGTTTGCGTTTTGGAGAAACCTAAACATTCTTTCTATGGTCAGAATATCAAAGTTTTTTTCCATGATTATAAAGCTCTTCAAAAGTTCACACTGTAAAACAAAATATGTTGTAAAAGTGTTGTAACGTATATAATTGACATTACTTATCATAAAATACATTTCAGTATCAAAATTATGTCATATTTCTCGTGAACTATACTTTTTTGAATGACATAAAATTTTAACATAAACGTACGTAGAATTATAATCAAAACGATGTATCGGTAATTGACCGTTACACGTACAATTCGTTCATCATTATCAAAGATCGTTCTTTCTCTAAATAAATGGGCCTCTTTTTTTATAAATGAATAAAAATTTTGTCGATCAAATCTTATGCGGGATAATAACCAAACTAATCGATCTCAATTCAATCACATTTATGAAGGGTTCATGGGAAGTGTAATGTAATTTTTCCATGCGGAATAGTTTCATTTGTATATACATATAAGTTCTATTACGATAAATCACGTGCAATATTGAAAAATTCCATCAGTCGATTGATTATTTCGAAAACCTTGAAATTTTGAATATAATAAAAAATAATCAAATGTTTACTTTGAAACGCAGCTGCCACTTGCATCTTAAGATATTTTCAATATCAACATGGTGACGACGAAATGTCAAATCGTCTCGCCTATTCACGAATTTTTTACAGAGAATGGGAAGTGATTTCACCGCTACACTTATATTTATGGCGCAATCCCAAATAAGCACTATGGTGAAATATTTTTTAAATTTCACATCAATTGCTATTTTGCACAAAAGTTTGGAGCAAAGTTTTCCTCGCTTCAACTATACCTACACGGAGAAAAAGGTATCTTAAAAAGTACCATAATTTATGGATTTTCTGCGCTGGTCTGACCGATTCTAAATATTTACCTGAAAAAACCTCTAAAAGTACCATAATGTCTTGGACTTTTATACGGAAGGTACCATACTTATTCCAAAAAGTCCAAGAAATTATGGTACTTTTAGAGATTCATGCAAGTGAATATTCCGACTCGGGTCAGACCAGCGCTGAAAATCCATAAATTATGGTATTTTTCAAGATATCTGTTTTCTCAGTGTATGTGCTATATGTGTGTACCTACACATTCACAGTTCTAATGTGCTCGAGGGCCCTTAAACACGCATTGCAACAGTAATTTCGACATTTACGGGTCTGGTGCGGACCTGGTACAGCTCTATTGCATGCATGTTCTGGGCTTGGTGCGGTCTTGGTGCGAACACGTTCCAGGATTTATCGTCCGTCGTCATTCACTGTGTGCGGGTTCAATGCAGCTATGGTGCAATCGTGTTGCGGGTGTACGGTTCGCCAAACGGCCTTGGTGCAAACGTGGTGCGGGCGTCATCATTTTTGTGTGCAGGAGTGTTGCAGATGTGTTGCAGGCATATACGGTACTGTTATGGGCGTGGTGCGGGTGCTTACAGTATTATTGCGGGTTCAGTACAGATGCGCCCGCAACACATCCGTAACAGTACCGTATATTTTCATTTCAGCGATTTAAAAATTTTAACTCGGGCGAAAATCATTGATCATAAAAACAAATCGTTCAGGGACACTTATATTGATTTTTCAATACCCATCACCCAGTATCTTTCATTTTGCGAAATTCCAACTTCTGATTTTGATGTGGGACATTACGGCTTGGACAACACTTCTCCCGCTGTTCGAGCGCCTGTCGCCTGTTTCAGTACAACCCTTCAATTAACGTCGTACGAGCAACTTTGATAATTTTTACTTAGTTTAAATGAAGGAACATCCTATTCAAAAACGTAGTTAAGGTTACTGGCAGCTAGAGTACTGGAAATTGTAAACTAGAACCAGCCGGTAGCTCCGCCTAATTTGCCAGAGAGGCCACCGACCTTACCGAACAAGCCTCCCATCTTATCAACGACGTTCGAAGTGACGTTACTTATGAGATTGGCGTCTTCTCCCGCTATGTTCTCAACGATCGTTACCTTCGTCTTCGGTCTCTCAACTTCGTCATCTCCACCATTCTCCGACATTCCTCTGAAATTACAATGTGAGAATGGTTCGGATTAAACTGAAAAGTTGACAATCTTCCACTTACTCTTCGTTCTGAGCGCTCATGGTTAAGGCACAAGTTGCTTCTTCCGTCTGCATCCTTTTATATATAGTCTGATATGTCTTCGAGTTGAGTTTCTCCTCCATAACACCTTGGAGCTCGAAGTCCGAGTAAATCTTCTTGACAATATGAGCCAAGCAAGTGCATTGATATAGGTGTAAGTTGTGATCAAGCCTTTCGGACAACCAGTTGCACAGCATTTGAATTTGTGCCGTGTACCATTGCTGAAAAGAACAGTGGAGTATTGTCTTGAACGGCACAAGCATGTCACGAATACACTTCCGTTATGTCAATTCCGAAAGAATTCATAATGAATCCTTGAGAATTATTTTTGAATAAAGATTCATAAAGGATTCATAATGAACTTATTCTGGACTGTCAGAACGGGAACTCTTGAAGAATCCCACAGTGAATTCATGAAGAATTCCTTATGAATTGATCGGGACGAGGGTGCTGTGTGGGGGTTAATTATTGATTGATTGATTGTAATTCCATAGATAAATGAATACCCGGGAAAATATAATTCACCCTTCTCAGGTATTTGTAATTATCCTACTCTCACCTAACACAAGAGGTTAAAAATGCTGAGAACGTGTTTGACAAATCCTACGAACATGTTTAGACCATCCACATGAGAGTTTCGAATAAATATGTCCTATGCACCTGCATATAATATCTTCAAGGATCTATCTAAAATAGTCTTATTTGCACATTCCCTTCATATTCATAGAATAACCATAGCACATTTAAGGAACACTTGTGCTACGTAGCACAAGTACTTGGGTCATATCTCCATGGATGCCTCGCTATCTTTAATTTTCATTGTTATCTAATAATGTTTGTTCCACACAGCACACAATTGATATTTCCGACATTTCTGCAAATTTGGCACTTTCCACACTCCAATACTTGTGTCCTTTTTCTTCTTATTGAATTTGCAAAATTCGCACGAATGTCGGATACTTCCGATATTTCTAATGTCTCAATATTCCCCGAGTAACGTTAACGTCTTGTCTCTAGGATATGGCCAAAATTAATAGTGATACATGACCCCATACTATACTCATGTATGTTCTATATATGGATAATATATGATTATATCCCTGGTGGAAGTGGATGTCAGGTTCTGACATAATATGACATATTGTTTCAAAAATCGATCAGATTTTGTTGATTCTGACAATAATATGTCATAATCTGAACGGTTTTTGCAACAATGTGTCAGAATCTGACATCCACTCTTACCAATGGTATGAACCATACAGTACTGGATAAAAAATGAATCATACACCGCTTACAAAATTGTAATTATTCTTACGACTGAACGTGATGTTGAGTACCGACAAAAGAAAAAGATGAGCATGTACTCAATTGCAGGAATCCTGATATGACGAAGGATATGCTCAATTTGGCAGAGAACAATTCATTGCATACGAAATTAGGGTGTTTCATTTTTGGGCGAGATTTTTGTTTCTTCTGTTCTACCTGAAAATTTGATATTTTCTAGAGAAAAAAATATATTTCCGGTGGAAAAAACATTCTGAGTGAATAAGAGGCTTATTTTGGCGTAGTTCAACCAAAAATTCAATTCCTCATTCAAATAACACAGGAAACTCAGTAACTTTGATTTCAACTCGATTTTTCCGTGTGTTAAAAGTGATGAAAAATTGGTCTCGAAAAAATGAATATGATGGGCTTGTAGGGCATAAAATTTACTACAAAAAAGTTTGTATTAAATAAAACTATACGATTAATAGTTTTGGGGCTGAACTTCAATAAAAATCAACATCAAAGCCCTTATAATTTTGTATTCATTGATCTTACATGTGAAATTAACTTATAGTACACTTTATGAGGCTCTAAAATTTATAATTTCAGAGATTACTCATTCAAATACCAATGAATACAAGATGATAGGGCATTTGATGTTGATTTTTGTTGAAATTCACCTTCCACAACGTACGGCTCTATCTCATTGGAAGTTTTTTGTGGCAAATTTTATGCCCTACAAGCCTATCATACTCATTCACTCGAAGCAAAATTTTTGAACACCGTAAAACACAGTTGAAACCAAAGTTAACCAGTTTCCTGTGTTATTCAAATGGGGAATCGAATTTTTGAATGAGCTAAACTTTTAGTCCACTCACCATTTTTTTCCCTACGGGAATATATTTTACTCCTAATGAAATATCAAATTCTCAGGTAGGACAAAGAAAGAAAAAATATCGCTCGAAGATGAAACACCCTAATACGACATAGTTGTGAGTAGTGTATGCTTTATTCTGTCCATCACTGTATATGATCAATATTCAATCCTCTGGGGATACACTGGGTCAAAATGACCCATCCTTCATTTCGAAAAGTTCTATATCCCTTCTTTAAATATTGAAAAAACTATGAACTGTAAAGCAAAGCGAGTTTCGGATTCATATTCTGCAGATTTCGGTGATGAGTTTGAAAAAAACATTGCTCCACGATGTTTCAAAGCCGAGTGTATCCCATGTGTGAGAGGACTGTAAGTGTATCCCCACAGGGTTAAATATTTGCATTCGAAACACTTCAACATGATAGATGTTGAGATTTGATTATAATCGACTGTCTTTAGGGAGTGTAAAATAACTTTACCTCAAAGAAATTGAGAATCCAGAGCTCGTCCAGAACCTTGCTACGAATTTGATCCATACAGTTCCTCGTAAAATTCACATACGCTTGTCCCATTTCCTTTCCACTCCCCGACACTTTCTGTATGGAATGTAATTGAACACAATAACATTGTTAATAATATTGCGAATGAAGTGCAAAACGTTTAAGACAGATAATTTTTTTCCGAGAATGCTTCCGTCAATTGAATAGTTCAGATCTCCAAATTATGTTCACAACTTATCAGAATATATTGAAGAATCCCGGAGACTTATGAGAATGACTATACAGCTCGAGAAGAATAAGAAGATCCAACAATACTTTTCCCGAAACCTGACCTACCTCATTATATCCCCAAGAGAACACAAACCTTCTAGGTTCAATTTACGTCCATTGTACGTGAATTCACATTCATGGAATGTTCAATGAACCTTAAAATGTCCGGACGGTCCATCTCTGTTGAACGTTCCTTGAACCTTTATGTTCTTTTGAGGATGTAATTGACGATGCTGAAACCAAATGCAATGTCCGAATAACTTCATCCCGTCAAGTTTTTTTTTTCTAACCTTGAAAAATGTGTTAAAAGTGATGAATCTCAAAAAAAATCAAAACAAAAATCCAACAAACCTCATAATCCCACAACTCCCTCAATAGCCCATCAGCCCCAAAATTCGAAATCCAATAAGCGCCCATTTGGAAAACATGTCCAAAACTGCCCAATAAACATTTGATTTCTCAAGATATGTTTTAGATATGTTTAAGATGTCTTATGTAACACTTTTAGATATCTAAAAGATAACTTTTCGTATCTTGAGATATCTTAAACATATCTTACGTCTCTTAAAACGTCCAAGACATGTTTAAGATATCTCAAGATACGAAGAGTTATCCTTTAGATATCTAAAAGTGTCGCATAAGACATCTTAAACATATCTAAAACGTATCTTGAGAAATCAAATGTTTATTGGGTGTATACAATTGTATTTTTTGGACATTTTTTCCACATGGTCGTATAACCCAGTGAGAAATACACTTATGAGTTTTCAAACCGCAAAAAGGGTTGCTACCTCGAATGACCTCATAGCCCGGAGAGTGTGATGAAAGAAAGGCACAGGAGGGGAGAATCGCGATTAAAATTTTTCAAGCTTGACAAAAATGGAACAACTTTTGACTCGTGAACTTTTTGGATCGAAAAATTATATTGTTTGTATACATACAGGGTGATTCAAAATTCCCGCACTCTTTTTTGGGAGTGGATTCCTGATGAAATTCTAAAACGATTTGTCCTTTTGCACAATGCTCTCCGACGCATAATTTCCGAGATATAATCAATTAAAGTTAACTAATTATGAGGTGGATCCATCGGTCATTCAGGAGCGTCATAACAGAACAAGAGAGGAAGGTGCTTGCAGAGGGCGCTCATACGATCAGCTGATCGGTATAATCGATACGATTTACCAGCATACAAATTGGTAAATTTTCTATGTAGAACGATCGAATTCGTCGACACTGTGGAAAAATTGATTATTGTCATGAATTCTTATCACGATATGCTGTAGGTGAAAGTTGTAATTTCAGTAATGATTTTTATTACGCAGACAAATGTAAAATAGTGTTATTTCGTAGGGATAGGGATTCAAGTGGGAGGAAAAAGTATAACTACTCGTTTTCAATCAGAATTTTCATGTGAAAAAGAAAACATGAGAATTTTCATTCATCCGATACCCAATTTGAACGGTTTGATTAGTAAGTTTAACACAAGAGATTGGATCCCGGATCCTGTATTCTGATTGGTCGAGAATCAATGTATGTTAGATCCATCCTCGGCCGTTTCAAATGATTCTTCTGAAGAATGTGTTTTCGACTTATCCCAACCACAACATTGAACAATGATGAATTTATTCGAATTCACCCTTTTTACATCATTCGATGATTATAAAGGGTTTATCGAACGTTAATAACTTACTTGAGATCACTCAAGATCATTCATGTTGAAATCAAAAGTCTAATTCAAATGTGTGCAAGTTCAAGCGCGTTTCTACGTTTAGAAAATGTATTCGTCCTAAAAAGGACGGATTTGATTAATCTTTAAAGAAAATTCTTTCTCCATTTGAAATAACAATATGCCCTTTGAAGTCATATGTGCTTTCAATGAAACTGTTTCGAACTGTCACCTGATTGGTTGATTCGTATCACGAACGGTTGATTTAAGCTAAACAAACCGTATGTGATTACAATGTCAATCAAGTGCAATGATTGGGTGGTATACGATGTCACACCTCGTATTTTCGTCAAAATTGATGGATTCTGCAAGTTGAAGTAAGTTATTAACGTTCGATAAACCCTTTATCATCATCGAATGATGTAAAAAGGGTGAATTCGAATAAATTCATCATTGTTCAATGTTGTGGTTGGGATAAGTCGAAAACACATTCTTCAGAAGAATCATTTGAAACGGCCGAGGATTGATCTAACATACATTGATTCTCGACCAATCAGAATACAGGATTCGGGATCCAATCTCTTGTGTTAAACTTACTAATCAAACCGTCCAAATTGGGTATCGGATGAATGAAAATTCTCATGTTTTCATTTTTACATGAAAATTCTGATTGAAGACGAGTAGTTATACTTCTTTTTTCCACTTGAACCCCTATCCCTACGGAATAACACATTTTTACATTTTTCTGCGTAATGAAAATCATGACTGAAATTACAACTTTCACCTACAGCATATCGTGATAAGAATTCATGACAATAATCAATTCTTCCACAGTGTCGACGAATTCAATCGTTCTACATAGAAAATTTACCAATTTGTATGCTGGTAAATCGTATCGATTATACCGATCAGCTGATCGTATGAGCGCCCTCTGCAAGCACCTTCCTCTCTTGTTCTGTTATGACGCTCCTGAATGACCGATGGATCCACCTCATAATTAGTTAACTTTAATTGATTATATCTCGGAAATTATGCGTCGGAGAGCATTGTGCAAAAGGACAAATCGTTTTAGAATTTCATCAGGAATCCACTCCCAAAAAAGAGTGCGGGAATTTTGAATCACCCTGTATATCAGATCCGAATCATCAGAGAGACCCAAAAAAATGGTGTCTCATAACACACAAAATATTCATCAAAAATTCTGAGAATATTGACAGCATATTAAATATTCTATCCCAGGTACTAACACAGCGCTTCAAATGCGCGCTTATCGTACATTACCACAAGCACATCAAGATTGCGCTAATGTGGTGCGGTTCCATGCACTTCCACTAAAAAATACAGCACATGAAACTGGATTGCTTCAGTGCATTTTATAGGTGTTAATGTTAATGTACAATGAACGCGCACAAAAGCGCTGTGCTGCTGCCTGGGACAGTGACGGGTCCAGCAACTTGTCTATCTCTCTCTCCGTCCATTCAAACAGGTAGGTTGAGGAATAAGGCGCGTGATATGATGAATGATACCAGCGACCCCTAGAGATGCAACCAGAAGCATTGGTTAGAGAGGGATACGAAAAAAACTATTCTGACAAATTATTCGACAACGAAAGAATGAAATGAAAATATCGCTCTGTACACACCTTCAATCAATGAAGATGGTCTGTACAGAGTGATATTTTCCATTTGTTGCTTTACTTTCGAATAATTTGTCAGAAAAAATTTGGCTTGGGTTGCATCGTCAGGGGCCGCTGGTATCCCCTTAATCTGTCTGTTTGAATGGACAGAGAGAGAGAGAGAGAGAGAGAGAGAGAGAGAGAGAGAGAGAGAGAGAGAGAGAGAGAGAGAGAGAGAGAGAGAGAGACAGAGAGAGACAGAGAGAGAGACAGAGAGAGACAGAGAGAGAGAGAGAGACAGAGAGAGAGAGAGACAGAGAGAGACAGACAGACAGAGAGAAAGAAAAGTTGCTAGATCTGCCACTGGTCTAGGATGGACATTCGTAGAATATTTTCCGTACATTGGTGTGACTTGGGCAGTGAGGAAGAGCCTCATATGCTCGGCATATTGTTCTGACAACGATATGTTTGCGCGTTGGGTTCAGGGCAACTCCACCGGGGGAAAAATGAGATTTATTTGAATCTCATCAAATCTTAGCAGATCCGAGTTTTGGCTCACAAGATTAGATTTAGATCTATTCAGATCCCAATAGATCTGACTATCACATTGAAGATCACATTCAATCTTGGTAAACAATCTATTGTTCAATTACCAAAACTTTTGTAATATTTTCCATGCTTGAATTTAAATTTGAACATGTGTGTTAGCAAATATGAGCTAGAATTGCAGTTTTTCAGATCTCAATAAATCTGTTCAAATTTGGTCAGATCTAGTCATTTTTTTTTCGGGCACGTTGTTGATGGTGGGCAACTGTGTTGATCCGTGATTCAACAGAAACCCCCTGTTGAGGACAAATCAACTCTTAGAAAGTTCAGAAGAGCTGATTTTTCTTTCAATGTTCAGGAAGAAATTACCTATCGATCCTTCGTGGCGAAATTTTTATTTTTGCTGATATTAACCGCAAGCTGTCAACTCCTTGTCACGGTTTAAAATTTCTTTCTCAAACGATAGTAGGGGTGGGCACAAAACAAGATAAAATAAGATTGTACAATATCTCGACTTGGTCTCGAAAGTATGCGAATTCTGAGTCTCGTCTCGATCTAGTCTTGATCTACCTAAGCCGACTCTTGGTCTTGTTTCGATCTCTACGGTGATAATGAAAAGAAAATTTAACTACCAAACATGATTTGGTCACTTTCTCTTTGCCCTCATTCTGATAAATCTGGTTTTCATTGAAAAAAATGGTTACAATTCAGTTCAATGGAAACATTTTTTATTGGATTGATATTATATTTTTCAAATTCAAGCATGAATATACTGATATACATATTTTACAAAATTCGGGTTTCAATTCAATGGAAAATATTCTCATCGAACTGAATTTGTTTTCATTCGGAGAAATGAGATTTTCAGTGTGACCAGGTCCCGAATGATGTGAATGCTGATGTCCCAAATCCTGCCTTTTGAACTCCTTCTTGTAATTTGGAAAAATTTTTTTTCGGATAACAGCTGATTTTCATCTCAATTTTGGTGCGCCTCTGAGAGAAGATGTGGGTGCCAGGAACCCTTGGTGGACACACATCATCATGATCATGAAGTAATCAGTCTTATGACTGGTTTGATGAAATCCTCCAACCCTGTTTGTTATCCGCCGAACGCTCAATTTCTACATCTCTACGACGACCCGTATCTTGCATAATTCGCTTCATATAACTTGATCTAGGTCTACCTTTGCGAGTTTCACCATTCACTTTCTTTCTGATATTTATCATCATCGTCATGAAGTAATCAGTCTTACGACTGGTTTGATGAAACCCTCCACCCCTGTCTATTATCCGCCAAACGTTTAATTTCTACATATCTACTACATCCCTTGTCTTGTACGATTTGCTTCATATAACTTGCTCTAGGTCTACCTTTACCAGTTTTACCATTCATTTTCCCTTTCAATATTGTTTTCAATAAACTCTCATGCCGTAATGTGTGTCCTATAAGATTGCTTCTCCTTTTCACGATGTGTTTCAAAAGATTTCTTTCTTCATTTATCTGCTCGAGTACTTCTTCATTTTTGACTTTGTCTATCCATTTTATTCTGAGCATCCTCCTATAACACCACATTTCAAAAGCTTCAAGTCTTCGTTGATCAGTTTTCCCCATTGTCCAAGTACCGCAACCATTTAATGCTGTGCTCCAAACGTAACTTTTCAAGAATTTCTTCCTTACTTCCAAGCTTATATTTTTTGAGCATAATAACTGTCTCTTTTGATAAAAAGCCTGTTCCCCTTGTGCTTTTCTTGCTCTTATATCTCTTCCGCTTTTGCCGTTCTCTGTAATTATGCTTCCTAGATATTTGAATTCTTTCACCTGTTCAATTGTCTCGGTATCTATTTTGATTCTCGTTCTTCTAGCTGTTTTCGCTGCTGTACACATCATGAATTTTGTTTTGTCTTTATTTATATTCATACAATAGTTTTCCAATAATATTGTTCTCATGGTGTTGAGAATATTTTCTAACTCAGTACTACTCGTGGCCAATATAGCTATGTCATCCGCGAATCTCAACATACTTATATTTTCTGTTGAATCTGTAATTTCGATTGAATTTCCTCCTTCACTTCGTTCATTGCTCCTTCTATGTATACGAGGGTGGATTGATAAGTTTCCGGCCTGACCAAGAGATGGCGCCACTAGGCCTACCTTGAGGTGGCGTTCTATAGTACCATCCTTAGATAGCTTGTAGCTATAGTTTCAGTCCGATCGCCATGTTAGTTTAGTTTTGAGAGCACGCTGACCAAGACGCCTCTGTGTTTTTCGTAAAAATGGAAAAGCTGGAAAATCGTGCTGTCATCAAATACTTTTATTTGAAGGGGTTAACGCCGAAGGAAATTAAAGAAGAGATGGACTCAACACTGGGGACATCCTCCCCATCATATTCAACCGTTAAGCAGTGGGTTTCTGAGTTTAAAAAGGGTCGTGTGAGCACCTCTGATGAGCCTCGCTCAGGACGCCCCATTGAGGTCACAACTCCAGATATGATCGGAAAAATCCATCAAATAGTGCTGAAAGATCGCAGATTAAAAGTTCGTGAGATAGCTGAGACCTGTAAGATGTCATATGAACGTGTACAAAAAATTTTGCACCAACATTTGTATATGGAAAAGTTCTGTGCAAGATGGGTGCCGCGTTTGCTAACAGTCGACCAAAAATTGATTCGAAAGAACATTTCTACCGCCAATTTGGCGTTGTATGAGCGTAATCCAAGCGAATTTTCGCGTCGATTCGTAACCGTTGACGAAACTTGGGTCCATCACTACACTCCTGAAACCAAAGAACAGTCTAAACAGTGGATTGGACCAGGGGAACCAACTCCAAAGAAGGCAAAAAAAATTCTTTCGGCGAACAAGGTTATGGCTACTGTTTTTTGGGATGCAAGAGGTATTATATACATTGATTACCTTGAAAAGGGTAAAACTATCACTGGTCAATACTACGCAGACTTATTGCAACGTTTGAGCCACGAAGTGAAAATTAAACGACCTCATCTGGCGAAGAAAAAAATCTTGTTTCATCACGATAACGCACCAGCGCACACGTCAATCGTTGCGATGGCTAAAATCAACGATCTGAAGTTTGAATTAATGCCGCACCCTCCCTACTCTCCAGACCTAGCCCCGAGTGACTATTATCTGTTTCCTAACCTCAAAAAATGGCTTGGCGGTAAGAGATTTGCGGACAATGAAGAAGTAATCGAAGCTGTAAATGGGTATTTTGAGGAGCTTGACGAATCAGTCTATAGAGATGGCATTACTAGACTAGAACACCGCTATGAGAAATGTATCAGCCTTGGAGGAGATTATGTTGAGAAATAAAAGAAAAAAATTCTTAACAACGTTGTTTTTCTTGGTCAGGCCGGAAACTTATCAATCCACCCTCGTAAATTGAAAATCAGTGGCGATAATGAGCATCCTTGTCTCACCCCTCTTCTTATTTGTGCTTCCCCTTCCTGACCCTCTATGTCTATTATTGCACTTTGATTCTTATATAATTCGTATATTATTCTTCTATCTTTATGATTTATTCCCACCTTCTTCAGGATCGCAAACATCTTCTCCCAGTCCACATTATCGGAAGCCTTTTGTATGTCTACAAAACCTATGTACACAGATTTCTTCAGCGCTATCCTTTTCTCTATTACTGCCCTGAGTGCTAAGATTGCTTCTCGCGTTCCCCTACACTGTAAAAATTGTAGAGAGTTTTCTCCTACTTCAACGGTGGAATGCGTCACTTTTCTGTAGTGGAAAAGATTTTCATCCAATAATAAAGTGGTTTACTTCCATTCTAAGGGGATTATTCCTCTAAGTGGTGGAAAGTGTGATGCGCAGTCGCTTATGACGCATCGCACGCCATCAGCAGCACAGAATCACAAAACGCGCGTAACAGTGTTATAACAACGGTGACGAAAAAAGAAAAAAAATGTTTACGCGAGGTGAGTGGTATGAAAATACTTTTGAAAAAAAATAAAATGAACCGCTTTTTAATGGCATGCATCACTATTTGATCGAAATACTTGGTGAATGATCGTTGAAGTGCATTTCTCGATACATAACCAAACTTGTGTTCTACATAACCTAATCGGTAAGTGAAATATTTATGAATTCTCTCTGAAGTTCATTGGAGTCATGGCGATGAGGATTTCGAATCGTTTATTAACACGACCGCAGTATCGAAAATATGATATGATTTTGTATGTGAAGTACGTTCAAAGGACGTTCATGATCGTTTCATATACTTCCATGAATTTTCGTTAGCCGTGCTTGAAAGCATGTGTTTTTTTGACATGAATTGATTCTCCAGTTAATCTTCGAATTGAATATATCTTCTTTGCAAATGATTAAGAAAATCATCACATGTACCATTTTGATTCGTCTATGCATGATCCTCAATCTGTCTGAATAAACGATTCAACTACTGAATTACATAAAATTGACAAAAGAAGATTTTTGAGGCGAGGAAAAAGAATTTCAGATAATAACACGAATGTAGTCAGGAAGTAATTGAAACCAGAGAAACCAATTTTATAAATGACCTGAATTGTACATATGCATGTATTTGTATGATTTGTGCGAACTGTTGGAAGCAGGTCCCATATACCTTTGCTACTTTTGTATGCCTTCAACCTTCACTATGTGTTGATTATGGTGAACATAACATTCAGTGATTCTATTCGAATTATTTTATTCATTCAAATCAATGCTTTTTTGTGATTATCTACCAGTTCAATTCTGAACGTGTAAAATTTGAATAGAATATTTTAAAGGCTCTGTTTAGAGACACACTGGCTCCATGTTTTAAATTAGAGACACGTGAAATTTCTAAATTCTCGTGGTCGAGTCAATTATCATTAAGGGATTATCATTATCTACAGAGAGGCGAAATCTCCGATGTATCGATTTTTTCAAGACCGAGACACAAAAAATTTCTCTCCTGGTTCGAAATTTCAACTGGATACACGGGGAATTTCGCCTGTTTGTAGGTCATGCCTCAAGGATTGACTATATCTGCGAGAATTTGAGAATTCACGTGTCTTGAATTCAAAAGTTGAAGATAGGCTAGCGAGTCTCTAAACAGAGCCTATGATGGACATATTATTTGAAATTCAGAAGAAGTTAGATGTTTCTTCGAAAATCACAAAATTTTGAATCACGTTAATATACACTGACGAAAGAATTATCGGGAACTATAAAATATTTTATTGAATAGTTGCAAAAAAATATTTCATTGATGCGAACTATATTGAAACTATCAAGGATTTGTTGAATGAATTGAATCCTCAGTATTGAATGAAATATTTTACCAATTTCACAAATTATTTTATGCGTTGAATGAATACGATAAATATTAACTCAAATGATAGAATATTTTATCGCGGCTACTGAATAAAGTGATGTATTATTTTCAGTGATGGTTTGTTTTCTATAACTGTGAGCTAGTTGAATGTAATGGAATGGTGACAGTTCAAAAAAAGTTAATCATGAATTCTTTCGGAATTCTTATAGCACTGAATCAATTCAGAATGAGTTTATTCTAAACAAAATATTTCATTCATTGACTAAACATAGATTGAAATGATGGAATATTTTATTGTGACTATTCAATTAAGTATTTTGTTATTCCTGACAATTGTTTATTCTTCAGTGTAATCAAATTGTAGGTCTTTCGAATGTGACAGAATGGCGACAGTTCAGAGAGAACTAATAAATAATTAATTTGAATTTTGACGGTTTAAAGTAAATGTATGAGTTAATTTTACACTATCCTGCTGTATGAGAATGTATTTAATTGGTATTGAATGATATTTGTTTCAACGATTCAGATCTGTATTGTGATATATACTTATACGCATCATTTTATATAAAATTCGTCACATGGAATCTTCATGCATTCTGTACACATTTACCTAATAAAACATCAACATGGAACAATAAATATTTTCATTACACAAGTTATGACGAATTTGAAAGAATTTTGTCTGTCTCTATTTTCAGTCAGGACATGTTCTCCTGTCGGTTTTGCAGTCACCAAACCAACCTACTCTTTAATCATCTGGCTCATTACAAACTGCATAGCAGTGTTACCAGACAGTTCCATTGCGGCTATGAGGGCTGCAAACACTTCTTTAAAACAGAACGGAGTTTGAAACTTCATGGGCAGAAGGTTCATGGTATGAAGATTAGGGAAGGACTTTATAATAAAATATCTCAGGTCGCTGCCAATAAAAATGCTCGGTTTATTTGTACTATCCAAACTTGTCTCAAGCAATTAGATTCTTACAAATCGTTAATGAGACATTCAAAAGATCACATAAATAGGAAGCAGAGAATTATGTGTCCTTTCCCAAATTGTGAGCGTTCTTACGATGTGATAATCTTCTTTCACGGCACATGTCTCAAAGGTTCATCGGTTCAATTTAGTGCATATCGGACTTCTTAGAGAGAATAGTGCTAACCAACCCGAAAATCAACTTCAGAATGAATCTGAAAATCAATTTGAAGTTATGGAAATTGATGACATAAATACTAGCGTTCTTGAGCTTGACTCCGGCACATGTGAAAATATCAATCAAGGGCACCCTGAGAAACGTGAAGATCTTTTTTTAATGAATTTGGCCATCCTTTTTCTAAAATTAGAAGTTGAACTTATGGTTCCAGCATCTACTGTTCAATACATTGTTTCCGAATTGCAAAACGTTCATAGCTTAGCAATGGATGACTTGAAACAACGAATTTTACACTCACTTGAGCTCGGCCACGAAAATTTTGATAGCCAAAAGTTTGAGAACATACTTGATAGAATCATTAGTACATGTTATTTAACAACCTGCTATGAGAAATTGAAAACTGACTTCACACGGAAAGTATACTGTAAGCAACAACTGGCATACGTTGAACCTGTGAAAAAGTCCCTAGGAGTAATAAAAGGGAAAATGAGGTATTTCCACTATGTACCTATCACAAAAACTCTGAAAGCATTCGTCAAAGATAAATCCATAAATTTTGATACTTTCAACCATAATTCTCATTCAACTGTTAATGGGGTTCTGAAAGATTTCACAGATGGATCAGTTTTCAAATCGAATCAGTTTTTTAAGGAAAATCCTAATGCGCTTCAGCTGGCCTTGTATCAAGATAGCTTCGAGGTTGTAAACCCTATTGGAGCAGCTCGCAAAAAGCACAAAATCTTAGCAATCTACCTTACTATAGGCAATTTACCTACTCATGTTCGAAGCCACATCAACAAAATTCAGCTAGTTGCATTATGTACTGAGAAATATTTTAATCATCAGCGTGTATACGGCCCTCTTGTGTCGGATCTTCAAAAACTGGAAACTGAAGGAATCAAAATATCTGAGAATAAATTTATTCGAGGCTCATTGGCCTTCATTGTTGGGGACAATCTAGGCAGTCACTCCCTTGGAGGATTCATGGAGAATTTTAGCAAAGCCCATTACTTTTGTCGTTATTGTTTAATTACTCGGAATGAATTCTTCAATCGTACTAATATCAATGCACCTGCCAACAGTTTACAGTGCATGTCATAAGATGAAGAATGCAATACTGGAAATGAATTGGGATTTCATGATGCAAATAATATTGACATGCCTATATCTATCGGTACATCCCTCAACTTTGAAGGAAATGATAGTTCAACTGATAGTGAATGGGAATTTGATAATGTAACGGATCCCGAGGGCAATGATTCAAGTGATGAATCTGATGGTATTGACAATGTCTTCGATGAACACTTGAATGATTCAGACTACATTGTTTTTGAGAAAGAAGCAAGTGGATCAGCAACAGAAGAGACGAATTCTAATGAAGAAGTTATGGGCGAGTGTGAAAATAATGTACAGAAGCCTTATAATCGGATTCATTTTGAATGGAGAACTATAAGCTCATACCAAGAGGCTGTGAAAAAATTAGGAAAAAAAACAAAATCCTGTTTAGGTGTGAAATTTGATTCTATTTTCAATGAATTGAAATATTTCCATGTATGCAAACCTGGTTTGCCTCCGTGCTTGGCACATGATTTGCTCGAAGGAATATGTGCATATGATCTTGCATTAATGATAAAATATTTTGATAAAATGAAGTGGTTTTCCATTGAATTTCTGAATGACACTATAGATTTTTTCAAATTTTCCAGTCATGACCAAAGAGATAAACCTGCAACAATGCCAATGAATGGTGTCAGAGTCCTAGGTGGAGCATGGCAAGTTTTAAATTTGATCAGGCTTCTTCCTCTTCTAGTTGAATTCAAACTTGATAAGGCACAAGAGAACGATGTTTGGCAATGCTTCTTGAAGTTGTCTGAAATTGTGGAAATTGTATGTGCACCAGAAATTCACTATTCATTCATACCTTACCTAAATGCTCTCATTGATGAATATTTATTTTTGAGAATAAAACTGTTCCCTACAGTGCCTTTGAGACCAAAACATCATTATCTTGTTCACTACGGGCCCCTCATATTACAATTCGGTCCATTATTGAGAGTATTCACTTTGAGATTTGAGAGTAAACACACTTTTTTCAAAAGAGCGATGAGAGTTCTTCATTGTTACAAAAATGTGACCAAATCATTGGCTCATAAACATGAAATGTTACAAAGCGTGCTACGATACGGTGTGGACCTAAGAAATGATTTCTGTGTACATGATGAAACTGAATTCACACCTCATCTGTACTCTCAACAAATAATTGATGTTTTGCAAACCACTGAAATGTCTCGCATCAGTAGTCAATGCTCAAGAATTATAATTAAGGGCACTACTTACAGTACAGGGCGAGCAATCGTTTTGAAGCAAACGGGCTATCAACATGAAGTCCAGATGGGGAAAATATGTTTCACATTGAGCACCGTGGATTCACAAGCGTATTTCTCAATTGAAGTATTAGAAACATTTTTCAACAGAAAATTACGATTATATGAGTTAGGAGCATACATCCAATTTCAGTGTGTTGAGGTTGGGATGTTGTTTGATCGAGAACCATTAGATATATACAAAAAAAAGTTGAAGTCCTATGTTAAATTGAAACATGGATTAATTTCTACTCCTTTGAACTAAAGAGCCTGATTGTTCCCACGAATCCCTTGTATTATCAATATGAAAGATGATTGTACATATCTTAGGAGTAGTGCTTACCAGTAGTCATAATATCTCAATTAAAAAGTCTTAGTTTTATTGAGCAGTTATTATCAAGAATTTTCACTGTTGTAATAAATATGAAAATTTCCTGTTATTCGTGTGACAATGATATAATTTAGAATCATTATCCTTGGATGAGTCCTTAAATTATTGTAAGAATCCCTGTTCAGGAGGAAGAAACACATGATTCAGCAAACGACGGACTATGTCCCCTCGTGAGTGCATTTTATTAGTTAGTTCTGTGTTTGTTCGACTATATTAGCGAATGCAGTGGTTATCATTCAAATTTATCATCCTCATACAACATACATTCTCATACAAAAGTCATTGGATCTATCCACTACATTTTTCTTGATTTTCGTTTGGATTGGTATTTTCAGCATCGAAGTGGTCATGGCGCTCTTCAAAGTAACTGGGTATACCAGAGAACGCAAGGTCATGATATGAGTTGGAGATTTCTCCCCTAAAAATGTGATTCAAACTGCATGCGAAGAACTACAGATCTCTTCTCCACCTACTATTAATTACAAAGTACGTATGTTTGATTTCAAAATAATAATTTACGCTTGACAGCATTCTTCAAAGTGTTGTTTTCTATGGACTCGAATTTGATTGGGGAGATGTTTGATTGTATATTATTATTATTCCTTCTTACAGTAAAACATGATTAAAAAAGTAATATCATCTTAACATTCCTTCACATATTTATGATGGATTTTTATGGCAGACAACTGATTTTGTGAAATTAGTTTGAGGTACTTGCGTATCTGATTTCAGCACCAAGTTTGGAAAATTATTGTCGAATACAGGGCCGAAGTTGAAGGCATTTGATACCCATATTCGGTTGGATTTATTATTTTTTAAGGGTCAAAAAAACCAACTCAAAATATAAACAAACAACGGTGTTACAGTCAAATGAAAATTTCATGGTTTCTCTCTAGAAAAATTTTTATTTTTGACCCATTTGTTGCCTATGATGGCTCATTCTGTTCCTTATGAAATTTTGAAAATCTTCACCGTCGGAACCGTTTTCATATTTAGTTGTAACAATAATGACTCGTATTTGTTTATGAACTTTTCAAATCTCACACGAAATAAAATGAGCTATCATTAGCTGAAAGCAGATTGGAAATAAAAATTTTTTTAAACAGAAACTATGAAAAATTTTGTTTGACTGTAACAATGTTTATATTTCGAGTTGGTTTTTTCATAAATAAGAATATAAACCCTAACGAATATGATTATCGATCTCCTACGATTTTGGCTCCGTACTTGACGATAAATTTTTCGAATTTGATGCTGAATTTTGATAGGGAACTACCTCAATATTGTGTGTAATTAATATGCATACGTGTACAAAATACATAATATTAACAATATTCATTATTATTTCAGCAGTTTTTTATTTTATTTTTATCATTCCCAGCTGATTATAGATGATTGCGGAACTGAACTTGGGAGTTCTCGAATCATAGAAAAGCTAGCTGAACGCTCAGAAGATCCAATAACTTTAATGCTCCTCCCGGAAGGAAAAACATGGGTAGACAAAAATAAGTCCACTGAAGTACAACCCGAGACTCAAGCCATAAGTGAATTATAATACAAAACTTAGTTGATGATATCAAATTTCACGGATTGGATATGTTTATTATTTTTTTCTGTCGCAGGTGCAGCTAGTTCACCTAGAGAATCATCCCAATCAGACAGAGCTGATGTTCCGGTACAGTCAAATTCGAAAACAGCATATAAAGACATCAAGTCCGATATGTATAAGGGAATGAAAGCAGCGGTCCCTATTAATTTTAAAAATCATCAGCAAAATACAGTGGCTGATGAATTAGCTTTCATAAGGAATGTAAGTGATTTCCTCAAGTCGATTTCAAATTATGAAAGGGGAAGTGATTTTTATATGGCACAAATAATGGTAAAGGAATTCCCCGAAGCGTTCCAAACAAAAAATACATGGAGAGTCGATGAAAAGGATTCGACTGCTCTCATCTCAGATGGTACTGATAGTCTTGGTGTGAGAATATAAGGAAGGCTGAAACTAATCAAACCATCGGAATTGAAACATAAGCCAAGAAAACGTAAAGGAAGCGAATCTGACGATGAAATCCACGAGGACGGTGACGTGATTGTTAAAAAATTCACCAGATTCGGCACAGTACAAGATTCTTACGGATGTGTAGCATGGGAACCGACAGCGCCTGCAGATGAGGATATTAGGTTACAAGAAAAGATAATGGAGGAATTGAAGAATGATTTTAACATGAATTCACTGAACACAAAACATATTGAAGAAAAGCTTGAGAAAACATATTATCTACAGCGTAAATTTATTTTGGGACGTGATGTAGAAATCACCATAAAATCCATGTTAGAAACTCACTGGCCGCATTTGCAACAAACCGACTATTTTTTAGCTCATGCTTCTACTTTATTAGGCAAATCAGTTCTTGAAACATGGAATACCATTTTGGAGCAGAAGGCGATGGGAATTTTTGAATTTTTCCAAAATCTTGGTGCAAAAGCCAAACGCGGAAAAAGATGTTCACCAGTCAATAAAAATATTATTAAGGAATTGGAAGGAGTTGAGGCAGCATGTTTGGGGTTAGGTGCGCAGACACCAAAAATTCAAGCTATTTTTGCGTTGTTGCCTTTATATTTTCAAGAAGCTGACCTATGCACTGTAGTTGTGAGTACAATTGGAAATCATCTATCTCCATAAACTTTGTCCATCATATGAGTGTATGAAACTTTGTTTTAGGACCCTGTTATAAGTGATGAAGACGTCAAAAAATCCATGGGAACCTCAATACATCCTATCCTTGTATTGAAAGGTAATAAATCATGGGCTTGTAGGAGATATATTTGTTTCACAAGGATGGTA